>OX388348.1:57981084-59231084 GCA_947579665.1 Sympetrum striolatum | reverse complement strand
TATCGTTCACTGTTGCGCTTTTCGTGTTTTGGGAATCTCGTTGATTAGCCGAAGCGAAAACTGGAAATGAGTGCACATGGAAACTGACCATCCCCACGGCCAATGCCTTTCATTATTTACAAATGGGAATCATCAACCTCTCTCTGGGCTGCGGACGGATGTGGCGCTCCGTAATTAACTTCTCCAAAATGGAGCATTTAACTTAGTTGAGAGACTCATTCGCATAGTTTCCTATTCGACTTGCTGAAATTTTGATGCCTGACCTAAAAACGTATGCATTCGAAATGGACGATTACTACTGTGAACTCAGCAACTCTCATCTAATCATTGCCATAGAAACCTGTTTGGTGTAATGAAATGAACGCTGTTCGTTGATTTAAAAGATTTATTATAAGCAGAACGTGTTCTATCCACGAAATATCTTTCTTGTGTTTTATTGTGTTTGATGAAATGATTTTGATTTTGTAAATACATCTTCATCTGGAGTTTCGAGTATTATTATTAGACTTTGTTCATACGGAAGCTCGTACTTGAAGTTTATCCGTGATATTTTTGTCCTCTATATTTTCCATGTATGCAAATATACATTCCCGAATTAAGGATTAATGAAGCTTTATAACATCAAACGATAATTTTCAGTAATACAGGCGAAATATATTTACTTTCGGAAAATTGATCGTGTAAGAGAAATGGAATTATTTTTGTTGAGTAGCTTACACCATACACCTGATATCTTCATGATTTTATAAAAGAAGCCTACAGTTTGAGTAATATAATATTGATTGAAAATGCATTAGTCTTGGACGTTATAGATTAGGAAAGTTTTAATTAGGAATTTCAGAATAATGATAAATACTTTCTACCTAGAAAGTATATATTTTGATATCGTATGACATAAATTTTCGGGAGGAAGATTCTATGGAAATGTTTTAGAAGTGCTTCGATAGCTTATGCAATTTCATACGTATGATCCTCCCCCCGGGAATCGAACCCGGGACCGTATTCATCAATGGCGAACGAGTCTATCCGGGAGTTCTTATTACAGAACTTCTAGGAAATAATGTTTAATGAACCAAATTATTAATTTTTACATAGGAGATTATCATTCCCGTAATTATAAGTAACATTGAAAGGAATGGTGACTTATTATGTTTGACCTCAGTTGAGTTTATTGTGAATCAAAGAAGAGATGAGACAATTAAAAATGGAGTGTGTTCATAGACATGACTTGATGGTGAACTGTGTATTAAGTATCTGATAATTGGCTCAGATTTTTGAGAACAACAAGTCCAATATAAACCGGTATTTGTTAAGAATTAGTTGGCCCTAAATTGTGTTGAATTGATATAATCTCAATTTTATTTTGAAAGCTTGAAGCTTCGAATTTACTTCGGGAAGGTACCCCGAAAGGTAAACGTTGGAAACGTGACGTTGGTTGTAAACGTGTGAAACGTTGTGTACAACTTATACAGAACAAATACAACGCGGGTTTCGCGAATGTGAAAAAAGCTTTTTTTCTTCATTGCGGTTACCAAGAGAGTAATGTTAGTCATAGTTACCAATAGGTTGTCGGCTGGTAAATCAACCAATAAAGAGGCTGTCCGGGTTAAACATATTTAAGTTTCAAAGTAACTTATTCAGAAAATTCAAAAATACAATAATGCAATGTAAATAATATGCCCTGCCTGTGAACGGCTTACAAAATTAATTTACATGAAATTTAAGTTCAAGAAACAGGATTGTAAATATTCATACTGCTTGGCCCCCTAGAAACCCAGACATGGCGCCGCTTGATATTTTTCTGTGAGTGTTTATCAATAATCAAGTGTACCAGACACCCGTTGGTGATCTACCAGAACTGCACCATCGAATTCCTGTACATATTGTAAATGTTACGCCTGCAATGCTGCAAAATACTTGGAGAGAGTAAAATACTGATAAGATGTCTTTCTGTCACTAATGGTGCACTTATCGAAGCGTATTAACTTTCTAAAAAAAAAAATTTTGAGTTGCCATAATCGTAGAAACAAACCGCCAATAAATATCTTAATTAACTCTCAAGTTATTACATATTGTACTATTATACGTTCAACCCAGACACCCTGTATTTTAGAGTAGCCTTGGTTAATGAGATCTGCAGTACTTGAGATCACTGTTTTATACGCATTACTTAGTTTGACCTTCGAGTAAAACATTCAGTATCCAACATTCCTGGTCCGGTCCACCCGATCGCTGTTCCACAGGTCCCATTTCATCCCGAATGGAAAGGATTTATTAGAGGAGGTTATCCATGCATTATGGAACGAAGGTGGGGAAGATATATACTCCGTTCGTTGCGGAAGGTAATTTCTCCTTCTCCAGCGAGATGCGTCCATTAGGAGGTCCGGATGCAACAGCTTCCAATCCATCTTGTGCTCATAAATCAGCTTCCACAGGTGGCTCCTCCCACCCCATCCCCAGTTCCATCTCTTAATCCTCGAAACCATGAGAAGGGATACAATGGAAGCTGAGGAAAAGGAGGGATCTCCAGCAATTCTCTTACTACTCCAAGAAGTTTGAGGCCCTGGAGGTGCGCCTAAACCTCCTCGAGAGAGGAGAATGGAATTGATTTTGCGAGGAATTTTTCGCGATATTATAAAGAAGGTGATCAATCTGAATGAAACTCGGACAGTTTTCCAATTGTATTTTAAGCGATCGGAAATCTCCACCCATCGAGCGGTCCTGACCTGTGTAATCTAAATTAATGGAATTAACGGGCGATGAAACGAGATCCTCTATAATGGAAAATACTCGGAAAGAGGTTATTCATGGGTGAGATTACTTCTTACATTTTCTAAAGCAGATTCAAATGTATTAGAAACATATTAACTTGATTATCCCAAGCTTGGGGACGTAATTTCTTATTACTGAACAGAAGAGAGAAAGGTTAAACTTATTTTCTGCAGAGTAATCATACATGGGCTGATATAAGTATCGAGTTTGTGAAATATATTCTAAAATTAACTAAGTGGAAGATATGACTGGTTGGTGAAAATCTCTTCTGGTGGATACGTAAAATAAATAAGTAATGTAAGAAATTGTTTCAAAAAACGGTTCTATCCTATACTCATAATCTTTCATTAGAATAAGAAAGGAAAATTAATGCAAAACGTTTTCTGTGGGGACAATTACAATTACTAGTTACCACTAAGTAATAGATAGATGTAAAGTAAAGGATATGTACTATAAGTTAAACCAGAGCAAGTTTTATGTTCTGTTTTAGTTCATTGTTAATTCATTCGTTTAGTTCGAGATCGATTGGCTTCACTTGTAACACGTTACTGACATTTTGGGAATCAAAGGCTAAAAAATAAATACGAAAATCTATGAAAAATAGATCTACTTAATTACCTTTACGCTAACTCTCCCATATTGCCGCTGAAACCATAAAAATACTTTGTTCACAATGCGATAAGTTTGAATGACTTTCGTGTAACCAGGTATATCATCTTTTTTATAATTCCATACGCAGCTTTTTAAATTTGCCTGGGTTTGTCTCACATATAACAACATTCTTGCACAAAATTTAATATCCCTCAGCTGACATTCTTTACCTTAAACGTTCTTTTTTGACTCGTTTATTTAATTTCAAAATGACTTACCAATTGAGTAAAAAAAGGCTGATAGGCCGCACCGTTGCTTGCCTGTGTGATGAAAGAGGTCTATTGGGTTATTCAAGATTCCATTAAAGCAGAAAGCTCTGAAAAGCTTTCAAAAACTCAGAAACGTCTGTTGCTTTGGGAAATAAAAACGTTCCCCTCTAATTGAATTTAGCTCTATTTGATCAAAGCTGCGAAATTAAGTTACGGAGCTCTTTGAAAATCATAGCGTCTCTGCAAAGCTATTTAATGACAGATGTGTAGGCGGATAATATGCCTACATAAAAACTGGACCTTGCATCATCGAAACATGAAACAGCTGTAATGTTTACAGTTCGTAACAAACTCGCTGCAAAAGATCTCTCTCGTTATTCAGTTTCGTCAGCTATAAGCTATTGATTAGTTATAATGTGAGAACTCATTCGAAATACAGTAATTCTTTTTCCATAATTTTTGTTGAATTGCAATTACGTACTTGAGATAAAATCTTGCTTATGATGCATTATCACGCTATAAAATTGCTGAATTGTCGTATTTACTCTGTCAGTCTTTTGTCAAAGTCTGCTAGTATAGGTGCAGAATCAGTATCTCCATATTCCGTAGTCAGCTGGTGTGTTTTTGATTAAGTAATCATAATGCCCTAATATGGGCATCATCTGGAATTAGTTTGCCTACCGCTTTGCATAATTTTAGATCTTACATCTTCAATGGTTTACGTAAAATATGACGCATTTGCAGATGACACTTTAATGCCGTTGTATATTGAAATGGAGGATTAATTCCAGAACTCGTAATCTACTGAAAAATGGAAAATACAGTATAAAATGAATTATGTCTCTCAGCTTGCAATTTTACGAACCTCATTAATAGGAAGACATCTATAGCAAACACACTTTTAAAATAGATTTTCAGAAGGCAATAAAATGTCGAAAAAGTTATTCTATTCCGTGTACTTTCCTTGGGTGTAAAAGTTTGTAAAACATATGATCCACTATCTTAACAAAATCTCGGAAATCTTTCTCTCAGTCCCCTCTCTATAAGTTTCTGAGTCTTTACCTTCAGTTTTCAACTTTTTTCTTCAAATGAAAACTTTGATCCATTTTATCTTCCTCTTAAATCAATCCTGAATTTGTTTTCATTAGACTGATTCATGGAATTCGTCTAATATTATTTGTATGAAATATAAATTCATATAATTGTTTTTGTATTTTTGTTATATCATTTTATATCATGGTTAAATTTGTTGATCTTATTTATTTACTATTTTTATCGTCTAATTTAAGTAGCCTCTTTGTATATTTTGATGCTCTTTTAATAAATAAATATATGTTCTAAGACCAGCTGCTTTATTGAGTTGTATAAGCTCTAATTATAAGCAATATATTAAATGTTATCCGCATCCCAGGTTCATATGGCTAGTAATTTAGGTGTATAGGAGCAGGGTATCATAATTTATACTACCTGTACCCTCGGTTTCATTGCGGTGGCATCGAGCTTCAAAGCAATTAAGATAAGATTATGGTATTTCAGCTAAAGCCAAGAGTAGCAAATGACCCGCTACCACTAGATCCCTTACCCTGAACTTCTTTGATCTCGAGCCCATAGCTCACATTATCTCTACTGCTTCCTTTGACGTAGGTCTTATTGAAATTGCTGGACATATCTCTTACACCGTGAATTGGTCGGTATATATTGTGGCAATTTTAAGTAATGTTTAAAGATTGTACTGTTAAACATTGCCCTCAAAACTTCATTGTTTCAAATTCTATGAATTGTTTTATGAATGAAAAGAGACAAAATCATTTTTAGGTAACCAGAAACGTTTATTATTCATTATGTATAATCTCAAACGAGTTAATTAGCTGAGTGGTAGCTTATAAAATAGTACGCAATAGCACCTACTAATTAACTGTGGAGTGAGGGCCAGAATCACAGAAAATTCCCAAAAAGCAATATTACAGAGGGGTTTAGAGATAGGTCATAAGCAACTTATACATCATCATTAATCTTTACGCGAAGAAGAGGCTTATAAGAAATTTACATCCCTTATGGAAACCAATATTAGTTTTACAGTTTTATATTCAACAACTTAGGGTTTTAAGTTGTAGTAGATGGATTATTTTCTTTGAAATAACCATGATCTGTACAAGTGTATACCCCTGGATGTGACTGTAAATAATTTTACTCTAAAAATATTTTGTGCTCATATTCTACTTTAACCCGTAATATCATAGGGTCAAACCTCAGAATACTTTATTTTAGGGCCGAATACTGCAGTTATTTATACGTCTCTCAAAATATCATTTCGAAATATTAAATAAATTTAAATACCTGGTCTTGATGCTGAAATGTCCAGTTTGATAAATGATAAAACTTTACATTTTGTTTTGTTTTAGGAAAACCTGTTCTTTGTTAGAGTCCTTTTCTACTCAATCGCAGACCAAGATAAGATCTATAAGGACATATTTCTTGCGTTTTGGGTACGTAACAGCTCTTTAGATGCTGTATAACTTAATGCTCATTTTTTATGGAAAAAGTGAACGCTGATCGCTCTACGTAGAGTACGGATACATCATGAAATACGCTGTGGCATGTCTTTGTAGCGCTCGGTTATTCATAACGTCATTTCGCAACCTCTTTCACATATGACGGTATTTGTTTTTTACCCTTTCGCGTCCCCCTGGAGGGACATTGTCGCAAGCTCTAGCATCCGGCTGAATTCCTTCCAAAGAATTTGAGACGGCTAGTGCCTAGGGAACAAGGGAGCTGAAATTGCGTCGCTAACGAAGAGATGCCCATTCCATACGGCTAATTTGAAACTACCGTGGTCAAAAATCTTTGCGGGAATAACAGACTTTATGAGAACATTTAAATTTGTTATTGACTAAAATATATCGTGAAGTATCGAGAAGTTATTTAAGGTAACATGAAAGTTTTTTACTACCTAGTAGCTACGACATCATAAAATAAACAAAATCATAACTTAGCTAGATACCATTCTAAAACAGAAGTAGAAAAACAAATACCATATATAAGAAGCATTTTTTTCATCTAAGTATTGCCTCAAAAATTCAAAATTCAAAGATTTCTTATACTCGAAATTAATATAAAAATGTTCAGTGTTTGATTTAAAATTCCCATCTTAAAAATGGCCGTATATTCGATGCAGCGGGAAAATTATTTCTATCTGTTGCAGGAGGACTTACTTCACAATTACAACCTCTTGATGTCTTGATTTTTTTTAAATTTTTCGTGTGATTTTCATCGTGATGAATAAAAAAAATCGCTTAAAAATTAAGGTGCGCCTCTAGTCCGTAAAATACGGTAATTTAAAGTTAAATAAATAAATAATTAAAAGCGAATCACAAATTTATAGTGGTAATGTGGAAAAATTCTCGTAAAGCATTTCTCTCATATACAATGTTGAAGCAAACATTTTTCGGTACATTTAATTACATAACAAAATTACCATTACGACATGAAATCTCCTTAAATTATCTATGTGATTGCTGCATTTCATGAACACGAGAATCATATTGCAGCATCCACTTCATGCCTTTCTGAACAAATTATTGCGCTCTATTATATAATTAATAAATAAATGTTATTTCTATAATATATATTTATGTAAATTTGGTGTTATAAAATCAAATTAATTTTCAAAATGGGATATTAGGTTTAACAACTTTATAGGTAGGAAAACAAGTTTCCAAACGTATGATGCGGGAACAATAGATTTTAATTTCCACTAGTTTTGTAATTCTGAAATTTGGTAACCGCACTAACTTCTTTGTTCTCTAATATGCGCATCCTATTTTCAATTAAATTTGGTGAACTTAAAAAATACTGAATGAGAAATTATAAAATTAGATCAAAACACAAAAATAGGAAATTATTTTTATTAATGACTACGGAAGTAAATCTCTTGAAAATATGAATTCCTCCAATTAAAGCCGTTTTACTATTATCATTATTATTGTAATTCACTCCTTCTACGATCTTTTTTTAATTGAACGAATACTTAACTTTTGTGCCCAATTTTTTATGAGTTGATTTATTTATCGCAATAACTCCAAAATCTTATTGAATTCTGAATATTAAAATATTAAAAATTAATCCTATTACTTAATGTAATGTACTCCAAAATTTAAGTTTTGTTGACTTAGAACCAGATAGTAAAAGTTAATTTGCCTATATAAAAAGAAGAAGAATATTAATGAAATAATTAGGAAAATATTGTTTGTTACTCTTAGTTAATGTTGACATATTTATGAAAAGCTTTAATATCTTAAGCTAATAATCTAGGAAAAAGCTATAGATTTTATCATTTTTCTTTTTGTGTAGGTCATTCCTCCTTGTGGACGCGATCAGAGGAATTTTGCCTCTGAAGTAAGCGTGAGATTGAATTCGATCGATATTCACATAAAATCCGCGGCATGATTTTCGTGGGAAGAATCCCAACCGCAGCCCCATATTTCCCTTCCTTTACCGCACTGTTATGACGGTATTGTTCGGTTTCAATTCCATCCTGGAATTGCCTCTTCAATCACCTCCATCATCACGTCCATGAACTTCATCCTCGACCTATAAATTACGATTAATAACCTCCCGGAGCAATGGAATCTTTTTCCCGAAAGTGCTGCTGAAATGCGAAGACGTTAATTTTTGGGTCGGGCCGAATAATTTTCGTAAATGCGGTAGGATGAAACACGGACGCGTTTTTCATAGGCCTTTCGTTCTCGCGTTATTGGGGCTATTAATTTTCGCACAATGGGGTGGAAGTAGGTCAGATCCGACCCTTCCTAGGTTCTTTTCCCATTTCCAAATGCTAAAAGGGATCGGTCACGCCAAATAGAAGGTCATTCAGAGCCTTGACGCTGGTGTTGATGCCCTGAGAGCTTCTATCAGATTTTCTACTTAGCTTTTCTTCTCGGGAATTTGGGTTGGTTTTATTTTCTCCTCAACGAGGGCCGTGGTTTTCTAAAGGGCGAAACTTACTCTGCTGTGAATGTGAAGGATTGAAGTGATGCCTACTATTAAGAGTTACTCTGCAAACGAAGATCTTTATCTATCTTTACCGGCTCCAAAACGAAATGTTTTGATGAATACGCATCCGTTTTATTCCCATTTTCGTATTTTAATGAATGAAGGAATAAAACCTTTGGAAAATTAAATATAGTAACGTTGAACTGAACACAATAAACATATACGGGATCGAATCCAAGCCTCCCTGAGATGAATATAGTTTTTCTGAGGCTTTCTAAAATGGATTTATGTAAACATTTACTACACGCGAAACTTTGACGTAATATTTGTCGGCTTGGGCTGTTAGTGCACATACAAATTATTCGACAATATCTGAAATGTATTATATGTATAGTGCTCATTATTGCGTGTTTTATAGTGTACTAGCTGAAGCGCCCGTTGATTCTCAACGGGGAATATAGAAGTAGATTAAATTCAAGTTGCCGGTCGTGCAATGAGTTAATTCCCTTTAGAATACAGTCTGAAATTCCATTCTATTCTATACAGGAAAATTCATGAGCTCGACTCAACAATTGCATTGATTGTGAGGAGAATGGCTGTTTACAACCTCAACAACTTTGGATAATTCACGCGTATTTTATCAAAATTCTCGAACTTTCGATTCGGAAACAATATTCCACGATCAAAATTGGAACATTCATTTAATTTCCGTTCTTTTGCTTCTTGTCTCGACTCTGCACGACTATTTTTCTATTTTAATTCTTCAAAATAAATATAGTCTGCTACCGATAAAAGTGAAGATTAGATTTATTCTTTATGGAAACCCATCTGAGCGATCTTGGTTCGAACCCAGCAAAATTATCGAATAAAATTGAGACAGTACGTCCTTCCTGGTCCCAGAAAATACGTACGCAAAGTTTGACGCGAATCTGGCAAACGGTTTGTACTAAAATCGAAGTCACACAATCTCTTGTCTGTAATTACGTACCTGCAATTGCTGGTTACCTTCTTACAGAAAATTTCTCGTTATCCATGTAATATATCGTACTCTTCAATCATCAGCTTTATGGGCCTAAAGTCCACGAGTATTTTTACCGGATAAAACATGAGCTCGGATTCAACAATGGGATCGGTTGTCAGGGGGATGAGTTGTTTATAGCCTCGAATTTTCACCTAAATTTTGTATATTTTACCAATATTCTCAAAAATTCTAATCGAAAGTAAGATTTCATGACCAAAATAAGAATTTTTATTTGATTTTCTTTCTTTTGATGTTTGTCCCAACTCTGTACGACTATTCCTTCTAATTTAATTCTTCAGGAGAAATAAAGCCTGCAACCGATAAAAGTGAAGCTTACGTGTATTCCTTATGAAAATCTATCTGAGCGATCTTGGTTCGAACCCCGTAAAATTATACAATTAACTTATGACAGTACTTTCTTCCTGATGTCAGAGGACACGTATGCAAAGTTTGAGACAAATCGGGCAAACGGTGTGGACTCCAATCCAAGACAAACAAACAAACCCACAAACACACAAACCCACAGAATTTCTGCTTTATATATATAGATTAGTGTCTTTGTAATATCAGCATGTCTTCCACCATTTATATTATAAGAGAAAAGCAAGTTTCACGCTGCAAAGGTTCACCTAGAAAAAATTCTTCGTAAGCCGAAAAATCCTTGGGATTACTTTGTGAAGTTAACTAATTTATTAGTTCCAGTAGTGGCCTATACAAGTAGTTTTTATTCCTTTTTCATAAAGTTACATTTCTTTAAAATTATCCAAATAAGCCGAATTTTATGAATATTTTGAATTTTAAAAAGTTAGCAACTTACCAAATGAATTTTCTTCACTACAACGTCGCCAATATTCTCGAGGAAAAACAAGTTCAATACGTTTCAGAACTTGTATAAAAGTAAAGAATCAATTTTGCCCAATTCTTCTTATAATGGCCCGTTCCAGAAGCAAATCTAAAATTTCATTCCTGAGATTAAAACTTCGTTCTTATTTAATATGAACCGGAAACAAAATTAGGCTTTGTCGCCCAAGTTTTCGCAACCTCTGGTTGAAGCTTAAGTTGAAAATACTGTGTTCGATTTTCCTAGTATAAGTTGAAACGTAAGGGCAACATGACGGAAATAAGGTTAAGAAATATTGTACTAAGATAAACTTCGTTTTAGTTCGCAGTATGTGGAGAAGATTCTATCTGCTATAAAATATTTGCTTGCCCTATCGAAAATATATCCATTATATTCTGACTACAATAGTTTTTGAAACTGTTTGTACTCAAACAGTGTAGTTTTTTTCTAATATGTGCTAACCCCTACCTTGATTTATCGTTTCTTCTTAGGAGTTTGAAAGTTTTTCCAATCCGGAACTATATTAAGTTTACCGCAGTGCTATAAGTTCACATCCTCTATACATTCCCTTACGGTCGGGGTTTTGCTTTTGTATAAGGCTGCTGTTATCGGCCATCGGCCGTAAAATGAAGTGCTGTAGATGTGGGCTAACTCTAAAGCCTTTCCTTCCGGTAATGCTTATCGTGAAACCTAGTTTCGTACATGCTCCCCCGTAAATTGTGGGTACCCTGAATTTTCGATCTCCAATTTTCGAGAAAGCCACTTCTAGCGGACTACTTTCATATTAATTCATTCTACTGAGAGGTGAATCTTAATAGCGTAGTATGTGAACTAATGTCTTTCCAGTAAGTTCTTTGTAGAGTTGGCCATATATAATTGATATGTAAGTGATCGCAAAACAGATTGGGAGGTTTGTTCATATCTGCTTCTACAGTGATACAATACATCTTCGATCCTAAGATTATCGTTGTCATTATGGATTCTATGATTCTCTGGTTACTTAAATCTACATGTGTATTCTACAAGCAATCTTTCGGGTGTAACAATGAGCAGTTCTTCTTTTCTGTTATAAAGATTGAAGGAATCCAAGACTAATGATTTCTATTAAAACAACTCTAATTAATTATCCTACCAACTTAAAGATTGAATCAACTTGATTCGCTCCATCATTAAATGCGTGTATTCATTAATATTGATAATAATTTATATGATTTATTTTACATTGCTCTTTATTGTTGAGTAAATTTTAATCGTTAATGAAATGTATTTGTAAAAATGTATTCAGAATTATAATTTTGTTAGGTGGCATGCAAAAGGGCATCAATAAAGGTTGAATATCGTAGACCATGATAGCTCACGTATTTTGTGAAAATAATAACCAGAAACCATAAAAAGTTGGATGCATTTTTTTATGGTATCTGGTTATTATTTTCTTTTTTATTACTTTCATTATTTCAATACAATTGTTTATTATTTGCTTTTTACAATATATTATTAGATAATTTTCAATATCAGTATATTTCATCATTGATAACAAGTGCTATTTTATGACATTGGTATGGATGTATATGCTAGAAAAAGTCAGTGCGTGTATAATTTTTAGATTTTACGTTACAGTTATTAAGTATTTCAAAGCAAGTATTTTCTTTCGTTCTAACCAGCTTTAATTCACCTTAATTCATTTTACTGTAACTATCGGGATTTTCCTTTCCTCGGTTGTAAATTTGAATTGTAGATCACAGTCAAATTAATGGAGGTTGAAAACAGTGGAAACGGTTAGTTAATTTTCATTATTCGCTCATTGGTCTTATAGATATCACTTTTATTTTCTCCTTCCATTCTCTCCGAATCAAATTTCCTTCAAATGAAACTATCAAATTGCTATTAATCGTTTGATTTAAGGTTGAAAGACGAGAGAGGACGGGTGAAAATTGTTATTTGTTTTGAATATTTCTTTTATTCGCACTTAGCAACCTTTCAAAGCTTTTAAATTTCACGCCACGGTGTATCAGAGCACCCCTTTCCTCCACGCATTCTGTAGTTGATGAGATCATTAAAAAAGCGTCATTTGATAAATACTGGGAATTTTCTCGAAACGAAAGACCCTTCGCTATCATCATTAGCGTTATGGAGCTAATGGCCCGTTCTAAATTTTGTAATTTTTCTCAACGGGAAGATCTCGCGCCTGAATATTTTCTCATTTTGTCCACTTAGGGGGAAGCTATTCTTATATATATTGTGTAAGCAGGCTTTGATACAGTTAACATTGAATTGAAGTTAAATTTAATTGTAGGAGTTAAAATCAAAACTGAGTTGACAGTAATGTGAGAATTCCACGTTATCTATCGGACGAGTTTCATTGTCTATTAAATTTTTCCCTCTTTTTTGTGTCTTATTTGTCTTATTAAGCAACATATTAACTCTGTATAGCAGATTGTGGTGCGTAGACCTTCCAGTACGAATTCAAAGCCTGGCATATATATCTTTTTAATAAACCTAATAGGATTATGTTTAGTTCATAATAATGTCAAAATCAATATTATACATTTAATCCAAATGATATATTCCACTTATTTATTTTTAAATAAGCAAATTCCAGCTTTTGGTTCTATTATATATTATTACCAATATATTTTCTAAAGTGTTGCAGAAGATACTATGAAAAGTAGCCACACCACGAAACTATATATAGTTGTACGTTTTTTCTACCTTTAGCGACCTTATATTAATTTATTCTCATAAGTGTCGCTGGAGATCCCATAAAAAGTCGCTAAACCCAGAAAAAATATATAAACACGATTTTTCTCGGTTTAGCGACTTGCCAATTTATTCTATAGAGTGCTGCTGTAGACACCATGAAAAGTAGCTAGAAGTCGCTAAACTTGTTACTTTTCATGGTATCTCCATTGATACTTTAGGAAATAAATTGTCATCCCTTACTGGTGGTAGTCGAAAATGGCTCTACTCAAATTGTTTGAGTTAAGTAAGTGCGATTGATTGTAGCAGAACATCAACCCAGTACACCTGCTGTCACATTCTGCCCGCTTCCTGCGCACAGGCGTAAAACTTAAGCTGTTCATCACGACTCCATTTTACCGGTGGTCTGTACACAGATATATCCACGTGCTCATCTTAAATTTTTACTGTTATCACGCGTGACTTACTGTTTATGATAAGTATTTTTCAACTCGGCATCTTCTCTTTGTGAAGCGAAAAAATCAATCCCTCACATGAGGAAGGGAAAGGAAGTGGCGTTGAACGTTTCCTATTTATACTGTGTCAAAATTTGATGCTTGGTGAAGCTTCCACGAAAACGGAATCGGTTCTTTCTATATTTATATATTGTGGAAAAAAACTAAATTTCGCTATTCCTGTCCACCTTGTGAACTTCCACAGAGTTAACCGTATTGATTATATGTGAGGCTAGAGTTATTTTCTTGAAGGATAACTCCACGCAGATTTGTGTTGAGTCCATGTTATTCTCTGGGAAATACACAATATTTTTCCGCGAATTTCTATTCCTAAAAAATGTGAGTTTTAATTTTAACAAATTCCCGTTTGAATTATAAAAAAACATCTAATCGCTCAGACAGAGTATTTTGCTTATAACAAAAACTAGCTTTTAACCGTGAGCCTGAGATGACACTGCTTGGACGAAGGAAAATAGGTTATTTCAGTTAAAATTCCTCTCTACTTTCATGATCAAATCCCTTTTTAAAATTGACTTTGAAATACGCGTTCTCTAAACATGAAGGAAGTATTTGTAATACAAAGATTTTACATTTACAGAAATTGCGATATTAAATTTTTTTGAGAATTCTGAAAGCTAGAAATCTGAAATTCGTATCCTTGGCAAGGTATTATGACAGCAAGTAATATCTTCTTTTTTAGGGAATTAGTTCTAGTGTTTAATCAAATCCATATCATAATAGTCTAACCCCGGCTATGATAAAATCTCCTGGATATCACTTGAATCTAATTCAAAGTACATCCCCAGTTTTGAAGAATTTATTTGTATAATTTGTTTCGATTTAAGAGGAAGCGGTCGGCTTTTATTCATCATGGTCATTTTTGGGCTCTAAAGTAATCGATTATTCCCGGACTACAATCGGAGTAACTATTAAAACAGCCCAGAATAGCCCTTATTTGAAATTTTAAATTGAAACGTCACTCATGAGATTTGATTCTCTTTTCTCCTTTTACTATAACATATCCTGTGATACTTTTTTAATCGTTTCGCTGTCACAAGTAATTCAATTTTGTGTTCAAAAACAAATTCAACATCGAAGTTAAAATGAGGATGCAGCTACCTTAAACAAAATCGACAGCTTTAATTTGTTTTTTTCCTCCAACGGTAAGTTTATCCCGGCGTTTCCAATAACGAGCACCTGTTGATGGGATTCCGCTCGATGCCACTAATTTCCATTTATACGCGTAAAAAAGACGGCGTGTATGAATATCATAATTTAATATACATGACAAGTGACCCAAGAGGGTTAAGAACAGTTTTTGTACCCTTTTTTTCATTGGTAGTTAGTCGTTCCAAAGAAACTTCTACGAGCGAATACGGAATGGTTTTATAAAATAAAGGAGCAAGTACGCAAGAGATAAGTTTGACGCTCCGAAATAAATAATTCATGCCTTTCCCTCTGGCATGCACGCGTTTCAAAAGGATGTGATTAAAAATCACAAGGAGCTCTCTCGAAAAAAGATCTAAGTCTTTGTGTGGATAGCGTTGCGGCGGACAGCTCTCTTTTTAATTCTCTGCGGAAAAAATGAATGCGAAACTCCGAAAAGAGTTCTCATACGCTTCCAAACCCTTTGTCCCTGCCGTCAGAGGGAGTTAAATTCAAGGGATAAAAGAAAGGGGCAATTTTGAGTAAAGAATCGTAGGTATTAAGCGCCATCGTAGGGTCAAATTCGGCTTCCTCAGGATAACTCGAGGGCAACTTCCATCCGAAGTTTCAATCCCGACCTTGGCTATAAGAGGGTTTGTCAGAGGGTTTCCAGGCCCCGCCCTTCTCCAATGTACTTTCTGATATCCCGCTTTGGCGGCGTGGGGCGCGGTCTGAGTGTTTTTAAAGGGAATATATCTCTCTGTGCCTGAAAGGGGATGAACGAACTTCTCGAAGTTTGATTCCCCCGCAGTTTGGTGGCGCAACGTCGCCTGGGTTTGGCTGTTTTTAAAGGGTTTTCCCTGGTTTATACGCATTGGGAACGGCATGAAATGAAGTCATCTATTGTAATATTATTGTTAAATTTGCTTCAACAGCTTAATTCATTTCGTATATTGGCTTTCACCGGGTATCGAACCTGGGACTGGTTTCACCAAAGCTAAACTCGCTGCCCACATAGCTAACAGGGATTGAAGCAACAGGGTGTTAATTCTAAAAACAGTTATTTATTTAGTTTGATATTTTGTTTTTTTTAACACCATTTGATTTTTAAATAATTTTACTGATCACTTTTGGTAATTTCATCCACTTATTCTTTTAAAGTTTTAAATCTTTACATTTCAATCAGTCACTGAATCAAATAGTTCACTTTGTGTGAACTAAATAGTCCGGTGCAAATAACCTTAGCTGTCGAGGTACCATCAAAACCAACAGTACTACTACTACTACGAAGTCCTCTCTTCTTGTTATACCTTAAATGGTAAATTCCAAATTCTGTTAGTCTAGGACTAGAACTTAAAAATACTCACGATCTCAATACGTTCGTATGTGTCGACATTTAAACTTTTAATACCTGATAATCGTCTAATTTATCTAACTACTAGGGCCTGTTGATTCTATTTTTAGTTGATACTATTTTACTAACTATAGGGCCTGTTGATTCTTCCAGTTTGTTTCTCCTATAGTTTGAATTAGTTTCATCGCCTATTTTTGGGTGGGTTTTTCTAAGGCTACTCCTACTACATATATATAAAAGGGAAAGCATTTAATGGAATGAAATATTCGACGAAGGCATCTCTCATTGTTGTTGTTGTTTTCACTCAAAGAAGCAATTCCAATATGGTTAGTATAGATTTAGAATTTAAAATCACAATCTCACATATATGGCTAAAATTTAAATTTAAGACTCCATAATTGTTAATAAACGATTTATCAATTACCTAATTTATTTTACATTCTTCGTTTTTCCTACCATTTGAAATCGTTTAATTTGTAGATATTGACGCGGCTAAGTAACTAATGCTGAATTCTTTAATTTTTATTTCCTTTGATTATTACGTGTATGTCATTGCATACATTCTGATTTTGTTATTTTTTATCTTTGATGCTGATCTTATACGCTTGTATGACTTCTTCATTGTTCCTGATATCCATTTCTTGATCAATCGAATTATTGTCGTTTGTTTTTTAGTAGCAGATGGAGAAAAATGTGTCTTTCTTTTACTTTTGCCTCGATCGTGCTACTACTGAGGTATGAGTTATGCTGATTAATGGCGTTGATTAAGGTCTCTTCTTATGGAATTCTAAGAAACTTCTTGCCCGTAGAGTAATTGAGTTATGAATTCGTCTATTGTCATCGTACCATGTTCCTTTTGTAATTGTCCGAGAGAGGATCATTAAATTAATAATGAAACTATTTTATGTACTAATACATACGTTACTAAGGAGAAAGTGATCAAAGTATGCTTACAACTTAATTTCAATCAACAAGTAAACTCGGGATAGAGAGGGGAGCTCTTCCCGAGTCGGACTCCCTCAATCGAATGAATGTCCTTTTGGGTAATGAAATTGGACCAACAGAATGTGAAAGGGAATTCGTTGGAGAGGAAGCGTTTTTTACAAAAGAAGGTCTCGGAATAGTTAAGCAGAAAAAGCGGACTGGTAGAGATTTATTAGGGACGCGAAAGTTGAAGACTGTAATTAAGAGAGCGCAGTGTGAAATGGAATTGAACTTTAAGTTTGTAAATTCGTATTAAGTATAAAGATTATAAGAAAGAAAATATCTGTTCTAATGCGCTAAACCATGGTTAGTGAACCTTTTGCGGCAACAGTGCCATACTTCATGAATGCGAAAGACTTGCGTGCCAATGTGGTGCGAATTAATACAAGGAGATGGTGATATACATTAAATAATTTGAGCGATAGGATGGAAATCGTGTGATTGGCTTATATAATCATTAATTATCATATTTAATTAATAGAATCCAGATATATTTACTGGCTTCAATTTTAAGTGAATTATGTATAAAGGAGATAGTGCTTTGAGAGTTCTGCGTGTCAAAAAATTCTCTTGCGTGCCACAAGTTCGCCACCACTGCGCTTAACGATAATTCCAAATACATGTGTTCTGTGTGAGGATATGTATTTATTTGTAATATTTACATATCTTTGTAGATGCACGGAAGATGGGATTTTAATGTCTCTCTGTCTCGATTCATATTTTGTTCAGTTATGAAAGAAATCTAGATGTTCAGGCGTTACCTTGTGGAAAGCCATTGAAGTAATGAAGAAATAAAACTTGTATATTTTCCACACTATTTTTTTATTTACGACCGGTTTCGCTACCGGAATAGCATCTTCTGGTTCAGAAAATGATTTTAAGCAGTTTAAGTAATGCACACATGCTTGTAGAACGCGAACAAAATGAGCTACAGAAGCGCGGCTTGTGGCATTCGTAAGTAAATTTTCTCCTTAACAGTCATGCACAGTTTGAAGTCCTTGCGTCCATCCAGTATATTTTGAGCAGCGAAAATATGGAGACGTGTTCTAGTGCTATGTCAGCGAGAGTTAAACAGCGTGCTGTTATCGAATTTTTAACTGCTGAAAAAGTGACTCCTACTGAAGTCCATCGTTGTTTAAAGGGTGCTATCGATGGGCAGTAAAATTTCATGTTTGTGAGCCTGAAAAAGCCATAATTGTTGAAAAACTGTGACTGACTGAACTTTGACTGTGTTTTGGGATGGTCTTCGAGTTTATGTGACCGATTATCTGAAACGAGGAGGAACGATAAATTATTCTCATTGCATAGCGACTCAAAAACATCTCCGATGTCGAGTTTGTCATGTTAGAGGCAGCCTAGAGCCAATAATCTTGCATCATGACAACGCTCCTACACACACCTCCCGCGCAATTGAAGAGGCAATGAGAAAGCTAAAGTTTGAACCGATGCCACACCCTCCTTATGCCTCCCATCCTGCACCTTGCCATTTTAATTTTTTCTTATACTCAAGAGACACCTCAAATCATTACACCTCTGAAAATGAGGTTAAAGCAACTATCAAATCCTAGATTCGAGAAAACTCGGAAGAATTTTTCAGTGACGGAATGAAAAAACATTTTACACGTTGCGAGACATTTTTTAGTCATTACGGTGATTATGATGGAAAATAAATACAAAATTTGAAAGGTTAAGAATTGTACTTTAATTTAATTTTATCCCATCTCTCTATTTATTTTCGTTCTCGTTCTACAAGCATGTGTACATTACTTTTCAACCTACCCTCGTATAATGAAGGGTTGGAGGGGAAAGGGGAGGAGAGGCTTCGCCGTCTTGAAGGCGCCTTCTCCTTCCCCATCCCCTCCAACCCTTCATGATATTTAAACTGCTTGAAATCGTTTTCTGTACCAGAAGATGCTACTCCAGTAGCGAAACCGGTCGTAAGTAAAAAATTGTGTGGTAAATTTACAAGTTTTATTTCTTCGTTACTTCAGAATTACATTTGAAATAGTTGATCCTATTCTAAAGGATCTCGACAAATCCTAGTAAAACTCATAAATCACCATCAGGTTTACTGGGTTCTCAAATTTTCCGTTTTGAATCTCTTCCTCTCATTAGTATCTTGCTTTGATCATTTTATAATTAACAAACATTACATTGAAACGTCACATGTGTTCTACATTTATGAATACAGTTAATGAACGGTACCCAAATCATGCACTAAAGGTCTCATTTCCGTAACAAATGTACATCCGTGTGTTTAGAACGGCCTCCTATATATGACGTGGCAAGTTATAATTTCCCTCATTCATGCATGCATCCTTTTCATTTCTATTTTGTTTTTAACATACAGTAATTTTTGCGTGCTTTCACTTTTTGCCGAATCCTTTCACTTTCCGTCAATCCTTTCACTTTTCTTGACGGCCTTTCACTCAGCCTTCCCATCTTCTTTTCATCCTAACGACCTACCGAATGATAATTTTCTTAGCCCGTTGGCATTCCTCCAATTTAAACAAAATGATAGTCATGGACTGCATATTCTAGTCTCCATCTCGTTGGCTTATATCCATCTGCGTACAACTTGATGCCAGACATTCCCCTATTATGAGGAATTTATTCCGGTGGTAACTTTACAATATACTACTGGTAATTACTATATACATATCCCTTGTACAATCAACAATTAATCTACATTCTAAAATTAATATATATTAATTCTACTATAAAATATAATACTATAATATACATTACTATATAGAATATTAATTAAATATTTTTATCTTTACATCCTTCATTTATCAAAAACATTTCTTCAGGATTTTTGGTTCAACTTTCTTTTCCCGCTTTCCTGAGATTATTTGTCGTTGACGAGACAGTTAAGCATGAATTGCCTTTTTATTATGTTAATATTATTATTTATTTAGTAAATTTAATTTTAATTAAAAATTTATTTTAGTAAATTTTTAGTTTTTCGGTATATTATTCAGTTATTATTTATTAGATACATATTCAGAAACCAAATCATGCTGGTAATGCTATGTTTATTAGTTATATGATTCAATTTAATAGTTAATTATGGTTGGTATTTGATATTTTCAAATAATTAAATTTAAACATAAATTATTTGAAATCTTAAACAAAATTTCATATTATATGAATGAGGTCTATTGTCTTAATTAAATAGAGTTAAGGTCTAATAGTTGTTTAATATTTTTATTCAGTAATGGAACAGAGGAAAATGTTACCGCGAGCTGGTGAATGAAATTTCGGATTATTACATTCCAGTTTTTCGTGCAACATTTTAGTGCAGTTTTATGTTCGTGCCGTAAGGTCCGAAAAAGTCTGACCACCCAATATGAACGCGATATTTTTTCATATGTAGTCTCTATTTATTTCATAGGGCAATAATTCGAATGATATAATAGTTAATACAGTAATGCAATGTTATATGCAATACTATTGACCAATTACAAAAGTACAATAAACCAATATTGTTTTCCTTAAACATTCTTATTTCTACTTGCTAAGCCATTATACCTTATCAGCACAGATACCTTTCTATCTAATAATGCATTTTCACCTACTACAATACTTATATACAAATTTACAAACCTTAACTACTGCCCCTTATAATCTTATTCCTTATTATAGCACAGTTATTCTTACACTCTGAGTATCACAGTAGTGAGGCTTTAATGGCATTAGAGTGCATTCAAGTAATTTAAAGGTATTCCTCAATATTTTTTGAACATATTGAAGTTACAACCCGCATTTGATTCCATTGCTATCATATTTTACGTCTACGTCCCCTATGTTATAGCTTTCAAGTTTTTATCACTGTTTTCGCAACCTCTCTAGCTAGAGCTTACTTTTATCTCTCCGAGAGCGCCCAGAAACAGGGAAAATATATTATCCTTTATTGCCCCTTTCGGCTCGCCTTTGTTCCTCTTTAGGATAAACTGGTGACGCGTGAAGCCGCGCATGCGCGTTGTGTTTCATATTAAATTCCTCGTTGACTCATTTTTGGGAAAGGCGCCGGCTATTCGGGACTCCTTCGAAAATGACCGCGTCTCCGCGTTATAGAAGATCCGAAGTACGGACTGCGGAGTCATCAAACGAGCGGAATGTATCTTTTCATCTCTGATGAAAGAGTTATGGAGATAAGGATCCGTCGAAGGAAGAGCAAAGGAGCCCCTCCCCGAGAGAAATTTGGATGAGTGATTTTCGACGGAAATTAAAAGCTAGGCTCGGAACTTTGCTCTGAACGGGTAGACGAGTTAATTCGAATGAGAATGTGGGAGTGGGGTTATTTATGGGTTTGGATCTCTTCTGGACAGCCAAGGAACACCTCATACTTCTCGTTTCAAACTTTGCGAGTTGCGTATTGCGGCAGAATTTGGAGTGAGAGTTCAGAGGAATATTAGAGCGAGACTTCGAAACACATAAGTGAAATACCCTCAGCCTAGTATCAAAGTCAACAACAACAGAAGTTAATGTTACTTCGTACATATTAGGGGAATTTGTCATTTTAAGCTTTTGAGGTTCATTGCCTGTGTGACAAATGCATCCAACAAAAAACTTTAAATGACTAAGTCAAAAGATAAAACTTGTACAAATTCCACAAATAAAAATAACCGTCTCTTTTGTTCTATTTGTGGAATTTGTAAAATTTTTATTTTTTTGCCTAGTCATTTAAAGTTTTCAACATGAAATTCCTTCAAGTAACACTCTACAATATTTATTTAAATGCATCTAATTGCTGAGTAATCTACTTATGAATTGATATGTATATATTTATTGACCTATGCTATTCACCATCTTTAATGTAAAGATCCATAAGGATATTTGAAATATATTCTTTATTTAAATATACTTACCATAACGAATAAGCTGAAATGAGTATGGTGTGATATGACATCTCCAGTGAACTTTTATTACCATATAAGCATCATTATACTCAATATAAATTATATATTTAGTAGAAGTATTGTTGAAAGTCCCTAAATAATTTAGGTAATTTCGTACGCGGGTTCCCTCCGGGAATAGAACCCGGGACCGCTTTCACCGAAGCTAAACGCGATGCCCATATGGTGGGAGCCCAATTATAGATTCAATATACAAGTCACAAACAGGGCGTTGGGGAAATTCCCATGCGAAACGCTAATGCATTCAAAAGATAAAGAACACATATCCAGAAATTCCTGAATATCATAATTCAATAAATTTACACATTCTGACGTGCAATCTGAATTCATTATTTAAGACACATTATTATTTGTTTATGCATTGATTTTTTGTTTTCTTTTAATGCATAAATTCTTTCACCGAAGGATAAAATTTATTAGTTAGCAATCCTTTTTAAGTTAGACAAAAATAAATTGAAATTTTTACTGAATTATTTACTTAAACCTATGCACAGTTTAATCCATTTTAACTCCCACTTATACTGGGCATCAATCACATGGTTCATCATAAAAACATATCTATTAATTACAGATGCATTAACGGATAATTTATTGGGATCGACCCGCAATCGCGAAAATCAGAATTAATCGTTTAGAAAAGCCATAAATCATAATTTCGAGAAATACCAATTTATCTTTTCCCGAAACTCGCAATTTCCAAAGATTTATGTCCAGAAATTCAGATTTCTGAGCGAGATTAAAAAGCTCCTCTTATGAGAATTGGGATAAAATGTTTCTTTGATCATTTCTTATAGTGCGAAATACAAGGTTTCTGACTCAATATGCGAGTGCGAAAAGATGTCTTTCAAAAAGGCCAGAAATTTAACGGAGATATATTTACGACAGTTTTTGCGTAGTAGGCGTTATACTTTGAGGAGTATACACCTATGAAATGAATGGACGTAAATAAAAACATTTCCTGGCTTTTACGTCTCCCATGAAATTTATTCCTTATTTCGCAATATCTGAGAGAGACGGAGTAATAATTTTACTTTGGTGCCTTAATATTTTTACTACTGAATTCAATTTCATTATCTTTCCGTGTAAATGGTCTTCACGGTATCTTCTATTTACTGTCTTCCTAAAAGTAGGCAGTATTGGATAAAGTTTTCTCTGTACATAATTCTCTGAGTGATGAACAAACTCTCTTATCTCTTCTGTGGATAGTTTTTTTATGTACTGATAATTATTTTTGGGGATTGAGTGCTATACATTTTCGACTAAAATCTTCTGATTTTAAAAACTTAATTCTTTAATTTGCTTTAATTTCACGTGGTCTTTATTTTAACTACTCCAATTTATTTATTCATTTATTGGATATTCCTGCTTTTCTCAATCGTTAAAAAATAGATCGTTTAGTTGTCAGCGACCGTTAAGTAGACTTGATGGCAGAGGAATTAATATCGTTATTTTGTCTTCTTTTTTGTTTCGGAGTCGGCGTGCTCATTAAAATTTTATTGGCATCGACCTGAATTGTTACCGATGATAATTCTGTTCGATTTAAATGAGATATTTAAAAGAGAAACATCTGTTCGTAAAAAAACATGATAATATGCGCATTTGAATTACGATTAATTAAAGTGAAACTGTTTCCGGATGTAAATTATATTTGACTTCAATAAAATACGAGGAGATTCTAGGGTAAAAATCGTGAGCATTTTAAATTAAAACTGCTCTAAGGTTTGTTATCAGTAGAAAAAACACTTGTTGTAGAGACGCTTTTATATTTTTATCGATATCTTTGCTAATATAAAATTACTACTGTATAGGATAATAATGAACTAGGCGGGATTTTAAGTATTGTTGACGTACGAATTTCGAACTTATTCCATTATTTCATTCATCCAAAAATTCCCTTCCGAATTTTTGTAGCAATTATACTCACTGATATAGCATGGAATGAAATTTACAAAAATTCGTAAAATAATTTCCTCCCTCAAATCGGTCCCGTCTTTTACCTCCTTTCTGTGTACTCCATTTTCTTAAAACGTCGTTTCAACTTCCTTTCTTGCTCCCTTCCATTCATCTCTTGTGGATTTTCTTTCCTCCGTCCACTGCTGACTTATATCTTTATCAGGCGATGTTAGGCCTGGGATGGCTTGTATTCCACCTTCCTTAATGTGCCCAAATTCATTTAAAAATATAGAAAAAGTTTTATATGGTGTGGGAAAACTAAAATTAACTGCAGATTGACAAAAAACATACGTTGCGGGAAAATATAAAAATAAATGTTAATTTATAAAAACTGGAATAATTAAAAAATATTAAGAAGTATTGGAATTAAAACAAGGATTGAATAGAATTAATAATTATTTACCGTATATTTGTCTTGTTATTGATTAATTAAATATATTTTATTAATCTATAAAGAAATAAGTAGAATTCTTTTTATCTATAGATATTTCATGCATTTATTAATAAAGTAATTATTATTTTCATTTATTTAACCGTCGAAATTTATTTATGTAGAATTATTTTGTAATTACATAATAAAATATAAATTTTGTGTGTTATATTCTTTAATTTATAATTATTGTATAATATTTCCGATTCTTCCTGCTCATTTCGTGGAATTTTTCCGATTTTTATTACAAATATCATTAAATTAATTCTTCCCTCAAATCGTCCCGCCTTTTTACCTCTTTTCCGTACACTCCATTTTCTTAAAACGTCGTTTCACCCCTTTCACGCATCCTTCATCTCTTGTGGATTTTCTTTCTCCTTCGTCCACTTCTGAATTTGACCCGTTTCGCTCTTTGGTCCACTCACTCCCCTCCAGCGTCGGAGGGACATCACTTTTACTTTCATGAGGGCACCTCGCCCCCGCAGAAAAAATAGAAAGAGGGCGTATCTGAAAAAACGAGAGGAACGTATTCCATTACGAAAGGGACGGGAGCGGAAAAAATTGTCGAAATCTGCTTCTATCCTCCCGAGCTTAGGGCAGTCCTTTCGGAGAAAAAAAATTAAAGGTTCCCCCGCAATTTATTCATTTTTTTCTTCGTTCTTTTTTGTGTGTATATACTCAAAACTAATTCGTTTTAGAGGATTCCGTCGCGTAGCCGTTTAAATAGACCTTTGTAGAATTTCGTCGGTGGACTTGAGGGTTTTGAGTAGGTTCTCTAGTATTTATGCAGTAGTATTAAGATGTTTTGGTGAAAGGATTTGTCAAATTCGTGGGAACGTTAGTTAGTGGATTGAGTAAGCTAATCGGTGCTTTCACCGTTCACTTCTTTGTATTAAGTTGTTATGTATTGAACTGTACATTTTGTATCCTCACGCAATAACTCCTGGCCATCATCATTATGAATGTTGTAAAGAGAGTATCTATTTACTCCTGAAGAATAATTCGAGAAGAATTGCTACGATAAAACGGCGAGTGTTACTCAGATGATACAGGACGCTGGATGAGAATCATTAGAAGATAGAAGACTAATTCAAAGGATAAATTTATTAAATAAGTTCAGAAAATTTACGTTCTCAAATGATGTAGCCGATGTAATATGACCCCCCTGTTATATGGGCCGTTCTGATACTGCGAGGAAGATTAGGGAAATCGTCTCAAAAATTAATTTTTTCCGCGAACAATATGCGAAAGCAACCGTTTAGGAAAATTGAGTCAAGGTGCCTGCACCCCCTACCACACACCGAAAGGCGGCTTGCAGGGTTCTTACATAGACATAGACATAGACAAGAATGTATCGCATTTGAAATACGTATTGAGTGCTCTCAAAAAGTGCGGTGTCCTTTCTTGTCTCCTCGGAATACCGGGGAATGAGAAGAGGAACGCCGAAAAAAACGGCTATTAGAAATTTTAAACCTCTAACCATTATGAATGTTCTATCTTTCGGTAGGTACATCTGCATTAATATTACCTAATTAATGCCATTTACTTCGTTTCTTGGTAAATTAATCCTCCTTTTATCTTATCTAACATTTTTGGTCTTTCTCTTCCCTCTGCTGTTTCTCTTGAATTCTATCCTCAACTACTTTCTTTAGCAGCCCTTTTCCTCTCCATTTTGGCCATCTCATTTCTTCTGTCGATGCTTAGTAACTAACAATAAGCCCTTTCTTCCCCAACCATCTCCAGCTACTCTGTGTTCATTTTGCTATCCACCCAACTTACTTTTTCCTTTCCACGCTTCACCCACATCTGTAATTCCTCTTAACATTTGGCTTCCTCCTATATTACGGTCCACGTTTCACATTCACACAGTAATACACTCCACACCAAGGATTTCATCAATATTTTCCTGATTCCTTTATCAAGACCTCTGGTCATCAATTCTCTTCGCTTTAAGAAGGCTTGGGCAAGGCTATTCCGAAGTCCTCATCTTTGAATCTTCCATCCCAAGAAAGAGTACTTCCCAAGTAAGACAATATATTCACTTCCTCTAGTTTTTCCCCACCCACCGTAATCTTTAACGTAGCTTTCTTTCTCTCAGCAATCCTCATTATTTTTGTTTTACTTACGTTAATCTTTTCCCCGAAACCTTTCATTATCGTGTAGTGCATTTGCTAGAACCCCTGGTACTACTGCTACATATAAAGAGACTAGGGCGCGTATATCAGGATTGATGTGTTGCCCTGGGATTAAGGGGTAAAAATGATTGATTCCGAGGTATTTGTTACTTGGTTGAATTTTAATTTTAAACTCTGAGTTTTGTTGAAAGCGAAACTTGAAATATATTATAATTTCCCTGCTATGTTGAATCAACGCATTTTATATGTTTTCGATTCATTTTTGTATTCATTTACCATTGTAGTTTTGGTTTGATTACAAGAAGTCTACAGCAAATTCTTCTCGCAAAATTAGTTATTCCTTTAGCGGTTTTTTCTCGCTTATCAAGGTGATCCATAGTTGTATTGTTGCCTTGTGTATAGGAATGTGCTTCTATATTGTCCAGTTTACTTTAGAAAGAAAAAAAATAACTAGCTCATTGTATACTAATTTATATGCTTGCGATTGATTCTACGAAATTATCAAAACAACTATAACCTCCTATTTGACTAAAAAAATTTGCTTGAATCATCATAAATCTTATACTACCAAGTGCTTCAAGGGCGACTTTGTGGTAGGACTCCGTAGCGTAAAGAAATTAAAATATTAGAATAAACGATACAGATTCAGGGTTAATTTTGTGGTAGTTATTAACTATTAAAAATCCATGGTAAAGAAACTTTTACCAGACCTCTATTTAATTCAGAAAAACACGACCCAGGTTTCGTAGCGTCGCTACATCTTCAGGTGACAAAATAAGAACACTTCCAAATATATTTACTCATGAACGTCAAGAAATCAGCAAATAGGAAAAGCTGCCTTCTCTCCCCTCCCCCCTCCTCCTTTCCTATTTGCTCATTTTTTGACGTTCATGAGTATATATATTTGGAAGTGCTCTTATTTTGTCACCTGAAGATGTAGCGACGCTACGAAACCTGGGTCGTGTTTTTCTGAAATAAATAGCGGTCTAGTAAAAGTTTCGTTACCGTGGATTTTTTTAAATATTAGACTTTAACTAGTGGTATTCCGATGGTAAAAATAAAATTGTTATTTTTTTATTTATCTACATCATAAAGATTCAATTTTATTTGTTTTTCATTGAATAAATATATACTACTGTGGGCCGCAGACTTGATAGCGTATGAATACCGTATTTATACCCTTACGTCATTGAATTTTGTGAAAAAAAGGCAATTAAATAAAGAATGATGGCAATAAAAGAAATATTAATATGAAAGAAGAAAAGGTTAATGTTTCGGAAGGTACGTAATGACAGAGTGGAAGAAGCAGAGAAGCGAGAGAGGATATTGGGGAGAGAGGTGTAGAGGAGCGTGTGTCTGAAATCGCGATGAATCATGCAACCTATGCTAATGACGTTGGCCCAAAGCTTTATCTCAATGTGCGTGAGAGAATCAGGGTGTAAAGAGAGCGTGAGGGGGAAAGGAGGGATAAAGCTTAAAGGCAGCAAAAGTTACACACAGACGTCGCGATGTGTAGACGATAGCTCTGATTTGTGTTAAGCGCTGAAGTAATAGGAGAGAATAAAGTATTGAAATAGGGAATAGCTTTGTGAAAACGTGGCTCCCTCGCAAGTAGTATTCCCTTCTATCTCATAAATTATGCATGTATCCAAAGGTGATCTATTTAAAGGAGTTTTCTGAATTGAATGAGAATCAAACCCTCAACTCTGTTAACGCATATCGAGTCTCTAAATGGATTTTTGAGTTACATGTTCGTTTAAATATCACAGAAAGTTTTCATATACAACATGCTTCCATAGTGATTAATATTTTTAATTGTACCATTATACGTAATATTTATTGGATCATGTATTACATCTTTTATTGCAGCCTCTAATTTTTCATTTGGTATATTATATATCAGTTCTTTTCTTATCAATATCTAATTTTTATTGTATTTTTCTACGCAACCAGTAAAGTTTAGTCAAAAACCATTCTGAAAATGATCTAGTTCTTCAAGATATATTCACTGACGCAGTTTTTTTAATTTTTAAAGACCACAATTTCGGAGTAAGACCACGCCAATCTCAGGTACAGAACCTGGCACATGTAAGCTATTATATTATGATAGGGCAATTGCATATTTTATAACAAAAATAATGCTATTTTATCGTCATATTTTTTAAATACTTGAGTGTATAGATGAATCTCTTGATGTATCAATATTGCGTATATCTTATAAATACTTCATGTGACATACATACTTTCTTTCAATGGTAATTCAAGAATTTTTGAGTATGTAATAAATGCATTTATTTCCGAATTTAAAGATAGACGACAAGTCACAACAGTTTAAACTGCAGCAGCAAGTTCATGAAATAAACATACTTTTCCATAAGACGAAGCTAATACCACCAATCTTTCAAGGACGATTGGACGTTTTGGTAGATTCACAAGGACGGGGAAATTACAGGGGAATTGGCGAAACGTTGCAAAATGCATGAAATGAAACTGTAAAACCCTTCCTAATCTGATCGCTATTTTACGACGGACGGATTCAATCTATTCGAACCACTTCCAGAGGAAAGTTATCGGAGGAGAGGAATTACTTTAAAAATGCAGATTGATAAACTCTTCCTCGAACGGAAGGTTCCTAGGATCTCAAAGGAAGCGGGTAGAGTAGAGCCAGACAAATGAGGTAGCCATAGGATGCGGAATTGCGTGAAGCGACTTAAAATATTAAACGGGAAGGAATAAGAGGGCAAATTAATTTTCCTTCCTGAATTCTCCATTGGATTCTCACGGAGACATTTCAGTTACATCCAGCAAAGCACCGGAGCAGTATTTCCTTCTTAGGAAGGAAACAGCTCTGAGCTCTAAGAGCTGCGGAATGAATTATTCTGGTAATTGAATTGTAATGTAATGGCTAATCGGTAACAACGTCTTTCTGATGCGGTCTCTTCATTCTTGTTTTTTTTTCACCTCGTGAATGTGGCTATTTCCTGCTATTTCAACTCGATGAGCCTGGCTTTTTTATTTGTCATTTGGTGCTGGAAGGAAAACTTTCATTCAATCAATTAAATATGTATTATTTTTCGCATTGTACACTTGGTCATACAAATACATATAACACATTTTTTGTATTATCTGTATTAATTTTTTGCTCAAGGTTTCATTAAATTTTATGAAGTCAGTAACCCCAAATCAGGTTACTGTCTTCCTAAGGGATGTTTCTAGCATAAAATTGTTTTTATTTTTTCATTTTTAATTTGATGCAAGGATGTTAAAAATTATTTTTATTATTGAATTTCAAATTCTAAGCACTGATGCTGGGAAACATTAATCCATCTCGAAGGTGTAGCACCAAAGGGATTATCTATTGTTTCCATTCATATTTTATGCATTCGTTTAAAATGGTTCTTACTACAGAGCTGGTATTTATCTTTGTTTTATTTTTGATTTGATATAAAGTATCATTATTATTTAGCATTGGAGTGGAAAAAAATAATTTAGTTAAGTTTCACCGGTGGAATTTATTTCTTTTGACAAACAGAATTATCATCGGGCTCTAAATGTTCCATCCTACTGTTAGATTTAGAAAACGCCATGCATTTTGCATCCATTCCTGATACTGAAATAAATATCTCCAATGAAACTTTACCGAGCTATTTCGTTTTTCAATCCGTGACGGATTTGCACGGCTTTAAAATTTGTTCTTAATAATATAGATAGTGGAAACCTTTACCTGGTGGTATTCCATGACAATAGGAATTTTTTATTCCAATTTCTATTTCATCATACTTTTGTCTTGTTCTTGGGTGTATTAATGTGAATGAAGTATCATGATAAAAGTATCAGGTGTATGAAAGGTACATGAGATATCATGGCGTTTATCAAAATCACTCCTTATCGAATGCTATCAAATCTGTTGATTTTAGAGTCATGGTCCACGTGGAGTCCACGCTTAACTACCTCACCTCATAGTAAGCCTCATTCCTTCTATAGAGAAGCTAGCGGAAGGTTTGAGGCTCAAATTGGCCTTATTTGTAAGTCATTTCAAAAGATATTTTCTAAAGACAAACCAGGCCAAAGATTATCCGTAATATGAATTCGGAGAAGGTAATTACTATCTCCGAAATATTTTTATATCTCTCAATATCTCAGAAAAACTTCCTCGAAATGATATTTCGGCTAAATTTATTTTTTTTAACAAGAGATACCTCAGGTCAAAAAAGTGGAGGGATAATAACCCTGTTAACATGTCATCAGCCTGATTATAGGTAATGATGCCCAATGTAAATATATGTGGCACTATTATAAAAGGCTTGATACAACTCTTAAAAATGACGCATGATGTTGTTAAGGCAGAAAAAGACAAGGCCCTGATTGCCTTAGTTACCTTAGGTGCACTGTTTTGTAGAAATTGAAGGATATAAATGACCGCATGCGGGCATTATTATATTCGATCAAAAATCTAGTGTGGGATAAAATTTAGTCACTCATCAATGAATTTATTATAAATTAACGAATTATAATATATTTATGTAAGAATTTCTATTAATTCTGGGATGCGAATGTTCAATTTTAAATGTCTTATATATATATTTAATTTTTGGAGCTGTTAAAAACATTTATCATCTTTGAATGCATTACTTTATAGCTTTGTATGCGTCATCACATTCTTATATAAATGACTGCAAAACTGCATATTAAAAGAGTCTTTAAGCAAAACAACTCAAGTCTAATGTGTTTGTGACATTATAATCGTATTACGCGACGGAAAAATTTTTATTCAATTTATAGAAAGGAAACGGCGGATTAATAGCCAACTGAAAATCTGCTTCCTTTTGCTAAATGACAAAATTATAAATCAAGTACAAACCGGGTAAATAAGAAAGTTTCGTTCAGAGGATTATACGGGTTAAGTGTTTAATCCAAAACAAACTTGAGCTAATTGCCTTAACGGCCAAATTACAGCATTCATTTTCTTTGAATTGAATGCGATATTCTCAATCTTAAATTCCTTGAAGCTTTATTTCATAGCACAGTATGATAACTAGCGAAAGTTCAAAGTTTGCAGATTTATATATTTTGTCCCAGATGCTGTTAGATGCGGATTAACGCGTAAGCTGCGAATATGATTTACGTTATGCAAACAGCGGCGTAGAGATGACCCGAGTGGGGAGGGATTAGGTGAGGCAATGTGCACCTTCCCGTGTTCTCAGATAGCTTAGAACTCCAAATGTAAACGAAAGAAAAGGGTTTCGTGGAGGAGCATAGCTCACTGCCAATCTCAGCTCTCGGGACACTTTTACGTAATCTTGTACGAAAATAGCGTGAAAATTGTAGTGTTTAATAGTACGCCAGAATTGGTGAATTTTAAATCTTCCAAATATCATGCTTTTTATCCTTGAATATTTTATCTTTTGAGGGAACTGTAACTTGCAGTTGACTAAGTATCAACGAACGATTGAGACAGGGAATCAGCTCCAGCCAGATATTTATCCCTGAAGAAGAAATTTTATGATAAACAAGAGATTTAAAGTAAGAAACAAATGTTGTTTCCCGTATTTTTATCTAGTGTAGCTTAGTTTTTATTAGAAAATGTAGCATTTGTCAGGGAAGTAAGAGGAGGAACGCCGACAAAGACGGCTTTTGGAGATTTTAAAACTCTAACGAAACTGACTCAAAAGCATTCTCAGTCGAGTATAGCGCAGCGAAATATTGGAGTTGAGGGAGGAAATTTCGATTGATTTCAGTCATTCATTTATATTTCAGAGACGTTCCTTTGCGAGATAAAATTCATGTAACTTCATCATTTGATCTCAATTCAATTTATACTTGGACATTACGTCCCATCATTCGCTTCAGTAAGCGTAATCTGTTAAACGGACTTGGTTGTGTAAACATTCATTTTTTCTGCGAATGATATGCGAAAGTAATCGATTATTGAACGCCGACAAAGACGGCTCTTGGAGATTTTAAACCCCGAATTCATTAACAGCCGTGTTCCAATATTTCTTTCTTTACAGTCAGTTTCGTGTGAACGACATGAGTCGTACACGACCACAGCTTACTAGCTAGTCGTATACGCCAGTCAACTTACCGATCGTGCACTGTGAAAACCCAGCTTTATAGCCTTTATGAATTGCAACGTGGTTTCTTGGCTCCCAGTTTCACTCTGAATGTCCGTAGACGAATGGGTAATCCCACGGTGGGCTCTAGGCACTCAGGCGCTGCTGCACTTAATCAAATGACGTAACCGTTATCCATCTTTCCCCACAGATAGTACACTTACCAAGGGCACCTCTATGTTATACCTACATCGCCTAGGCTCTGATCGATCTGATGAATTATTTGTGTATCTCAGCTGTTAAAACAGGGCTTTTGAACTTTGTGTCCAATTTCAGCTCCCGCTACAAATATTTGTCTCCAAGATCATATGATTGACGTGGTCCACTTTGTAAAATAAACATGGTCTCCAACGTGTTTGTCATATGTAAGGGGTCACGAATTGGTTTATCTGTGGAATTAAAGTCACAGAAGGACAAAAAATAGCATTTTGGCAATCAGAAATCCCAAAAAAATTCATGATGACAAAATGTAAGTTAATTCTACTCAAAAGTTGACGCCGCAAAAGAAGTTATTTTTAGCTCAATAATGTATACCAATTCATGGTCTCCCCCACGCTATCTCTCGTCAACCTGTTTCCCCCGACTCTTTCCATCCCTTCACCCCTCCCCTAATCACAACCCTTGTCTTATAAATACCTGACACTTTTTCTTTTCTTCCTGAAAATGACTAGAACTTCGTCGAAACCGAACGCAGAATAACCTTCTTGTAGAACAGAGACATTGTGACTCTTTTGTCCTCGCCTTCATGGAGTTCTACTTAAATTAAAATTCTTCGATGGATCATAATTTGCAACTCTGTTTATGCTCATACAAATAGGAATTAAAATCACGTTAGGACATTCTATGTTTGGCTATACAGCAAACAAAAGAACTTTCTGTAATTAAAATATTGCTAATAATACTTTTTCTGACTTTATAATAATTGCACAATTTTCGGTGAATTTCCTTGTTGTTCAATTTGATTAGAATAATATGGCGTTTCTAATCTCATATATTATAGAAATCGTGTAATTATTCCTTGGTAATTTAAACCTAGATCCAGCCAACTTTCCTAATTATTTTTCTGATTTCTTTTTATTTACTTATTAAAACAGCTTAAACATATAGCACAAAGTCAACTAAAACTAACGATAAATACTAGTAAAAGATAAGATCAAAAAGTTAAATTGTGATTAAACAAAAATACAGAAACAGTTAAATCGATTAATCGGACTAATTAAATGGATGCAAAATCTATGTATCTTAGTTGATAAAGGAAATTGAAGACGTGCAAGAGTATAATTTAATTCTTTGTCCTTATGTGAACGTCTGACGCAAGCTTTAAGTTAGGAAATCAACTAAGCACATTTTTAAAGCAGTAAGTTGTTCTGAAAATACTCTTTAACAGTTTTGAAAGCAACATCTGGTATTCGGTAATGGTCTCTAATCTGGTATGATTGTAATCACGAAGATGCAGGCGTTGGAATATTTCGGTCATAAAAGTTTCATTCCATGATCGACGCAAGTGCATGTTTTCAAGCGTCGGAAATTGCGATCCTCAGCCGTGCGTTTCAACACGCGATTTCTTAACCCTTTCTTATTTCTCAGCACATTTCGTGGGCATTATCGTCCTTCTCTTATTTTAGTCTTTAAGAGAATCGCAAGCTACCATTTCGTCTTCGTCCAACCTCAATCCATGCTCTCTATTCCCATATCGATCTATAAAGTGGCATTTCAGTCGTATTCCCTGAAACATAGCTTTGTTTCGCATATAGCGCCGAACCCCTTTTATCTCTAACATCGCAACCTTCTTGTCGACGGATCACCCTTATCTTCGGTTTCGAATTCGTGATCCCTTTGTTTTATGACACTTGCCTTCTGGGCTTTATTGGAAGGCTTCGCCGATTATCATGCTGGCTGGCTATTTTCGAACCCTTAGGCGTAACCGTTGAATCCTGAGCTTCTCTATAGTGAAAGGTTTGAGTAAATTTTGCGTACTTATTGCTGATTGTATTCTGTCAACTCTAAGATTTAATCTTTGAGGGCTAAGTATTCAGCCTTTCATGTTTTGAATAAAATTTTCTCGGTGAGTCAGAATGATATTCTAAATTCTGACTACGGTAACGAAAACAAACTAAATTATTAGAAATATTACTAACTATAACAAATAAAATCCCTAGTATTTCTTCCAATAGTTTTCCTTGCACGGATAGAATAATGCAGACTTTACGTAGTAATATGTATTAAAAATGTCTTGTGTGTACTAATTTTCAATTTCTTCTTTCAATTTTTACGTAACGAAGGAAGATGTAAGAAAGACACATTAGTTTCAACCTAGCTCTGATAAAAGACGTTTTGTTATTATATTATTATTATTATTATTTTAAGTTTAACCATGTACAGGAAAAACTGTTCTCCCTTGTAGCAGGTATGCAAGTGGTCAATTGAAAATAAATGTGCATATAAGGATTCTAAATTCCGACAAAAAATTATAGTTAAAAGTATATATCAATTGGTTAATGGCGCTTAATTTTACTTATTCTATTCGTTTAAATGTTAATACTATTAAGCGAATAATTATATTGCAGTATTTCGCCCTCCAATTTGTTTTTTTTTAATTTTTCTTTATCGTTGTCATGAAACGTTAATATATCCTCTATTTATTGCTGCTTCTTGTTCAATATATAACGCCGTCTTTTTTTATGGGCGAATTTTAGCCTTTCAAGGCCATTCTTCCAAATAACCCTTTTTGTAGATTTTCCTTTTTTATTAATAAACACACACACACACAACATACACTGACAATCATTCCCTAACCGGAAAAATCCGATTAGCGGGGATTCGAACCCGGGTTGGAGAGTTAACGCGCTACTACTGCTAGCACGCTAACAACTCCGCCATCACGGCCGGTTTAAAGTAATGAAATACGGCAAAATTACAATAAATCCTTCTCTTGTTACTCCAATAGCGTTTATATGCGGTGAACTCAAAATAAATGAAGAACCAATTAAATTAATGAAATTTAACCTCAAAACTCTTAAAATAAAGATAATCTAAGCTCTAGGACGCTATCCTATCCTACCGATGTAGGAAAGGGATTTCATGGAAACATATACATTAAAAATCGATTAAAAAATGCCATTCTGAATTCAATATGACTTAGTGAGTTCCCCAATCTACAATTCCGAGTAAGTATGAATTTAGAATCATGTTTTGTGTACATTTATATTCGAGTAAAAATGTAAAACAATCGGCTCCATGTCGTGATTCGATTTGCATTTCGTCGGAAACATCATCCGCAGGTTTAATCATCTCGGGCTGCGACGGTTCCGCGAAATTTCGAAAGATGAAATTGGGAATTGCGTTGATTCGCGAGCACTCCAGCGTTCGTGGCCCGCGGCTTGAATTTGCCCCGCAAAGTTATCCTTGGCAACGATTGATAAACACCAGTATTTTTGAATCTCATTCACCCTTAGGGATTGGAAACTCGAATTTCCTTCGCTTACTTTCCCTCCAAGCCATATCGATCCGTACATTCGGCGTACATCTCCTATTTTACTCAAGTTTCATCGTCGATAACTTCGTAGGAGGATATTTTTAACTCGAAATCCACGCTATGTTTGCAAAACATTTCATCGACGTTCCTCAGTTTGTTTCCATCCATGGAAAAGCTTTATTTAACAATTCTCCCTTGGAAAAAGTTAGTCTTAATCAACATACACATTAGTGTTTTCCATATTGATACCTTAGGTGCTGCAAAATTTGGCTTTCTATACAAATAAAGAATTGTAGCAATATATTATTCATGAATTCATAATTTATAATTTGGAAATAACAATTCTATTTCAAAGCAATAATACGTCTTTTATTCTAGCGAAATTGAGACTAAAGGTCTCCTCTTCCATCGTAATAGAATGTTGAATAATTAATTTTAAGAGATAATATGAGATAAAATGAGGAGAAGTGTAGATTTAAAATTACCGAAGAGATTCTTAGAAAAAAATATGCACTGTCAGAAAACACCCACGAAGAAGAGGGGTGTGAAATACCTGCATAAACGTACTGTTATAACCAAAAGCTGAGAAGAAATATGATAAAAAAATATAAATACGTATCACTAAGTAAGTGAATATGATAAATCAATACGCATAGTCCAGTTAACATTTCAGTAAGTGTTGTCATTATACGTATTGATGCAGAAAATAAAAATAAATATGAAAAATGTAGACCAAAATTCAAAACTATACAATATAATAATGCACAAAAACATAAGATATACGAGAATATTCTACGGTAAAGCAAATATGAAAATGATCATACCTCTTTCATTCCTTTTCTACTGCAATAAGAATAGTGCAGTTAACTCTTATTAGTGTCGCAAATTAATTCTTCAATCAAGTAGAAGTAAAGTTAAAAGTTCTTCTACTTATTAGGTAAATTCGCACATTGGCTTCCTCGGAGAATCGAGCCAAGGACCTCTCTCAAAAGCCAAACACGCTGTCTACTGGACTATATCGAATTATTTGATACATTTTTCTGTCACTGAACCAAATGTGGACTTCTATCATACCCTTAGTTTTAAATATCCAATAACGAAATAATGAGGTATCATCGTTTTTCTGCATTACAATCTACTACATAATCAACTCTCAAATTCCCCTTTCTTTGCGGTAATTTACTAGTTATTCGGTTCCTATACTATGTACAAGAATAGTGTATTACTGAAAAAAATATAATATAATAAAGTTAATATTTAAGGGGATTTCGTTAATTTTATTTTGTATACTGAATTAGCTTTATTTATTATATTAAGGATTTTAATTTTTTTTCAATTTATACAATAAATATAAATTAAATGAAACTAAATTTTAGTAGATTTTAATTTAGCAAACTATATGTTTGTGAGAATATTATTTATTATTACTTAACTATTAAATTCGTTAGAATATTATTCAATAGACAATAATGATAGTTATATTTAATTTTTCAAAGTAAATATACTATAAATATTCTTGAGAATATGGTGATTCCTGCAGAAAAAACTCTGCACTAACGATATCGGTTAACGTTTTCTAGAACGAGAGTGTCACCTCATTGAAATCCAATTTAGGTTCCTTCCGTTTTTAAGGGAAATTAAAAATGTCTTTTTAACATGATTAATTTTCATCCTTTTGTAAGATTTTCAAGTTTTACACGAAAATTCGTTCGCGAAGGAAGGCCAGAGGGAAGGGGTCCTCCGAAAAAAAATTTATGAGCGGCGATTGCCATTCAGTTAATGGCTTCTATATTCTGGAATATTCCAACTCTCATTAAAATCCTCAGTAATTTGAGTGCTTGAAGAACATGCCGTTCAGTTCTAAATCTTTTGATGAAGCCTACGATTCCTTCCCGGATTTTCCGATTTCATCAGAAGTACTGAATATTTATAATCATGGCATATGAAATCAACGCGGAAGTGTTGAGATAAATCACGGCGTCCCGTAATTTTCCTATGACCAAATTTGCATGCGTTGGTTCTAAGTACTGAAATATGAATTTTCTCCGCGTATATATTAGTGATATTAGCATTTTGGATGAAATTTCTGTACCTTCTGGATGTGGCGAATCAGGCCAGCGTTAGCTTTGTTTTACTCATATGTATATTCTTGTTGGAAATTCAGGTGAAAAGGACGCCTGTAAACTAATGATCATCATTAAAACATGGAAGTATAAAATGACGAAATGAAATTCCTGAATTTTTTTTAATCCTTCACCTCTCATATTTTTGGCGTATTTTTCATCATCTCTCTTTGTTTCATAGCTTCTTTCGGCAGTAGTTGACGGTGTTGTTAAGCTATTCGTACAGAAACGTTCGGAAATATAACTTACGTTCGTGAAGATTCACAGTACATAATTAGCATTTATATATTCCATGTATGAATGTAATAGATTAGTTAATTTTCATGAGGTAGTCATTTTCATACAGCCAGTGAATTGATGAAATCAATGTATTGATGCCTTAGCATTGTAAATAATTGGATAGGTGTTAAATTGCTTCCAACCCAGTGATTGTAACCTTTTTCTCGGTTTTGTATATCATTGCAGAACTGGAACTGCTATTTTTTGTATAAATTAATGAGAGCGTTATAGGGATTCCATTGTCTTTTCAGTGTCTCGTTTATTTTCCTCTACTTTTGCATACATCATATGTCGATATTCGTTTTGAATTGCAGTATTATTTGAATATATTTTTTCCATATATTTTTTTCCAAATTGTATTTTACCTATCCCGTATTGTATTCTAATATCGCGCTGAGATATTCCTATCCATTTGTTAATTCCGTTAGCCTACGTATCCAATCCCCATCTCATCTGATATTTTTCCACCATGAATATTTTTTCTGCGTTTCGTTTAGCGTTTTAAATCCAATAAGTATTTCTTTCCTTCTCTATTAATTAAATTAAATTACTCTAATTATTATATTTTAGAATGAATTCATTTTGGAGAAGGTTTAGATTGAGAAGGAGACGCCCATGTTCCAATCTTACCGAAATAAAGGCGTCATTTCTTCATTGAATATCAATTTACTCAGAGTAGGAAATATACTAGTATTTTACCTAATAATAATGCTAATATAGCAATTATTATTTTAACTTCTAAGTAAATTTCGTGGCATTAATGCAAATGATTGTATGCTGCATGCAAAAAATGTCTCTTAGGTATTATTACTTTGATTACAACAAAATTATAAAATTAATGCTGTTGCTTCGGTGAAGCACTGATAAGTTCATCAGAGCTTAGGTGGACTTCACAGATAAAGGGCAAAAGTAGCACAGCAAAAAAATAAATAAGTGATTTATATTAAGTGTATCCCTAAAATTTCATCACATTATAAATATTTCTATTGTAAACGCTCTATTTTTTCCAATCATTCCCATTCATTGATAATATAGTAGTTGAAGAGTTATTTCCTGTTTGTATGTTTTTATTAGTGTTTAAATATCCCCTAATAGATAATGGCTACTATCCCGATATCGTATTTTTTCTTGATTTTTTTCTGAAAATACCAAATACGAATATTATCAAATGATTTATTTCTATTAAAATCTCTCCACAAAAAAATTAAATTACGTAAGATAGCCACATTTTGGATAAACCGAGAGCCAATTTTCGGCGGTGGATTTTCTTTTTGCTTTCCATGGCTTGATTGTGTGAGCTAACATCGGCCAATTTGTTTTTCGTGGGGTCTCAAGACCTTAATTCTCTACGTGGCTGTAGCTAGTAGGCAACTCGGGGAACGATGTATAATCCTCTGTTGGTGGGGAAGCGAAGCTACGGGTTCCAATTACGTGGTTTTTTCTGTGGTGGTCTTTTATTTGCGCCGTCCGTACGTAGGATTTCGCTATTTTATTCAGTTCCGTGGCAACTCAGTGCGACAACTCATCGGACCCAACAACTCACCGTTTGACAACTGAGCGGGTGACAACTCGTCGCGCGATTTGCTTATTATTAAATGTATTGTTAATTATTTGTGAGCTTTTTAATTAGTAATCGGTATGAAGACTACCGCTCAATTATTTTACCATTCAAATTTTGATCTTGTTTATGTAATTATTCAACGAGATTTACCCTTTTGTTACAAACAATGTCACAGCGACAAAATTTAAAACGATAAAATGCAATTATCCATAAAATTGAATAAGTTTAAAATATCACAAACATTGAAATGTATATCACAAATTATTTAAATTAAAAGCATAAACATCACTATCATTATTACTATCAGTATTATAATTAATAACATTTACGTGTGGTGTTTTACAAATAATAAACATGGCTAGATACATAAAATGCTACGTTTGTGAAGAGAATAATTATTAAAAGTTGAATTTGTTATGAAAAGTAATAAAAAATGAAGCTCAAATAAATTTTAACATATATGGTATAAATTGATGGTAGCAATATTAATCCACTAATCTTTTTTCACTTGCCGTAGCGATCTTTTGTTCGTGCAATGAGCTGTCACCCGCTCAATTGTCGCACTCTGAGTTGTCGGGTCCGATGAGTTGCCGGACACTGAGTTGACGGACATTGAGTGGTCGCACACTGAGTTGTCGGGTCACGATTTTATTCGCACTCTCGGACTTTATCGATCGAACTCCGGAGAGCTTAAGCGCCTATCACAGTCGGAGAGAGGAAATGGGGAATAAAAGTAGAAGAAAGTGTTGGAGAAGCGATGGCATTCGAGGGCACACTCAATTAGGCGCCATCCGAAAAGAGCCTCCTTAATGAAGCTAATCGTCATAATTGCGATGCAAACTCTTTTGAATGGATTGTGGCTCGAATACGGAATTATAAACCTGCTCGCTCGAATACTCATTGTGAATATGAAGGAAAAGACTTTCGCTTCGTTGTGAGTAAAAGCGTAAGTTTGTGTAACTGTTGTTGTGGTGGTTAAATCAGTACTTTACCCAAGAATGGGTTATAGATATGTGCCCCTTCAATATTAATTTCGAAGAGCTACTTTTTAGCGTTAGTTAGTTACTCCTTACACTTAGAAATACATATATAATTTCCGTATACTCCTGTTTATTCTGAAAACATGTAATACTTGATATTCACTCAACTTCAAAGTAAATAGGATTTTCAAGGAGAAATGTCTTCCAATGATTTTTAATATCCCTGAAAACTGAACTTATTAAACACCATAATTGTTCCAAAAGGTATTCGTGTAGTCCCTTTTGATGGAATATAGGTACGCTATTGGGTAAAATCTTATTGATATCAAGAGCAATTCATCTGTAGGTGGAAAAGGCCACTCGGACCTAATCATGCCTAATAGGGTCCCTAAACAGGTCGAATAATTTAGTAATCTATACTTATTAATTTAGGATTAGGTGTTGTCCTAGGAGGAATTTGTTTTAGGTTTTCCTTCAACTATATTGACAGTTTAATTAAATATTATCTGCGTGTAGTATGAATTAAATATTGCCCATGGATGTCTAGAGGTTTGACAAGAAGTTATTATAAAGTGATCTACAACGGTTATCTTAGCGCTAGAGAAAAAAACCATAGAAACGAAACCCTTCTTATAGGGGTAAAAGTACGTCAAGTTTCTGTCAAGAAAGTCTTTAAGTGTACTTGTGCTTCAAATTGCCACTTATAAACTGAATAACTGCCTTAAGTTCGCGACTTCTATAGCAGGTGCTTTGCTGCAAAATTACCCTGGGAAACAGTAGTTTTGTAGTCGATGGAAATGCGAATTTTCTCTCGTTGCTTGTACATTTTATCGAAATTCAGGCATTGGGGAACAGAAATTATTATTTCGGCAATGTCATTTCAAATTCTAGCGCTCGAGAAATTCAATGCATTCTTTAGCACCACATGAAACTACGCTTGAATTCCTCCCTCATTTTACTTCTTAGAAATTCCTAGATTCTTATGCTAAAATATCGAAATCGAAACCACAATTGCTCCCTCACTAAAATATATCGGACTTGCAAGATTGAGAGAGAGAAAAGGGAATCTGGAACTGATAGCAGAGAAAATAGTCTTGCGGAGGAGAAAGGTTCAGTCTGGAAGTCGATTTTCCATTCAGAAGTTTATTTAGTGAATCTCGGAAAAGTAGAGCAGCCTCGCAACGGCTTGTTTCCTCGAAGAAGGGATTGTAGGCTCGGGACTGTATTCTATCGTCTATTTACATACACACCGTATCGAAATATTAATAATAAATGAGCTGGAAGAGGAGCTTGGAAGGAATCCTTGCAAGGAAGAACGAAGATACGAGAGAGGGTAATAGAAAATGGAGTGTGGAACCGCTTTAAGAATAAAGTTTTGAAGAATCGACTTTGCGGGCCTGGAAGGGACACTAAATATACGGTCAACAATTTCATACTTCGCTTGCCTTCTTCAGTGGCTGTCATAAAGTGGTTTCTGCTTCAGGAAACTTTCTTAAAAGAGGTTATCTATCATCCTTTTTTGTTCGTTGAACTCTTTACTCTTCGCGTCGTTTTTTCCGAAACAAAGCTAAGTATCATTTATATATATTTGGCATACAGTGCATTGCTATACATATACCTAACGAAGTAACTATTACTTATATGTGTATAATTAAAATTTAGTTCGCTTACATATTCAGTTTTTATATGTTTGTAAATTTATTGTCGTTTGACTTTCTTTTTTTGCTATTTTTAGGTTCTTTTTAGTAAATTATTTTTTTTCTTTATTTATTTATACGTTATTCTATTGTATTAAAGTAAACTTAATCTGTTTGCCAATGCCAATGCTTTTTATAAAGATGGCCTGGCTGTGTATATATATTTAAATGTGTGTTTTGTGTGTATATATTCTCACACTCACGTTAGCAAACAAACACATTTTACGTTACAAATACCAAACACCTAACTGCATTTTACATAAAATATCGGATTATTTTCGTATTTTGTACGTGAAATGGATATGTGATTATGCAAAATAGATTTTCCACTTAATTAACATCAGAATACTCAAAACAGTCCTGCACATGAGAAAATTGTCGATTAACCATTTTCCGCGTTGAATTTGACATAACACTAAAACCATATACTTTATCTATTCATGGGTTACATACAAAAATCATCCCCGTATTTCTCCTTTTTAGGGAAAAATGTTTGCACATTTTGTGTCGTGAATATACGCTATTCTCATGCGGAGCAAGGGTCAAGCTTTTAGCATGATTTCTTTATCGAGCAACGATCCCTTAAAGAGTTCCCCAGATGCACAGCTGACTCTGTACCCAAGAAGTTTAATCATTTATTAACGTCGACTCTTGCCTGCTTTTCACTTTAAGTGGGTGCCAACGTTTTTAAGCCGTGCACATTTTCGCTCTTCGCTGCTTTCCTAAATCATTCACATGCTCGTTGGGCGTGACGAAGATTGTTTATCTGAAGAGCAGTTCTCTACGGTCCGGAGTATCATGCGATGCTTTTTTGTTAGTTGGCTCGTAATTCCTCAGCTTCCAAATAGTATTCCAAATAGAGACGTGAAGTACTTTCATGAGATTCCTTATATTCGCGATTTCTAAACTGTTGTTGTTGCGGAATAGTTTCTAGGTTATACCCTATGTGCCTTTAGAACTGCCGTAAAACTTTAAACTTTATATTTTCTTGCTAGAAGATGAACTGTCTATGTCGGTTTACTCATATTTATTCACGTAAACCTTCGTCACAAAAGGAGAGCAGAACCTCATACTCTTTAATGCCAGTTTTGATGGTGGGATGACATGCCAAGGTTCCTAGTCCGATTACCGGCTGATTAGCATTTTCCTGGTGAGGGCATGGATGTTTCTGTTTTTCCTCCTCAAGAACTTTTCTGTTTATAAATGAAGCTCTGATGAAAAATTAACTATTACTTTTCACTTGAAGACGTTGTTTAATTTACTGTTTCTGGATTCTAGAGTAACCGAGAGATCATCTCTTACTTAGTAAATATTTTTCATCATCTAAGACAAAGTAATCAAGAGATAATAGGACATTCTTAAATCCATGAACTATTCAGTTGATTGGAGTCGTTTATATACTTAGCTAAAGTTTGCTACTGTTGATAAATATAGCCAGGGAAAATCTTTTTTGTATGATGTTGATGATGTTTTCTGAAGCGAAGAACCCCATAACCTTTTGGTAACCGTTTTCGTGAGGTTGTTCTAATTTATGATATATATTTCCTCTTTTCTTCTGAAAATATTTCCCATAATCTTTTTCGCATAATTTATCTTTGGTTTGCCTTCATTTTTAAGCCTTACGTCGCCATTCAAAATGGCAATGGGAGATTTACGTATGAATTAGTTTATGGAAAATATTTATCTTTTGGTACCCGGCCGAAAATTAAGTTCTTCAGTGAGAATCTTCATTCATCAGTCTGTGAACTAATCCATCTTCCATTCAAGATTCATTCTTTTCTTAGTGCAAATCAGTCCTCCTAATCTCACGTTATAGAAAATCTGAAAAATGAGCAATGACAAAAATCGCGATTATGTGATCTCACAATGTTAAGTTAATATGTTCAATCATTGCATCGTGGGACACACATCTTGGAGTAAGAACTTGCGGAACTTACAAAGTTGTTCTTCTAACAAGATAGATATATCAGCTCAGGTCTTAACATGTTGGTAATACTGTAAACTAGCTGGCTAGCCCATGAGTGAAATTTTTAAGTGAAAATATTGTATAAGTAATAAGTTTTACTTCAAGCTTTGTTTTAAATATTGTATGAATTAACATATTGCATAAATAATGGATTTTACTTAGTTAACTTAGAGGTAGCTTTGTTTGGTTTGAATTATTTTAGTTAATTTATTTTATAAATTATAAGTTTTACTTGAGGCTTTATTTTAAATTTTGTATGAATTAGCACATCGCGTAGATAAAGAGTTTTATCTAGGTAACTTAGCGTTAGCTTTGATTTGTTTTTGGACTAATTTATTCGTGTTAAATCTTAATAAACATTTCGTCGGTTATGCTGGTTCTGCGTACTGTTTTCTATGTTTTGCAAATTTCTCGTATTTGAGCTCTAGATTTTCTCATCTCAAACTTATCTATTTACAGGATGAACGATCAATGATTTTTTTCTTATTTTAAAATAGATTCTAGCGTGGTCTCGAACTTTAATATTCGCCAGATACGTAGTCAGTGATTTTTTCCAATATTTAAATGAGTACCAGTGCATCATACAATGTTCCGGTATCACAATACACGCTATCCTTCCGGACGATGGAGCATTCCTTCATCTATAAGTTTCACCAGAATCTCTGCTTCTATGATTTCTTTCCCCGGTCTATTTACTCTGACAATCCGTCTCACCTGCTCCTTAGTTTTCCAATCTCTTCATCCTCTACCTTTGATGCTTTCCCTCTGATTTCTTTCGCAATCTCCGCCCTTTCCCACTTTCGCTTTTGTTTATCTCCTTCCTCTTCCTCGACCCGGTTTCAGCCTAACTCAAAATGAAACTCATGGCCTTTATCTGTTTTCCAATATATTTACATTTTTTGCCCGAGATTGATATTTTCGATGAGATGGCTGATTTCGAATTCTTTCTCATGTCATTCAGGATATTACAAACGCCGTGACTCATCCTCTTTATGTATTGATAAATCGATGCTTTAATCCTGAATTGAATTATATCTCCCTACAGATTTTTTGCGGTACAAAAGTATCAGCGAGGTCTGTCAGTGTTTTGGCGGAAGAATGAGATGCGTCAGCGTAAGGAATCGATCATATTCCAGGGATAATGCAACTATTTTTAATTCGGATTCGGGAAGTTTTTCGGAAAGCTACAGCTCTGACGTTGATTAATATGTTTGTCTCTCTGATTCGCGGGGTTTTTTTCTTTAAATAAAACTTAGTTTGCGATGATTATTCAGTTTTGGGAGTGTTAAATAGAAAGTGAGGCAAGATTTTATCGAATTTTACATTAAGGAAAGATTTAATTTTACACTGGACATATTCCTTGATATAATATGAATATGCAATTTTTATGTTATCCTTTAACCTTGGGAATGTATTTTGGCAATTTTTAGATTCATTTATCTTTCAGGCTTTTAGATTTTAATACATCTATTCAAATTTTCTTGCATTCGTGATGCCAAAAAGATTTGATAGTTAAAAAAAACTCAACTTTGGGGTTTGAAATATTTTCATTCTATTCCTTTCAATGATACCTAAGCTTATTATTTACGTAGTATTTATTTAATTAGTTAAAAATTATTCATTTTATTCAGTCAGATCCAATCTTTGAACATTTGAACAGTTTAAAAATATGTATAATAGAGGTCAATTATTTTATTTTATTGTAATTAGTATTATATACAGAATTGTAATATTGTATAAAATAGTCTTGTAGCACGGCAATATATCATTGTAATCAATTACTTTACCAACGCACTATTACGTCTTTAATTTTAACTTAAGATCTTTTAATATGAAAAAACAGTGTTAAGCTATAAAACTTTGCATTAAATACATTTTTTTATCTATTTCAGGATTTCGTGACCCTCGCAAGTAAAGAAAGGTGAGTCTAAGAATTTTTTACAGCTAATACGAGCACTCAACGACATAAAAAAATCATCCCGATGTACCCTTGAGTGTTGCTAGTAGAGAAAATGAACGAAAGTAAACAGCCTGCTTGTATACCCCCCTATTAGAATAGCACCCCGTTTCTTTAAATGGCGCAAAAAATTTTAATGCGTGCGTGGACGCGGTTTTTTAACCCCAGTCGTTTTAATACCTCCTGTAGATTTACGGTCTCTGTTATGGGAGTGTGCGGACATGTTTCGTCTGCCGGACTCGGTGAAGGAGTTCCGTGCAGAAATGCCGTTAAAGCACGCCCCAGTGCGTGATCGTGACAGAAAAGGAGAAAAACGGGTCTTTTTGTCTCCCCTCTCACTTTCTCTTTATTCCTCTTTCTTTCCGTCTTCGATCAATCTCTCCACGTCTCATTATCTCAACCCTTTTCGACTTCTTCCCCAGGATCTTGACGCTTTCCGTAAAAAGGACTGAATACGGAAGTTTTCGGGAGAGAATCGCTTATGTTTTTCGCGGTATTGAATGAATGTTAGAGAAAAAGTAGGGGAGATATTAGAGGAGTACGATTGCTTCTAGTTTTAATTGCAAGGGAAACGGATTCAAACGAAACTGTCAAGGCACGTTCATTGCTTAAAAATGATTAACACATGTCCAACCGTTCAACTCAATAGGCCTTTGTTAATAAAAAATTAGCAACAGAAAATCGGCTTTAGGCAACCCTGCCATACACACGCATTGGCGCCCGGTGAGTTTATCCGGGGGTTATTCGTACGCGGGGAATTCATACGCGGGGAATTCGTCCGCGGGGAATTGATCTCCCGACAGATTGGTACGATGTTGGCTGATGTAGGGCTGATGTTGTACTACCAATCCAACCCAACCCCCATACCCCCGGTTAATTTATTTATAACATTAACCAATAACCAGGACTTGTAGATTAACATAAGACTGAATAACAGTAGTTATTAACATAAGACTGAATAACATCAGCGCGGGGGATCAATTCCCCGCGTACGAATTCCCCCCGGACCAATTCACCGGCCACGACACGCATTACCGTGCTGTTACAAAGGTACAAATAACTATCTGAAAATTTCAGAGTAAATACTCAGCTTCGAATCAGGAAGAATATTCGGTTTGAATACTTATATGGAGATTTCAAACAGCCGCAAGGTCGTGCTTGCATTACATGACAATTGGACCATATGTATTTAAAACTAGTGCATAATCCATAATAAATATATATGCAATTACTTAATTATGGTCGTCAGTATTTTTTTTTCCTTGAGGAAAATTTTCTATGTAATCATCAAATACGAACCCAATTGCAGCTGAGACACTAAGCAGATGATCAAGTGATTGATTATAAAGCGTAGTGGAATTTCAGGTGATACACGTGATTTTTTCATGGATATGTATCAATAATTTACTATCGCAGGCATAATTGATTATCTCAGGTACAATCTTAGGGAACGTCGTACTAAATAAAATCACTAATTAATTGATTAACACGATGACGGTGTAACACAACACCGAAACCATGGTAGTATGAATGAAGTAACAAGTTATCAGTATATTTCAATTTCTAAGCAATTATTTTATGTTCCTAAATGATATAAGGCCGGCATAATTTACAACGTGACTCAATTCTTAAAATTTGGTATATTTTATGCGCAATTGCTTGTAAATGGTTGATCTCTACCGTGTTTTGGTCGTGATATAAATATAATTGACTTCCAGGAATTTACTTACCGTTCTCTCTTTCCATTAACAGAGTCCTCGATTTTTTCATTGCTGACCCTTTTTCGTTATTGCTTTATTCCTTTCCGCTGATTTAAGATCTGAATACATCCAACCCTTTTCTCTTTCGTACCTTATTTTATATTATGTACGCCGACCCATTTATTCTGCTATCGTTATTTAGTTTACTTCATTCTTATATTAATTTTTTTCTGAAAATCTTTAGTAAATTACGAATTAAGTTAATTTATGATGCTTTTTTACCACATAAGACTCAAACAATAGCTTTTTGTAGCAACATTTATTGTTGATATCAATGCATGTAATTATAGAATAACTGTTGTTGTACTCGTATAAAACAATAGAAATATCTTAATAGATCGATTACGACCTAACAATGGACCGAATATAATTTCAAATAAAAAATTTCAAACGTATGTAACAGGCATCTACATTCCGAACTAAGGAAAATCAGAAACCAAATATGTATGTACAAAGTAAACATACATAAATATATGCTATTAGCCGAAGAGATAAAAGAAATCTGAAAACAAAACTTCATCAAACTTGTGCCAATAATAATTTCAGAGACCGGTGTATTACCTAAATATTTAAAAGAAACCTAGAAACAATTGGAATGGAAAACAAAATTCACGTTCAAATAGAAAAAATACAAAAATAGCATTTGCTCCATAGTAAGATTTTTAATGATCATAATAATAATAATAATATTTATTAATCCAGAGACATACATAGGCATGTATAGGACAAGTCAATCAACATATTCACTGTCAGTCAATACACAATGAATAGAATACATAATGTACATAATAATTTAGGCATAATGAATAATAAACAGTCAATACATAATGAATTACATTAACATAACACACTCAAAATACATGATATCTAGTAGCAATATAGAGTTTAATCACACTTTCTTTTCAATTATAAATTCTTCTACGCTTTAGTAAAATTTATCTGTTAAAAAAATTTTAATTTTGTTTGAAAAAGCATTGGTATTACTCTCCTTTATTGCACTTGGTAAAGCATTATATATTATAAGAGCCATTACCTGGAAGCTCCTTGCATATTGGCTAAGCCTGTGAGAAGGAGTTCTCAAAGACAGCCTTCCTCTAGTGTCATGGGGATGTTCGATTCTGCCAAGTTCAAACTTACTTAAGTTCGATTTAACATACATGGCAGAAGCATAAATATAAGCTGAGGGCATTGTGAGTATCCCCGAGTGCTTAAAAAGGGCTTAAAATTATAGTAATATAATATAATTATTAAAGAAAAATGCGAAATATAATAGATAAATTTAAGCCTAAGTATAATAGATAAGTTTATTGGTGCTTTGCATCTGGGATAGTTTAATGTATCCTAACCTCCGTGCTAAAAAGGGTGAAAATGGAAATAATTTATAAAGACCCTCTCTCCTCTATGTTCTAAAACAAGTATGATTCCAATTTTCTGTTTACTTTAAAGTTTCTGAATCCCCATGAAAATTTTGCGTTATTGAGCAAGGCTTTATTTCCTCACGCATAGAATGGCCTCCGGTGAAATTGGGTGGGGCCCGAGAGATGCAGTCGTAATTTCTGATATCGCGCCGAATAAAACGGATCCACTTTACGGCTCCGAATTTAACTGCCGAACCCACGGGGAATTCGAGATTCCCATGCAGTGGTTGGGGAATTTTTGCGAGGAAACGATGAATTAATTCAACCCAGTTTCCCCACGCCAATTTTCAACCCCCTGCCATCTTAACTCAATATTAGTTGTTGAAATATTATAGACCTTTAATAGAACTTATTGTGTGGATAGGAGATGAAATTAAATGTAACTGACACTGCTGTGGGCTCATCAGAATTGATTTAACCACAGTATCATTATCTCGACTGTTCTCGAGAGAAATGCAATAAAAAAATGTTCAGTTTTATTTATTTTCTGGAATGAAAATCATGCATGATGATGCAAATTTGTTCCGACAATTTTTGATCCTACAAAATTTGTAATTTGTTGCCCTGCTGACGTTCCCAAAACTTGAAAGTAATGTTAGTATTTAAATAAAATAAATATAGTGATTTTTTATTTCGCCGAATATTGTCGTAGAAATTCAACCAGAAGTCTCTTTAATGATTGGTGTCACATCAATGCTAGAGTGATTAAAATACTGTAAAATTCCTTAAATTCACATCAATCATTGAAACTTTTTAACAGATTGACTAAATTAATAATGAAGTGTATAAATCATAAATATTTAATAAATGGTAAGTTATAATCTATTCCAATGCAAATATATCAAATTTATCAGTAACGTGTTATGATGAAAGTATGATTCTATTATGGACAATATTTGTAAATAACATTCATTATACGACAGAAGGTAAGAATTAAAAATATGCTTCCCCAGTTTTCAAGTATTTTAGTTGGCATTAGTCCCTATTCCTTCGAATATTCGAGACTTCACTGTGTATTCCTAAAAAAATAAAGATTATTTCCACGCATAATCCTCGATAGTAGCACCTTCCTATAAAACGACCTGTATCCTTGCCGTTGAGGTATTTCCTTGCTTCTAAAATACCTATTTCATGAGTATCCACTAGTGTGTACTATAGAATGTATTACTCCTAGAGGGAACAGTAAAATGTCCCATCTCCAGTCCAGCGAATTTTTTTAAGGCGTCAAGAAGAGGTTGAAAAATCTCCAGGCGACGCACTAGCTTCTACCGCACGTAAACACACCAATAAAATATCTTGATGCGTCTTATTTCCTTGCTTCTCCGAGATATTCCCCATTGCATCATATTCAGCGAAACACACATCACGAAATAGTCTCATGACGCCTTCGTTTCTTCACAGTGTATCGTTACGGAATTTTCTCATCTCTTTCGGTTACTGCACATAAATATTTTAGGCCACCTTTGGGTCCGCAATTCGAAGATGTATTGGGAAGCAACTTCAAAAGCCGTGTGTGCAAATTTCTCCCATACCTACCATTCCGTCGTAGCAGTTTCTGTGGGAAGCGCTGTTTTGTTCGACGCTGTTTTGTTCGACGCTGTTGTCTTCTGTGGAGGCTTTGATGAGTAATTCAATTCTCAGGCAGCTGATTCGTGAAGGTAGCTGGATCAAACGTATAGTAATCTTGCTCTTAACCGCAAGAGCTTCCAATATTGCGTTCTGCGTAGTTTCATTGTGCTCGGCAAGCTTAAGAGTGTACTAGGTGTGGTGAGATAGATTACTTACCGTAAGTTGATGAAAAACGGTATTCATTAGTCTCTATAAGAATATTTTATTCATTAATCTCGATTCGGTTCGAATAAATGAGGAAATCAAAGTTAAATTAGTACAGGTTATGGAAAAGAAATGCGATTTTTTTATAACTAAGCTTTATAGAAACATAAATAAATATACGAGTTAATTTTAATGTATATATCATATTAATATTATTTATTAAATAAAATCTATTTTATTTTCAAATGAATTTTCAAATCTTTACCAATAAATTATTATTTATTAGTATATTGCAATTAATTTATTAAGAAACAAAATAAATATACGAGATTTTTTATATAGACGCCTAAATTTATATTGTTTTGTCAAATTTAATTTTAAAATATTAATTTAAAATAAAATTTAATACCAAATGAATATTAGATATCAAATACGAAATACAATCAAGATAAGAGTTTAAACTAATTTTTTTTGTCATGTGCACCGATTTCAAAATAAATGTTATGTTATTTATTGCCACTTTTTCAACTTCCACTCGTAGTTCCGTTCACTTTATTTCCCTTAAACTAGACTGGGTTATATTCCAGAATAATTTTCGGAAGGTAGTAATGGCTAACGAAAATTTGAAATCAAAATTTATAGGTCAAGCCTCACTCGTTATTCGCCTCTGCGATATTTGTCACATTTCTCCGCTGAACGCGCAGTCGTCTAAATTCTCTTTTTCTTACTGTCGTCGTTTTCGTTATTTTCCCAATTATTCAAGTTGTTTGAAGCCCTTCTTTGCTCGTAAGCTCTAGATTAAAAGTCAACACTTCTCTAGCATCGGCTCAAGAGGTTCTTTTGTCCTGTGCTTTTGCCATGGACGTAGCAATCATTTTCATAATTAAGGTGGGTCTTTCGCGAAAACAGTACGTTTACTCAACATAGCCTCGGCTCTTTCTTACTTTTTTCGACGGAGTATTTCCATCATAAGATGAGTTTACGATCCAAGTCCTAATCCTGGATTTCCGTAGTATAGGATTTCGAAGCTTTATTTAGCATAAACTTGGATGATTACTTACAGCTCAACATTTGAGTGAAACTGCTTCGAAATTATTTTCAAGAATTATATTCATTTGCTTCTTATTTATTTATTTTCATGTGGGACTGTGTTTGTGCTTATCTTTTTGTATGATAAAGTGGGGTGAGCGAATCTAGGGAAGGGATAACTAATTGTTGCTGAATGGATTAGGCGAGGAGCATTGGAAGTAAACGTAGAATGAATAAAGACTGAATAATGAATGAATTTGAAATGAAAGAAAAGGTGTATGATCAGCACGAAGAGGTTTATTACGTCAGTTTGGATTCATCCAATGCAGGGGTGGCTAAATTTTAGTTCAAGCTTCAGGTATAACGTACTTATTTTATATGTGCATAATTATACACCTAGACGCGCGATTAATTATAATAAAATAATAAATCAAGAACTACAAAAAATACAATCTGTAAACTTCACCGATAACTCTTTTCAGTTTGTGTATGTATTTTATTTATTAGCAAGTGTGAAGATTGCTAAAGAAATTCATTTTAATCTTTCTATGAATTCAATCCGCTACTTTATCACTCAATGATAGGTGGGATCTCCCTCGTGTACGGGATGGACTGATGGTTGGTGATTAGAATATTTTTAAAAAGAATAATTAGTAAAGATGGCTGGATGTAAAGGATAGGACCCTGAAGGCACATTAATGATTGAAGTGAATACAGGAAGATATTTATGGATGTCTCTGAAGTAAAAACCTTATACCAAAATACTACAGGAAGGCATATATGCCGTCTTATGCCGTCTTATTTTTTGGGCGAATTTTAGCCTAGGAAGGCTATTCCTCCAATTAACCCCTTTTCTTAATTTTATTTTATTTTTTTTGCATTTTCCTCTTATTAATATCACACACACACACACACACACAACATACACAGACACAACATACACAGACAACCATTCCCTAACCGGAAAAATCCGATTAGCCGGGATTCGAACCCGGGACCGTGAGGTTCGAGCCTTAACGAGTTAGCACGTTAACCACTCCGCCACCACGGCCGGTTGGTGTTGCGAAGTTACAGGGTTTTATGTGTGTGAGGTGTATCAGAGGTTAGCTTTGATAATCGATATCGAAGCAGGATAAGTGTACATATTTGATTAGATTTGACGAAGACCTATTCGTTGCTTCCGAATCAGATGCAAATCCGCGTCATGTTCTACGCCTTATTGTATATAGTGTTCCTAATTTGCAAAGAGTTATATAGTATTTTTAAGTTGTCAACACACTATCTTTAAGTTCTATTACCTTGAATATTATTTGAAAAGTATCCGTGCCTATTATATTTCCAGTGTTAAGCTCCGTTTCAGTTTTTTCTAGTCAGTAATGATAGTTTTAGAGGAAATAAAATCTCACGCACTTTCTTTCCCATTCTGAAAATTTATCCTCATTTCATTTCGGATTTATGCTGTGACTATGATCGTGCGTATTAAACATCGTTTCACGCTTTACATTCAAATATATCAAATTCGATTTTCATTTGTCATATTGAATCGAAAAACTGAAACTGCATAGTAATTAGATATTACTATCAAGATATAAAAACTCAATAAATGTACGATATTATTATATATAGATTCCAAATAAATATTATTTGCCAGATTTTATTAATTTAATTGAAAATAAATGATCAAATTATTATTTTTAACATTAAAATTGCAATTAGTTGAATATTAGTTATCAAATACGAAGTATACATGTTACGCATTTGTATCGATAACCGTCTCACTTATCGATTCGATTCGTCCGCTCATTTGATTCCGAATGAAATCGGCCATTCGATTCCGAACGAAACCGATTTCGAATCGAAAGAACATTCGCAAGTGCAAGTTTGGCTCGTTCTGAAACTTTGAGCTGACGCGGAATCTCAGGCCAATCCTATTTCTGACGCATTTTCCCCTATCAGAGAGAAGGACGTGATTCGGAAGAAGTATTTCGTACCCTTTTTATCTTGTTTCCTTCACCTCCTCATTTCTTGTGTAGCAGATCTTGCCCATCAGCCCTTTCCCTCACAGCTCTTGCAAAGTCTCTCTCTCTCTTAGTCCCTTTCGCAGGTGAACGCGCTTTCAAAAGTTCTTTTCTCCAGCCTTCCGTTCCCAACTTACTTAATGTAATATCCCACGTGTATAGAGGCCTTGGGTGCGAATGGGCCCATTTCATTTGGTGCCCGTAAATGAGTTCTTCAGCTCCCATGTAAAGGTGCCCCATTTATTCTCTCACGTCTTCCACTGGGAAAGGGTGCTGCCTATTTTTGCCTTTAATTTTCCTAAGCGCAACCCGCTTAGAGACATTCTCTACTAGAAGCTGAACTAGCTTTTAATCTGATTGTAGCGAAGTTCGCAAATAGGATACAAAAAATTTTTAGTCAATCTTTTATTCATCTACGCTAATGCTGTAATCATGAACCCCAAAATGCTTTTTAAAAATATAATTATTTCATGCTCTTCCTGTGAAATTCCTGGAATACTTTATTTTAGCAGACCTTTTTGTTCTCCAACGCAAAATATAATGCGGAAGCAAGATACAGTTTCGTTTCTAGGGTAATGAAAGTTTAACTCATCTCGTCGTCTTGGGTAGTTCTTTGTAATTAGCTGAAACACTTTGCCTAGTTGCTTCGCGTTACAAAGTACTTAACTATTTTACTGATTGTCTTAAAACTAAAATTACCTCTTCTCAAGCATAACGCGATGAACGGCTATCGACTGTGCAGCTGTTAGTGATATATGGTTCACCAGTATTATATTGTTAATTGGATTCAAGTCATAATGAAACGGTCCAAGCAATAATATCAATGAAGCAAAAGCTAATACATCGAAAATAATAATGGCAATAAAATTATAAATATTATTATCAATGAGCAGTGATGATACTCCAAGGCAGTGGTTCCCAAACTTTTCAGTCCGTGGACCCCTTTAAAGAGAAAAAAAGACTCAGGGACACCTTCTCAGTTTTGGCATTAACCAAAAAATAATATTTAAAGTTCTTATATTTATTGTTTTTTAATTCAAAGGAAAAAATATAAGTTTGAGACATTTGCACAGAAAAATGAATTTAATTAGCAATTTTACAATTCAGATTTAAAAATTTTTGGGTATCCTCTATTTTTTGTGAAAGCGTCTACGGTCCCCCAAAAAAATTGACCCTCGAGGTTCCCTCTACTCTACTAAGGTGATTAAAGAATACCTCTTATTGTATTTTTCTATTTTTTTTAAAGCTTTAAATAAAATTAACTCTTATCAGTAACACATATAAAGGAAGTAGATACTCATTCCTTGGAAGAAGTTCCTTCACAACTATCTTAGTGCTTTCAGCTTAATGTGATCGCTAGTCAAACTGTAATTCCCCAAGAAAAGTTTTTATTCGAATCAAAATTGGTAAATAATTTATAGTTAAGAACAATAGAAGAATAGAATATGCAGAAATGAATAGAACTGCAATATATAGTATATTCATTGTATAGTTTTGCAATATTTCTTCTTTATTCTAAATTTACTTAGCTTCAGTAATTGCGGAAGAATATAATTGCACAATAATTTTAGGAAACACAACATTGCGTGAATTCTTTCCAATTTTATCGTTGCAGTACGCGACAGTGGACTCCAGAAAGCAACCGTTAAATGTTATTTTCTTAATATCCTCGGCATATTCAATTTATCAACAATTTTAGCTATTAATTTCTGTCTGAAAAAATGTATACTTCATCTTCCGTAGAAATTCTAATGTCAATCCAACGAGTAGCGAGAAATTCGGGAAGAAATATGCTTATGAAAGTAGCGATGCAGAGCGAATTCAAACACGCTTTCATTTCCAAGTTTAATGATAAAAAATCCAAATTAAAATGTCTATGCAGCGAAATTCTTACATGATCCCCGTAGTTAGTTTCATTACCAGCAGAAATACACATGGCTCTCAAGGGACGAATCAGAATTCAAAAGCTCGCGAGCAAAGATAACAGTAGAAAAAATTCACAAGCACGCCCTCAACTCAACTAATATATATCGCCGCCCGTTAAATAAACTGCACATTAATCTCGTGAATGTCTGATACGGAGTTCTTTCGCGCGAAATTAATAAGAGAGCGTGAATCTAATTTGCGTGAACGACGCACGCTGGCAGAAAGAACGCATTTTTCTCGTGACCTTTTAATCTCACAAATTGTTTGCATTCGTGACCTGCATACGATTGCGTTCATATTTTTCCCTCGTATTTTTCTATATTTAGATGCGAACTTGCAGTTTTTGAAACGTGAAATCGTTTATCATCAGCTGGGAATCGTAGCTTGTGAGCTCTTTGTTATAGGTGCATGAGCGTACTATTTTTTTATCGTGTTCATTTTATAAGCACACAAATATGCATACATAAATAATAATAAAATTCACGAAGGCCGAAATTTTGTGGAATTCCTAAACAATCGAACAATTGTTTAATAAAACAAAATTTCAAAAACAACAAGAAAAGTAAACGTTGCTGTGTTGTTTTTAAAACTTTGTTTTTAACAATTTAACAATTCTTCGATTATAAATATTAATGTTTATTACGAATTTTACATTAGACACAGCTTAAAAATAATCGAATATAGCGTATAAAAATACAAAGAAGACTAAAAATAAATTACAATAAATAAAATACAAGTTTACAACTTCTTATATAAAAATATAGTTAACAAAAATAAAATTGATACAAATCTAATTGTACAGATCACATATTCTTATAAACATGAAAAAAAAGCAAAAGCAGATAAGACTTAAAATTAATCAGTTGTCAAACAAACAATTCTGCTAATGATGATATAATTTAAAATTTCGTTGAACAAATATTATTAAAACCGGTATTATTTTATAGATGGTGAGAATAAATAAATATACGAAAGTAGAGAAATAAGAAAAATATGTACAAAAATATGCTGTCGATACCAGAACAAATTAAAGATAAGCCAAGTGTATAAAATACAAGATGTTAAAAAAATTGGATAAAAATTTAAGAATATATAGTCATATACACATGCAATAAAAAACTGACATTTGCAAGAGGAAACAATTTTTAAAATGAAAGTGTAAATGCTATCGATAAAGATGAAATATACGACTGATGTATGCGTATGTATCAGTATGCAATGATCTGAGCTAACGCGTATAGAAAATAATTAATGCTCGCCAATTTTGTATTTTGCCCTCCATATCTTATGATTTGCGTAATTGTTGGTGTGAAATTTTCCAACATCGCGTTGCATTATTCATGCCTACGCTTCATGCCACTGCCGCATTATGGGGAAAGGAAAATAAATCAGAATTAATGATAAGGTTGTTAGCTTGAAATTGCGATGCATGCTTGCCTCAATATATTTACAGTGTGAAGTTTAATTTTATTTCATCAATTCCGCTCACAACCGTTTGAACTTTAAATTACAGAGGAACAAATCATGTACAGAACATTTCACCATTGTAGTTGATATATCTATGCCCTCCACGACTTTTCAACATAATTATGCTTCATACCTCATGTTCCTATGTCGTATGTTTTAATGGAACAGGAAAAAATCAGAAAATATTTTTTGGATTACTATGGTAACTACGGTTTCGTAAATGGAAAATTACGGTGATTAAATATTCGGTCAAGAGTGAAGTATGTTTGTTTATTTAACGACTGTTTAAATCCTGAGTCAATTTAAGTTCTTTCTCGGCAAAATTATTTCAAGAACATTTTATCTCGGATATCAATACATACAAGCTTACATATAATAATCATCTTATACTTTAATGATTCCCAACTATTTGTCTTTGATAATAAAGTTATGTATTGAATAAATTCCATGACCACCTCTTTTCTTGATGCATTCCGAATGCTTATTGGATAAGAAGAGGAAAATCGGTATTTATATACTTTAGCATTTTCGTAAATTTCCCGAAAAATGAATTACATCTGCAATGAAAAATTTGATAAATACGTATTCCAGGAATATAACGCGCCACAAAATGAAATTCGCTGAATACCGTTTTGGAAGCATTGTTAATACTTTATTACATTCAATTATATTTTCGAAAATTTGCAAAAACTGATCTTTATGAGTTATTTAATATACTCATGCATGCTCACATATATATTTTGCTCCCTTTCATGCACCTTTATATTGTGAATCCCTTTCCCATTGTACTGCGAATGATGGAAACTTAAAAACGGTATTTATATGCACGATCGCGCTAGGCCGGTTTTGGCCCTCTGGCGGTATGAAAAGTCGAAGTCCATCTTTTATCCGTGGGCTGGAAGCCTCTCTCCCCATTCTTGGGGTTTACCGAAGGGATTAGTAGCCTCTCACAATCCCCAGGTGTGCGAAAAAGCCTTTTCTGCAGCTGAGAACCTCACGAAGTAGCATGTGCCGAAAATGACTTTCCGCCTTTTGATCTTTATCCCTGTTCCTCCTCGGTTCCCTCGAATCTCATCCTCATGGGCCACCGTAAACTCTCCATGGATTGTATCCATTGACAGCATCCTTCTCCATGGTTTCGTGCCACCGGAGTTTACCTCCCACGTGACGAAAAGAGGTGCCCTCTGCTCCATAATGGGATTGGTTCGAAAGGCTGTGAGATTGATAGGACTTCCGATCTTACTCATTGCTCAGCTCTTTTTCATGTCCTATGTTTTCATCCTATTAGGGGACGCCACCTTCGACACTTGTAATACCTAGCGTTTGCTTGTTGGTAAATACGTATCCGTGGTGTGACGTTATTAATCTGACGTTGTTATCCTAGAAATCAATGCGCATGGTTTGGTGGAGGTGATGGTAAATACGTTGAGGTGGTGTCACGTTATTTATCTGACGTCATTACCCTGGAAATCAATGCTGATTGTTCGTTTAGCTTGTATGGCATTTATAAGCTTAGAAACACCTTGTGCATTAGTTATTGGATTGAACTTTGTGAACTGATTTCTCATCGATTCTATCATCACCGTTTATTGAATTATTAAATAACAATAAGAGTTAAATAATAATATAGGTTTTTAACGATTATTATTAACTGTAAGATTTAAAGAATTGTTATTATTATAATATTATCTTTATACATTACTTAAATTGATAATTTATGCCAGAATTTGAAATAAATCAGTGAAATTTCGTGAATAATTTTATAATCACTTTAGATTTTATGCTTCCATTTTACCGTAAATGAATTAAGATTTAGAGTTAGCATCGTAGGTAGTTTATGAAATCAATAAAGAGTATATTTCATCCACATGTCCCAGCTATCGTTTACTTTTTAAACTCATCGTTTCAATAAGATCTCCTTTTTACATTTCTTAAGTGAACTTGAAAAACAAGTTTAAAAATTTCGGAACTTTGATATTAATCTCCCCTTTTCAAAAACCAAGAAATAGACTCCTTACGCACCTAATCCGTTAAATGCTTTTAATATTTTCCGTATAAGTTTAGGCATCCATTATTGTATTATTTATACATAATTTTTATGTTTCATTTTAGTTTATCAGATGAATCGTATTTGGAAGGAAAACGTTCGGTTGACCATTTTATTAAAAGAAAGAAATTGAGTAAGTACAAAGGTACTACTGTCATGATGGAGAGTTGTAAAAGAAAAGTATACTATTTGAGACAAAAATGAGAATTTACTTTCCCTTTCCTTCTTTTAACTTCACTCCGTTATTTTACACGACGTCTTTTCTACTTTCTTTAGATCTCTCCTGATTGTTCGAGGGTAATCTCTTGGGAAAACTTTTGCTTTAGTTTTAAAGCATCATCTCGCGCCGGATTAATCATCGTGATTCCAACTTTAAAGCGGTGATTCAGATGGAAATGAGAAGGAAATTAGCGCGAACTGTTACCATAATGAAAAAAAATGTCACAGACATTGAGCGTTTGGCACGTGTTCTGAGTCGCGCGGGCCACATAACTTCCAGGCTGTTTGCTCTGCCGGTTGCCTGCGTTTTAGGATGAGAATTTTAAAAGCCCGTCTCACGCAAACGGACAAGATACGGAGTAATGAAAGGAACAGTGACGTATCAATATTAATCGCTTATTTCTTAGAAAATGGTGATAGAATCTTCCTTCACAGTTTAATTTACTAATTTTGTGCTTAGTTTTTTCTCATTATTTATGAAAATGTCATTATCTTTTATGTTTTGATCTATCTCTCTCTTTCATTGAACTTTTATTAGAGATTTCGCAGGTTTTCACGCTCCTCTTCCCTTTTCTGGTTTTTTCTGGAGTTAATTCTTTTTCTACAGTCAAAATTATCACGGTTTCATATTTGTTCCACAAAACTATCCTTTCGTTCCATTTTCTCTCTGTTTCCGCATTACTTGTTAAGAAATGTATACATTTTGGTTTTATTCTTTTTTTTTGAGTGTTTTTATTAGACAAGGATTAAATTTAAGGTAGGACGTCCTAGTTCCAACTTCAATAAAGACGGCTGTATTCATGCATAAAGATTTACGATAATCATTCTTATTAGAGCAAATAACTCTATAAACGCTCTTAATTCTTCGCCGATCAGCTGTGTTTCCTTCATTGAATTTTTTAATATTAAGTTCGGTTTTGAAGAAATTGTGTTAATTACATAATTGGGCCATTCCATGCCAAGTGGTCTAGTGGTCCCCGCTCGACCATCACGGATTTCGATGAAATTTTGTATGGACATTCACACATATCTATTATGACCATTTGTAAAGTTTTACTTTCGCTGATGGTATACTTGTTGAGATATAGCAGTTTATTTGACCCCGTGTCGCTTCCTTCTTCAATATGACTGTGCGTTTTCAGTAACTTTGAGGCATAGTATCTCAGAGAATTGTTTTATGAAGTAAACAATCTTTGGCTATCTTGAACAACTTTTTGCGTTCTATTAAACAAAATAATAATAATAACTGTAAGAGCGACCTCCTTGCAGAAAATTCTGCAAGGAGCAATTTTTTGGGCCATTTTTGCACAGAATTTTCTGCAAGGAGGTCGCTCTTACAGTTATTATTATTATTTTGTTTAATAGAACGCAAAAAGTTGTTCAAGATAGCCAAAGATTGTTTACTTCATAAAACAATTCTCTGAGATACTATGCCTCAAAGTTACTGAAAACGCACAGTCATATTGAAGAAGGCAGCGACACGGGGTCAAATAAACTGCTATATCTCAGCAAGTATACCATCAGCGAAAGTAAAACTTTACAAATGTTCATAAAAGATATGTGTAAATGTTCATACAAAATTTCATCGAAATCCGTGATGGTCGAGCGGGGCACTTCTCTGAAATCAGACCACTTGGCATGGAATGACCCAATTATGTTTTCTTCTGTCTTTAAATCATTATTTGTATTTGACCACCCACAGAGGAAATAGTTAAGTTTCTGTAAAATCTTTGCAAGAGTTAGGAAGGAGCGTCGAACATTATATTTAGTCTATCCGATTAAAAATCGTGCACCCTATTGAAATTGTTATATTTCAGTGTTCAGACTGAATAAATTACCTCACCTTTTTAATTTACATATTTTTCACGCTACATTTTATACATGTGTCACCGCAAAATTAGGACGAGGTCACAAATTTCTCTTTCGCTGAAATAAAATTACCATTGATAATATGTCTTCGATTAATTCAATTAATATCCGTTCGGAATTAATGAAAAGGTCCTTCGAAACCTGTGCGAATAAATAATCCTATTTAACCTATCGACTGTGTACCTTTTCCGATTTTGTAAAATAATGTTTGTCACCCTTAAGATTTTACGCTGTAGGTATTTCTTAAATATCGTGAGGTGCTAGTAAAAGTTAATATTACGCTACATACCTTAAAAATCAGGATTTTTGGCCTTGTTATTAAATTATTTGAATGTTTGTCATTTTAAATTTATCAAAATTCTTCTAAGTTTGGCAGACATTAATTCCAACTTTTTTGAAGAATCTCACGTAGCTCTTATCAGAACTTTATAAATTCAAATGGATGAATTTTCGGGCTTATCATTTTAATATTTGAATATTTCGTTTTATTCTTATTTAAATATTACATTAATATTTATTTTCCTAATGTTAGGAATGCATTAATTCCAACTATTGTAAAGTATTTCAAGTTGTTGATTTTATTGGAGCGATACAAATTTACATGCATAATGTTTTGGTCCAGTTATTTAAATGTTTGAATAATCGTCGTTGTACTCTCATCAAATCTTAAAGTTTGCATCAATCTTTTATACCGCTATTGTTTGGCAAACATTAATTCAAACTTTTTTAAAGCATCTGAAGTTGTTAAACTTTTAAAAGGGCAGCTTTTTTCCTCTAGTGATTTAACTATTTAAATGCTCGTCGTTTTAAGCTCATCAAAATCTTTCATCAATCTTCATTTCTCTAATGTTTGGCAGGTATTAATTCCTACTATCGTGAATCATCTCAAGTTGTTGCTCTCTTTATAATTTCGTTCCGTTGAGAGGTTTAACTAGTTTCTTCCACCATAATGGCCCCTGTTTTCACCGCAGTGGATGCTACCGTCACCCAGATGTCTCCATTCGGACGCGGATGGAGTGGAACACGGCGACAGACAAATAGGCCGTGTATTTGCCTCTTCGCGTGTGTCTGCGGAATGAATATCGACCCAACGGGCGGAGGTCGAAAGTTTCCACGTGTTTGCGGAAACGGATATGCGAAATGATGCCACATGAAATTTCCGCCTAAAACTCTCATGCACTTAAGGAAGCAGTATTTTGTGCGATGGAAAATAAGGTGCTTTTATAGGCCGAAACACTTCCGCGCACTTTGTCAACGCCCCCTCTTCTGCCTGGACATTTATGTGTTTTGCACCACCGAGCACCAAAAGGGTTAAGCCGATGGCTTTCGCAATTATCGCATGAATGAAACCAAATATTATTTACACCCGAGGGGGTTGTAACGTTACTCACGTGATATGGAACCTTTTCGTCATTTATGTTTGGTATAAAACTGCGGTAAGTTTAGTTGTTTTGGGGATGTCAGGATGTCGTGGAAAGATGCTTAGTTGAGCTAGAGTTAGCCAAATCCAGGATCCTGTCCATATTGCTTCCGGTTGATGAATTTTGCTAATTGAGCATTCCGATGAACATCTTAACTCTGATAGTGCGACGATTTTTTCATTCCGACTACAGAACTTAAAAGCGTTTTCACTAAATAAGGTAATTGCATCACGATTTAAGATTTTTTCGTTACAGTAGGATTTTATTTTAACTTTCGACTCGCTGGTTTGTCTTTTTGCAATTAAATATAATTTATAGGATTTATTTACCTCAGTAGGTATTACTTCTACAAATAAGTTCTATTTTTTTAATTAAGTGTATTTAATTTTTCCATGATTGGAGTAAATTGGTCTTGATCAGTAACTTGTAGATTTATAAGCCAATAGTGCTGCTTACAGAAGATATTTGAATTAGATTTGTTTGCTTAATTAATTAAATTAATTTTCCTACGCTCATTACTTCTGGAAATCAAGCAATGTTGCCTCCAATAGTAGTTCATTCCTCTTTCGTTCAATGGTACTAAGAGGTACAGATGAATTATTTTATTTCTACCTTGGTAGTATATATCGTTAGCTAATCTTCTCTGGTCAGTAATTCTTATCCGTCGTTTATACTCCACGTAATTTTAAATATAACATGTAATATCGACTATTACATGTTCTTGAATGCAATTCAAGTTAGATATCAATGCATTTCGCGTTTGCAATTCTAATCAAAGATAAATCGTCGTTTTCCATTTTATTTTTATGGTAATCAATAGTATTTGGTTGTGAAAGGGTAGTAATACAGTGATTGAGTAAGAACTGAAGATTACATTTTATTTTAATTCAGATTAAAAGTCAATTTCGATGAGAGGTTGGAGACTTAAAATGTTCATTCTACCGATGAAAATAATCTATTTGCAAAAAATGATTGCTTATCGTAATTTAGGTGTAATTAAGAAACGAAATCATTTTGTTGATTAATGTTTTTGTCCCAACCCTCACATTATCGTTTGGTATATCTAATCTAAAAACTATTTTAAGATATAGGCATAATTCTAATGGTACGTACTACTTACCTGTGTTTTCACTTGATTGGAAGAGCATTTAGTTGTAAATTAAACGATTTTATACGTCTCCCAAGTTCTTTTATGTATGTATACAGTATGGATACTATTTATCTCCCGAAAAGTTCGAGATTTACTGCAGGCAGACCTAAAAACGTAGCAACCTTCGAACACAGTTTATGGCGCAGTTTTCTATCGATTTACTTTGCTGTCTTACCGACGTGCGTGACTTTGTCCCGATTCCTTTGTTTTGATGCTATTCACGTACCGGAAGGCATAAGAAAATCCATCCCCTTAAATTTACTCTCTAATTAAGACGTTTTATGCTGTGAAACTGACTACAGGTACCCATTGATATCTATCTTTCTATACTATATTTTTATTCCTGAATGTTACCATTTTTCATTGAGGATTCGGAATTGCATTTTTTGCAGATAATATTTCTGTTTTGTGTTTCGTTCTGCTTGTAGAGAGAGCCTTCATGCCTGTCTTCCCAATGAATGCTCCCATGAAAGTACAAAGCGCTCGTTTTGTTAGGTGATCTTAAAATTGCATCTAGATCGTGGTTGGAGTACGTCTCTCGGGCTAGAATGCAACGCGCTGAGTGGTTTTAACCGGTCTACCTTTTGATTCAAAGGGTTATGAATATATTCAGGTCCAAGAAGATTGTTTCCGATGTTACATTAGGTCAATAAATGAATATGCGTAATGAATAGCTTGTTTCAACCGTTCTACCTTTTGATCCGATGTATTATGAACAAATTTAGATCAAAGGATTGTTTCCGTGGGTAACTTACGTAAATAAATGAATATGCAAATGAAGCAAATTGACAAGGAATAGATTTATTTATACTACTACCACAGGAGAAATTATTACAGACGACCCAGGGTTTCGATGCATAGCATCATCTTCGTCTGTAATAATTTCTTCTGTGGTAGTTGTATAAATAAATCTATTCCTTGTCAATTTTCTTCATTTGTCATGAAATACCACCAAGTAAAGCCTCATTTAGTCGAATTTAAAATGAATATGCGTTTTGAATAGATTATAAGATCAATCGACCAATATCAATCTTTTGAATTTATTACTCATTATAATTCAAATGCAAACTTAATTTTTCTATCGCTTTAAAGTGCTTGTTATTTTTTTTACTCTCGCATATACAAATATTTAAAAATAAGAATTATACACAGAAATAAGGCTATAGATAAATAAATTAGACTATTTTAGAGAATAATCTCTTTAAAAATACTTCAATACCAAACAGAGGCATACAAATACAATTTTACACAAGTAAAAGTCTATGTACACATAATGTATTATTTCATTTTTTTACTCAATGGCATAAATAATATCAAACATATCCAAATATTTGTTCGAAAATAGGTAACAGAAGTAAGAATTTTATGGAAGACATGTTTAGGGGTCATTAGTCTATTATGTTTCTAATACGTTAAGAGTTTTAGGAAACTCAGATTTAGATGAGTTTTATCATGAATAAAAAGAGAAAATTCCTTTACACGTATCATTATCTGAAAGGTTCGTTTTCTTTTATTTTACTCGTTTTCAACTGGAATGAACCGGAAAATTGCCAACAGGGGTACGCAAAAACAATGATGCCTCAGTGGAGATTACTGACCTGAAATTACGTGCCCAAACGCAATAATGCTCGAAGCATGGAGTAGGGCGACCATCCATCTTCAAGTGGAGCAGGTCGTGAATTCCTAACACGGTTGAATGGGGAATTGAAGCGGATTCCGAGAAGAAGATACTTTTTAAAGTAGAACACGTCTGCGCCATTAGAGCCGTGTCGTAATTTGTGTAACGCGGCAAGAGTTATCTCGGCCGTAACGAGTCATTCTTCTGCCAGAGCATCTCAAACGATGATGTCACTCTCATTACGGAGATCTCGCCTTTGCTACGAAAAGTTTGCCTCCAAGACTTATGAATTTTGCTTTACCACTGCTTTTGTAATTATACTTTGCGTTGGTAAAGGGTTTGAGCAATATACAAGTAAAAAGGTGTCTTTTAGCCTTGTTTTAAAATTTTTTTTCTAGGAGTTATTATTGGATTAGTTTTTGGAAGATTGTCTCCAAGATGTGAACCTCAATACATGTTTACTTTATGTAATTAACCTAGGGAATCTCTCTACAGAGGAAATAGTTTAGATTCAGTGAAACATTTTCAAGAGTTTGCTGGGATTGGAAATCTAGTGAAAATATTTCTATACATGTAATCAGATTTAGAGGATTAAAATCTCCAAAAGCCGTTTTTATCAGTGTTCATCATCTTATTCCCCGGTAGTTTGATAAAAGAAGAAAGGAATGTTGCACTTTTATGATTGTATGTACTTGTATGTATGATTGCATGTACTAGTATTTTAGGACCCCTGAGAACGAAGCCATTGCCTTAGAAAAGCACTTTGGGTATCATAAAAGTGCGGCATTCCTTTTTTGTCTTATCCGACTACCGGTGAATGAGACGAGGAACGCCGACAAAGACGGCTTTTGGAGATTTTAAACCTCTAATTCAGAGTTTCCCAAATTATGTTCCGCGGAACACCGGTGTTCCGCTGAACCTGAATAGGTGTTCCGCGACAATTTGGAGAGTCAATGGAGAATTGGAGAATAAAAGACATTAAATGATTTATTGGTTTTTTAGTTTTTATTACAATATTATAATTTTATATATAAAAATAATATGTTGCAATTAAATGATTTTTTAAATTTTACTAGTAGAATTACCTAACCTTAATATAAGCTTAGTGTTCCGTTAAACTTCCCAGGTTTGCGAAGTGTTCCATTGCAGAAAAAGTTTGGGAAACCCTACTCTAATTCATCAACAGCCGTGTTCCAAAATTTCCGTCTTTACATATAACCAGATAATTGTGCAATCCATGCTAATTTCATTTATGATTGTTACACTTATTGTGTGAATGCTTTCAAGGATTATTTGCATGAAAATAGTATCTTTTAACTTTTATTTTAAAATTTTGTTTTTCTACAATTTTTAGTATTGGATCATTGACATAAGAATGCAAATTTAAATACATTTTGATAGTTTTTAACTACGATACAGACTATAAAATCCTTATTCATTTATTCTTTTTCGCTTTGGGTCAGTTTTTTTTCGAAGGGAAATCACAGGGGTAAGCCTCTAAAAAAGTAAAAGATTTATCGCGTTGATCCGTCTACACAAATGACCAATTATTAAAATTAAAAAGAAGCCTACTTTATCCATAATCCTTTACAATATTCCAGAGGCTGGGACGTACTTATTGTGTTATTAATTTCTTATCGCTATGTAGATGTATTCTATTATACTTTATGTATATTTTCATAGCGATGAGGCAAAAAGTGAAAGTTGACATTACTCGTTGCCGTTCACCTGGATGGATTCCCAAGGACGAGAAAAAAGTCGGGCTGTCATAAAGTCCCGATCCTGTCGGGCTTTTTTATTGCACGTTTTCCCTTCGGCTTAGCACTTTTACTCATTAAAGTCACTCTCATTATATAATAGAAATGGAATAGAAATTTCGAGTTTACTTCTAAAAAAGTTTTCGTTTCTCTGATAATTATGAATTTTATATTTCTAGTGCTTTTGTAGTTTTAGTTTACGTGTGTCAAGAATATATTGATATGCCAAAATTATACTCTTTTATAATAATAATAATAAAATTTCAACTATAAGAAAGCTCTTCCTTTAATATAACAACCGAATTAAAATATCTGTTGTACAAAATACCAGTAACGTAGCTTCTCAATTTTTTCGTAAATTAATTCGTTCCGTTAATTAATTTGTTCGATGTTGTTAATTGAAAATATATTGATTCTAAATTGAATTAATTGAAATAAAAGTAATACAATGCAAGAAATTTCTGTATTATAATTTCTATATCTAAAGAAAAGCTGCAAAACAGATACCTTTCACTGGGAAATAAGTAGTTATTATTTTTCTGTTATCTGATTAAGATTTTAATTAAAGTCTGAAGTTTTTCTCAATTATTGAATAAACTTAAGAGCATTATGTTTTTAATGCCTAGTAATACTTGTATTATAATATGGGTACGGCCGAGTAGCGTAATTATTCTTGAACTTCCTGGAGATCCTTCATCGCAGTAGTATTTTTAAGGCAAAAAATCTGTGATGCTTAGGATTTCTCTTTTACCCTAATTGTATGAAGAGGAGATTTATTTACTTCAGGAACTAATTCTGTCAATCACATTAAACCATATACAGAAACCGGATGTGTTAAAGTTCTCGAAACCGGATGAAAAAGCTAGAAATCTCCATTATACGCTCTCTCCGTGGTAGGTTAACTAAGTTTTGAGCAATAAATATTTCAGTCTTTGCGATTCCTGATAAATATACCGCTTACTGATGTAAATTGTGTTTTTAAATTTTCATGTTTAGAGACACTTTTATCAGTGGAATTTATAACTTCTTCCTTTCTTATGCTTGGATTCCTTCGTGTTACCAAATATGAACGGAGTTGCTATTTTGACTCTATATAGACTTTCTTTAAAATTCCTATGAAAATTTGTAGAAAATGCATTTTTGTCGTATTTTTAGTGATTCGTTTTTTAGACATTTCGAATTACCTCTAAAAATGTTTCGTTGTTAGAAAATATGTTATTCATAGAAATTATCATTGATAGGTTGTTGTTAGTGTTATTCAGCTCTACGATGACATTTCATGTATACTATTCCTATCAGAAAAATAATATTTTATGCTAGAATTGAAGCAGATTTTTGGAAAACTATTTGTGGTGAAAAGGAAGGAATTTTATAGAATACATCCATTCCTTGGCCAACAAAAATAACCGTAAATGCTTTCTGAATTTAAGGAAGACTTATTCATCTCACCACTAATGAATCAGATCAATAAATTAATCTATTATAACGGTGACATTTCAATGTATATCATTTGCATTCTCACTGATTTTCAGAGTGATGAAGAAGCTCGAAAATATAGCTTGAATGAGTAAATGTGTTTTCTAAGTTATCGATGCATTGAAAGTGTCGTTAAGGTAAACAACTTTAAATAAACAAATTTAATGGACAGAAAAGCATATGGCGTTAATATTGCTAAACACTCCGCTGTGTTTCAGAGCAACAGTGCTCACTTTAAAAGATTTCCGAGTGCGGAGTCACGAAAATTATACCGTTGGGCAGCGGATCGATCGGATACGCATTAGCGTTTTTCTTTTTCGTCGGGGTTTAGTCTTGACCTACTCCGATGCCTTTCATGGTCGTGTTAATCTATTCGTGATGGACTTACATTTACTCCCATCCGATAAGTTGACCCTTTTTTAAATAGTTTGCATCGTTTAAATATCAAGGGATCAATCTGCCCAATTTCTTACGGAGATTATCGGAAGGTCAATTCTAATTTCAGATACGCCAATGATGTTATACTTTCTCAGGGTTTGAGTTATCGAAGTGATAATCGCTGACATCTGCAAGCATTAACAGTTACGTTTCCTTTAATTATTGTAACTTTTGCATAGCTATTCCTTCTTCTCGTTACAGTTTAGGGTTATTTCGCAACTTCCCTTCCATATGGATATTAGTATTCTCAATTTATCTAACAAATACCTTTTTTCTTCTTTGGCTTGCCTCAGTTCTTTTCTCGAATATTATTTCCATAATCTCTAGTCTTCATGGAACACTCTTCCATTATTGGATACGTTTTACAATTATTTTAATATTTATAGCTATTTTTCTTCTTTGGCTTGTTTCAGCTCTTTTCTCAAATATTATTAGATTTTTATCTTGTCTTCATTGAAAAATATTCCATTATTTGCTACATTTTTCAAATTGAGTCATTTAAGGTTTTTAACGTCAATGGTCTGTGAGTGATTTTGAAAACAGATACTGTTTTAATTTTTCACTCCATTTTATTGTTTATCCTGTTAACAGAAATGGGATTGAGGCTGCAGGTTAGTTTAGTAGTTAGGCTGCTTCCCTGAAGTAGGAGACCTGGGTTTGAGTCCCTGTCATGTAGCTATTTTTCACTTCTGTTTATCCTTGATTCAGATGTTGTTTTATGCAATTATCTCAAAGTTTTAATGATGCAGCGTTGAAAGATTCGACATGGTTTATCGCGTGAAATTCCATGCGAATTCTCGACAATAGATCAACAAAACATATTTATAGATCTTTACTCTAATTAAACTAAGAACGAACTTCATTAACTATGCTTATTCCTGCACCATCAAATATTTTGCGTTATCAAATATTTCAGCTCAATGCTGAATTGTTTTATTAAGTGTCGAACTAGCCCCCATGCTGTGCTAGGTCTCAATCGGTTCAGAGGTTCCAGAATTAACGAACCGCATGAGAATACGTCAGTCACAGTCGGATTCCGAAAAACTTTCCTAATCTTCTGTGGTATTTGTTCCTGAATGTGACGCAAATGAAGCTGCCGGATCTTTCGACAGCCTCTGCGACAGTCCTTCATAGACAGTTGTCTTACGGACCGCGAGCTCCGAGTGCTATTTTAGAGAGGTCCCGCAAGTTGTGGTCTGCGATAATATAATTATAGTATACCACCCCTAATTTAATTAGATAATTGACTTTTAATAAGTTTAATATATTTTTCTGAATCAATTCAATCAGTAAATTAGTATCAGTACGCCCTTCAATTTTGGCGATGAATATAAATGTTTAATCTATCAGCAACAGAAGTCAGTTTATAAATTCAATATTGAGGGTCTAATGCGATAATCTTAAAGAAGTCCAAGACACCAAGGAAGCTGAAAGACACAGCTTGGCAATGCTATAATTTTTTCGTAGCCTAGAGTGATCGAGAGAAGTTTCATGAATTCGGAATGCTTATCTAACCTGGCCTGGCTCATACTCAGAAGAACTACGGTAAATCTAAACAGCTTCCAACATATATTTCAATTATCTTACTTGTATTATCCTCAACTACGATTTTCACCGGCTCCTATTTTATCTCTCGATTTTTATAACCGCTATCTTCTCCATCTTGTACGTAAGATAAAGGTTATGTTTAATCCCTCCTTTCGTCAATCAAAATCACCTGGCTGGCGTTTGGAGAAATGGAATAATGTCACGCTTCAATGCTCCAATATCAATATCTTTGCTACTTTGGTGGTTTCATGTTGCGAATATATTATTTTCTTGCTTATGCGATGGAATTCTGAGAGCTCGGAGGTAATTTTGCCGTAAGTTCTTATCTAATTCAGGTATATGAGATTCATGTGAATGATGATGTAACCTTATGATCTTGGCTAATAAATCGTACAAGAATTCTCGAAATTTTTGTTAAATTATTGTTTGAGGAAGTTTGCTTTTAAATAATAATAATATATTTATATAACCTTTGAAAGAAAGATACGGTAAAATCTGTTTATATTCTCTCGTTTCTTGTTTTGCAAACTTCATAAATATTTCATTTTCATAGAATTTTTATTAATAGACGTTTTAATATGCTTAAAGTCCTAATTTATCTTGTGATTTCTATTATTTTCTCTCAGTGAATGATTGCAAACTGTCCATTAATTGATTTAATTTTATGTATTTTTTACTACAGTTCTGCTTTTGTATTTTTCATGTTATACATGCTTTTATCATCTTTAGCATCTTTTAGCTTATACTATCAGTTGGGTTTTTCACATTCCTCATCATGGGTGTTCTACTGCTGTGGATCTTTTTTCATGAGATTATATCTTAGCAACACATGATTAAAAAAATACCACCACCCGATTTTATAATACCTTGAGGACTTTTACATCCACCCCCTCCAAAGTTTTCTTTTTTATTTATATGATAAAATGTATCATTTATATTGTTATTGATATCATTGACGACAGGTTAGATGGGACAAGAGACTATTCAGGCCCAATCTTGCTTTAATAAAGACAAAGAACTATATCGAAGTGCTAATAATGAACGAATATAGTTTCATGTAGCCGATTTTAAGCTCCGATCCCTATTTCGTTCTTCAAAAGCAAGAATTTTCAAGCTTGCCCAAATTCAGGCGACTGTACATTTTAACAGGTAACTGAAAAAATTGCTTTGACAGTCATCGTTACACAATGCTCACTTTATCCTACTCAAGTTTATTTCCCGCTTTATATTTGGGGTAATCGTCATCTCATGTTTGCTTTTGACGTTCATATCTACGAGGAAGTTCGACAGGAAGACTGTGTCATCTCCACATGTTTATTTTTCTATTTCCTGATCTAGGAAAGAATCGAGAATGTTTCCTAAAAGACTATCTGAAAGTCTTTTAAGTTTTGGAACTCCTCTCCTTGCAACAGAATACCATTCCGTTGGAATTTGGTCTAAAAAATTGAAAACTTTAATTAGGTTTCACCGAATCGTGCTAGAGTGCGATAGTTTTCAAAGTTACGCGGAACTCTCATGGAGTGATTAACAACTTTGTTTCCCAGATACTTCGTGTAAGCCGGATGTCTGTAGCTCCACCAAGTTTTAAAACATCGAAGATCAACTGAACATTCGGTCTGACTTGCCTAATTATCTCTCTAGTAGCTCTCTTATGTGTTTATTTTATAAGGATGAAATTCATAGTATAAATCTTTAGCGTATGGTTTCGAGTCAAAGTCATTAGTTAGCGTTATCTCTTACGAAGTTGGGTCTTGACGTCGCCGCTCCTTCGCCACGGCTTTTGCGGCGAAATTTCCCATTGCGATCCTATCAGAAGACTTTCATTACGTGGAACTTTAATTATTTTGATTTTCTTGGAAATTAATCTACTAACATTTCATATATACATTATCTACTACTGAGATTTAGTATCACCTCTATTCATTTCGTTGTTGATTGATATTAAGCTTCAGATTACATTAAAAATTATGTAGCATACTTCACTTGACCTATTGATACGAGGTATTATCCGGGATGTAACTTACGTTTTGAAATAAAAACAGACCCAATGACAGAAAAAATATTTTAATGCATACATTTGGTAGCCTAACTCTTAAGGAATATTTGAACGTAATCTCCGTTGAAACATAGCGGTGTACTTGTTTTTTGATACCATCGACAGAGTTATGTCGTCGGAGACTTAAACCACTCGTCCTTCCGTATATAATTTACACGAATATCAATCGATACTGTCTCCATATTCATACGGAATAGATTTCGAGACTTCTCGTATTTATGGAAAAGACCCTTAATAATACAGCAATTACTAGTATTTATAATATAAGTTTAGGAATAACGAATCTGGAAAGAATTGCCATATCCAAGGATAATAAGCAGTGAAAAATAACGACTTGACTGGGAGTCGATGCCAGATCTACCACCTTCTGAGTAATTATGTTAAACTTCCATCACGCACATCTTTAAGTGTAAAGTAACTTTCTTGCCTTTATTCTTAATCGCAAAACGTAATAGTATCGAAAAAAGACTCCCATATTTATTTATTTAACCTTTGCCCGCCCCTAACTTCCGCCCGTTAGTTTTTTTGAAAAATTTCCAATTGAAGAGTTAATATTCTGCACTTCAGACCATTAAATATTCCTTCAAAGCTTCAAGCACCTTTTCACTCTATAAATACTGTAAACCAACGACGGAGAGCTGGCGATTTGCTCGAAAATTCAACAAAACAAAACTTACGCGCCAAAGAAAACATTTACGTGACTGGACCGCTTAACCGCTCCCAATTCGTGCACCACAGCATCGTCTGAAATAATATTTGCCGGTTGTGGAGCCGTAAAGTACGCCAATGTCAAGAATAAACGATGAGTATTACATTTTGAGGACTAGCGTACAATATTTAGTGTAGTATGGTGGTAGTAGGGTCTTCAAGATAAAAATATTTCAGCTGACATTTCTCAAGAACTTAAACCGTGTTAGGAAAGAAAATTTGTATCACGGCTGTTAATAAATTAGAGGTAAGATGACTATTAAAGATTTTAAACCTCTATCTTAAATCATTATAATACTCATCATTATCATCGACAGTTAGAAGTTTTTCATGGGGAGAAGATTATTTCTTACTTCATCAATTAAAAACGAAAAAATATGTTGCAAAGATTACTGGTTTGATAGAGTATTCTGGCTACGTTAAAGGCGTTCGGTTAGAATCAATCAATTGAGAATCAGATATCAGACTACAGAATGTATGTCTAAGAAATATTCATCGGTATTTATGACGAATTGTATTACTTTGGTTTTGCGGTTCACAGCGAAGGCGAGTTTGGTGAGGTGTTGGCAAAGCTCTACAAGGAAATAATAGCTGAAACAAATATTTACTTATATAAAAAATCTTTGCGTGTTTTGCAGCGTTGGTAGTTAAAAGACTACCACGTTTCGCTGACCTTATTGCCAGCTTCTTCAGGTAGAAGTGAAATTCTCTTCATTAGCGTCCACTATATACTTAGATATAACATTGTACATAGTGGACGCTAATGAAGAGAATTTCACTTCCACCTGAAGAAGCTGACAATAAGGCCTGCGTAGCATTTTAACTACCAACGCTGCAAAACCCGCAAAGATTTTTTTATCAATGGAACCTCAACGCAGCGAAAGCCTTAGACTCAAATATTTACTTACATTAGTAGAAATGAAAAAATGGTTGTACTTTTTCCACAAATTTATTTGAAAAACACGACCAGGTTTCATCGAGTAATCGCCATCATCAGGTGGCGATTCACCTGATGATGGCGAAGACACCTGATGATGGCGATTACTCGTTGAAACCTGGTCGTGTTTTTCAAATAAATTTGTGGAAAAATTACAACCTTTTCTTCATTTCTACGAGATGGATTTCCACAAAACGACGCCTGACTGTGAATTACTTACATTAGATTATTTCACAGAGATTTAAAATGTCTGACTGAGTTAATTAAATAGGAATATGGTGTTTATACATCTACATTAATACCCTAAAAGCCGCCGTGTGGCTGGTGCAAACACCAAGTTTGTACTACATCTTAATTTTTTTATTATCGCTTATGCTCCCGGTCCCGGGTTCGATTCCCGGTGGGAGCTAATGTGCGACATGACCTAAGCTATCGAAGCGCTTTTGACAATACTACTGCCATTAATATAGCTTATAGCTCGCGGAAAGAATTAATTTTGAAAACAACTCGTTCTAGTTTCTTTGTATCTCAATTTACGCTCATTATCGGGTCGGCCGGGGAATCAGAGACCAAAAAGTCAAAACGTAAAGTCTTTCTTAAATATAATTTCCCTGAATTTATCAAATAATCGATGCCTAGTTTCTAATCTCCTTCTTTGAGAGATTCGAAACCTACGTCTGACAATGAGGAGAAATAAAAAGTAGCTAAAACAATTAACATGCACCTATAAATATGAGTTTATACACTCATGCCATACACTGGTGACAGCTTGCGGAGTAGATATGTTAATGTGAATAGTCAATTCTTTCCCTTTGACCCCCCTTACTCAACTCGAATCTCCACATACCCACTACTAATCTAGTGACCCCCATAAAGTTCGTAGAAATATTAGTTTCATCCCTCATTGTGTAGGATAATAACGTAGGCTAGAATCGCTAAATGACCTCATCTGTTGATTAACGCACTCAGAGTGCGAGAATACCGAACGTATCACATTCCCGAGCATGGAAATTTGTAGAATGTCCAGATAAAAAGTTTTCATACGTCCTTAATGGAGCTTTCGTTTGAATTTATCCCCATAACGAGAACGTACGGATATTCGGCCATCTCAGCTGCGAAAACTACGCTTCCGCGATGAAATATACGAGTGCGTGTCGGGTCCGTGGTGGACCTTTTTGTAATTCCTTTTTAAATGTGGTCGTTCATTTTAACCTCGGGTAACCTCGTGTTCCGGAGAGGAAAAAGTGGGAAAGGAAATTGAGGGAAGGGAAAAAGTTGATGAGTCCTCGGGGAAAGATTGGAGTCTCTATGCTAAAGTTTCCCCAGAGTAATGGAGCTTTCTAACGAACTCGGTTGCCTTCATGGAGGTATAAAATGTAACCGAGCCTAAAAAAGTGTTTTTCTCGTATGCAGATACGACCTTGACTTTCCTTGACGTTGCGTTAGGAGATGAATTCCTTCCAAACGGAGTACGTTGCGGGATTGCGGTATAAATCTCGGTTCACCGCAAGAACTTGGATTAAAACAAGGGAAATTTCTTTGATGGATTCCCTTGGTAGGATAGCTCTGCGTTTGTTAAAAAAGTTTGGGACGTTTCTTTGCAAAGTTACGTACATATAAAAAAGGTTATGTTTTTGATGTGATGTCAGAACTGAAATTTTCAACCGAAATTCTCCTCCGAAGAAGTCTTACGGTTAAAAAAATAAACACTTCCGGCAAAAGAATATGTGCGTAGGATTTTGGTAGTTTTCTTCGTTAAAACTGGATTTAGTTTCCTAGGGAAATGTGGCTCTTTTATGTATTTTTTATGTTATCATAACTGAAATGTTCAACCAAAATTCTTCTCTGAAGAAGTCTTACCCATATAAACTAAACATTACCAGTAAAAGAAATAATATTTTCGTGGGATTTTGCTGTTAACTGTATTAAAACTGGATCTAGTTTCCTAGAGAAATGTGGCTCACTATTTAATTTCTCTACCGCCATGGAATTCCACTGAGTAATTCGCAAGTCAGTTGATTTTATTGTTATTAGTAAATTGTTAATATTTTCCTTCCCATTTTTCATATAAGACAGTTCCCTTTTAAATTAATATGTTGCGAAAACTTTTAAAACTATTAATGTTAGCAATTGGTTAAATTGAAGAGATAATTTAAAGGGTATTGTAAGGAATTTGTTCGTTGTCAATATCTCCTGATTATTTATTTTCATACTAATTTATAATTTCTTCAATTTCTAATCCGATAGCGAACAATCAGGTCTAAATGAATAACTGAGTGAGCTTGAGTGCAAGAGAATGATAATTTCGAAACTCTAAATGAATACATTCAGACGGTCGATACACAATGCGATGGAATTGCATCATCATCGAAGCGCTTTGGGCTTTTACCACTGATAGCTACTAATAAACTAAACTGTGGATTAGTAGCGGTTTTAGCACTTGCTTTATTTTCACCGTGGAGGAGAACGTTTATGTAAATACGGAAGTAATAGCATGACAATTAGATGCATATCCAAAGGTTCCCGCTGATGGCTGTAACTGTAGATTGAGTCACAGTATACTCCAAGCACCATCAAAGTTAAGAACAAAACCTATGTACATTTTGCTGTCAGAGAACAGCATCTTCAAGGTTACAAAGGTGACTGGCTAGATTAAGAACGGGAAACGGACTACAACGGAAATAAAAAACGTTTTTCGTTTTAGTCCGTTTCCACTCTTAATCTAGCCAGTCACCTTTGTAACCTGGAGAGGCTGTTCTCTGGTAGCGAAATGCACTTTGGTTTTGTTCTTAACATTGATGGTGCTTGGAGTATATAGTGATTCAATCTACAATTAGATGTGTAATAGAATAGCAAAAACGAAATATAATTGTTTAATTAAATGGTTCTATTAATGATCTTTTATTGTTCTTATTGCCTTTTCCTACCTATATTTTCTCTGTATCCATGTGTATTATTTATATTTTAATACCATCCTTATTTCTATTTTTTATTATATTATTAATTAATTTTATTGTAACACATGCAAGTGATAGATAAACGGTTTTTCGATAGAGTTGAATTTTGGACCGCTTTACCGTTCCCTATGTGTGCACCATTTATAGTTATTTCCTTACCTGCTTTTTATATAAATTATTGTTATTATAAAATCCACATAAATATAAATAATGTTATGATACATTCATATGACGAAGTAAAAGTAGGTACATATACTCTTTTGTGTAGTTATGATAATTGAAGTGTCTTATCCAATCATTATTATAATTCCCATCTATAGATAGCAAACGTGTACCATTTAGTATCCCGGAGGTTTTATCTTAATATTTCCTATCTTGACAAACATGCATCACAGATCACGGTAGAGCCAGCAAGCGTTAAAGATTCAATCTGAACGTCTCGAATGAATGAGTCGAGACACGATGTTATCTCATGTTCGAGCGAATGTGAAGTACGCGTCTAGAATAAGGGATTCGCTTGATAGGGAATACAATTCTTCTATCCAATGGGGAAACAGCAAAGCTTCATTAAAGACTGTGTATTTTCCGAAAGCTAATTTGATTAAACCAAGAGTGTTGCTTAACTATTCCCTTTCCGAGGTTTGCTAATTTTTAGCGACAAAGAAAGACTTTTGTTGATCTCATTAAAGAAGTTTGCTTGAGTCAAGTTCTCAGCAGATCTTGAAATGATAATGTGCTGCGAGGGAATAACTAGGTCGGTAAGATGATGAATTTAAAGTAGAGGAATTAAGTCTAGACAAGGGTCTCTAGTACTCATAAGAACATCGACCCCTTCTATTTGATCTTCAACTGTAATGTATCCCCATCCAGCCCTATATAGGAGATTTATGAATGAGCTTAATTGTTAAAATAAAATAAAGACAATTTAAAATCATTCGTCCCATTAAAAGTGTCCGTTTAGTATCCATATAATATTGGAATATCATTACTTTACTTTTTAAATTTATGTGAACCTAGCAACTCTCATTCGAATAAATTTCCTGCGATTTTCCATTCGGGGTGTTTATTCACATTTTTCTATTTGAAGTCATCATCTTATGGTTTAAGAACACCGATTTGAAAGCATCTTCTCTTGGGAAAGGAAATCAAAAAGTTCCCATATCTAATAACTACACTGACTGACAATACGTTTAATGCATTTAATACGTTTAACCACATACAATTAATGGTTAGATGTATAAAATTCTCATTTATACATCTCAAGGCGATCTGAAAATCAAGAATAGCTACGTAAGAGATGTAATAGAGAGTAATGATATCTACTTCCCAATTAATGCATTATGATTATTGTATTAGTTAATGATGCTTCAATAACATAGGTCATTTCTCTCTTAAATCTCAAATAAAATAAATTTTGTTACAGCCTAAACTAATTAAAGGTTTAAAATCTCCAAAAGCCGTCTTTTTAGGCGTTCCTCCTATTACTTCTCGTTAGTCGGAGAAAGCAAGAAAGGAATGCCGCACTATAATTGTAACCAGAGCTCTTTTCAATAGCAATTCTAGCGTCCTCAGGGGTCATAAAATACGAAACGAAATATTTCCTAGTTGATCTTAATTTTCCTTGCCAACACGGCTGGAACGTTTATCGTGTTTGAACCCTCACCTAAAGTTTTCTCATTGCTTAGGGCATACAATGCATAGCTCAAAAATATTTTCCCCTAAAGCCAGTCTACTTTATAAGTAAAATTACTTGCATGGAACCACCTGAAAGTTAATTACTCTACCTTGTATGTACGTAAGCTTCACTTTGAAATTGAATTTTCGTTGACGAATTCACAGCGCAGTTTTCAATGAAATTATTTAGAATTCTTTCTGCTCAAATTCTCAGAGTATGTGATTAGATCCTTCTTGCAAGTTTTCTCTCAAATTTAAACGCAACTGTGGTTTAACTTCGCCAAAATTCATAACAATCGGTAATTATCCGCTGTGCCAACATCCCAAAGGCAAAGAAGCCTTAACTTAAAGTCAAGTTCTTACATTAATTATCCACAGGAGCGACAGACACAGGAAACCTTTCCAGGCCTTCAATACAGGGCTGCCTCTGGGGAAGGTTTGCTTTCTTTTAAGAACGTTTTAGAAGCAAGGAGCCAGGTAAATGGATAGGGTAAGTGAATAGAGGTGAAAGGAAAGTGAAAGGCAGTCTTAGAAATAGGGCTCATCCCAAAGAATTCCAAAGTGGCTGGAGGTTGAGTGGATAGTTGAATAGATTGTGTGTGCTCTTTGCCAAAATGACATACAGATGAAAAAGCGTCAATAACATTTATTATCTCCGGGGGTAGCCCCGCCCGGACGATTACGCAGAGAGTTTTGGACGTAAAAACAGATAAAAGCTTTTAAGAGGGGGGAGGAACGAGGATTTATTTGCTTTGATCCGATTTCGATACCATTATACTGTGGGAAGACAATTTTGATTCTCTGGACTCAAACTGCGCTGCCATATTTCGGTTTTCCGAGAGGATTGATAAAAATGTATAACATCGAATCATCAAAAAGATATGAATCACATGTTTGTTTGTTTTCCTTTAGAAAAAAATAATAGGTTTACTCTATTCGAGTCATGTTTTTGGTTATTTGTGTTAATTTTCCTTGACTGGGAGAGACATATTTATTATTTGATAGTGTTTTCATTTACTTATGTTATCAATTCAGACTTTAATTTACGTGAATAATTTATCTGTCCTATCTGCTTCCTCGTATTATTCATTATTATTTTATTATTATTTAAATTTTGAAAATAATTTTTATTCAAATAACTTAATTATGTACAATTTATTTATTAGCTAGTCTTAACTAATAGTCAAATAAAACGTCTGTGTTGGGTGAAATTTGGAGTAGAAAGTCCCGTTTTCCATTTAAACCCTTGCGTAATACAAAATTTCAATAATGGATACCGCTTGGATTAAGAGTGTAATCTATAATTTATACCGATATTTTAGCAAGTACAGTTGCAATAGAAAAGAAATTATGAGGGAAAGAATGGTTAGTGGAGGAAAGTAATGTGATACTTTTAATCGCGGAAAACATATTACGCTTACAATCAGATGGGGGTGTGAAAAACCAACGGTAAGTCTCTTAGACTATGATCTAAGGGCTTTCTTAATTCAAGATTATTGAAAGAAAGTAGTTACAGAAAGATATTTTTACAAGAATTTAAAGAATTGGAATATTAAAATTAAATCTCAAATATTTACTGCAGGAAATCTTCTGTAATACTCGATATGATTCTTCCATAAAATGTTTTAGAATCAGTAAAGACACTTCTTCTCATAGGGCCAAGTAGGTTTATCGGAAACATTTTAGTGAACTCTTCTATATCCAACATGCTGCTAGCTTGTTCCTTTAATTTCTGATTGAAGCTAAAGGGTCGAATGCTCGTAAAAGGAAGGGGAGGATCAAACAGGCGGACCGGACACCGAGGGAAAGTGATTAAAGGTGAAACCTGAAGGAAATAGACACGTTAAAAAAGTAAGGTGTGTTTAGCTAGGATACATAGGAATGGATTTTCGCTAAAAATCCAGAATATATGCGATTCACTGTTTTGTTTTACAATTTTACATCGAGGAAAGTTAATATTTCAGTTATTGATTCAATGTGTGTACTACATTTATTCTTTCTTTCAGTACACCTTGTTGAAGTTTAAAGAATTCATTTTGTATTCTCTTTGTAACGATCGTTGTTAATTTAGGCAGACAAAAGGTTTCATCGTTTTGATTAATTTATATGCTTTCATAATTTAATTAATTTGCATAGATAAACGAGATAGCCTCCATACCGTGGTTTAATTGAATAATTGCATAATCAAGCTCTGTGGACTCTGTCTATGCAAATATAGTTATCGGATCCGACCGGATTAAATAATCGATCGAAAGATGGGATCAAATATAATTATAGAAGGATGTCGTATATCAACGGCAACTTTGGAACCTGTTTTCATTCATTACGCAAGTTTGCAGATAGTTAGTGTAGTTACAGTTAATCGACATATAGAAATGCGTGCCCATTTGCACATACTTCGATCCATCATTATCTAATTCCTCGATTCTATTTCTAAATTTCAGCCTTAATCAGCTCGTTACCCGGTGAATGTGTTGGAAAATGAATTAGGGAGATAACTAAACGAGCAAATCAGTTAAGAAACGCATTAGCCTGTCTCATCTTCATTAGCAGAGTGTTCTGAAAGGATTATGGTGAAGTAGAATGTGAAATTGAATTATCATAGCCTTAGTCGTCTCTTTGCATGAGTTGTTACACTGTACCTAAAGATGTAAAGAACGTTTTGCACTCAGAATATTCTTTTGAGCATTATGGAAAATTGCTATGATATATAGATCAGCATCTCTTAGAGGTATAGCATGTTTATCTCTTGATAAATCGGGCTGTCAGCCAAAAATGCGTCTCGTGCTACACAACGCCGCAGCTAATTGCATATTTGTTTCGTCCACTTGATTAATTAACCTGATCATTTAATGAAGCAGAAAGGGTAGATCAATATAAATGTATACGTGCATTACTATAGTAAGTGCTCTTACCAATATTTCTGAAGTCGCATTCAAACCTGTGCGACGAAGAATAATTTGGAGGGAATTCAGAACGGGAAGTTAACCGGGAATGCTATTTGTCTTTTATGTTAATCACCTTTTCATATACGTAAGTCTTAATAAAATGGTATATTATGTGTTGAGAGAAGCAAATAAGGGCTAAAGTTTTGTTAAGATTCGGAGATGACTAATATAAGTAAAGTTGATAATAAGTTGTGGACTATGATTTTACTGTTTCAAAGAAGTATGGTTAAGGGGAGAGATGGACGGGAAGGCATAAATGTAAATTAGACATAAAGGCTTGTCATCTGTGAGAGATTAAATTTTGTATGCTTGAACCATATCGAAATCTAGGAGACGTGAAGATATTTGAAAATATTAAATACAAGAAAGCGTGTTATAAACTTATTTCTATTGCTCTTCAGACCTCCAACATTTTAGTTATTTGCTCTCCAGATGCCATAAAAATTCTCTCGTCAAAATTTTTATTAAACTTAATAGATTTTTACAAGGTTTTATGAAAGAAGGAAACACTGACGTAAGGAATTTTGATCCTTTAATCCGGACTTACATCCTATTGATGGATTTTATTTTTCAAGCATCTTAAAACCGGTTTTACGAGACTTTTGTCTCAAATATTTATTATATGTATTATTGTTACTTGCTGTAATTTCGATGTAAAGTTCCTTCAAAATAAGTTAAGAAATAAAATTCTAATCTTTATTCCTTGAACATAAATATTATGGCAACATTATTTCAATTATAAGCCATCTAATTTTCATACCCTTTATGTCTGTTATCATTTTGTATTTCTAAAACACAATAGATATAGCTAATTATACGTTATTACTGAAGGAAAAAATGGAGTATTTCAAACTATTCTTTCTGAAATTTGGCTTAAAAATGTATCGAGAAAAGAAGGAGAACTCCGTTGCTCATAAAAGAAGACAATTCTTTTCTTCACTAACCCAGTTAGAGTTTTTTGACTCCACGAACGAAGTTTCCGCACACGATGCGCAGTACATTCAGAGACGGAGCATTTCACGCCGTTCAAATCTGGGAGGCCTTGAATTCGGTGGAATCTGAATCACCTCTCGCCCGCAAAGCGTGAATTTTCAGAGGTGCAGACGAGGCGAGACTTTGAGTGCATACATTATCATTCTCGTGTGGGAAAATTTCCAAGGCTGGGCTCGATATTTATTTTCATTGTCCAGAAGCGAAGGCGACAATGATTTAAACAACACTCCGCGTGGTTCTCATGAGAACTGTGATCAATTCCGGTTCGCTTTTATGCGATTCTGACCTTGCAAGAGGACGACAGTTATGCAACGCAATTGTTCTCGAGTGAGTGAAATTTTACACTTGACGTAACCGCATGAGGTGCGGAATATTTTATGAGGACTATATGCAGGGCTTATCTTGAGTAGTGTTGGTTATTCCTAGGCCGTTCACATCGGTAGGACAGTGAGAAATAGTTTGTCCTTTGTGAGATCTTGCTTGCACTCTTATTTAATCGAGATTTCATGAGTATTTTATCCCGTCCTGTAGTCTTATTTCATTGAGATTCCGTGATAAGTTTATTCGAAAAAGTCCCATGTATTACTTATTGCTATATTTTACATATTGTGTTGATCGGCCAACTTGAGCGCTATATTTGGGCTTTTAATAGTCCTATCATCATGGATATCAACGCTTCTATATTTACGTTAAAGTTGTCATGGTGTAATGTACAAAATACTTAAGTGATTTAATGCTAAAAATCTATGTGATTTAAGATAAAAAAGATGGAATAGATTAAAATTTAAAATTCGTTTTAAAAATCTTATTGAATAGTTAAACATTATACTAATGAAAAAGTAAGAGAACATTAATTTTCCTGTTCTTTTTTATTCAGGGACATGCTTAAAGATTGTTTGAAAACATTGAAGAGAATTTCGATTCCCAAGTCCTTACAGTATTTCTTTTTTAGTAAAAATTCACTAGAAAATAAATGTCATTTTCCCCTCAGTTTTCTGTTTAAAAGTATCACGCATGTAAAACAAAAAAATAGTCTTCATATTTATCATCATTTTATGGTGATGAATTCTACCTCATTTATCTCATTTGACACCGAATTTAAATTTATTGTTTGAAATCGGCTCTAAATCAAAATCAACAATTGACCTCATTATTTCTGCGTGTTTTTGGCTATTCCCTTTCATTTTTTCTAAAAATTGCTTTTTTCCAAGCGTTTTTCGTAATTTGCAATTTTGAAACGAGTGTATGCATCATAATTCGATTGATTTGAAAAATCGCTCGCAATTAGAGGTGATTTATTTGTGGTCAGTCATCGTTTTTTTCATTGACCATGATGGGTGGTGCTGCTATCGGATTTAAAATTATGTGCCATCTGACTTTATGAATTTATTGCTGGTCTCATATACATACAATGCACGTTGATGAGTGTTACATAAAATTAAAATGATCTTGTATCCAACGTGCGGTATTTTTTGGCTCGCTCAGCATGATTTTTTCATTAGCGAATTTTAAACTTTTCTTTCGGATTGGTAGTTTTTTCAACCTTTAAATTTCAACTCAAAGCTACAGTGCAACTGAAGACAAATATATTTTTACGCGTGCTGCATATATACCGTCTTGTGTAGTACTATTTTATAATGCCTAAGTACTAACTTGTTAGAAAGAAAAATTTCAATACTATTGTGAGAACTATTTCAAATTTATTTCCAAAATCTTTCGGAAACCAACATGATGTACAAGATGAAAATCTTCTATCTATTTTATTCTATATTATCTATCATAATTAAGGCTAAAACCCAAAACTGTGCGTTGAAAAAGACTTAGAGTGAATTCCTAAACTCAAAGGGCACATTTTACACTTGCGGCGCCAGCAAAGCATTGGTGTGCTCTTGCACTAGGTGGACCCTTAGTTTATCTTCTCCTTTGACTTTTATGCGAAAGGTTGTGGAAGCTGATTCTTGCATATTATTTTGCTCAGGGGATCATGAGTCCTGAGAGACTATCTTCCCCTATGCCTTGAATCCTAACATTCTCATAACCATAATTTCATGCCCGAACTGAGTTTTATTAATGAAATTCTGCTAACGTATTTGATTATTTTGCATTTAATTTCCGTGTGGTCAGGGTCAAGTTCAGCCAAAGTCAGCAATCTAAATCAAAGTAAAAAAGAGTCTTTACTGCAAAACTTGTACAAAAATCACAATACATATACACTTGTTTTGTCGATGTATTGTAATTTTTGCACAAGTTTTGCAGTAAAGAAGTTTTTCAAATGAAATTCCTCCAATTATCGCGGCATCTTATTCATTACACTCAATCAAAGTCTCAAAGTGAACGTATGCTATTTTATAAGTTGAAGTTATAAGGCTCTTAATAATTGTCTCAATTTTTTGGTGTAATATCTCACCTTTTTGTGTCTCAAAACTGCCTATTTCTATGAATTGGAGGCTCAAGATTTATATCGGAGCTTATTTTTAGCTCTAAATCTGAGAGCTGTCCGAAAATATTCTGACAGCAGAAGACCACGGAAGGGAATTCCTTGTGACAGAAAATCTTTAGAATAAGTTTGCGTTTATAAGCAGAGATAATCCTCTGCCTTCCGCATCAAGCTTAATCCTGAAGTGTCTATATGCCCCTGGAACATGAGAACATTGCACATTACGGCATTGTTTTTCTAAGGTAGAGATTACGAGTTATCCTCGAAAAGGTTCGGTGCTTGATATCATCATCCCTGATTGGCGGTAGTGCTTTCAGTTAGTTCGGCCGAATACGATAGAGTTTAGGGTTAAATACTTTGAGAACTTCCTATTAACTCAATTTTTATATTAAATATACGTAATCCCTTATGTTCATCCTTTTTTTCATTCGAAGTCAGTCATACATCGAGTTGGGGCATTTTTATATAATCTGTTGCGAGGCTAAATATAAATAAATTATATTCTTTCATCATCATAGCTTAATCTCTTGATAGGTCTCCATTCGTATTTTAGCTCCTATTTCGCAATATTATTTTTCCTTCTATTTTATAGACATTCTCATCTCATTTTCTTGCCTTTGGGAAAGGTACGTATTTTCAAAGTCCTCTTTCGATGTTTTTGTTATAAGTATTTGTTAGATACGGGAATCGTAAGAATGACGAATGGAAGAAAAGAGTGTCCACATATTTCGTTTATTTCAATCATTACCATTAACACTGTCATGACGTACTAAACGATTGTAGAATGACCGTTGATAAAAGAGAAAGACAGAAAAAGGAATTTATCGCGCGAAGAATCTGAAAAGGTTTGGAAAGAGATTCCCCCAAAATTTCGGACTCTAGGAGACGCAAAGGAAAGGTTTCAGACTCGGAGGTTTTTGGGAATCTGAGATTGGAATCTAACCCTGGCAGATCTATCTGAAGAATCAAGAGGAAACCTTTGTCATTTGAAAGGAGACAGAATGATGTTTTTTTTCGCATGAATCGCTTATTCTGCGAGATTTATTTCGTCCCAGTACCTAATCCAAGGCAAGGGTTAGGGTTACCGGGTTAGATATCTTTTTACGGATTATCCTCCAGTTGAAAAATACGAAAAAAACGCAAAAATAATCAATCGATTAATTAATTGATTAATTTTAGTTATTAATTTTACTACAGCATTATTTACTTCTAAAAGATAACGGATGTAAGATAAGAAAAAATGCTTCATCAATAATCGAACCCGGTACCACTTAATGTGGATTTAATCCCGATACCATTGAAAGAATAGGGACTCGATCCCAATACTTAAGACTACGTGTACCTTTTTATTTAATATGCTATATTACTCAGACCACTGCAGAGCTGGCTTATTCTTGTTTGGGAAAAATATAGATAATATATGGTAATTTTATCCTTGTATATTTTCTCTCGAACCCGGGCCTATGAGAAAGAGACCCGCCTCCCGTATTACATTCTCTGAGTCTATTTCCACCTGAAATTGGTTTCATCATGATTCTTATCATCGATCTGCCGGTGATTCCTTGCAAGATAAGAAAGAAGGATAGAAGGACAGTTTCAGGGAAATGGGATTGAAGAACAGATTTATCAGGCGTATGCTGACACTCATTCCTTGGAATCGTATTTCACGGTAGCTAAAAAAATTTGAAAATGTCCAAGGCTCTGAGTTTTTATTTCTAAGCTAGAATCCGTAAGAGGAATGCTGAAATTCTCATAGGAAAAAAATACCTTTTTAGTGTCGTTTAGATAAAGTTAATATTGTTAAGTTAAATTGGCTCGAAAGTCTTTTATCATGACTTACATGACAATAATGATCGAAAATAATTCCGTTAAAACACCCATTAAAACCAAAATTTTAGCATACTTTACATGTTAGTCTTGTCGTAGAATCGTCAGATTATTTCTCAACGTAGATATGCTTTTTTTAGGATAATTAGTTATTTTCTTCCGGAGTTACTGGTTTTGGAGACATTTTCAGCGTATTTTCAGTTTTAATGATAGTACTCTCGTAGAATTATCTGTTAAACAGGCTTAATAAATATTGAATATATTTCCCAGATATGTATTCAATTTTCTACGATAGTGGATTAATTTCTCGTGGATGGTTACTTATCCATTTGCCATTATTATTTCTGGAGCCTGCGGGCCCATATTTCGAAAGATATTTTTTAAGTTTTATTTTTCAACAAGGAAAGGTGAAAGGTGACTGCACGATGAGGGAAACTGACTGAGGACTCGCAATCGGGAGGTTCTGGTTCGAGTCCCGGTTTTTTTCATACTTTATATGCCCGTTCTTCCTCGGGAATTATTTTTTCATCATAAAATAAGATTTTCGAGCAACTATAATTTGAACTATTGCACACAACTCCGAAAAATGCTTTGAGCATCCTTTTTGTGACGTCAAATAACCCAACAGATGACCTTGCCTCACTTCTGCAGGGGAATGAACTCATACGAAAAACGGCAAAGCTCCATCATTGCTTTTTCATGCTGGAATTCCCTTTAATCCATCAGATAATCCCATTAATTTATGCCTTCAAATCTACCTATCACATTTTGATTCGGAGATGTCCTTGATAAAGATACGGAAAAGGTCCGCGTCGTAGGGTGATGGAAAGTGTTCCTTTGATCGAACTGCTTTTTCCTAACCTTTCTCATAACCAAGTGCCGCATTTTTTGGGTGCGGGGGTGAGGTAATTTGCTGCAGAGGCCGAGGCCCGCATTTTTATCCTGCGTCGATCAGGATAAGGGCCGGTTTGGGAAATACACGACGGACTCAAGTGTACAAGGTCACGTCAGACCCTGCACGGGAATATTTAGGCAGCCCTTGAAACCGAGGTGGTATGAGAAAGCACGAGAAAACGTAAAAAATGTGAAGAAGGTGCAAAAAATGAAATTGTAGTATAGATTTAGCAGTGTTTTGGGTAAAGAATCAGTAATATAAAAGAATATGACTTCAATATATTTTATTCAGAATTTAGCTTCTGGAACAGCGTGTTTTTTTTGCAATTACGACGTTTTATATTCTTATATCTTTTTAATTTAACCATTTCGACCTTATTAGAGCAAATGTTAGTCTTACAAGACTATTCTTAAAATTAATCATAGACAGTTAATAAATAGATGCGCACAAACCAACACACGCGACGAATTTAAAGAAAGAAAATTTGGAATACGACTGATAATGAATAAGAGGTTTAAAATCTCCAATAGCCGACAAAGACGGTTATTGGAGATTTTAAAATTCCAACACATGGTGAACACAAACACGCAACAACCAGAAAAATCAGGTTAACCGGTACTTGAACCTGGGACCTCCGTGTTAGATAGAACTCACTAACCATTCTAACATCAAGGTCGGCAACTTATATTTTCATATTCTTAAATGTTCTCATTTTTATTAATATTTCTTTTAAATACCATACATACAGTACGTTTCAGTTACTGAAAATTTTCTTTGTTTACCGCAATATTTTCCGTGGTAATATCGCTTTGGCACATTTTTATTTACACTCTTTATGAATTCGTGCACGATTTCATGCGGTAATTAATTTATCTGACACTCAGCACCTGATTTCACTCACTTATTGAGAGCTGCATTAAGATGAAAGAGTTAAAACCTCATTTTTTTGCGAGTATGCTTTCAAAAAACTTTGTTAACACCATTAAAATTGCGTGCCAAGCCAGTTTCCGAATATAGAGTCTGTTATATCTGCATTTGGGAGAGATCCTTCGCTAAAATTCAAGATAGGGAGTGACTTTACTCAAGGATAATTCTTCTGCACTTTCCTTCATTATTTTCAAATCCGGGTTCATAAGCGATTATTCTTTTTTTCGGTTCAGTATTCTTAAAAATAGTACACTCACTTCATTGATAGAGAATTCTCACTTAATTTCTTCTGCATTATCAAAATCAGCGCATTGATTAATAATGATCTCTATTCAACCATATTCACAATAAGTGACAAAAGACGCTCACAATAAAAGGCGAAAAAAATTTGTTCCTTTTTATTTAGAAAATTAAGTTCAGTTGCGAAAATTTAGATAATTTTGTTAAGCTGTGTAGCATTTCCTGCTTTTTGACTCACACCTTAAAAAGGTAACATTAAGAGTTAAAAGAGCACCAAATTGCCGTAGTTTGCAGCAAATAAAACAGTGGATATTTGGACCTTTTTTAACTCTCAATGTTAATAACACAGCCGTGCTCCTGTTTTCCCTTTACTTAAAAAGGTACCTCACCTTAGAACTAAATCTCAGTGGAAATGTAAATATTTGCATCGTTGATGCCCATTCGCCACCAACGAAAACGACTCTAATCAAAAGATTAGACGGTTTATCAAAGAGAATTTTGATATGCTGCTTTCACTCTTGACTTCTAATGTGTTGACCAAAAGCAGAAAATAAATTAGATAAACAAAAATGTATGATTTGGGTGGTAAGTAAATAATTTCAAAGGAAATTCGAGGTCACTTGTTTTTTCGGCACGTAAATCATTTGGGAGTTTCTCGTGCGGAAATGTACACCTTGAATTTGTCGAGTTGAAATTCTCTTTTCTCACTCATCTTCTGCTTCCAACTTTCCGAGAATTACGTGTGTCCACTCATCGAATGCCATTTCTCTGGAGGTGTCGTCATTCTTATTTTCTCTTGCTCCGAAGACATGCGTTGCGACTTATTCCGGTTATATTTGTTTTGATAATGTATACGCACTTGGCGTTACATTAGGATACGTCTCAAGGACATTTTCTTCGTCAATATTTTTATGTTCGCCCATCGTTGTATATATAGCGTCAGTTATTTATGGAGAATCCATAAATGATCGATGAAAAGTATGTTCAGGAGATAAGTTTTTCTCTTTTTGTATTAGAGATAACCATTGATAAATACTTCGCTTATACAATAGTAAATTATGTTACTCCATTATTCTTACTCATCGACTATGTACCCTGCAAACTGGCTTTCGGCCTGTGGCAATGAAAATTCTTGCCTCGATTACTTTCGTGTATCGTTCACGTTTGAGAACAGTGATGTATCGTGTTATTCATGCAGTGTTATGCAGTTATTCTTTTCAGATGACTTTACCAAAATATTTCGGAACGGCAAATAAATGGAATTCAAATGGTCGTTGAGTATAGATAGCAACAAAAAGTATAATGTAAGACCACATTCAGTGAATTTTATGGATGTTAATGTAAACGGTAGATTAAGACTTGAACTGAGGAGGAAAGTTATGTAAAGTTTTTTTTTTTGAGTTTCGTTCTAATATCATTACTATAATTTTATTATTATTTCGCTTTTAATTTTTTACAAGGTTAAGCTCGAGTTGACCTCCGTTCCTTCACCTGATCTCGTATGTCATTTATACGTACTTAAGTACTTCTGGTATAAAATACTTAAGATAAGTTATAATAGAGACAAATAAAAAAACAAAGGTTTGGCTTGTGGGAGAATAATCTTCATAACTGAAGGTTAATAGAGAAAAATACCATCTTGCGGGAAAGCAAATATACAACAACTGGGTGAAAAATCTGCAAACACACAGAGATACAAAATGTTAAAATAAAATTAATAATATTGGTTGAGCGAAAGTGATAATAACGGAGTCATGAGTCTATTAATAAACAGAGTTAAACCTGGGCTCTAGCGGTTTGTGCATCTTCAAATTAACTCCAACATTATTTGAGGAGTTACACAGCAGTCTTGGGCGTGGCAGACCTCAGCCAGTCCTTTCATGGTTCAGGTGAACTTAAAAATACCCGCAGATCGCGCTAAGGGAACCTGTTATTAGGAGAGGGAATTCTTATGTTTGCTGCGTGTGGTATCAAGTTCGAGAACAGCATAATTTCTATCTATTGTTTTCGAACATTAACTAGACGGATTATTTTGTGCGTATATTGTGATCATTATTAACACTTTTCATTGGATAATCTTTGTTTAAACTTCTTCTCTCATGTATCAGCCTTAACATATATTTTTCGTTATAGATAATGGAAGAACGATTTATAATATCTCGGGCCTCAAACACTCCATAAAGCTATCGATAAACATAAAAAGCAATCATTGTACGAAATGTGATATTAATCATTCCCTACAGTTTTTTAAATAATAAAAATAATATTACAAACGAGAAAAAATATATATTCGAGTCCGCCTGAGCCCGATATGGCCTGAATTTGTTTTCATATTTCTTTTAACGTCAGGCAAGAAATTGAGGCCATAAATGTTGTCAGTCAAGTTGTTATGAAAATTTTAAATTACTCCGTAATAATTCTTCGTTTCTGCTGCAATACCCCAACGAAACGAATACTTTTCATTTGTCTTTTGGTAAAGAATAGAAAAATATCTAATCGATTCTTCCATTTATACTGCTGGCTAGCGCTTTACCAATCTTTGATAGTAAATGTATTATAATAATTAAATTATATCCCAGTCATGTTCGTTGCTGTCTTAACATGAAACATTCTTACGTATTAATGATCATGTATAGTACCATTCATTTTAGTATCTACTTATTGAATATATGAAAATATTAATCTGTTTAGTGTCTTTGATCTTCACCTACGTAGATATTTTCCTCTGCGAAAAAAGAAACTACCTCAATCCTCATTAAAATGTCCCATTCCACCCAAGCGAGTTAGTTATTACGTTCCAATATTTCTAGTCGGTAATAATGGATTCTATGAGAATGAAATATTATGTATTTTCTCTGCACAGTAAGAATAACCTCACTCCAGGCCTTCATTAGTGCATTTTTTATTAATCTGACGATTGAAATTACCATTTATTGCCTATATTAACCTTTTTAAACTGATATTTTTACGTACTGGACTACAAAAACTGGAACGTAGTATAGCTATTGGTGGAGAGGAGTTCAAATCAGCTTTTGGTGCTTAACAAAACAACATGTTATTCGTTTGAAATCCCCAGTTTACACCGAGGAGAGTAAACACTTCTCTGGAACGTTTCGAAGGCTTTTTGAGTACGCTGCCCGTAACATATTCTTTGTGCTTTGAGGGCCATCGAGTAAACCGCTGATATTTTAAAAATAAATAAGAGACGAAAATTATTTACCAATCCCTTCGCTGCTGAGAGAGGCGCTAACTCAGGTTCAATTGCTCCGTTGCGCAGGAGTCTTCGTTAAACTTTCACTCGACCTTCAACGCATACCCCCGCTGATTCGGGAAGCCAAGGAAATTACTCAGACTCGTTAATTAATCCAATCACGTAAAGCACGAAGGTAGTCTTGAGCTTGGTGGGACCAAAAACACGGACTCTTGAGAAATTAATCTCGGAAAATGATAGTGAAAAATAGAAGTCGAAAATTTAAAATTTTCAGACCAGTAAGTGGATTAGTGCGAGAGATGTGTTACATAACGCTGTTCTCTGCTAATCTTCTTGTTGAGAATCTCTGTCGCTGTGATGGGTATAAGCAGTTTTAGTGTCTCTCTTGTTAGAGAAATTTTGAAATTAACTTCGAACATCTCAGTAAATATTTTTCTATTTTCTGAATCGTTAAGTATACCGGGGAACAAGTTCGTTTTAAGTCTTCAGTCTGTAAGAGCTTCCTTTTTGGTATTCTATGACAATCGAGCTGTTATAATTATTCATATTCAGCAAATTAATACAAAATTTAACGGTTTTACCTTATCAGAATAAAATTTACAGCTAATGGCAATTTTATGGGAAACTTACGGAATGGAAAATAAGAAACATCGAACTTTTTTCCCAGTTTAATTCAGTTCAAAATATCAGCAGCTTTAATGTATGTAATATTATGCATGCTTAGGAATATATGTACATAGAAGTCAAATTTCTTTATTAGGCAATTAAACTAATAAATATAAATTTATCCCGAAACCTTTGGTAATCGTTTTTTAGCCTTATTATGAAAAAGTCGTCAAAATTATTAAAATAAATCAGTATGATATTCCATCAAGTCATGCTAGCAAAACTATTGTCCTACCTTTGTGCTTGAAAGTTGTATTTCTTCTGCAAACATCGTAACATTATAATTTGGCTTTGTTATCGGCAAATATACTATTTTGATATGTTACTCCTATGATAAGTTGTATCCGCTGGAATCGTCAGGATAATTACTTTACTCCATCACAGGTTACGAGATGCTTAAATTTCTCTATTGGCACAAAACATCTCCTCGAAATTGACTCCGATTTTATGTGGCATCTAGAAATGGAAATCGTATGTATTGAAAACTTACCGTAGTTCAAATGAGAAATTATATCAAAAACTTGTAGGGTATGGCAGCTCAATAGCAAAGGAAAACGCTGCGACTTATCAGTAGGTTAAAATCCTTAGGGGAACCAATTAGTGATAACTTTTTTGTAGCCCTTATTTATTTAATCATTTACCTTTCTCGTGTACGTAGTAAATCTCTTTAATATTATATTTTGTGCCGACAATAGTTCCTATTTTTTTATAAATAAGCTTAGAAATTATTTTCAACCCTCATACTACGAAGAGTATCCTTAGAGAAGCCCTATTTTAAGCTTTCGGTAACAAAAACGGCATAATCACTAGTGGACGTAGAGAGCATTTAAAGGGGTCGATACGGCTTCTTTTACGAGAATGGACATTGATAAATATTATGAGTTTTCTTGGTCAACTATCCCCTATAGGCTTTGGAAACTATCGTGAAAAAATTCAAATTCAAAAAAGTTTGAATTTCAGCGCCCCTGTTTCTTTAACCTATCACTGCAATTTTTTCCCCGGGGTGACGAAAGTGAACTAAAAAATGTCGAGATTGGAGGATGAATCTGCTGAACTTCTCCCGGTTAAGGTCACCTGTCTTTAGGTAAATCCCTCTCGAGAGCCTAGCTTGCGCGGGTTGAATTTCACGGTTGCGTGAAAACGCCGCTCGTTTCGGCGTGTTGGTGTGGTTTTTCGCCCAGACCGTGGGCCTCTATCGATTGGGACTTGTTCCTCCTAATTTAAGGTCCGCCCCGATTTACTACACATCTCCGACTAATCAACAAACTTCTCCAAAGCTAATAGTTCCGCCGAAGCCGATTGGGCTAATCAAGGCCACCGTTGCATTAGTAACGGTACTAATCGCGTTTCACCCGAATTGAGTTAGGACGAAGACTTCGATTGCTACTTCCATATTGCAGGAAATATAAAGGGTGCTTAGAGTAAGGAATATTTCAGGAAATATAAAAAGTGGAAAAGAAACTGATTGGATTATTTTCAATGTTAGAAATGCTAGGAACAAGTGAAGGAAAACTTTTCTTGAATTTTTCGTCTCTTATTTTGTGTCAAAATTGCGAGTTATTGTTGCCGATAGCCGAGCCTCTTCTTCGCAATCTTCGGCTTTAAAATTTTGTTGAATATCCAATCGATTTTACGTGAAGATTTTTGATTAAATGATGTTATTATTAAATTCCTCGACATAAATTCAAAATACCTATTTAAAAAAAATCTGAATCGTACCCACGTTTTTTAATAACTAATACGTTCAATAAAAACCACCATATGATTAGTTAGAGCTTATTCATTTTCATGACCAGATCTCTCTCAATTTCTCAGTTCAGTTTATATTGTCAATTATTCGTATTAATTAAGACTAAATTTTGACGAGAATTTCTTCTTTTATCCACATTATAGATGTATGAGTCTTGAAGTTGCATTGTATACGATCTTTCAATTCGAATTGGAAAGGGTGCCGATTCTCATTTGTATCTGATAAGGTAGTTGAAGTAATTAGCTATGCATTCTGAATAAAACGCTATGTAAGGAGATAGTAAAACATTTTCGAGCAGTAGCTATCAGAATCGAGAGTCTTGAGAGGGTAATGAATAGGGAAGACCGGAGCGTTAACTATGTGCTCACAGCTAACATTTCATCAATTATTCGTAACATGAATAATTGAAAACATCTTGTTACACTCCTATATACTAGTCTGAGCATCTCTTCCATTTTTCAGTAGCTTTTGAAGGCATTACTTTCGAAACTTAACGTTAATCATGGCTTCATATTCATTTTTTTGTTTTTGTATATTATGTGTTAATCCATTGATGAAGCTGCATGATTATTGTTTGAATTTTTGAAAAATAATAAATACTAAATGTGATAGGAATTTTCTTTAAATCCATTTTTCCTGCAAATTTTCTATTCCTTACATATCTATCTGATGATACTATTATATTAGGCAATCTTTCTCTCTTTTTCTTAAAGAACAGTGTGAATTAATTTGTCTTAGATTAATTTCTTATATTGCTTAATCGACGCGAGTGATCTTTTGATAGTTTAATTTTATTGATATTATTTTTAATTTTTTTAATATTGCCGAGACTTTTTAATATAATTGAATATCTTTATTGCCATGGTAATTTTTACTGGTACATCAAAACTTTTGTACAGCTGTATCCGCAAAGTTTTTTTATTCGTAATTGTTTAACATGTATTTTTATTTGAATTAACCCTCCAAGGACGAGAATTATTTTTTCTTAAAAATTACCCTAATTTTAGTATATTGGTATTCAGATGACCTAAATTAACAACAGAAAATTGTTTAAAAAAAGTTAACAATAATAGGTTCGTTGCAAATGCCCGTTCCCATATGGGCACGTCAGTCCTTCCCACTACTACTAATATGCGCGCCATGATGAAATTTAAAAAAAGCATTTTATTGCAAAAAATATTATTTATTTCAAAAAAATATTGTATGAAATGGTTTTTCTTGGAAGATATAAGTATTTATTTCATAATTATTTTGTTAAGCACTTTGTAAAATATTTAACACAGAGCCCAACATCGCACTTATTACGCATTGTTCTCCCACGACTCTCGCACTCTTCATAAGCGCAGCGTTTTCCCTTGTTCTGCGGTATGTCACCAATTACACCGATTAATTGATCATACCATAACTCTTGCGTGGAGCCAGTTTTTGACGTGGAAGCCATGCTGAGTCGTCCACCGGGTGTACCGAGTAAAGTACACCTGAGCAATCTTCCGTCTAAACTCTAATTTTGTCCTTGGATCTGAGGATTTCCTTTTATTATTACTATTATTCGATTGTCTGAGTTGCAAATAATTTATATAAATCATATCTTACCAATATGCAGTGAATTTACATGGATTTGGTCAGTTCCACCCATATGATTATTATACTGGGATATGAAGTAGGGTTGTGGAAGCTGAATAATTTTCTTTTGTTTCCTATAAAACCTTTTTGCTTTCATCAACGGCGTAACTCCATACGCTGTTGAAGCTGCCACAATTACCGAATAGTCTGGCCATTTAGTGATTCCTATTCCTTCGCATGTAGAAATAGCTGTGATGCTCTTTCCACTCTCCTCCTTTTTTAGATCATTTTTTGGTGGTAGCGGACAATCTTTCGTAATCCGGTTCTTTCTGATTCGCCCAGTTCCATTGTAGCAACATCCTTTCAAATGAGGCAATAAATTCTTTCGTATACATTATATATTGAGCTAAATAAATTAATGCTATTATATTATTTCACATTACACTTCAAATTATAATAACCGAATCTTATCGATTTACCTCTACTACATCGCTTGCAGCTGTGTCTTTCGTAGTATCTTATCATCTCTTCCTCACAATCTAAGAACTGGGAAGGCACCAAATGCTGCAAACTACTCTGTGTAATCCTTTTCATCTTAGGCCAGACTTTGTAGAACCCATCGCTTGACTGTCTAACTTAGTATTATCCGCTAAGTGTAAAAATTTCATTATTTGGATGAATCAGTCCCTCCTTATCGCTCCCTTAACCAATTCAATATGTAGATCCTTTAACGCGTCCCAGTAAAATTTTTTTCCAGGAGAATGTTGTACCCGGATACAATCAAAATGCCAATGAAGGCTCGCATCTCCTCTGCTGTAATTTGTGGACTGGGGCAATTAAAAAATCGGGCGTAATTCTCACTTTGTTCCACAATGAATGCGACGAAATCGTCATCGATGAAGAGCTCTAGCAATTCGATGCAGCTAAGTTTAGAGTATGAAAAGTAATCTGCTTCAGAAAAACTTCCCGTACACTCAATGCTGCCCTTTATCCATTTTCTCCGCACAGATTTTTTTGCCCCATCGTCTTCTCCAGCACCGATACTTTCGTTGGTTGCCAACCGAATTTCGGCTTGTGCCCTCATTTGCTTGCCAGTGAAATTGTCAACCAATCTTTCCTCATCTTCATCAGCCAATACTTCATCAGTTCGCTCATTTTCTCCTGTTGGAGAAATGAAGAAATCGGTAACATCTACCTGACTCTCTTCATCCTCGTCAAGGATTCGGAGAGCCTCCTTCAGTGAAGTCGACTCATGAAAAATTACTTTTTTCCTGAATAGAAACTATAACACCTCTAATGATATCATTTTTATGTGAAGCTAATAAAATTTGAAAGGATTTGTATATCTAGTACAATAATCATTTGCTAATATTTGTTGTTGCCGCTTCTACTATATAAATTTAGGTTTTCCGAGATTTAGTTCATAAATATGCATAATAATTGCCATAGTCTTCTTGTCACAACTTAAAACTAAAATAATTCTTAACTTAATTGCACCAAAAATAATGTATTATGTCGCAAAATAAACTCTAATATACTATATATAGATTTCTTTGACCCCCATCGGCAAGGAAATCGCGTAGTAGTGGGAAGGCCTGACGTGCCCATATGGGAACGCAGCAATAAACAACGTTATAACAACAACAATTAACCTCAAACTCTGCTCTATTTAATTTCTTTCGATGATTAGAACATCATACTAAAGGTATACAAGCAATATACTACTTTAAATTAAAAACAGTAAAACTTATAAAAATTAGTTGCCAGAAGGATCCATCTCAAAATTTCGCTGTTTTTCGAAAAATCACAAGAAATATTTCCCTTGACTTAAATGCACCAAAACTCAAATGAAAGTAAGCTTTGGACCCTCTTAGCTCACAAAATATCGTTAACTGACCATTTTATTACACTCAAGATATTGTTTAGCTACCTAGAGAACCCAGCTGCAGTCCGTTCCCATATGGGAACGTCAGTCCTTTAAGGGTTGAGAGATTATTCTGTATTGATTTTCTGAATATCAAGAAAAGTGCTTCCATACGCAGGGCTGTACGTTCTGAAAGCGAAATTTTTGTCGCATATATATCTTATGGAGAAAGTATTTGTTGCCCTTCGGAAGTTTTGCTATGAAATGGAAGTGTCCTTTTTTATCTCCAACGGACCCTTCTTTAACTTTCGCTAGCCAATCAAGCTCGTTAATTATATGACATTCACTTCTTGGGCGTCTTGAGCACGTTCCACCAGAAAATGCCTTATCTCAATAGCTATGCTCACCCCTTTTTGTTCCAGAGCATCGGAAGATTAACCGAGAAATCGATACCACTTTGGCTAAGCTCTGCAATTTCTGGGAAGCAATATATATCCGGTTAAATAGATGTCCTCCTAAAATAACAAGATCATCCTATTAAAGAATAAATGCCTTACCGTAAGCGCTACTCTGCAATTTAAAATGTCAGAAATGTATTTGCTGTTCCTTATTGTTCTAAAAACGCATGCCTATTAAACAGACTAACTTAGGCATTACTTAAATTGCTACATTATATAATCGTTTTAAGTTAAATCGACAACTATTATCTCGTAACGGTGATTATGTTACTATTCACACGTACATCATAATAAAACAATTATCTCCAAGCAACCTTCGGTATGAAGTAGTTTCCATTCTTTCCTTTCTTTCTCAGAGTAACCTATAACCTTAGCCTCTTTAGTTATTTCATAGAATATTTTTCTCATTATTGTCTTAATCTAATTAGAATGGAAAGGGTTGAGGTGACTTTGCACATAAGGGCGTGCACCCAGGAAAATTCCCAAGGAAAAACGGACTTGAAAAAAGTCTGCCCTTGCGCACAAAGTCCCCAAAACTGCTTGTTAAAATGTTCTGGCCGGGTAGCCTAGATGGTTAAGGAAGATCCCGGGTTCGTTTCCCGGCCCTGTCAGACTTTTTTCAAGTCCGTTTTTCCTTGGCTAATTTGAATCTTTATTCAGCTGTTTCTTTTACGGATAAGAGCGAGGGAAATATGTTTGACATTGCACGAGGATTCGTTCGCCTAGAAACCCACGGTTATTATCTTGTTTATCTCTGGGTATTCCTCCTATCTTGCTCACTCTTTTTTACATTCTTCATTCTTCTTATCATCTGCTTCTATCTTATACATCAAACTTCTTCGAATTAAGCAAAATACTTCCCGAGTATCGGAATTTTGAGTATTGCAAATATTTTAAATCAAATTTTCATTTATTAATTTCTTAGTACAATTATATAATAATATTGTATAATCAATTATTATGCATAATAATATTATGTAATTAATAAAATTGAATGAAATAGTTCAGGATTTATGTACGTAAAGTTTGAAAGCGATACGGTTTGTTTTAAAAAAAAAATGGGCCTGCGTCGGACCAGACGATGGAAGTGAAACTTTCACCGCGGGCCGCATTAACTATCAAACAGCAGATACGGCCCGCGGTCAGTAGTTTGGAAACCCCTGAAGTAAGGGATTACCCATTCTACTACAATATCCTAGATTTTTGCGGTCTACAGATAACTGATATCGCTTTACCTTTTTAGGCAGCTTTGAGATGTTACTTATTCGCTCCTGACCACTCGTCGCTCAAAACTTAAAAGAAAACAAAGACCGATTAAACATAAGAAATAAAGACGTAGGTAGTTTCCGTCAAAACTCAAAGATAATATGAGAGAGGTCCACAACTTACCACGTTATTATTTTAAATCAGTGGAATTGACAGCGAGAATGTAAATTCTATCAACGTACGAATTTCAAAATCGTTTTATTTCACTGAATATTTAGTTAACAATTACGTTACCATAAACAAAACTCGGTTGTTACAGACGCTTAAAGAAAATTGAAAAAATCAATGAAAAAATGTTCGTACCTTTCAACGTGCGTTTCTTCACAGGATATTGTTTGTCACAACAAATTTAAAAAGGTCATTCAATTTTTTCTTCTTCATAAATCTACATCTCTTATTTTCAAAATTAATTTTAACTGGTCATTGATCCGCCATGTCTTCTTATGGAATTACACATGAGTTCGGAATCAACAATCGCCTTAATCTTCAAGGGAATGGGTTGTTTACTACATGGAAATTTAGACAAAATTTTCGTATATTTTATCTAAATTCTTGCAATTTTGAATCGCAAACGATATTTCATGACCAAAATAAAAAACTTTATTCTATTTCCCATCTTTTGATGCTAGTTTCGACTTCCTACGACTATTCTTTCTAATTTAGTTTTGCAAAAGAATTGAACCATGCAACGAAAAAGTATACAAGAAAAGGTATAGAAAAGGCACTCTCCATATTTTACTTATTACGCGAGACGCGGTTTCTCGACCAACACCCCATCCCAAAAGTATACAACGGACGCAAAGAAGTTTCACTTCAAAAATAAATAAATTTTTGTCAAAATATTTATGGAATGGATTTATTTGATGATCATTAAGAAATATTAAGGATTTTTTCCGGAAAATGATCAGCTGCACTATTTCTGTGGCATATTAACATTCACTAGATCGATAGGCCTTACGAATATATTATCGTAGATATCAATCTAGTATCGAAAATATAAATAATTTCGATATTTGATATGTGTAAACAAACTTCTTAAAAGGTATCTGTAGAAACTGATACCAGAAACTTGAAGAACCTATTTTGCATGCTCATGTGAATGAGGAGTAATATAATAAATTAATAAAAATTGCCAAACATATCTCTTAATAGAAAGAATTTATAAATCCAGCTACGAGGAAAGAGTGAGCTGCCTTCACCTACATTAGAGCAGACTGGTTTTTCCTTAAAAGATTCTATTTCGGAACTCTTGTTAAACAATCATGCGACTCATTGAATATTAAAATTCTCGTTTCCTTTCACTCAGAAGAAGTTTTGCATAACTTTTTTTGCCGACTCGTGTAGCAGAGAAGGAAAAAGTTGGAAACAGACCCATCTCTCGTCCAAGTCGACCACCTTCTTAAGCGATTCAGTTTTCACAATCCTGAACCTGCCATTCTTTGTTACGGGCGGGCTATTCTTAGCAGCCGTCTGAAGTCATCTTCAGTCCGTCCTTGCCAAATATAATTCGCCTTTTCGAAAACACTTTTGCTCAACCGCGTGGACGAATGTTTGCATTCCGGTCTGGTTATCCGAGAGAGAGAAAATAAAATCAGTGGCGATCCGTGAGGTAATTGGAATATTAAGGGATATCCTCTGGGTGTGGAGGATTATAAGGGGAAATCCCTGAAACCTTTTATATTGAATTTAACTGGACCAGCGGTGCGGGAGAACATTAATTAACTTAAATTAGTTGGTCATTTCATTTGAGATTTTTTGAAAAGTGCTCAGTTTTTGAACGATTAAACTAGAAGCTGCTCTTGACATGTATTTCACTGAATGATGTAATTTTTCAATTTCGAACTCTAATTATCGACGCTTTGTCCAGGGTTGTCATAATTACAATATTTCATTTAAATTTAATTCTTCTAAGTACATTCCCTAGTAAAGTCTCTGAGCCTTAAATTCGTGAGGGTCAATTTTGCGAATTCGTATTATATTCTTTCTACTCCCTAACTAGATAAGCAAACATTTTAGCAGTATTAGTTTGCTATAATATTTCGTAGTATCTTTACCTTCCATTCTCTTTAATTTTTTACGGAGAATGTTTTTCATTTCAAGCTTCGCTCGGAAGTATATCAATGGAAAATGTATTCTCTTCAGTCTATTTGGTTATGACTTTATTTCATGCTCAACATTTTTATTTAATTAATTTCCTTTAGTAACTTCTCTCATATTTATTAATTTTCGGCTTAGTAAAACGATTTTCCCTGATATTAGCCGTATTTAATGTAGAAATTGAAATGCAATATAGGAATAATTACGAAAAAGTATATATGGAAAAATTCGAAGAGTTTAATTTCAGATATGACTTTCCGCAAAGTTACGCCTTCGGATATATTTTTCGTAACTTTTCTACCTTTGGGTAGGTTCATGTGCTTCAATATTTCCTATTCTTTACTATTCCTTTTTTACTTTCTCCATATACGTAGTTTAGAGAAATTATTGTTTTCATGAAAAAAATCGACTTCGAGATTTCAACATAAATACATGTTTTGGGGTCCCTAGAACACGTTTTGACCATTTTCGGAATGATGTCTGTGTGTGTGTGTGTGCGCGCTTGTGGGCGCTCTAACGTAAAAACTATTAGTCGTATCAATACCAAACTTCATATATAGCATTGAAGTAAGTGCTGTCAGAGTTGATTAGTTTTTGGAGTAAATCAGTTAACCGGAAGTCGAGCTTTTTTTCTCGAAGCTAATTTCCGGTTTTGCAAAATATCTCCATTAATTTGATATTTAGGTATATACTATTATTTATAAAAGTTTTAGAAAATGTAATTTACTATAACTTTTGTATGAAACGTATTTTTTTATCACTGATTGTTTAAGAGTTATTCATGAAAACCTGATAAACCGGATGTTGCTGATTATGTACTTTGTGGGCGCTCTGGGCGCTGCGCTAGGGCGAAAGGAAAATTTCATCGTTTTTCATCGAAAATGTCCCGAAAAACTTTATTTATAATGTTTGTGACGTAAAAGATAATATGATATAAATTAATCATTTATCTTCTAAGTTTAGATTGAATATAGAGTTCGAAAATACTGTCGTAGATAAATATTTACATCTTATATATGGAGAAAGTCATGTGCTGACCACATTAGATTTTTGTTTATTTGTAACCTACCCCTCTTTTTATGTCATGTTTTTGTCCTTCTCTCATTCATCATAGTTTTAACGGTAATATTGAAGAATATTTGTTCGATTCTATCTAAATGGCAATTTTTATCTCTTTGAACAGGGAACTCAAAAGTGATTCCCTAAGCAGCCATGACCAACGAAACGAGCGGCAGCAACGAATTCTGCGGGGGCGGATTGCTTCTGCCCCTTCTCCTAGAAGAAGAGCGATGGGACCAGGTGTTCAGAGCCATACTGTACTTCGTGGGACTGCTCTACTGCTTCCTGGGGGTAGCCATTATAGCCGACGTGTTCATGGGCGCCATCGAGGTCATCACCAGCAAAACCAGAAAGATCTACTTGGCGAGGCCGAGCCCAAGTCCCACTGGCGTCTGGAGACCGGGGATGGCCAAAGTAGGGGACGCGATGGTCGAAGAGGGCAAGTCCTCCAACGGCACAGGAGACCACGCGGGGGGGAATCCCCCTTCGGAAGATCCAGAAGTGGTAGAGGTGAGGATATGGAACGACACGGTTGCCAACCTCACTCTGATGGCTTTGGGATCTTCGGCTCCGGAGATTCTGCTTTCGGTCATTGAAATTTCTGGAAAGAACTTCGAGGCCGGAGATCTTGGACCGGGTACCATCGTGGGGTCTGCGGCGTTCAACTTGATGGTCATCTCTGCAGTTTGCATTATGGGCATCCCTGAAGGAGAAGTTAGGATCATCAAGGGGATAAAGGTAAGAAAACTTTTTCAGTTTTGACGGCAGTGATTCCGCTATTATAGAGTCCTTCGGGTGGGATTCACATAATGATATAAAAATCGATTACCGACGGAAGCTATTCTAAATGTATCAATAAAGTGACGAAATTATAGGTTTTTTTTACTCCAGTTAACAGCGTGATACTCATCAGCAATTTGCATGTATTTCAAACAATGTTGCTTATCAGAAACCGACGCGACGCTCCTAGCTTCAACATTTCGTTATTTCAACGAGTAGAGATCGCACACCCCCTATGAAATTATTTCTCATCCCCCTAACCGTGGAACACTGCTGCACAAAAAGTTTTTATATCGCACCATGTTCAAGATGAACATGGTAGATAGTTTTTTCGCTTTATTTTGTGTAATAATTTATTCTAAAATGGTCTAATATCGTGTGAACCGTTTGGTCAAACTCAGAAACTTCTTCTTTATCAATTATAATTTTGAATGAAACGTATGGCTTAGCAGAACTAGAGTGAATAGTGAAACGTGATGATGGAATTGTGAAGCGCTGCTCATTAAGTGAGGAGAATTAGAGGAGCACTAAAGAGAAGTCTCTGCCAAAATAAATTGTTGTCTGGCTGTTTTTCCTTCAAGAAATTCGGTTTGGCAAAAGGTCATGGTTATTTAAAATAAGGTAATTAGGACTACTGGTGTCATAAGTCTTAGGCTTCATCATCATCATTGTACTTCTGTCCGCGGACAGGTCTCAACTGAACTTGCTCCTCCAGGCATCTCTATTCTGTACCTCCCTTTTTAGAACTTTATATTCTTTTCCTTGTTTTAAATCGGTCAGCATTCCAAATTTTCTTCTTCCTCTTTGTCGTTTCCCCTTGATCTTTCCTTCAAAAATCGTCTTCTGTATGCATTCTGCTCTTAGTATATGGCCTACCCATCTTGCTTTCCTTTTCTCTATGTTTTTCAAAATTACTCGTTCTTCTCCAGCCTTCTCAGTACCTCTTCATTTTTGATCTTGTCTGTCCAACTTATTCTCTCCATCCTTCGCCATAGCCACATTTCAAAGCTCTCCAAGTATTTTTCTCCTTTCTTTCTCAACGTCCATGTTTCGGATCCATATAACACAATACTCCAGATAAAGCACTTTGCAAATATTTTCCTTAACTCCATCTTGATGTTCTTTGCTGTCAAAAGAAGTCTTAGGCTTACAACGTTTAAAATGATGTATATTTATGAGGTAATACGTACGTACTCTTTGTTATTCTGATGCTTTTAACCCTGACATTAATTTGTTTTTAGTAATCGATTGAAATGGGATGGGCATGAATTCTAACTTGGAGTACTTAGGGTTCTACGTAAGAATACGTTAGAGTGTATGCTTACGTTGGTAATGAATTTGCTTACCCTTTGAAGTTCGAATTCCGATTGGAATTGAAAATGGCTATTGAATTCGAGATTTGCCCTATTTGAGTTTAGTTTCGATTGTCGATTCGAGAGAAAATGGAGATTTGCGATCTCCAAAGAAAAATGGGAGTTAATTATCGAGTATTTAACCTCTTGGGCTGTAATTAAAATCACTTAATAGCAGTACTTACACCTCTGTGCTCATTCTATTTATTTAAAGATTTATTCAAGCCTTCAACTCAGCACAATGGAATTGGAGAAAAGAGGGAATTTCCCACCTTTGCTTTTCAATTGATCATTTAATAGCATCATCTGCATTTTAATTCGATCACAATTGATTCGACAAGATCAACAGCTATGCCCTGAATATTTGAGAGCTTCAGTGGAATTTTGATATTGGAATAACGTGCTCGTTTTCTCATGGACGTTGTAGTTGTAAACTCTTGTGCTACAGTTACTCCCCTATACCGCTCGAGTTTGATTGAATCCTATTCGGAGAGTACCCGTAACTTCGAAAAAGGAGATTCGCGACGAAGATTAGAAACATACATCGATCGGTTTTAATGTTAAGTAGACCATCCTGGAGTCATTTAAGGTTTGATTTCTTTTGCCTGGACGAGTTGATACTTACTCTTTCTCCGGTATCGATCAGTGCGTGTATCATATGGAGCTGGTGACATTCAGAAAAATAATAAACACTGGTTACATCAAAGACTGGGCCTCGGACCCAAAAGGAATCGATATATAGATTGCAACCGTCGTTTAAAGGGATGTAAATCTTTGAAACATTGGGCACCAGCTGTGGAGGAAACATGCGTAAATTAAAGCTCTCATTTCAAGATATATCGGCTCGGATAACCTAGACGTATAGAGCACTTGGCATTAATATTTCATTCCATGAAGTTTTGGAAGTTTTCCTTTGTTATGAAAATGAACAATTTTTATAATAATAATAATAATTTTATAAAATATATTTTCACAAAGAATGGACTTTTATACTATACAAATATTCACATAGTAAGAAAGATATGTCATTCTATTCCCTTATAACAGGTAAAATACTTTTACCCGTTACTTACATTTATATATAACATGTATGTATATTTGTAATTCAAACAATAAAGTAACTTGGAGCCCTAAGTCTAAGAAAGACTCATCAGAAGATTATCAAAGTAAAATGCAGCGTATTTTAGTGATGTGGTCGCAGTTATATGTCCGTGCTGACGACAAATAGCAGAAAAAGCAAAGCAAAAGTGTCATATTAACTTTAAATCACCCGCAATAATTCTCAAAAGCATATATACATAATACATATACATATAATAGCATTTTATTTTTCGCCTCGTTTTCTTAGTTTCAGTATATCTATTGGTAGTTTATTAAAATGTTATGAATAGATTAATATATTTTAATCATATAAATTGCAGAATTAATTAAGTAAATTTATGTATTTTAAGTGTAAGGAAATTTATCATTCTTCTGTTTTCATATAATGTTCTCTGTGCGTAGTTCCTTTGTTCTATCTGAAAATAATTTTCAACTATTAAAACATATGGACCTTTTTAATCGTGAGAAAATTACTCATTTTTTGGATAATTATTTATGTAAATCTATCTTACGAAATTAAATATTAAAATTACGATAAAGACAAAACAAAAATTTCTCCAATTTTCGGCATATCAGAAATCAAATCGTTATTAATGCTCTCAAAAATTAAATTCTAATTGAACATTAAATAAATATCAATGTTTTCTGTAATGCTTTTCATGTTTTGAAATCAGGTTTGTACGTAATTAAGGCTGTCAATAGCACTTTGAAATTTATCTCTACTGCAATTTACATATCTATTCAGCCAGCTATTACGTTTCCTAAAAAAATCAAGGAAATGGGATCATGACCGCTTTATTACTAGCGAAAAAAATACTTATGCATAAACGTTGCAATCGATAGCGACTCGTAATAAGCAAAATGAAAACTCTAGTTGGAAAACCGAAAGCAATGAAAGATTTTTATTTAACGTTTTATCGCACGAAATTCTCTCATTAGTTATTCCGAGACCGTTGGATTCGATCATTTGGGCGTTCACTTTCCATTGCTATCTACTTCTTTAAACCTTACTGGTAAATACGGAAAGATTTCCTTTCACAAATTGCTGTTCGTGTTCCGCGAAATCGCTTGGAATTTGTGGGTTAAATGATTAGCAAAATTATTTTCCTTAGATGAGTGTAAGATAGCGCTGAAAATTTCGCTGTAACTATTTGTACGTTTCCATACGATTTAGCGATTGTTTGCCTGCTATTTGTAAGATTTCCTTCTGTTTCTGATAAGATTGTAGCGGAATTCTACAAATTAATTTTAAATATATATTCCGAAACGATGTTATATTCAATGAATACATAATTTCATTTCGCTTGAATACGCACTGCGTCAAATTCTTTTTTAAAACGTAGAAAAGTACAAATGCATCTGAAATTTTCTTTCCCTTTCGTACTATCTTAAAATTTCAATACTGGAAATTATTATTTGTCATCGAAAAGTCTCTTTCATTTTCAATAATCTTTACCTACCTGTTTTCCATTTTCTTGCGGATACAACATTCTTTGCTGAGAAACTCATTTAATTTGTTTCTCTTTCTATTATATCTTCTGTACAATGAATATTTTATAATGAAATCGCTGAATTTAAGAATGAAATGTTTTTGAATTTAGATTTTGAATGAGCTTAATTATCTTAAATCTCTGATATGATTGAGATGCTTCGTTATTAATGCTAATAACAACATAAACTGGGGCAGTGCTTAGAATTTAAATAAATCACATTATGGTGCTGAAGCCTGAAATTCTAAAGACTTATCATATATTATACAAAGACTTATATATAATAGACTTCTTTTTTGCTGCTTTTGAAAAATCGCAAGCTTAGGGATATTTTTTAAATTTCTTCGTAACAAATCTAAATACTTCATTTATTGACTTAAATAAAATAAAATTTGTTTAAAAACAGACGATTCTGTCCACAGATAATTTTAAATAAACTATACATTATATTAAGTTAGACGTTAATAAGCCTTTGGGCATCGGGAGTTCTTATCATTTCATCTCGGTAAATTTAGTCGTAGACCAACTAGAAAAGCACAGACAATGATGCGGCCAAGTTAGATTTTAAACCCGACAACAAAATGGAGGTGCAAAGGTTAAAAAGTTCCTCATTTGAGTAATATGAATTGATTCACTCTTGTCAACAGATTTGTATTCCATATAATCATTCGACAGATCTTGGAAAATTACTTATTATTCAGTCGTTTCTCCGTCTGGAGGAAAACGTCCCTCGCGTATGAATTTGAAGTATTTGCAGTGTGTGGGCATCGCGAAAGCTTTGAGAGTCTCAAGAGAATAACATACTCTGAGTGAGTTAGGAAAGCGAAGGGAAAGTGGAGGGCGTCTTCGGCATTCCCTCAGAGGCACTCCTAAACGCTTCTGCAGCTTCTGGAGACGCGTAACGCAACCAACCGGTCCTGGAATCGATACCTATTTGGGTCATATGTGTTTATCTCACGGCGAAGGAAAACTTTTGGAAATTTTTAAAACTTCCGAATGCGAAATTCTTAAAGTTGGTATTCTGAGGCAGCGTTTGTTCCCGTGTATGCGTTCAATTTGTTTCATTGCTCTGAGGCATGAATCCGGCGGATAACTGCTTCCAATGCCAAGTTTTTTGCGTTCAAAACTTTTGACTTTACAGTAAAATTAGGAATTTTAATTTAAAAAATTGATATAGTAAATAAACCGAAAATTATCAATGAAGAAATACGAAAGATCTCAATACTAAGCAGAAAATACAAACAATATGAAAATGAAAATTGGAATGCAATTAATAATTGCATGAATAAGTATAAATCAGATATATGAACAAAACAAAAATTATTCGTCATTAGTTTTGTACTAAAATTTAATGTATTTCAATTATTCAAGTGAACTTTTTATCTTAATTTGTAGTCAGTGTAATAATAGTTTATATGTATATTCCAATCTATATCCCTGATTAGAAAATAATAACAAAGATTTTGCCTCGTACATCCCACTTTGGTTATTAATTTCACTCAATATTATTCATTACTGAAATATTACCATCCTTGTTTTCGTCTATTTTAAAAGTTGTATGGTGTATGATAAGAATATAAATGCATTGATTTGAAATAAACATGTGTCCTATAGGTCATAACAATTCGAACTAAATGCTTATACTTTGTTTTCTATTTCCGTACTCACGAATTTTCTCTTGTGACGATGGCATATTGCTTCTAATGCAACAAAATCTTCTAAAACCTGGTATTGTTATATTTACGTATTTTTTAGTATAAATCAAGATATTTCTTTAGTTATTGTACCTCATGAAATTAATCAAAATATTGATGAAATTCTAAACTGATTTTCAAATTTTTCCTATTCTCAACATATTCTCAAACTTAGATGCGGAAATACCAGTAACATTCATTGTATTTCCTGCGATAAGATATCAGCAGCTACTCTTCCTCGTATAGAGTTAGTAGAGTGAGTCTACAAACCTGAGAATGTGAATTCGTGACCATCTCTCTAGTGAGATCATTCCATCTATCTATTAGGCCATCGCACCAACGTTTACCTAGAGTAGAAGGCGTATCTATCCACCCACCAGTCCCACCTCTTCCATTGGTCTTAAATTACACTTTTTTCTAACCGAGAAGAACGCGTATCCAAAACGTGAAATCCACGATAACTTTAACAGGTGACGATAACCCTTTGGAATCTCCCTAAGAAGAAAGAGAGGAATCTGGAAGTGGAGGTCAAGGTATGAATGGAGTGGAATAGAACAGCGTGAGTTTTTGAGTGGAATCGTTACGTCACCGCAGAAAAAAGTCGTTTTTATAATGAGCTCGTGTGGGAAAGTCGCAGAAGGCGTTCCGCAGTTACTCCTCGCTCTTGGTTAATGGCCACCTTACCTGACTTATAGAACGCGTAGTCATACATGGCCATTATGAGTTTCTTGCATGGCTGATTCTCGTGCAGTCCTTTCTATGTGGCGGAAACAGAGTTTTATAGATTTTTTATACTTTGGTATCAAAATATAGTCATCGCTGAGTTCAGGTCTAAGAATAGGCGATGAGAATTTCAACCGATGGTCACGAAGTGTGACCTCACATAGACCTTCATTTTACACATTCCGGTGCTGAATTTTTGCGTGACTAGCCTCATCTCCAAGGTGGTGACTTTATATATAAATTCGTGCATCATCAGTTTTTCGCATTAGTCGAAAAGTTAATTCAGGATTAGAATGATCCGTATTTGGTAGGAAATCGTTTGTAAGCATTAGTTCTAAATTTTCCTAAGACAGAGAATTTCATTTACATTAAAGCAGTCTCCGAAGATGTATTTTATATTCTCTGAAATAATTTTTATTACTGTATTCGTCCGAAAATTCTGTTCCTTCGATTCCTTAGTTCATATCGTATTTTTATTTTGTGTATTATCATTTGATAGACCTTTAAAAATCAGATTTCTATCTCTAAGACCCGGTAAATAGTGCATACAAAAAGGAATTTGTTTTTTATTTATGAAAAGTAATGTATATATTTATTTATTTATTATACAAATTCATCATATTTTTAAGGAAATGTATATTATTCATAGTTATTTATTTTTATACGAGTGCAATAATGAAATTAATCATGTATGCGAATTGATAATGAAAAGATTATTATACATTTAACTTCTAGAATTGGAATTAAATTTATTTTCAAATCAACTTTTTCTTTTCATCCCTATGTTTGCTCATTAATCAGAAATCAGGTTATTTACACCTTCATGTTTATCATATAATCTCTAATACATTTAACTTCTATAATTGGAATTAAGTTTATTTTCAAATCAATTTTTCTTTTTATCCCTATGTTAGCTCATTAATCAGAAATCAGGTTATTTACACCTTCATGTGTATCTCTTGGAATTGAAACAGTGTGATTGGTTTCAATCAAATCGTACATGCTCCGATGTTAAATCTATAGAATTAATTGATTTTTACTTTTATTAATCAGAAACTAATTATTGAAAGTGCTAATGGAATTTATGCCATCATATTTTTTATATTTCTCCTTGTTATTCTTCATTGTTACGTCATCATCGCCGTTGTTTGGATTGTGACTGTTGTTTGGCTTGCCTCTTATTTGTTGAACGCGAGCTTCTGGTAACTCAATGACCGAAAATCGGCGAATCAACTTTCTAATCTGTAGTTTCTCGTAGGGAGATTCAAAACATTAATCCTAAGAATACTTATAATCATAAAATTAATACAAAATAAAGTACAATAACTTAATTCAGTTGTATGAATAAAGTATTAGTTTTCATCGATGGTGTTTGTTGTCTAATTAGGCCAGAAAAACACCTGCAAATACTGTTTTTTTATCAACTCTTCTCCTCTAATATATCCTCGTTTCGGAACTATGATATATCGCGAGAATTTATCATTCGTTGACATTAATGTGCGTTTTGCCAAATGGTCGCAAGTTTTCGTAGACATTCTCCAAGCAAAAGTTTTCGAAACATTATTAACCTCGGTATCGTGAAAGTTTTCATCCGGGTGTGTGGTTTAGGCGAGATTCCAAACAAGGTGGTCCATCAACTACCGCTTGAGTTGCGTCATCGGACTTCTTCTGCCACGCATAGTTGTGCTATCCACCGACCCTTATCACTCTACGAATGGTCAAGACAGGATGATTGCTGATACTTATATCACAAAATATGTCTAACAAGTGTATGACCTACTTCTGACCTATCTTCGTATTTAACTTTGACGTAGATTCTTTCTTCTCCGGCGTTGATTTCTCCCGGTGCCTTTTTCTGGTCTTCCGAATGTTTTATTTGCCGTTTTCAAATGAAGAAGCATTTAGCGCCTTCATTGTTCTTTTTTATTCCACCATTTAAAACACGGAGAAAGTCCATAAGCGTGGGAATCGCGCAATTTATTTCGCGTAGCAGTTTCCTTATTATGCTGTCAAATGTATGCTGGTGTGTAATTTATAACTAGTCATTTCAGTGTTGTTGATGTTCTTTATAGCGTTCGTGAAACAATTAATTTGTATCATGTTAAGCAAACCAAATATGCATACTTAGTTCATAGTCCAATCGTTACATTCTAGCATTCAGTAGATAAAAACCCTTCGTAAATATAGGAGATGATGCATTGGATAATGGCATTTCCTAATGAAAGCATTATTTTAACCAACGATAGGATTTTTCCTCTCCTATAAAATAACTTCATCGTAAATTTAAACGTATGGTTTATTGCCCCTCGAAAATGAATGAAAAATGTTAAATAAATCTAAAAATACTACTCTGAACATGCATTTGAGTACCTATTACTTTTTTGGTGTAAACCATAAGTTTGCAAACATGTTTTCCCCGTGGATTCCTTTTCATTTTCCGTGGACCCCTCAACCTACCTAATGTTGAATTTTTCCGTTAAAAGCAGTATCCGAATTCAATTTAATTATATTATCTTTTAAAATGTGATTTTTGGCTCCTAAATACTCTACGACTCTCTCAAAATTGAAAAACAAATTGAACCTGCTTTTTTCCTTCCTGATATGGACCGCCTGTGAATCTATGTTGACCCCTGGGGGTCCCAACGGACCACTTTGGGATCCTATGGTGTAAACTGTCAATCTTATGGAATCCTATCGGAATGGGTATGAATTCATATCGTAGGTGCGCCTCTATCCCCATGAGTCATAGAAGTAGGTCATGGCCGCAATCTAGCTCTATCCAAATAGCAGTCAAGGACTAGGAATCATAGACCACCCGTGGCGAGACTATCCTAGTAAAAGTTGTTTCCTAACCGAAATATTAGCTCCAAGGTCAGTGTAGCGTAGGATGATCAAGACTTGAATAAGCTAGCTTGTATGACAATAACCATCAATTACCATTTACAATGTCAATCGACAATGTACGAATGGTAAGAGTGTGGTTACCTTACGTTTTGCTTAAATTAAATTACAGTGCTTTGCAATGCTAATTGCCGTGTGGTTTCAGTTCTTATAATTTTCGGAACACGAATACACATTCGGAGTAATTTTAGACCTGATTTGACTTCTTTATTTTCAGCAAAGCTTTTGTTCCTTAGTACCATGACAGTTTTATTGCCATCTCGTATGATATAATGTTACCTGATTTTCCAGTCTGAAAACTTTTTTTTCTAAAATAGGACTGGATGATCCACTGAAAGAAACCTTTGTTCTGATATATTCTGAACTTAATGATTTATGCTGATTTTTCATGATGATGCTCCTTGTATGTTATGATCTAAATTACAACACAATACATTCATCATAAATGCAATACTATTATTGGTATCAGAATCGCCCTTATTAATATTACAAAAATCATGTTTAAATTTAGGGAATGATTGCATAATTAATAATTTATAGTAAGATTTGTCATGTAATACTTACTTTAATTTATTGAAATATGTAGAATTTTGTAGATATTGTTGATATTTTTTTCTTATTAATTAAGTAAATGATATTTCATTTAATTATCACTTTTTTAAATGCATAATTGTCTATATCGGTGACGAATTGAATGAAAATTATCCTAAGAATTTAACAGATGGAAGGGTAGCCATATTCGTTGAGAAAATTCCTCAGCGATGGCTGAATCGTTTTATATGTCAACGACATCAAAGGCGGGAAACCGGGGTCATCCTCTCAATTCGTAAATAATAGTCAATGATAAACCACGATTAGGACCAATTACTTCGATAATTGCATCGCGATAGCTTTCCGATTCCAGCGCGCCCTTTACGTTTCAAATGACTCACCGTAATTGGGGGTAAGAATCCCCCCCCCCCCCCGAGCATCGCTCGACCTGTCCTGCAATTGGAATCAACACATGAAAACGAGAGGGGTCCGTAAAGTTCGTGTGGAGGAGGACCGTAGGAATGCTGCCCGCCGGCGACTAACCCATATGCAGACTGAAGACCCCCTTCCCTTCCGCGGCACGCCTTCCATTGCGTCACTGCTGGCTTATTCAACTGCCTGAGGAAAGTATTTACGTCACCAGTGAGTCACGATGATCACACGTCCTCGAAGCGGGATGGCCTCTTTATTTGCTGCGAATGCCGGTATTCCTACGCGCGAATCCGGACTCCCGCGATGGTTTACTCTACAGCGCTTTCCCGCGTGTATTGCAGCCACTGAAAAGGTTCCCCCAAGCAATGATGCTATCGACAGGATGTGACGTATGCTAGAACATCTCTAGCCTTCCCTCCACGGTTATCTTATCATCGACGCAAATTTCATCAGCTCTGATTTATACAATTTTTGTACCTTTATGAGTTCGGATTTGTTGTGCAAACAATGGGAGTGGAACGGTAATTGTTTACATTGTTACGGAAAACTTCAGTTCGGCGATAATGTATCGGAACGTATGTGAATTCAGTCAGTACGTTATTTAGTCCCGAAAAATTCGTATTTTAAGAACCTTTAGACGGAGTAAATGAAGTTTTAGTTCCAGTAAAAAAGGAACGTGATCTCTGACAAGCATCGACGGAACTCAACTAGAAAGTAATCGCAAAAACAGCTTATTACTTATGGGCGTTATTTCCGCAATCTATTAGAGAAGCTAATAGGGTTTAATGGATAAGGTAAGGATGTTGGTGTTACTAAACCCCTTGCTATACTCCACTGGTGGCTCGCGAGGTATTTATCCAACTCTAAATCTGTCACTGGGTATCAAAAGCATTTGTGAGAGAATTAGGTTTATTAGGCTAGATTAGGAGTGAGCCAGTACTCTTCTTTTTCTCCCTTTGAGAAGTACTCTTCTCTTTCTCCCTTTATCCAATTGAGCGGAATGCTTCAACGTAAGTGTCGCAGAATAAACTTGTGAATTATTATTGTCATAGTGTTAAATAGCGAGAGACCCATGAATATTATTTACCAGTGTTATTCATACCTTAGTAGCTGTCGTATCATCACAGAGACGAGAGGCATCGACGAAGCTTTACAGGAAATAATCGCTAAAACAACCAGTTATTTCTGGTCGTTCTTTCCACAGACCATTGAGAACTAACAGCTAGAAGGATTAATGAGGTAAGGGTGTTTACACCTCCTGCCATACGCTACTGGTGGTTCATGGGGTATAAAATGAAGAATGAAGAATATTGGGATGTAAGCAACATAATGATAGGTTTTCCCTAGCCTACACCCAGAAGATAAACGGAAATGTTCCTTATCCCTCGAATATGCTTGCTTGCGTTGGTATACCCTACACCGTATGAGATAAACTCGCGTAAGCGATTCGTGGAGGAAACAGAAGTTCAATTAGCTGATGCGAGGGTCCCAATGAAGAGAACAACGTCTAGCTAGTGATACGGGATTCGTTTACAGTCTATTGTTGCGATTAGTGCGAACTCAGCAGAAGTCGCTGATGCCGAGCTCTGCAGCCTCTTTATTTATTGATAGCTGTCTGCTTCGTTCTCGGTTAATTAGGCAGTGGAGGGGGATGGGGTAGATTCCGCAATCACATTGCCATAGGCATATTACAGTCTGCCCTCTCATAAAACGTATTTCCTTCTCGGAGATTTCGGGACAAATCTTATTTAGGTCATCGCTCTTCTACGTAAAAGATTATATCATTCGGAACTTAGATAATATTTCGACTCCTAGAATTCCTCCGGATGTATTTCGGCGAAGACGATAAAGGTTCTCGCTTTACTTAACCTCAGTCTCTCGATTTAGTAATAATATCTCATATTATTGTTTTCATTATTCCATGTGTGTATCTTGTAATTGTGATTATCTGCCTAAACTACACTTAAATCTTGTAATTGCATAAAATGGTAGAGTTATGGTAGATCTTTGTCGGCTTAACGAAATTGGACATGATTAGTGACATGTTTGCAGGTGGATCTATGATATACATTGTGATGATCATTGTTAGACTATATTTATATTTCGTGATTGACGATATTATTGGTGTAACTGAACAATTCATTGTTACTAATATGCCTTATTTTCAAAGAGGCGTGTATTTTAAACCTTTTGCCGCCTGAACATTATTTTGCTTGAAAAGTCTACCTACAAATAATAATGATGATTTTATTTGGCGATTTTTGGTATGAAGAAACCACTCTTACTACAAACCTTTTACTAGTCACGCATACACGCAACTATGCCATAACCAGGATTCGAACCCAGGACTCCTGGGTTGATAGGCAAGCACGCAAACATATATGCCGCCAGTTTTGTATTCTATTCCTTACTTAGGAGTCTTTCAGTGTGCCGAAACAAAGTTTTCGGTTTACCGCAATATTTCTGAGAGTTTGTATGCATACTGATTGTGAAGTGCACAAAATTCGATATTTTTGTGGTAGTTCGCTCCAGAGTTCAAGGTTCAAAAGAGAATGATTTGATTTTAAAACTTCTTAGTCATTGATCTTATACTGAACAATATCCTTTAAAACTGGTACGGATTGAAAAATATTCACAAAATCTAAAAGCTGAAGCATTTCATTGCTAATGTGCTGCATTATATGTACTAGCCGCATGCGGTTGCTTCGTTAGTATGACATTTAAAAATCGGGTCATTCTTTTAGAAACTAATGTACTACTCGTTCTTCATTATATTTCCTCGTTTACTCATTTTAATGGAGACAAATTTCAGAATGTATGCCGTGGTTGGAGAAAATTAGTGTTTGTAGAGAAGGAATGACATTATAAATACTGATTTGTCTACGTTTAAGCTATCCTGTAGATTACAGCGGTGCTGTGAGATATTCTTATAAGTTTTTCAATGCAAGTAAAAACTTGTAAAGTATCTAGCATTTGGCCTCTTTCCTGGTTTCCCCATAGTAAAAGTTGTTTTAAATAATGTATTACTTTACTCCGGCGCAAATTTCACAAAATTCTCCTTTATTTACTCGAGATTAGAAACCATATCCCAATTTCCCTGTATTTTTCTTTAATTCTAAGATTCCTCTCCAACTATTTTAAAGTTAGCGGCATGTAATGTATATTTTACTCAGGTGATTATGTTGCCTAGCGATAAAACTCGGGTGTTTTCATTGAAAAATATCGAATAAAATAATCACATTAATAATAAATATTGCCATATTAATAAAGTATTCTTCAATAGCGATATTTGGCATATTATATCATAAGCTATTACAATATATCATTTCCGTTATAATAATTTCTGCTTCTATGGGAATAGTTTTGCATGTTATCAACGAAGTATTTACAAAAATACCTCAGTCAGCAAAAGCAATTGATAGCCTAGCAACAGTTGTATCTAGTAATCAGGAATCGATGCCTAATCTCCCTAGTGCAGTATTTTCAATATTCTTTTTAACCCCCTGAAGGGGATGAAAACCAACAGGTGTCGAAGAGACTTTCGTGCCGCTCCAATGCGAAATCGCCGCAAAACAAGCATTTTCCGTTCGGGAAATCGATTTTATTTTATCTTCTTCCGTGAGTCCACTTTTCCTATTTGTATTTCTCGGTTATCTCCGAAGATACACACGAGTACCATTTCCCGACTCACTTTCGAGATTCCTGAATCCGTCTTTTAAGTAATTCCTCATTCCTATCTTGTCTTGTATCTTAACCCTCTTTTTCGTGGTTATTGATATTTACTGTTTTCCTTGGATATATTTCTGGAAATGAATTCTTTTATTGTGAGCCGAAGCGACTTTAAGATGACTTCTGGCTTTTTGTTTAGCAGTTAGAAACAAAATTAAACGTGAAATGACAAGATGGCTTTAATGCGTCTTCCTTTTAATGCGATAATAATCTCTATTGTTTATAATCAAATTATTTTCAACTAACAAGTTAAAGCACGTTTGGCTTGTTTTTGTTATTGATCCTTTTGTCGATTGTTGAATGAGAATGACTATTTGTATATTTTAAAGTGAGAATTTCCAGAATTAAATTATCTTCTTGATATTTAATGTAATGAGTTTTCAACATTTTGCTGCTCATTAAGTAAAATCAGTCAATCTAAGTGTGGACTTGGTTCAAAAAAACACCTGACTGTAAGTACACGTCTTTGTTTAGACATGGTAGAGGAGCGAAATCTTTTCGACGCCATTGTTTTACAAGAAAATACACGTAAGTCACACTTCTTTTAGTTGAATTTTTTGCAACTGAAATGTTTAATTTATATTTTAAGAAAAATATTACATGGAGACAAACTCTGAATTCCTGAATAAAATAGTTTACCAAACATCATTATTTTTCAGATGTTTTTATGTTGAATTTTATCCGGCAAGCAACAATACGGTTATTAACTCAGCAAAATTTCTTCAACGAAATTTCGTTACGTCTTTATCAAAGGAATGTATTAACATTAATATAGAAAGATTACATTTCCCTCGATTCTTGCGTACCAATTCGTTTTAAAAGACATCAGTACGTGATACAGCACTTAGCAAATGTATGCGATAACATTCCTCATCATTTATAAGATGTTTATGAATGACGTCATAAGTTATTCACGCTCTATTTGTATATATTACTATCGTCGTGATGATTGCACTCAGATGGGAAATTTTACTACATTATAATTATATTACTTGAGGTATGAGTCCAAGGGCAACTTGCAAAAAAGGTGGACGTGAAGCACACCTCTTTTAACTGGACTGAGTCACTGAATACGTGATGTCATTGCACATGGCTGTTTCATCGTCGTAATTGGGTCTTTAAATAGGCTAAGAATACATAAATTAGCATCTTTATGGGAACTTATAATTTCAATCTCTTTGTATAAAGCGAGAATCCAACGTAATATCCCCTAAAGTGTAAAGTATTTAACATCATATACATGTATTGATATCTGATTACTTATATTCTCATTTGGGTACATTTCACGCAAGTAATTTGCATTTGTAGAGTAGGCTTGAGGCTTTTGAATTAATCTCAAAGTCCTGCCCTATCCGTTGCATAGTTCGTGTATTAACACTGTATTTCTTGATGTTTTATGTAATATTTATTATTTTGGAATCGTAAATTGTATATATTCGTAGAAAATGATATGAGAATCAAGTCCTTTCCATAAACGGTTTTTATTTAACGTACTCTAGTCAATTTATATTAGACAAACAATCAATAATGAAAATTCCATGGTTACGTAAATAAATAACCGCCAACTCGATTTGAGTAATTAACAAACAAAACTCTGCTGCAGCTCCATATTATCGAAAATATTAATTAAAGTCAATGCCCGAAAACAAGTTATTAATATCAGGGTTATCTATCTATTATTTCTTCTTCAAGTATGATATTCACTTTGAACATGGGACAATTTTTCTACCTTTTTCCTTTTAAGTGTAAAAATGTAGAGAAGTAAAGAGAGGCTAAAATGAATCAATAAATTCTCTGAAATATTCTCTGAATTTTTTAACTTAAATCCAAATTCGTTGTATTTTTGTATTAGGATTTTAGGCTATAAATCGTCATTATTCTCATCTCTGCGTCTTGTTTCAGTTTAAAATTACGATTAGTGCTGTCAATTATTGGAGGTTGTTTATATCATTGCCTTGATTGTTGTCTTTATTAACTAAAATGATTATAGCAATTGAACTTATCGTTTGACCTATAATTCAAGTGTAATTTAAGTATAAACAGTTTTATATTTGCCATTAGATAACACGTTATCAAATTAATGTGTTGTTCGTTTAATAGTCGATATATCTTAAGTTTAACTATTGATTGTTGCTCCTCCTAGAATCATTATTTGAAAGCTTCGATACATCTACGTGAAGAGCGTGAGATAAAGAAATATTCGTATAAATTGAAGGAAATGGGAAAATTCCTCCAATCCAGTTTCCATTTTTTCTTCTCTTTCATCACGTCATCTACCCTGTTATAATGGATTCCCAATAATTCTCCATTACAAACATCCGTGCTTCCAATCCATTCTTCTTGCCTAATTTGAATCATCGATCGCATTCAGCCGCTTTTGGAACCTTTTGTCGATTGCTATCATTTCCTAAGACAAGCCTAGATGTTGTATCAACGAATAGCCGCTCCACAGGTTTAATTCTCGAAAACAAGTGGAACAGATTGTTTGCGTGCTCTGCAAGCATATGTCCGAGCAGTAGGAATATAGCGTCCATTTTGCGATGCGAAGTTATAGACTGCCGAATCCGTGAATATGGGAGTGTGATTTCAATTCGGCGTGTTCCAATTTCGCTCTCAGCAAACAGGACGCTCGGGACGGAAATAAGAAAGCAGAAATTCATTACATCGATGTATCGATGCCTCGATGAAAGGTGCTCGAATTTGGCGCTGAAAAATTTTATAATCATCGAAAGGGAATTTTCGCGTAGGTATTCGCTGCCGAGAGATTCCAGTTTGCACAGCTTCGCAGTACACTAAGTGAGACGGTATACAGATTTGTTGGAAGATTTTTTTTATGTTAAATTTTTGTTGTATTTTAAAAGAATGGGAGGTGTGAAAATAATTCAAAGAATTGAGAAATCAATAAATTGTAAACGTCTGCCAGTAAAGTACTTTTGGCCTCGCATTTTGATGGACGCCCTAAACCGTAGGAATACAATGTTAATAAAAAAATCTATTGCAATCTGCTCATTCCATGTTTCATACCTGTATCGCATCTGGTTATCTTTTCCTAATGGAAAAGCAGTGTAAGAAATGATAGATGTTATTAAATTGTTAGTGCTCTTGAAATCTTGTCTTTGGCGTATTACATGTTAAAATTTCGTAAACATTTGTTGAACAACAAACCACGACAATTCATAAAATTGTGGAATTAATTGTTTTATCAAAGTAATATATTTCTGATACAGAATCAGGGTAAATTTTGCGGTACTTATTAATCTATTAATATAAAATATTAACATTACTTATTAATATTTTTTAATATATTTCCAACTGTGAACAGATTGTCACTCCATTGTATGATCTAACAATCAGTTTTCAAATTATTAGTATGCATAGCTTCATTGTTTGGGGCTTAGCAGTTTGTCACTCGATTGTATGATCTAACAATCATTTTTCAAATAAGTAGTACTTATAGCTACATTGTTGCTTAATTCAACCCTTGAAATGAAATATCTGGGTACAGTAAGCTACAATTACCCAGGCCCTGGAAGCTCTTTGGTAATTCTGATATCTGGCTTAAATTTTAAAAGAACCATAAACGCAGGTAAACGTTGCTCTAATCTTTTGCGACACACCGCTTGCTTCTAAGAATTAAGTATGTTACAGAATATAGGAAAGGGATGGATATTCACAAAAACATGAAGAAATTTCAGTTTATAACATGCTAGTATTTGTAGATTATCGTTAGCAAATCCTTTTCAAGACCAAGATGGATTACGTAGCGTTTTTCGGTGTTCAGAATAAATTTTATTTCTTGTATGGCTTTTTTCATGAGCATAGTTTCTTTTTTAAAATTATATTAAATGAGATTATATAAAATTGTTAAATCCAATTTTGTTTTAGGTGGCTTGCCCCATAACAATAAACTCTAGCATTATTATATTCCCGAAATATGTATCTTAATTTAATTCCCGAGATTTTTATTATCTCCGATTCTTAATGTTTTGAGAGGGAATTTTCTCCTACTTTTTCCAACGAAAGAAGCTTACGAGTAAAGAGTTACTCTGTTCATGTGGTAAGTAAAAAGTTGAACAAAATTTGAAAACTGATTGTTCATGTTTGTGGTCTTCGGAAGAACTACGGACTCATCTCATCTGATTTAATGAATTGTATTATGAAACGTAAAATCTGCCAACAAACCGTGAAAATTAGCAAAATATATTCCATTGTTTTATAAAACCAGAATCGAGCAGTTAAGTATAAATTTTTAAAATAAAGCTTCAATTCGCTCGCCTGATGGCCCTGTTTTTTCTCCGTGAAAGACAAAAATGCACCGATTATGTTCAATTGAGGGAAAACGGGTTAATATTCAAAGAAGGTGAATCGAAAGGAATCAGGAACTAGCAGATCCATCTCCCGGCGAGAGCTGGAACTTCCCTGTTTACGTCTAATATCACTTCAGTTTTGAAAATTTCAAAAATTAAGCTACGCGGTGGTCTGAAACTCCGTTTGCCGCCGTAGATTACTGTTCGACCTAGATTTTTTACACGAAACTCCGTAGAAAGAGGCACGGATTTGAAACGCGAGGCTGGAAATAAAATAAATTTTATCGACTCGGATCTGTTGTCACGAAATCTGGAGCATTTTTACTTAAATTTCATTTTGGCTGGGCGAAATTTAGGAAGTGAAACCACATTATGAGGGGTCTTGTATTTCTTACTCATTACAATGTTAATTTCATGTTTTCATTTAATTGTTTGCGTTAGAGGAGTATTGTTGTTCGAACAATCAACCCGTTGCGGATTATTGTTTACTTTATACGCGCGTGTATATCTATGAATTGTTTTCCTTGGTTTTATAAGACATCTCAAATAATCTTATATACTTTCATTTATAGCAAATATTTCTAATACCTTGGATCGGGACCTATTTTCACAGTTTAACAATCACTTTCTGTTGTTTTTTTCAACGCTGAGAAATTTAGATATTTTAAGTTTCTCAATAATCCTAATATCTATTCCATTTTATGAACAAAAAATTTACTTTTTCTTTTTTTCCATTGCCGTCCTATTCATGGCCATTCCAGCATGACTTAATGTTTCTCCTATAGGTTCTAAAGTCGTTAAAAGTTATTCGCAAGCAAGATAGTTTAGTATGCCCGCAACTATCAATAGCTATAGCTTAGTTCTGATCAATTATACTCGATTAATCATTACATATTTATAAAAAACACCAAAAATAAAAACACAAAAAAGTGATAAAATAGAAAAAGTTACTTCGAGTTCTACAGTTGTATATTTTCTTGTTGGTTGTAAAATTGTAGATACTAATTGAAATACAAATGAATCGAAAAAATTTCAAGTTCATCCAACTATTGCTATAATATTATTAATAATCAATCAAGCATTTTAAAAATCATGTATGTTTTGTGTCTATTTAATTTATTCTAATGGTCGATACCTTTCAATTTTTACTAAACTGAACCAATTCGCATGGTAATTTAAATAATCATTTTCTATTGTGAATACAAGTTATTGTTTGCAATTAAAGTAGTATCAACTGTATAAAAATTTTATCTGTTCTATGAGTATGAAAGACATCAATTTTGCCTTAATCTTGTATTGAAAGTCCCCTAGGTAAGAAGTTATGAATGGCTTCGCTTTGAATATTTTAATATTGTCTCGGCCTTGAATGACATATTCAGTTTCTAATGAAACGATTCCTCTACGTAAACAATGACGACATTGTTGGTATTTATTCTTTGTTTACTTTTTAATTTGACATGTTGATCCAGCAATTATCTCTATGGCGTAAGGCTTGGTAATGGATATGTAAACGTATGCTGAAGGATGGAGTTTATAAATTAAAGTGTACATTAGCCCATTAGTTATAACGAAAGATATCGATTTAAAATTAGCGAGTATTTTCCTTTGATTTTTTTGGGTTACACTCAACTAGTTCAGAATTGGTATTATTGTCAGGATTCTAATTTTTGAAAGCTGTTCCTAGGGTTATTGGAGCTGTTTTTTTTTATGTATGTGCTAGAGCCATTAGTGTATTTCATAGTTTACTTTGTTTCATTTAATTAATGTACTCATTCTCGATTCCAAGTGGCTCATCTTAATAGATTTTTTTTGTTTTTCGCAAACTTTTCACATTGTTAAAAATATTATTAGATTATTAAATTAAATTATAATTATTAAATCAATTATATTGTTGCGAAACATAGGTACCATTGAAAAATTAATGTAATTATTTGTATTAATATCGAGTATTGTAGTTGAAATTAAATCTTGAAAACCTTAATTTAGCATCGATTGTAGTTATGTTTTACACTTTCGAAAAACAGTCTCCGTTTTGGCGGATGGCGTTACTGAAAGTCTTAATTTCTTATTCGATTTTTGCAATATTACTTTATATTTTAAGTTAGGATTATATGAATCACAAAAATTAATATGATTAATTTATGAATGAAGCATAATGAGTAAATTATTGTGTAAACCGAATGCGATTATCTTAGTGGTGGTATCAATAGCAGCAGGAAGGATACAAATCACAATTTTTGCCGCGGAAATTATTGTCATTTTTGTCAGCACGGTTCACTACTGACTGGTATTGATCACCATAAATAACACACGTTCCAGTGCCGTTGTAACCTTTTGGAATAGTTCAAATTCGTTTAATCTTTAAGCAATTTCTGGATGAGGTTTGCAGTGCAGTAATAAACTGAGACCTTGGCCGCTTTTCATTATCGTACCATAAATAATTTCGTCTCTCAGCGGAATCGATGCAATGCATGTCGGATTCGATTGGAGATGGAATCTTAAATTGGAAGCCCAATGAATTTTCTCCCGACGACAATTTTAAACAGATATCCGGTTACATAACGTGTCATTTGTTACTTTAATGTATTTATCGTAGTGAAATGAGAGTATTTTTGTTTTTGAGGTTTGAAGGAAGCTTAAAATAATCAATCCTTGATTTTAACTAGCTGTCTGTCAGAGGTCCAAATTTCTTCCACATAATGAATTTGCTTTAAGTTGAATGCGTGCGAAAGATAATTAAAAATTATAGCAGTATTGCATTTCTCAAACTTTTGTATCAAAGTTCAATCACTTATAATTATCGATTTATTCGAATCAACATTATCACGTATTATTTATAATATATCCTTATTGATTTCACTGCCTGGTACTTCTGTTTAGCATTTTTGATAGTTACAATTTCTGAAATTTTGTATCTTGTTTTGAATGCGATGCTAATTAAATGCGTCGTGAAATGTGTATAAGATACTGTTAACAATATGCTTAAATTCCGAGTTGGCGAAATTATTTTAAATATTCGGAAACAGAGCATGTTTACTAGAACTGTTGAAAATCAAACTTTTTCGTTTTAGAATAAACATCACGCAAATATTTCTTAACATGTAAGGGAGACCCTGGTAAAGTCGTCCCCTTAAGACTGGCTATATCTTCTACTAGGTATAATTTTCTGATCTTACACTTTGTCAATGTAAAGGCTACAACTTAATGTATCATTTCCAAAATGATGTAATTTTTGCGAATAAAATTTCACTTGTGATCATAAAAGTTTCGTAAGTTTGCAAAATGTCCACTTCACCCCGCTGCACTGGGTGAAGTGGTCCCCTGATATAATTATTTTAAATTTCCCCAAAATATTCTTTCCTGGTCAGTATTTCTTCACCTAAGACGTAATGAATAAATTATGCAAGATTAGATATAATTACCAAATCAAACATTATTTAGCATGAAAATAATAGGATTTAATAAAATACATATCATTTACATTTGACAACTTTTTTATTCCTAGAAGTTGTTCTCATTTCTACAATTTATTTATTGTTTTATGGTGATTTATAAGCAGAAGTCACAGATAAACTCATTGCAAAAATCATCATCTACCCCTGCACACTCACACTTTGAATAGTGGTCCCCCATGAAAACGTGGGGGGCCACTTTACCCCACGTTTAATTTTAATTACAAACAATAATAAAGTGTATAAAAATCACCCTTGTTTTATTACGTGACCAAAATTATCGTGAGTATTTTAACATGATTTAGAATTATCTTTCGAAGCAAAACATGAATTCATTTCATTCGTTAGTATAAGTATTCTGCGTCTGGAGCATTTCAGCATCTCGAATTAGGCCCAGTACCGTTCTAATCAGACTGCAAATACTTATTCAAGGTCTGCCGGCGTACATTCGCGCTGCTTACATTTCCTCAAAATACGAAAGATAAACAACCCTGCGTCGGAAAAGAAAGTTTCTCGTGGAAGTATGGATCCAGAGCGGAGTCGTTTGTTTTCCCGCAAAGGTCAACGATAAGAGTGGGCGAGTGAATTATTTTGAATTGGTTCGTGCCGAAAAGAATCTCGGAATCTTTGGGAATTTCGGATTCGATATTAAATTGCAAGACGGCTCCTCTGAAAAATCTTAATCCCGTAAAATTTATATCATAATATTCAACCCCGTGTGTAAATTTAATTATTCGTTTTCAGTGACAGTAAATACGTAAAAAGTATAGGCGCATTTTCTTTGATTTTATTTAAATACACAGTTATTTTTACTTTCTCCCTATACGTAGTATAGAGAAAGTATTGTATTCGTAAAAAAATTCGACCACCAGATTTCAACGGAAATATATGTTTTGGGGCCCGTTTTCGCTGTTTTCCCGAACATGTTTGTATGTGTGTGTGTGTCTGTGGTAAAAAGTTTGTGGGCGCTCTATCTTAAAAAGTAATTATCCTATCATTTCCAAAATTCACGTTTTGTATTTCCCTAACAATGCCAAGGGTTGATTAGTTTTTTTATGAATACCGCTTAACCGGAAGTTGCGGTTTATCCGGAACAAGATGTTGTTTCTTAAATATCTCTGTCAGAATGCAATGTAGGTATACACAATTATATACAAAACTTATAGATAATGTTATTATTACTACATATACATGTATATATTACTACAACTTTTGTTTGAAACATTTTTTTGTAACACTGATTGTTTAGGAGTTAGTTTTGAATAATGGTTAACCGGAAGTTGTTTATCCAGAGATGGAAGTTTTTCGTAGATATCTCTGTCAGAATGCAATGTAGGTATATACAATGACATACTAAAGTTATAGATAATGAACTACAACTTTTGTTAGAAACATTTTTCTGTAACACTCATTGTTTTGGTGTTATTTATATATTACGCGCATAGGCTTCTGTTTTCAATAAATATGGAGAAAATCATGTGTTGGCCACATTAGATTTTTTTATTAAATAGCAGTATCAATTTAAATGGAAAAAACCTTTGTAAGGTATCGGGAGGGATAAAAAGTTAAATAGAGATTCCTATTTGTATCGTCGAGTGTTGTTTTCGAGACGAAATCGCAAAAAATGGATAGAATATCGATTTTTTGTCAAATTTACGAGGAAATTTAGTTAATGTTTGTTTACGTTGCTGCCAATAAAGTTATGGTTGCTACAACAGTTTCGATCGTTTAATCTATTTCCTAGTTTCATTACTTAATTATTTTATTATTGTATTATCGATGGATGAAAAATGCAACCTAACCGAGAAAAATCAGATAATGGCGGTCAACAAGTTAATACCTGTTACTAGGTTAATTACCTGTTCTCAATGTCATAATTTAGCCTTTGTATAAGAGTAATCATTCTGCTGTGGGATTGTATATTGATTTGATTTATACACTGTAAAGACAAAAGGAAAACAAAACTTTCCGATTATTGTTAATTCTCCTTTGTTAGAACTAATAATCAAATCGCTGAACACATCTCGAATATGTCAGAATTTTAAGCCCATCTTTCTATGAAAAGATACACTTCCGGTGAATCATGAAAGCCGTTGATTCCCAACTGATAGCGAGGCATTGTAATAATGACATTTTAAAAGCAGCTCCAATTGAAAGTACGGGAGAAAGGGACAATTATCCACACGATATCTTCTCTTCCTCAAAGGGTTGAACTTATCATCGCCTTTCCTTTGAGAAAAAACTTTCGCGTCCAGAGGTTGTTGATCTCTCTGAATCTTTCAAACGGAACATTGCTCCTTTCTCTTTGTCACACTTGTGCAGCGCTTGCAATTTCTCTCGCCGAGTCAATGAAAGAGCAGAGGTTTGTGCTGCCGTGCTTTCTTCTTTTAATCAACAGAGACAGCTCTCACGCAATCAAACTGCCAACAATAATGACCACCATTGTCATGAGGCCCAATCAGAGGCATCCCTGTGTTTACGGAAAGTAAATAAACGGCGTCTGATGACGATTTATTTTGACTGTCCTTTCAAAATGAAGCGTTAAAATATGAAATCGTCTACAACATGAGGAGAGCCTTATGATTTGCATTGAATAAAATATTGATTGATTGACGATGGAGGTTTGAAATTAAAATTTACGTTATTATGCGTTAAATCTTGAAATGGGAAAATTTTTAATAGTTTATGATATGTCTCTTTGAAATATAGTTTCAATTAAAATATTTATTTAGCTTCTAAGAATTCTTCAATTTTTCTCTCATAAAATTATTACATATGTTTCTGGACCGGAAAAAAACCTGAAGCCCGCCTGCTATATGAATGTGGAATTTTGTGATACATTTCTTTGACTTGGTGTAAACAATTGTTTTTCCAATTTAGTATTAAACAAAAAATTTTCAGGGGTTATTTGAGTCTCGAAATTTACCTTAATCACTTGTTTAATGGTTTTTTATTTCTTTTCCATTTATTTTTACACTCTTAAATTGCATTTAGTCATCGTCTTCATATCTTTTTGCGAAATTTTGACTTTTCAAACCAAACAATTAATCCAAACATATATGCGTATATATATACGGCAGGATTCGAACCCGGAACCACTCTTTCGTGAGATTAGTACTATAATTTAAGTAGATGTGAGTCTGCTGCTAGAATCCTAGAATTTCCGAATTCTTCAGAAACTTTTGTCACTGTAATCAACGGTTTTATTCCTTTCTCTTCAAAATTTTCTTTTTACGACCATTTCTCTCTTCAAATGTTTTCTCTTTTTTCCTCATATTCAGGGAAGTTCTCTGTAAATATTTTCTCTCCTTTCAACAGCTGGGCATCAACACAAACTTCTTTAATTTGGAGCTAAGCTTGCGAAAAAAGATGTATTGTAGTTTTATGCTCATCACATCAAATAATTCGTTACATCCAAAGTTTAGAATGTAGAGCAGTTAACACCTCGAGGTTCTTTTGCAGTCCTCGAACTCAACCTCAGGGCGTATTCTTTTATGATTTATAATTCGAAACGAAACGTATGGGACTCCTTATTTTTGCCTCTCAAAGTTACTTTTGCTCAAGCTGGATTTGTTTCAGGAGTTATTTGCAAGTATGTGACGCATTCTTTCACTGCTTAAATAGTGTAGATGTGACGTTTTAGGTGATGATCTAAAAACACAGAATGAGGACATTTATCATACTACAAGATATTTCAATACGGAAGCAGTATGAATTTGAAAGTAGCATAAAGGCGAAGTGACTAATATTTCTGAAGAAGACATGATGATAGTAAGATGAAAATACTAATTCTTTAATAAAAAAATAAAAGTAATAACTTTATAATACCTAAATTAGCAAGCCTCAGTAGCGTGTGGGTTATTGTCGTATATATGTACAGAGATATCTGCTTTGGATCGTGCCTGGTGTAAAGCAGTTTTTTATTCAATAACTGACTAGAAATAAATGAGTGAAATACGACAGGTAAATACGTGATTATCATCAGGAATTTTCTTTCTAATTGTAGCGGTGTTAAAGAAAGTTCCTTGCCTTGGAAATTTTATGATTTTTACGGAAAAATAGTTTTAGTTTATGGCAATAGTAGTATAATGGTAGAACCTGTAACCTGTCTTTTGCGTTCCTATTTTATATTGAATTTAGTTATTTTACTTTTAATTAATAAGTGATATGACAGCTTCCTCCTCCCATATAACTTATTTACATTCCAAAAAGAGTTCAGGGCAAAGTTTTACCTCATTGGTGAAGTGCAGTTTAAAATTTAAACATATCGCTATGTTTCATTAATAATAATAATAATTTATCAAATCAAAACAGGTTGCCCCAGTAACATGAGTTGTAATAAAACGCACAGAAGTAAAGGTAAAAAAGGAAACAATATACAGTGTCATAAAAAAGGTTAAAAAATGCAGAGAAAATACGAAAAAACATACATATTAAATAGATACATAATACAGACAATAAAAAATCGATACTATGAACTAGAAAAAACTGTATGATTTTGGTGCAGAATTAAAAGCAAAAATGATGTATGCCTTTCTCCTATGGTGTTCTAGGAATCACAGAAGAAGTCCGCAATGTTGGATAGTTTGTTTACCCTCCTTGCTCTTGGAATTCGGCGGTCCACCGTCGAGTTATATCGTCCCAGTGATACTTTGCTTTTATCTAGATTACGTTCCATTGACCCCTTCGCTCTGTTTGTAATATCACATTCCGAGATCAAGGCGATGAGTTTATTTTGAGGCCTGACCTTGGCATTGAACTAGTTTAGTTTCCACAGACGAGTAAGTTGTACAGAAATGGAACGCACGGTTTATTTTAAGAGCTGCCGCTCGTTTGCTGATATCCTTTCAGTTGGAGTGGACCTCGTTGAGGTCTGGCCGCTTGCCAAGTAACTCGTACGCGACTGAAAAAGGATTGCATTCGAGATGCTGCGACAAGTGGTTTAGTCACCCTTCGAAGTGGGGGCAATCAAGAGATCGTGCTTGAATATCTCGAGGAATTTGCATCGTGCGCGTACTTTTGAGCCTTCCTCATAAATCGCATTCTGGCGGGTTAATTGCTAATTTAAGACTCGCAGATTGTCACTCCGTGTTCAGCAAAGATGCTGTACCCCACTGTTTGCCAAATCAATTTAACATATTTTAATTTTATCTCAATTATTTTCTTAGCGAACTTTATCTTTCTGCGAAGTTTAGGTTATTCTATATGAATCTACTCAATAATTAGACTTATTTTTATTCTTCTATTTAAAAGATTATTATTACGTTGATTTAATTCACAGCTTCTAGCTCGGTGTGCCTTGAATAAGCTGTCAGTGTGCCTCACGGTTTGTGTATGTTTAACGTATGTTATTTTTTTAATTTTACATTAGTGATGCGGTAATTTTTGCGAAGTTTATCTTTCTACTCATGTTTCGTGATTATATGTGCATTTTTATATTGTTGAGCGGTATAAATAAACAAGATTACCGTTAAAATAACAGTAATTACATTATTTATGTACAGAAATCATATTTCGAATTTTCATCCTATACTGGTATCAGTAATTATATATTCAGTATACTTGGTATTTCAGTAATTCTCTTTCATTTTATGTGTTTATTCATCTTCTTTGATTTCGAATTAAAAATCGCGATTCACTATCGTAGTTCGAGTCTCGTCGCCTATTTTATCACGAACCATATCATCAGACGCAAATAGATTTAATGATTTAAATAGATAGATTTAATATAATAATTTATAGATTGAATATAATAAAAGTTTACTGTAGACATTTACTTCATCGAAAAGAATGTAATAAAAATGAATCAAACTTTATGTGAAGAAATATGTGATTATGATTTTCCGCATAGTATTTCATTCAGCACCATTAATGAGTGATTCATTTGTGTCTTTATCTAACAAAACAAAAATATCTATTTGCTTAACGGTGTTGGTTTCTCGATTATCGTAATGTACTATTATGTATATCAAAGGTTTATGGCACAAAGAAATAACTCCTCCATTACGGAATCTGATCTTTGTTTTTTGAATGTTTTATCTGGTGAGCTTCGATTCAAAAAAGAAAATCATGAAATCGGTGCGGTTAGGAATACTTTGGCATTAAAGAGGATTTAACGAGAAATTTTCGCTTCGACCTTATTTGGTAAATTCCTCAGAAACTCTGATTTATTATTGAAATTGACTGATTACGCTTACAGAGACCCTTTTAGATTTTGAGGTACTACTTCATGTAATTAGTGTTGTATTTTGAAGATTTTCTTGTTCAATATGTTTTACGGCCAATTTTCGGATATTTTCCACGATTTTGTTCTTTTTGAAGAACTTAAAATCTTTAGGTATTTATTTCTTGTATTGTGTTTATTAATCAGTTTCTAGGGTAATAGAATTGTTGCCGAGTTTACCTCAACAGTTACCGACAAAACCAAAACCTCGAGGAAATAAAAGATAGCAAAAAGAAAAGGATTGAAATATGTATTTTTAAATAGAGAATGTTTTTAATATGCTTTTTCTTCTCCCTTAAACTGATTTTTAATTTTTAGTATGTTTTTTTAAGCCTTTAAGTGGCCAAATTTAGAGGGGAGAGAGATTTATGAAGACTGTAATTGAGGGTAGAATTCAGGGGAAAGGACAGAGTAGAAGACAGAGACAGAAGATGTTGGATGACTTAAAGGGTGGGGTTAACTATAAGGCAATGAAGGATATGGCGCTTCATAGGGATTTTGAGTGTACATGAACCTACCAAAAGGTAGAACACTCATGAATGACATATAAACCTAAGGTTTTTATCGAACTAAAGTTTTTTGTTTACATTTAGGAAATTATTGATTAGAAGGAATGAAGGAATTAAATTAGCATTATTTGCATAGAATAGGTTTTTAAATTGCTTTATCTTCAACTGATTTGTGATTTTTAATACCCTTTTCATTCACAACACTTCAACCTCGGGTTATCGGGATCGAGCTAAATCTTTTGGTTTACGTTTGAGGAAATGGAAGATCGATCTGTGATATTTTTACCGCATGAAAACCGACACTCCTAACCAAGAGACGACACTTCTTTCCTACCCCACGGGGAAAGCAGGTCGCATCAAGTCAACGCGGAGGGTGTAGGTAAATGGCGGTCAAACAGACCTCATCCGGAATATGCAGATGAGAATAGCTCTTCATGCATATGAACGACATCTATGCATAGCGCCTTATCACTCGAAGATGTTAAGCGTATTCATTGGACCCGTCGAAACGCTCTTCTAGGAATCTATAGTATGTTCCAGTTTTTGTTGACTGTTAGATAGCAAATAACTGTAAATACAAACCTCCAGTTTTTGTAGATAGTCGGGCAGCTGGATATTGTAGATGAAATGTTTTAATGTTAGCAATAAATCGTTATTTCAATATCGAGGAACGCTGCATAAAGACGACCTGTAGCGAGGCTAGTCTTGCAGAGAGGTAAAATGTATACAGCATATTCCCAAGTAATCCTTCATTGTCTGTAAAGTATTCAGCACAAAGGCTGGTAGAAATAATTAGGTAGGTAAGTAGTTTATTAGTTGTTTAAATTTACTTGTTATAGTTTTATTAGTTTATAAGTTGTGTAGGTAGTTTATAGTTTAAAGTTATACATCCCGACCAAGCTTTTGTAGAACACTAAACCTTTCACAGCTAACACTGTGCTATTAATAAAGGTAAATTAAAATGATAGAAAGAGAACTTACAGAAAGGAAGTATTCTAAAATAATTACGTATTTTAACATACCGAATCTCGTCCCCTTTCATATAGCATACGCACAAACACTAAGAGGACACAGTTCGTGTTATGTAGAATTTTTACCAACAATTATATTTTTTGTTCATATTTTAGTTAGTCATAAAGCTTCTGGATATTGATAAAATAATTCACAGAATTCATACATTGCCCTGCAGAATATTCTTCTTCTGAGAAACGTTTTGAAATATTTAATAGACTTGTCTCGAGTTTCCAGCATGGTGTAAATTGCTTTCTATTATCGAAAGAAGGTAGTCTGCTAAACTTCTCTCACCCACGTTCTCAAGCGGTGCTAATTGTTGACTTGAGTAAATTGCCTACTGCTTTAGTCAACTTAAGGTCGCTAAAACAGAAGTTTGACCGCTAGGTAAACGTGTTTGGTAAATATTCGAATTCCATACCTAAAATAAGCGACGCATCGTCCATATATACATTAAATGACCGTAATTTCTGGAAAATGCTTTCATACTTTTTTCTTTTCCTAAACAATAACTTTTTCTCGGTCAATTTACGTCCATTTATCTTTTAAGCCTCATAAATATTATTGACGTAAATAAGATAGTTATCTTACATCTTCAAAAATTGAATAAATAGCAAGTTGGTTTAATTTTTATTTTTCCTAATTTCATAAGTCTCAGTCTGATTAATAGATTTTTAATTCCGACAATATTTCAAAACAGTAGTATAAAAAGTATGATTTTGTTTCAATTCTTTTCTGCAGAACAGAATGAAGCATCTGCTTTGAGATAATTTCAAATTGTTCATCTGCTTTCATCGATATTTGTGTCATGTTTCAACGTCTATACTCTTAGATCGATTTGTGTCTCGAAAATTTGAACATGCCCCGCGATATTTGGAGGAAATTCGTAATTCCAGAATGCTAAACTAAATTAAAATACTATCATCAGGAACCCAAAATGTATAAGAAAACCCTGATGATGATAGCATCGCTATCGCATACATTGGGTGTCCCTTAGAAATCTGGAAATCCGGGCCTTTCTGATGTTTCCGAATACCGGCGGCAATGAAGTGCAGAGTCCCGACAAAAACGGATGTTGGAGATTTTGAACCTCTAATTAATTAACAGCCGTGTCCCAGATTCTCTCTCCTTATATGAGCAAAACGGTGACGAAAAGGAATGAATGAAACATTTTTCTCTATCTTGTATCAAATGGCAAATGTAAATCATTCCACTAATCAGAATATTTTAGCAGGAATATTTTAGATGGTATTCGCTGCTAAAATTCGAGTAGGAGAAACGTCTCACATAAGGGGTCGATGAAAAATAAATGATGCCCTCAGAGAGCGCATCAACCTCTTTTGTCATTATGAGTTGGACTAGTCTCCGGGAAGTGGCACAGTTGCTCTGAGACCTCCTACTGACATGTCGTGAGGCATTGCTGCGAACCGTAACAACTGTCGACTCAAATTTCATCTCTTCGGGCTTCCCTGCTTTACTTCCTGAGGGCGCATGCATTTCCTGTTCTGTGTGTACCTCACACGTGCATACTTAAATCATTCTACTCACGTTATTACCGTACCGAAGTGCATATTTAATGAACTGTACCTCTAATAAGCTCTTTACTGAAATAAAACGTCTACGTTTATCCATCGTTTCTAATTAATATTGGAATACCATCGAATAATATCCAAGGGAACAGTAGCTTCCTAAGTTGGATATCGAAATATTTTTCATTCGATAAATAATTTTTGGGATATTTACTCCTACATCTGTACTATATCTATATTATCTGAATATAAATTGATATTTTTTCTATCATTAAGGAGTTATATATTCTAGTTGAACTATATCCTTAGATTCATCTCCCTTCAAACTGTAAAAATCATTTCCAAAATAATTCCTAGTGACTTAAAAACAACTCAACCAATTTCAAAAAGAGAAGAATGGTATATTTTTAACTTTCATACTTCCCTCTTTACCCACTGTTTACCTTTATTTGCTGTTTGCCATTCTTCTCGCCGTGGGTCTTGAAGCGTTTTCCTGTTCCCCAACCACTCCCACGTCCTCCGCCTTCTCCCGCCCACTCCCTTCCTCCCACGCCCTTTTTCAAGCGTGCAAACTTCTCTCTCCCCTTACAAATTTCCTTCGCGTCTGCCAGAGGTTTCCATCCTGTCTTTAGACCGGTTTCTTGTGTTGTATTTCCAGCGAGTTTGTAACCCCTACCTCGAAACAACTCCGATACTTTTTTATCTCAAGATCTCTCTCTCTCTTCAATTTTTCGCTTTTGTGCGTCAGGATTTTTTCGTTTGTTTTCGAAAACTTTGGAAGAGATTCATTCGAAAGTTCGTGGGGTTATGAGGGATATAACAATTCTGGATAATTCTAGTAATGCCTGTTTCGTTGATACATTTCAATTCCACTGATAGAAAATTTCGTGCATCGGCTGATATTACGAAACTTAATTTCTTTATCTATTTATTTCTTACTATTGTAATATCTCTTTTGTGTTAACGAATGTATCTAAGCTATGTATTCTCCCTCAACGATTTAATTTAATAATAATGATGAATCGTCTTTATTCGGGCGAGATTGAGTCTAGCCTTTTCTTCCATCCAACCCACCGTCCTAAATCATAAAATAATTAAATTAAAATGATAGTATGAGAAAAAATGAGTATTCTGTACATTAAAGAAACCTAAGAGAATCTTAGGAAAAAAAGGTATTAACTGCAGGAAAATACTCACGGAGAAGGGGGTGTGAATAACATGCGCAAACCTACCAATAGTAATAACTATAAGATGAGAAGAAACATGACGAAATATATTAATATACTGTCGATAAGTACATTTATGCGATACATCAATAAATATAAACACGTTCAAATTGAAATACGGGTGTATCAATATGCATAATAGCATAAAATAAACAGAAAAGATAAAAAGGAAAAAGTCCATAGATTTGTATCTATACGATAAAATGAATTTAATGAAGTTTATCATTGTAGTATATTGCAAATTAAATATCGATTTCCGGAAGTTCAACGATGAAACCTTACGAAACGAAGTTTTTGACATCATATTAATGAGTAGAGTACATTTTTTATACTATTTTGGAACATTTCATCGACTTGCCGAAGTTGTGTTAACATCCGTTGTTCCTTCGCAGCTCATAATGCGTATGTGTTACTCATGAAACTTTTACTGCTATCTCTACTTCGCCTACGTCTTCCTTGAAATATTGAGCTCATGGATTTTGCCTGGGAAAGTCAAGTCGAGCAAGTTTGGGAATATCTTAGGCTATTACCTCTCCCTTTCCTATTAATGAAACGAAACTTACGCAGTAATATAATCACGATAGCTTGATCGTCTTAAAGGTCGTGAAAGAAAATTTATACTTTAGAATTTAGGCCTATATTATTACACTTAAAATGTAGTGTAGTAAAGAATAATCTATCATTGAGTGCCCACATCCGAAATATATGTGGAAAAGCACTTAAGAAACTCGGCTTTGTTTAAAGAGTAGTCGGTAGGAGCGAAGAAAAAGTTCGCGAGCGATGTTACTTGGCTTTAGTTAGCCCTCACCTTGAGTATGGCGAGGCCCTGCCTATTTGAGACCCTGCCGATAAATATCATATTCGGGATTTAGAAAAAAATACAACAAAAGGCGAACGATTTGTAAAGAATTGCCACGATAAAACAGCGAATGTTACTCAGATGATACAGGACGCGGGATGGGAATCATTAAAAGATAGAAGATTAATTCAAAGGATAAATTTACTAAATATGTTCAGAGAAATTACGTTCTCAGTATGACGTAACTGATATAATGCGACCTCCCTGTTGGTGTGGGCAACTCTGATACTGCGAGGAAGATTAGAGAAATAGATGCTAGAAGGAATCGTTTCAAGAATTCATTTTTTCCACGAACAATATACGAAATCAATCGATTAGTAAAATAGAGCCAAGGTGCCTGCACCCCCTGCCACACGCCGTAAGGCGGCTTGCTTTATTTCAGAAAATCTCACACCTCATTCTCTGTATTCTAAATTCACTTATCCACAGCTCAAGTGAAAATTTAAGTAAATTATAGTAAATCTGAGATTTAGTCTTAGTTTAAAGTTTAAGATTAAAACGTTTCTCCATGAGAAATAATTTTAAATGGGCGTCATTGTGCTTATATGTGCAACTCGACTAAATTCCTGAAGGGTATGTCATACAGCGTAGACTAGATAGGTAAAGATGTTGCGAGGAGAGGTTTGGAAGAAAATACGCTATATAATTGGGGGGAGGATAGTGTTACGCCTATTCTGGATGACATTTCCTTTACTAAGCCACCGCCCTTGCTTCTACTTTATTAGTCACTTTTTTAAGGCTGAATAATGTGCTACATTTCAAATATTCGTTTTACCCACATTTAAATTGGTATTTCTTGGATCTTTACGACTTTTTTCCGTTCTCTGTGACTGTTTTGAAAAACTATCAATCGATCATTTTAATTAACTTGTTACTATAACCAGATCAAACATTTTCATATAACCTGTTAAAAAATTACTTCAGAGTTATTTGAAAATATAATCAAGCAAAACAACTAATTCATGTATGTAATATGTATGTTTTTTTCGTAATAAAACTACAGGTTTCCTATGTGCATCGACTTTACATCATTCTAACCTTTGTTGGTTAAGGAATTGAGCTTTTGTTCGAGTAAAGTTCTGTATTGATGTATTAATTATTTGATGTCCGTTAATTTTACGAGCTTTTCGTGTAAATCGACAGAATAGCATTCGTAAATGCCGATGGAGTTTCCGTTCTATGTATCCGTTTGATGTTTGGTTTCAAAGATCCCTGAGTGAATTTCGATGTAATTTTTTCTCTTTTTTGCGACCACCTAAATTTTTGTCTTTCCGCGACTTTTCTGGTGGACTTCTTGCGACCGGAAGGGCGGTAGCGTAGGCTGGTTAAGTGGTTGTATTTTTCTCTTTATTTATCGGTGACGTGTAACTTCAGTCCTTGGAAGTTATGCAGCTGCGTCATAGAATTCCCGATTTTATACCGATTTCGACTTTCAAAGGAAAAATCTTCATTGTTCTCTCTGTGCTGTAATAGTTTCCTCTGTCTCGAAATAATGCATTTCTTCTGCGAATTCAAATTTCTAAAGAACTTCCGGTCTTTCAAATCCATGCAAGGCAAATAGAGTTGGATAATATGTGGTAATTCATGTTTCATTATGCACTTATGACGTCACGATGTCGGCTGTGTACTTGGACCTGAGAGTGAGTGAATATTCGAATGTTTAATTAAAAATGTTTTCAGTGTACCAGAGGTTTCCCGCCAATAGTTTACTTGTATTCATTGATTTGAACTCAAGGTGTACCGCCCTAATATTGTTGAGCGCCACCTAAATAAATAAATCAACAAAAGCCTTTCGTAGTTTTGTACTAATATAATCTTCGAAACCGATAGTTTCGAAAGATTAAATTTGTGAAAATTCATTGATTTGATTTCATATAACATTCCCTATCAATCATGCATGATACTCTTTTGGTTTCTTTTTGGAATTTTTGGAATAGGTGCAAGTAAATAATTTCACATTTAAACCTGTCACGATGGAAGATAGGCTCTTACTCAGAGCGTATAAAATTCTTGTCTTTTTAATATTTTATGTATAATTCATTTTTATTTACAGTCGGTTTTTCCTAAGAAAAAAATGCGTTTATTGTAAATCCACCCTCTCCTATTATTTAGGTAGTAAAGAATGTTGAATGTACGAATAAACAACTGAAAGAAATTTTTATTTATCTTTGCTCGTTTGAAAATGCAGTTATTCATTGTTTGTTTATGAATGGTTCTCATCCTCTTCTAATAACAAGTTGTATATTCCCCCACTCTTTTGACAATCGATCATAATGCGATATCCGTTAGAGGCCAATTTTGGATACCTCAAATCAGGTCGTTAACGTAACTTAGAGCCATAGATCACACGTTTCAGATTATTTTCTGCTAAGGTTTCTGAAGTAAATAATATGCAGTAATATAACTGCAGATGTACTCTGATTAGCTGCTAAAATCTAATAAGAAACTTCGTTAGCTCTCGACTATACATTCTAGTGTCCAGAGAAAGGAAAAGTACCTTCAGGAATGTTGATTGATATTCTATGAGACAGAAGGGAGGTATCAAAGAAAATATTTATTTTGTTCGGGAAAATTACCTCCTCTGCGAAAAATAATAGCCAGTGGTGTCAAGAGCTTATCTGCAATCAAATAAAGGAAGTTCGTTTTATATTTTGAGATTTACAGCTTTTGATATGCAGCATTTCGTAAGGTATACCAAAACGTTCGGATGATGTCAGCATCATGAGTATCCTTATCGTGCTAGATGTTGTGAAGGCCCGCTTAGATGACTAAGAGATCGATGCTATGGTTCATGCTTTCTTATTTAGAATTGGTGTTGCCTGTGTACTTTGTTAGCATGTTTACCGTTGAGTAAATTTTTATGAATGATAGATTATCTTTCAATGCACATTCTTAAAAAACTATAAATGTCGGTTTAACTCCGGTATATCGTTGTTATGTTGGGAAACCTGCACTTTCTGTAGCTTCGAAAGCAACAATTAAGTACGCCGTTGGCCTCAAAGTTAGAAACTTTTTTCGCGATATTCTCTCCCAAGTACTCTCTTCTCATGATGAGGTAATAGCTTTCATCGTAACCTATATGCTGAGTCTCCGAGATCAGTGGGAGGAGTTCTGTGCTGGGGTTAAATGGGAAAATTTCTGAAGCAGTATGGTGTCTTTCCCCCTTGACAACTAATTGGTTTCTTTAAATTCCATCCATTCATCACAAAATTTTCAACAACATTTCTGCTAAAGTCAAAACTTTTCCTTCTCCAATTTTATTTTGATTTTTCATCTATTTGTATTTTATAAAGGAGTTCTATTTCATTTTATAATTTTATTATGTCGACTCTTGCGGAATCGGTTAGTCAAACGTTGCTCTTTTTATTAATTTTAGTACGAAGCACCTATACATCTATGTATTATTTTTTACGTAACTTGTTCCATCGTATCTCTCGTCTATGAATTGATTTGCTGTCTCTTTCCCTATTTTCATCTCATTCCAATAAATAGTAAAATTTATCTTGCTCCATTTCCCCTAGAATTAGAGCCGAATCTTGCATTTCCTTTTACCCTAGTTACTTCACTTTCGTGATTTATTCTTTCGCGGAATTTCCAGGAATTTCTCCGCTGTCGGTAATGTGAAAGGATTTAGAGGTTTAAAATCCTTGTCAGCGTTCCTCGTCTCATTCACCGGTATTCCGAGAAGACGAGAAAGGACACCACATTCATCGTCAAGAGTGAATTCACTCCTGACTCCTTCGATTGCATTCAAAAAAAGTTTTGTGTGCTCTTAAAAAGTGCGGTGTCCTTTCTTGTTTTCTCGGAATACCGGTGAATGAGACGAGGAACGCTGACAAGGACGGATGTTGGAGATTTTAAACCTCTAATTCATTAACAGCCGTGTTCCAAATTTTCTTTCCTTCACAGTGTGAATGGACTTTGATTCAACTTGATCACAAGATGCAACTTTTATTTTCCAATTAAAATATAGTATAAATAATCATTCTCCATCACTATGTACATCATCCCGCCCAACGGAAAATTCTGTTCTGATTATTTCAGTGTAGTTTATGATGCCATATGAAAATATTGTTAACTGTATTTATTACCTAACTTTTATATTCCTTAGGTGTTTGTGGTCACCACAGTATTCAGCCTGTTTGCCTATGCCTGGCTCCTTGTCATCTTAGTGGCAGTCAGCCCCAAAGTGGTAGAAATCTGGGAAGCAGCACTTACTCTCATATTCTTCCCGTTACTGGTGCTCATAGCATATATGGCAGATCAGCCATGGAACTGTGGCAGAGCTGCTGCTCTTCGTTTTGGCGGAAAGAAGCAGTTGGATATTGGAGCTGGAAACCTGAATGTAACTTCTGAAGGTGATAAAAAAATCTTATATCAAGTCAATGACTTCAAGCTATACAATTCATAATCTTTTCCTTGCATTCATTCTTTCTAAGGAAAATATTTTACCCCTTTCTGAGGTGTAAATACTGATTAATTACGTTTATAATTCTATTTATTAATTATATTATGATAACTCTAAATTATTATCAATTCTTTGATGCATTAATATGCTTAACTCTGTTAAGCAACCAGAGAATAATTGTATTTAATCTTCGTTCTTATTTAATGTATATATGAGTTATACACAAACTTATAATTGAATACATACTTTGCTCAAGATTCTACTATTTAAAATTATTCTTCTGTATCATCAGATGTTCAGTTTAAATTTACTTATTGCATGTATTGTTAAGGAGTATCACTTATTTATGTGTCTACATTAATATATTATTTACTTTTCATATGAAAGGTGAAAGAATGTTGAGTGGCAAGACATTCTTCCGCAATGGTCATCTTGACAAGGATGGATTAGTGGCTTTTGTGAAGGAAGTGAAGAAGTACCCAGGACTTTCAGATGAAGATGCAGCGTTGTTGGCTGCCTCAAGGTAAAATAATGCTCAGTAATTTCTTCCACAATATATCCTATTCATATTATTGGAATATTTTAATTTGCCAGCATCTTTATTTTCATATCTCTGGATTATCAATTGCAATGGTTACTACATACATATGGCACAAATATATTTACTCGTATAATTATGGCATTTAATCTTTTGAGTAGACAGTCATATATTTGTTTTTTTTTGTACTTCAGTTGAAAATTTTAAGCTCCAAAATATTTAAAAAAATATTCTGTAAATTATTATTAATGGTTTGGTCAATAACAGTATCTGAGGCACTGTTAAATTAAAATTTCAGAATCTCATGATATGGTTTTGCTCAACGTTGGTATGAAAGTCTTTTATTCTGTTGTACCACACCTCACCAACTAATTCTGAATGATGCTGTTCAATAAAGCTTTTTCTTGTAGCTGATGTGTTATTAAAATGTGTTATATATATGCTGATACAAAAATTGTATTATTCAAAATTTACACTGACATAGAGTATGGAGAATTAATTATATATGAGCAGAACTAATTCATATATTAACTCATCAACATGATCACTATTTTTAACCTCAGAAAAAACATATATAACATGTTTGCTGGCATATAAATTGAAATTATGCTGAAATCATTCCTTAAAATTCTGAAATGTGATTCAGGTTCAGGCTATTTGGAGACCTGATATATTGAAATATATTTTAATGTATAAAATTTTATGGTGCCGCTACAAGTATTGTAGTTGTTTTTAGCATTTAATATTGCTCTCCATGTCAAAAAATTACCTACCTCATTAAAATAGAAATCAGACCTTAAAATTATAGATCTTCATTTTTAAAAAATTATTCTTTTTCACTTTTTCCATATACGAAGTATAGAGAAAGTATTGTTTTCATGAAAAAATTTGACTTCGAGATTTCAACGGAAATACACGTTTTGGGGTCCCTAGAACACGTTTTGACCATTTTCGGAATGATGTCTGTGTGTGTGTGTGTGTCTGTATGTGTGTGTGTGCTAGTGGGCGCTCTAACGTGAAAACTAGTGGTCGTATCAATACCAAACTTCATATATAGTAGTGTTTTGTGTGCTGTCAGAGTTGATAAGTTTTTGGAGAAAATCGGTAAACCGGAAGTCGAGCTTCATTCAACAAAGCTCATTTCCGGTTTTCAAAATATCTCTCTAAATATGATATATACGTGTGTTGTATTACTTATAAAAGTTTTAGATAATCTAATTTACTATAACTTTTGTATTTAACATATTTTTGTATCACCGGTTGATTAGGAGTTATTCGTGAAATACCGATAAACCGGAAGTAGCTGATATGTACTTTGTGGGCGCTCTAACATGAGAACCATTCATTGTATCAACACCAAATTTCATATATAGTATTTTGGTTGGTGTCGTTAGAGTTGATTAGTTTTTGGAGTAAATCAGTTAACCGGAAGTTGAGCTTCATTCTTCAAAGCTCATTTACGGTTTTCAAAATATCTCCAAAAATATGATATTTAGGTACATACTATTAATTACAAAAGTTTTAAAAAATGAAATTTACTATAATTTTTGTTGGAAACATATTTTTGTATCACTAATTGTTTAGGAGGTATTCATGAAATACTGATAAACCGGTTTATGTACTTTGTGGGCGCTCTGGGCTCTATGGGCGAAAGGCCAATGCCATAGTTTTTCATCGATCATGTCCCGAAAAACATTATTTATAATGTTTTTGGCGTCAAAGATAATAATATATATATATTGATCACTCATCTTCCAAGTTTAGATGGAATATAGAGTTCGAAATTACTGTCGTAGATAAATATTTACATCTTATATATGGAGAAAGTCATGTGCTGGCCACATCAGATTTTTTTTAATGCCCATGCTGAGTGAGGCTATGATCAAAGAGGTGTTTGTTTTGTAAAAGGAATTCACCAAATATCTCCCATTATTATTTTTTAACTTTGTCATTAATGATCCAATCCTCTTTCTTTCAGACTTGTAGATTCTCAGCCGCATTCCCGCATGTGGTACAGGATAGGAGCTGTTCGTAGTTTCACAGGTGGTCGCAAAACCCAACCTAAGCTTAGCATGAAACTTCAAGAGGTAAGACCTTTCTGTTTAATCTTTGTGTTCATTTACTCATTGAATTCAATATCTCTAAATAAACTCAATTAATTAAGAAGTGACATTGCTATAGAGTCGGGTGTAACATTTTTCATAGTTGTCTGATCTTAACCCTTTCGTTACGGCGAGCGTGCCGGCACGCTCTCTGGTTCCTTACCGAGGTACGGAGAGCGTGCTGGGACGCTCATACCCATCAGTTTTAAATGAGTGTGGGAACGCTTCCGAAACTCGTAAAGGTTTTCCTTAAGTCTGCCGTTAACCACGAAGGAATACAATCTCATTCTCACACATACGGGCTATATCATTATGAATGCGCAAAAATCGCCAATATGGCCACCGTAGTGAAAGGGTTAAGTGTTTGATATTCAAGAATTTCTTTCCATGTAATTTTTCATTGCTTATTGAGCAAATTACTTTCACGTTGACCTATGATGCTTATGTAATACTTGAACTTGGCCTATAACCAGTATCACATATTTTTCCTCTTTCATCTTATCTATTCTGGGACAATAGTTCATTGGTTCAGCTAAGTTAAACACTTCTCAAAGTTTGGTTGTTATCTCATAACTTTTCTGCAAAGAAAATATACCATCAATCATAGTAGCTACGATGAATTAATGCTGCATTTGATAATCAATCCAATAACTAATAATCTCTTGATAACATCTGTCTTGCTCTTGTTACATCACATACTTTTGACTTTTATCATACACAGTAGAATGTGATGTGAATTCATATTATCTTTATATCTATGTACAATTGTGTTTCAGTTAGAATATTGTGCGTATATTAATTTAATTAAATAAATAATGATGTACAGAATTCTCTTTACTTAATTTTTCTTTTAGCTTTAATATTTTAAAAAATAATGGTATTTATTCTATCACTATCTCTTGTGATTATAGGGATATAAATGAATGTTTGAGGTACAGAAACATAAAGTCATTTTAGTGTAACTCTGTAAAGACAATTTATCATATTTTGTGCTTTTATTCATTACAATGTGTGGTGAAATTTAAGTAAGTATTTTTAACTGAAACTAATATTTTTCATTACTTCAAATTATATTACCTAATACAACCATTCACTACTCCAGGTATACTCCAGGATTTCTTTTCCAATGGCTACATAATGTCACAGTACATTTTGTACTGTTTCAAAACTATATACCCATAAAATTACATATTGAATTTTTTTTTTATTTTCAAAAAGACATTGAAGTTTTTCATTTCTACAAGACATGCAATAAAGCCTTTCTTATCTCATTGTGACCATGTATACCTGATTTAAATTCACTGATGACAAAAATTTTATCACTTTCAGTTGGTACACAAGCCATTAGAAACAGTAAGGAAGGACAGAGTTTCTATTTAGTTAGTGTATAGTAGTTTAGCCTGAATAGTAGAGAATTAGTACTTTAAATATTTTATCAATTTTTCTCAAATTTTGAACTTGTCTTTTTTCTATCATTCACTATTTTCAATTTTTCTGTCATGAAAGGTCCCACAATTCCTGCTATTTCTTCCCCTGAGGACTGATATTTCAGTTCTCCGAGGAGAACATATAAGCAAGCTGGCAGAGTAAAGTTTAATAAATGCACAAAAGCCTCATGCTTTGCTTCCATTGAAGTACTTTGCTTGCAACTTGCCATTAGCAACTTTTTCAGGGGTTTGTTTGCATTGCTGGAACTGGAATTGCTTTTTATTATATTTAAAATAACAAAAGCTGTGTATTGCAAATCCAGGGGTTCAGTTTTGGAACTTAGCATGGAATGTATGGTATTCAGTTTTGAGCAAAATAGTTGTGAAAACTGTTGTTTCATTGGCTCCAAGTGCCAAGATAGGCAACAGTTCCTCTCAGAACTGAATTCCATGTATAATGCTGTGTTACAAAATTGAACCCAAGGTCAATGCATGGAATATTAAATAATTGTAGATGTTGCTTGATTATATCTCTGCTGAAGGAATATGTTAAAGTGTGTCACAAAAATTGCATGATTTAATGCACTTTAAAGTTTTGTCAAGAATAGCTGACAGCCCTAAGCCATGCTGCCTTGTAGACCACAATGATTTATCATCATTATAGGTTATGCAACCAATTTGAAACTCTTACCATCACAATCATGTAGAATAAAGCATTTATCTTTGTTGGAAAGTTTAATTTGTAAAAATATGGGAAGCAAGTGAGAATGAACCTCAACTCCACACTGTAGTTGTTGAAAAAGCAGTATTTACAATTCAGAGGAATATCTTTAATTTATTTTACAACCCTGATTTTACACCTCTACTGGCTTGTGCTTATTATTTAACTAAACAATGCATGAAATACCTAAGAGCTTAACATGTTTTGCATAGATTTTTTAAATGAGGCCCAAAAAAGGTCATAATATGAACCTTTGTTTCCTCAAGTCAGAGCTCATTCAGTCTAGCGCTTAAACTGGGTTCTATTTTATTTTTGGAATAATATGTAGGATTTTTTATCTTAAAAGTAATATTTAAACTGTGAGCAAAAATGGAGAGGATATAAGAAAAAATATCTGAAAGTATGAATTCCAAGAGTAAATTATCAAAGGCATAATCCTGTAATTATTTATTTTCATTGCTTCAGTACCTTATATGACAGAATTATAGCTATAGCCTATTCACAGTCTAATTTTTCAATTTTGTACCCTGCCTGCATTTATAGGCTATGTATCCTTATTCAATCCTTATCTTCAAAATAACATAAATTATCTGAACCAACCAACAACTTTCTATGCAGATATTTTAATCAGATAAATTGCAGCTTTGCAAATTTCTATTAGGAAACCGCTGGATGTGCCATGTGAAAAATTAAAGACATTCATTTCATTTCTCTCATGATTCTCTCACAATGACATTGATTACAAAGTATCTCATCCGAACCCATAGTCAGATTGCAATTTTTTCTACTGATCAAAATCTCTGACCTCAATGAAATCATTGAAACGCATTTTAGAAATTTAAATTAATATTAACTAAGCAATAAAAGTTAATTTTTATGCAAAATCAACTAGACCCATTTTATTTTCCATTAACAGTTTATGATTAACTGCAGTAAAACTTGTCTAAGACAGAATCTACGTAGGCCAGAAATATGCAGAAGGTGGAATTATAATATAGTAGGATTTACTCCTCAATTTGGGGCCTGCTTAAGATGAATCAAAAGCTATATTTCTTCTACCTCATATATTAAACTTTGATACCTTCTTGCATTAGAAAAATTATTCAAGACATTGTGATTGACCTTAGACAGGTTTTATTGTACTTCTTCTCGATAATTCTGATGTTAACTGAACTAAGGATGAAAATGCAATAAATAAAAGCTAACTAATTACACCATGCTTGAGTTATTTTTTCTTGCTTTTTTTGCATGACTTCATGCATACTTGCATGATAGGATCAAGAATCAATGCTATGGTATTAATGTTTCTTTTAATTCATACTATATGTTTGAGATATATACCCAACTTCTTTAGGTTAATGATTATCCTTAAGAGTTTTTTCATCCTCTGTTAATGCTTCTTTTTTCTTCTTATTCTATCTCACTTGAAATAGTTCCTATTTACATAAAGGTATATATTCCTTCACTGACTTTGTGTAAATGGTAAAAATGAAACAAGTGGTCTGATCATTATTCGTTGATGAATCACAATATTTGAAGAGAATTAAGTTAGTAAACTATCACAATCCTCAAGTACTACTTATTTTTTCTTTGATGATTAAGTTTCGCCTAGTACCTTATCCTTTCACGAAGAATCACTTTCCTGATCAATTCATTTAAAATATTCTGGTTCTATTATTGATCTTGGCTTTTGAATATGTTTTAAAATATTTTTCATAAAGCTCACCAAATATTGTAAAGGTCATAGTTTTAAACATCTTCTGCAATAGCAATCAGTTGGAAGGACAGAAGCTTTTTAAGAACAGTTTATTCAAAAATGATCTTCAGTCAATGAATAAAATAATAATTTCACTTTGTGTGTTACAACTCTTTCAAAATTAGATATTAGCTCTTCTGTGATTTAAATTCCACCATTTTTAAGAAGAACTGCCCATAAATCAATCAAGAATAGTCCTGTAACTGTTTCACCTCAAAAACCTCATGATTACTCTTTTGTCAGAAAAATATAATGTTGAAGTTGTCATTATTAAATAATTCCTTGTAAACAATTCATAAAGCTCCATCCATATCTCTTGGAGATTTCTCTTACAATAATCTAAGATCAATTCAAAACAGATCACATATAAACTGAAGAATGAATGCTATGGAATGAATTTTATTATTGATATTCACCTTATATCTTAGTGTATAGCAAAAATAGCATCTTTAAAAGTGCACTGAAATTTGATTATATCTTCATGAAAAAAATTCCCTCTAAAATTGTGTTTTCGGGTTATTTAGTCGATGATCTTTCTCCTGATGCCAATTGAATCGAACGTACCTCAGTTTATTGCAATAAAGCTAAAATGGTTTAGATTTTTGTTGCAAGTAGAATTTACAATATCTCTCGGTTCACAAATTGATGTGTAAAGCATTAGATGTTCACAATCAGCAAATAGCTTTCAACTGTGGTGTAACGTATTTGGCTGGGTGTTACTCACAACTTGTGATTAGTCATGGACACCTGAAAATAAATAACCAATAGATGCTTTGTAATGTGAATAAATTCACTGAATTGCACAGCAATGTGTTGTCCTATGTTTTTAAATGCTTATCTGAGGATTAATATGAATATGATATCTCTTTCCAGGAAAAGTAAGTAGGTTTAGATTTTAAATTTCAGTTTAAGATTATTTGAGCATTGACTGATGATCAAATTACAATAGGTAGAATAATTGGAGTGTTTTGATTTTGTATAAGGTCTTAATTTACACTTTCTATTCATTTCACTACTGTATAACAGCAACCGATGGAAGGAATATGTAAACTTCAAGTGAGAAATTAGATTTATAGGCACAACACATTCTTTCAAAAAATTTAATCGTAACTGTACCATATCTTTTAGTACCCTTTCACCTTTGCTTGCTACCTTTCCTTGTAGATTATCTCTTAGCTTGTGCATCATTAGTCATCTTTTGCTTCAATTCTAATTTTCCATTTCTCTTAAATATAGGTTTATGACACAATCAATGAGCACCCAAATGCCCCCAACATTGGCAAGCTGCTGGAACCAGATGAACTTAGGAAGGCTGTCATCGAATTTAGAGCTGCCACAGTTGCTGTGCCAGAGAATGTCGGTACATTTAATGTGACAATTACACGCCGCGGGGATGTGGAACCCAGAGTAAAAGTTAGGTGAGTAAAGTAATGTGTTAAAACACCTTTTGTGTTCATTTAATGCATTTCTGCCATTTAAATGCATATTTAAAATATTTCCAGGGTTGAGACTATCGATGGAACCGCTCAGGAAAATGATGATTACATTCCCATAAATGAAGTTGTTATATTTGAGCCTAATGAGACCGAGAAAGAGGTAATGAATTTTACTTTATTAATCACTTTATTGTCAACAATAAATACATAATGATATTATTGTCAACAATTTATTGAAAAGCCGTTCGATAACTATTGTCTCTGAATTTCAGATTAAGGTTGAAATTGTAAATGATAACCAATGGGAACCTGATGAAGAGTTCTTTTTGAAGCTCACTTTGATTGATGATGATGTGATGATGATAGATGATACAAATTTAGAAGAGATAGAAGAGAAAGCTCAACTAGGGCGAATTTCAATCATGGAAATAACTATTCTAAATGATGATGGTAAGATAATCTAAGTTAACCTCTAGCATTTTTCTAATTTAATTTAATTTTCTTTTTTTCAGCAAGATTCTTTGAAGGAAAACTGATTCAAGATTCTATAACACTCAACTTATTTTTTGTTAGACATTCTATTTCTCTCATATAAACCTTTTCTGGACCTTAAATGTCTTAAATTCACTTTGTTGAATAATTTAGTCAGTAGTGTCAGCAGCACCTTATCCTAATCAGTATTCAGAACTACATGTTACTTTGTTAAGAAAATGTAATCGTTATTGTATAATGTTCAGTGCTTAGCGGATCCTTTCTATATTTCCACTTTTTGCTTGATATTAAAGTGAAATTTTGAAGTGGCAAAATTATATTAATTACTAGATTCGAAATGGAAATGAAGTTTTCCTGGAAAGGAACATACATACTTTCTATCTGCTGTCTGAAAAGTATCTTTTACAGTTAAAAGCTCATAAAAATCTTCCTCCTCTTTTTTTCATTATTACAGGTTATTTTGAGCTAATATGTCTCATATTAAAAATAATTATTAAATATTTCTCATTTCCAAGCTGTTTTTATTATTTTATGTATATTTTACGAAAATTATTGTTGCGGTGTGGTTAATCCCTGTCAGTCATAAAATTGGCTGGACAAAAATGTATTGTTTTTATTTCATAATTAATTCCATTCTTGCACATGTATCTCTCATTTTCCATTGTCCATTTAAGGTCCAGAAAAGGTTGTATCAAAGATAATGGTAGAGTATTTTAAATCAATTACTCAAATTTAAATTATATATTTCTAAATTTGAATAATCTAGATTGTTTTATACTGGATATCTTTATTGAATGCAACAATATTTTCACAATTTTTATTCCCAATTAAATGAGAAAATATCTTTGAAAAGAAATTGCTTGTATAATATAAAAGCTTATTGATTCTTTTCTATATTTTTAACTCATTTAAAGCATACTTCCTGCACACCAATTGGAAGCATTAGTTTAATTTATGGTTATCCTTAGGACGATGTTTGATTAAAAATTATTTTTGTTTACAGAGCCTGGGACATTATCATTCCCTAAAAGAGGTCTTCTTGTAAAGGAAACTGTTGGTACTGCGCAAATAAGTGTTATTAGGAAAGATGGAGCTGATGGGGAAGTATCTGTACGCTGGAGGACAATTGACAAATCTGCTGTCCATGGAAAAGACTACAAAGGAGGATCTGGTGTCCTTGTCTTCAAACACACTGAAGTATGTATCCATAAGCTTTCATATACTATTGAATCACAGTGATGTCTTCTTCATCCTAGTTTCTATAAACATCTAAAATATGCCAATCAGTGGCCTTCTTTAGGAAGAATGCCCTACTTGTTCTTTTTCAAATCAATCTTTTTATTGAAAATGATAAATGAACCATTAGGCTGGTTGTCCACTGTGTTCGATTAAATACTAATCAGTTAGTGATGGTATTCCCAAGAAGTGTGATAATGAACTGAAGTAAATGTGGAAAAACTTTAGAAAGTTTGTAAAATGGATGTTGATGACTTTTATTTTTTGGAGAGTCTCTACCTGACAAGGCATCGGATGAAAACTCACAGGAGATGTTCATGTTGGATCAACTCAATGCTATATAAATAGGAATCTTTTGAGGGATGTACAAAGTGCTGAATTGAACAAAAATCTGTTGTTTTCAGCAAATCAGTTATAAGTATAATTAATATGTTCTATCCTCACTTTGTGGAATTCAGTATAAACCATCGTAATCAAACTCTTAGTAACTTCCACAATTTCATTTCAAACGATCGGTTTTGTCAACGAGTTGACATCTTCCGGTACATATATAGAGATTTCCCGGCATATATATGAGAGAGGAAAGGGGGGGGGGTTAGGAGGATGGAGAAGAGGGGGGGTTAGAGGGAAACAAAGTAGCAGGTACAGAAAGGAGTGGGGAGGGGTTAGGAAACAAATATTCATCTGTAAGCATTTCCTTCTTTCTGCTGGTAATCTCGATGAGTTTGAGAGAAATCCAGCAGAAAGAAGAAAATGCTTACAAATGAATATTTGTTTCCTAACCCCTCCCCACTCCTTTCTGTACCTGCTACTTTGTTTCCTTCTAATTCCCCCTCTTCTCCATCCTCCTAACCCCCCCCCCTTTTCCTCTCTCATATATATGCCGGGAAATCTCTATATATGTACCGGAAGATGTCAACTCGTTGACAAAACCGATCGTTTGAAATGAAATTGTGGAAGTTGCTAAGGGTTTGATTATGATGGTTCAGTTATAAGTATCTCCGGATATCCTAGCAAACTTGTAAATTCAGTCTATGCATACAGCCCAATAGTGCTTAGATAGACTGCATAGAGGTGACTACACATGACATGATCCCATTCCTGGGAAATTAGTCGCTTGTCGCCTCTGAAGTCATGGTCGCCTGCAGTGAACGCCATTCAGTTACTTTGCATGCATTAGGATCAGTCGCACCTATACAGACCTGTTAATCACTTGTAGTTGCTTTCAGCGGATGACCAGCTTCAAACTGCTTGGGATTTTGAAAGATTTTCTTTATTTTTTAATAGTAACTAAAAATATTGCTATCATTTAAAATTTCGAATTAGATCAAACGAATTGCATTTTCTTTGTTGTAAATCAGGTTTCACGAGTCATTGAAATACCAATCATCAACGACATGGAAGTTGAAAAAGATGAATGTTTTGAAATAGAATTATTCGAGCCAACAGGAGGAGCAAAACTTGGACACATCAACAGAATGGCTGTGACTATCACCAATGATGAAGGTTTGTGATTTTGCCATTTTTGAGATGCAAGTGATTTTTTTAGTATTATAAATTATTTTCCTTTTTCAAAATAGTATTAAAATTTACAGCAATCCCTCTTTTGAAAACTATCATCCTCATCTAATTTCTTGTTTGGTGTTAATTATTATAATAAATAAAACACTCATTGTGTTGGTCTGAAACTCAAAAGAAAATTTTAAGGACTTGAAAAATTCATTTAATAAATCATTAAAAGATTAACTTGAAATATCAGTGCCTCAGCCGATTAGCCGAGATATTTTTTCAGTAAAAACGTACTTTTCTGATAACCACATTGAGTGATAATGTTATTATATTATGCATTGAATTATTATTTTTTTACAATTCAGTGTTAAGCAATATTTGAATGTACATTTGTACTGATGAAAATTTTTATTTATCTAAAGATTTCAACAGTGTTATGGGACGTCTTATGGTCTTGACAAATGCCAATATGGAAGCAATTAGAATACACAGAGATACCTGGGCTAGTCAAGTGAAAGATGCTATGAATGTAAATGGAGGAGATCTTGAAAATGCAACCTGGGGTGATTACCTTATGCACTTCCTCACTTTTGGTTGGAAGGTAAGTTCCAAACTTTTTAGGTTTTCTTGCGAGGTTATAAAATAGATCATTTTTAATTTATGAAGTGAAATGCTGGAATAATTTCAATAATATAAGGGACAGTTGGGAATTCAAAAATACTTCAGATGCTTCTAAATTACGTTTCATTTATATTATCTTCAAAAATGGAAATTCTTTTATGGGTTAAACAAAATTAATTATATTTTTTCAATACTTTAGGTACTATTTGCAGCTGTTCCTCCTCCTGGTCTACTCGGCGGGTGGCCTTGTTTCTTTGTGTCTTTAGCCATGATTGGACTCATCACTGCCATTGTTGGAGATCTTGCCGCTATTTTTGGCTGCATTGTTGGACTCAGGGACAGTATTACTGGTGAGAATTCTCTTCTTTCTTACAAGATATTCATATGATAGCTGTTGTAGCAATGCCATTTTTGATGATCTATATTAGAATTATAAAAATGTCTAAAAACAAGAGTAATGTAAATGATTTCAAATTGTGAATTGTGTATTTTTTAAGGGAAAAATTCCATTATATTTTCAAGTTTATGTTGAAATCCCAAATTCTGAAGCATTCTTACTTAAAGGCGTTAAATAGCTTTGATAAAGTGATTTTAGTTGCTTAGACCCACACATACTTCATTATATCCATTTAAGATCTCCTCCTTATTTATTCTTCTATCTATTATAATTCCCATATTACAATACCCATTATTAATTGTTCTGTCAAAAATGTAGGTCCATTATCATAAAAAACACACTATTTAAAAATCTGATGTGGCCAGCACATGACTTTCTCCATATATAAGATGTAAATATTTATCTACGACAGTAATTTCGAACTCTAAATTCCATCTAAACTTGGAAGATGAGTGATTAATATATATATTATTATCTTTGATGCCAAAAACATAATAAATAATGTTTTTCGGGACATGATCGATGAAAAACGATGGAATTGGCCTTTCGCCCATAGAGCCCTGAGCGCCCACAAAGTACATAATCAGCAACTTCCGGTTTATCAGTATTTCATGAACACATCCTAAACAATCAGTGATACAAAAATATGTTTCCAACAAAAATTATAGTAAATTTCATTTTTTAAAACTTTTGTAATTAATAGTATGTACCTAAATATCATATTTTTGGAGATATTTTGAAAACCGTAAATGAGCTTTGAAGAATGAAGCTCGACTTCCGGTTAACTGATTTACTCCAAAAACTAATCAACTCTAACGACACCAACCAAAATACTATATTTGAAATTTGGTGTTGATACAGTGAATGGTTCTCATGTTAGAGAGCCCACAAAGTACATATCAGCTACTTCCGGTTTATCGGTATTTCACGAATAGCTCCTAATCAACCGGTGATACAAAAATATGTTAAATACAAAAGTTATAGTAAATTACAATATCTAAAACTTTTATAAGTAATACAATACACGTATATATCATATTTAGGGAGATATTTTGAAAACCGGAAATGAGCTTTGTTGAATGAAGCTCGACTTCCGGTTAACCAATTTACTCGAAAAACTTATCAACTCTGACAGCACACAAAACACTACTCTATATGAAGTTTGGTATTGATACGACCACTAGTTTTCATGTTAGAGCGCCCACTAGCACACACACACATACAGACACACACACACAGACATCATTCCGAAAATGGTCAAAACGTGTTCTAGGGACCCCAAAACGTGTATTTCCGTCGAAATCTCTAAGTCGAGTTTTTTCATGAAAACAATACTTTCTCTATACTTCGTATATGGAGAAAGTAAAAATAAAATGTAGTATAATTAATATATATTTTGTTTACTAAACTATACTTCTTATTCCAGCCATTACCTTAGTTGCTATGGGTACATCACTTCCAGATACCTTTGCCAGTAAAACTGCTGCATCGCAAGAGAAATATGCTGACAATGCTATTGGAAACATCACTGGCAGTAATTCTGTAAATGTCTTCCTTGGCTTGGGCTTGCCCTGGTTAATGGCCGCTCTCTATCATTATTCAAAGGTAAATTTGATGTCATCTCAGAAGTTTCTCTCAATTTTTTATCACATTGCACCCTAATTAGGCTGAAATGAATTGTTATCAAAAGCATATCTAGACCTCTTTTAAAAAGTGGCATAGTCACCTTGTTATTGAGGACATGCTTTCTACACAAACTACAGAAGACTGACATTAATGGTAAATATGCTTGATTAGATTTTCTATGAAATTGGGGAATTTTATGGTTAATGGTAGATATCTGGGGGTTATACCATTACTTTTTTTCAGGTAGAAATTTGGAGGGTCTCCATGCTAATCCGGACCCTTAGCTCGCCTTCGCAGGTACTGAGCGCAGGACCTTCTCATTAGGGGGGACCATAAAAAAACTGACCGCGTGGAATACGATTTAAAAAGTTATAAAAAATTCAAATGAGCAACAAATTATTATCTTCGTCGTCTCACTTGTCCAAAGAGATATACAAGCGTCTTTTGATCGACGTTCTACGATGAAAATTAAGATGTTTTGCGATTTTGCTAGAAATGACCTGTTCACACACAGGAACGTTGCCAACGGGGACGGGTTGGGTTGGGGGAGGGATTTCTAGCAAAAATCTAGAAATCTAGATCTAGGATCTAAATTGCTCAGTACCTGCGAAGGCAAGCTAAGGGTCCGGATTAGCATGGAGACCCTCCAAATTTCTACCTGAAAAAAGTAACGGTATAACGCCCAGATATCTACCATTAACCAATTTTATTAAAGAAAATCATGGCATCTTTATTATAGCATCAGAGTTGAAGTAGATAGCTTATTTGTTACAATTTTAAAAGCCATCTTACTCGTAGTTTATATTGAAGGGAAACAGCCCCTTTCACTTCTGCTGATTGTGCCCCTGTAGCTTCAAACTTTCTCGCCATAACATAATGTAAAATTTAAAAAACTTTTGGTAAGAAAGTTTTTCATAGTCAGGACAGAATCAAATATGTATTTTGCATGTTTAAGTATGTGCCTCAATCCCAAATATGATATAAAGTGAAAAATATTAATTTTATCAGGAATTGAACCCACGTCCTCCAATTTTGTGGAAAATAGGCACAAGTCACATATGTTTTTTCTTTATTCATGACTCTCTGTTTATCCTTAATGGTTCAATTTTCTTAATACACACTGCATCAAAGTAAATCATTTTAAACGTGTTCTCAAAGATAAATGATTATATTATCTCATAATTCAGACGGACAATGCAGTAGGATATTTGATCCAGATACAGTTTTATTAGGAAATTAAAAGTTTCCATATTTTCATTTATTATCAATTGATGAAATATGCAGTAGCATTTTCTCAAATATATATTTTCTTCTCTAGGGATCGGAGTTTGTAGTACCAGTTGGCAGTTTGGGCTTCAGTGTTATGGTTTATTCATCAACAGCACTGTTGACTGTTGCCTTGTTTGCTCTAAGGAGAAATGTTGCAGCATTTGGTAATGCAGAACTCGGAGGACCAAGGCCATTTAAAATAGGCAGTGCCATCTTCCTTTTGTTTTTGTGGGTAGTTTATGTATTTCTTTCCAGCTTGCAAACTTACGGTTACATTAGTGATGTTTTTTAATCTGAACCTTAAACATTTTGATGTGTTATACAGTTTTCTCACAATGGTTGAAAACATGATTTCATTTGACCAGAGTTGTTTGCAGAAAGCATTCAAATCAAATGTGTGGCTTTCCAGCATATCACTAACTTATTTAAGAAGTTGTTGAAATCCCAAGTTTCTCATACTTAGATATTTCTCCATTGTTTAACGAGTAAATTGGGATCTTTCAGGTTAAAGGAATATTAAAGATATTAGAAGTCAATCACTTTTACGAAGTGGATCCTTTATCCTTATGAAAGTTATTTTCATAAGATAACTTTATTGAACTGCAAGGGCTAACAGTATTTACTTTTTAAAACTTCATTTTTACACAAAGTAGACTTTATTAAAGATTCATAAATTATCCTGACATTTATTTTTATATCAGTTCTCTTACTAAGATTTATCTTTTTTACCTTGTTTTTAAAGTTATTTTTTATTTTATGTGGATAAAATGAGTCTGTGATGAGAGAAACAAAAAAGAGTATTTTTAGTATCTATGAAATACTGGGTACGTTTTATTTACTGTTATGGAAAATAAATGTATCTTGTAATGAATACTTTCACTTACAAAATTTACAAGTTAATTCAGTAAATTTACTATAATGATGTATATATTTCATTATGAAATGAGTGACATTGGGTTTTAAACATCTTCCTCATTCAACAGTGTACTCTCTTGATGTAGGAAGTCCAGTTATGTATAATTCATTTTAAGTTGTCTCATCTCATACGATTGATTTTGAGTTGTATATCAGATGAATCACTAACAGAACACAATCTAGCATATTTTTATACAATGTTAGTTACAGTTCTTTTTTCATGATCAGATGATTTTTCAATTCTATCTTATCTACCACATTAATAGAATTTTAGAAGAAATAAAGAGTATGACAGAATTGTACATAGTTGACATTTCCTCTCCATGTCATATGTATGGCAACTTTTTGCTTGATTTAAGTGGAAATACTGACAGTTGGGCACAATATCAAGTAGTATCTATAAAATAGAAACTTGAAATTATTAGATACATAAAAATTGATGTTATGATAAACTTCCTCATCTTATCCAATGTAATGCATTATTTTTAATTGGAAATGAAATGAGTTTACCCATGTTTTATTCATATATAATCTTTGTCGGTTATTGCTTTCAAATTAATGTTAAAATACACAACCAAAACAAGTAAAATTTGCGGAGAAGTATCTACAAGAATGTAATATAGATATTACATAATATCTTATGAAAGAAAAAAATTATGTATTAAGTACAATTACAGAAGAGAGAGTTTCAGGAACCTTTTAGGTACATTCTTTAAATGTAGATTATTTACAATTAGATAAAGGAGAGTACACTGCATTTCACACCATTATGTCATTCAGAGTTGCATTGAATTAAAAATAAAACTAGAAAGTTCGGAGGATACAGCATATGCTTAAGTCTTGTGCTTTTTTAATTGTATTACATTGTCATGGAGATGAAGTTGTGCCTTTGTTTGAAATTCAAGATAATTAGTTTTATATATGATTATTGGTGATAAGAATCATGATGATGTTATGCAAAACTAGTACAGATTTATCATAAAAATACTACTCAATTGTTATTAAAAAAAAAAATTGCGCTAAATGAAACTGGCATCTTCGCAATTTGGATATAAATCTTCAGATTTATCCATTTCCTTTCTTCTCTCATCTGATTATATTTTTCTGTCAACTTTTTCTGTGAACACATTCAGATGTGCAGCAAGAAAGACTAACAGAATGACTTACACGGGAAAAATCATATGTAACGTTGAATTCCTCCTCTTCCAATTCTAGAATTGAATTACACTGGTTCTATCAAAATTGAATGTGTTATAGACAGTTTTAACCTAAGATCTTTGTATTTCATAATTTATTAATGTCACTTAATGTATATGTAAATAACGAAAATAACTGTACTCTTGGTCTATTTAATTGAATAAATGGATTTTTTTAATAAATAATGATTTATTTGTAATTTTAACTGACCAGACGGAATCAAAATTATTCTATTATTATTAGATGTTGATTCAACTAAAGGAATGTCAACTCTACCAGTAAATTTTGTAACCAAAGGCCAGTTGGAACCAGGCCACTTTACCAATAGTACATTTCTTGGCATTCCAATAGGAGAGGATGGCCAAGTGGATAGCATGCCTTCTAAGCTATCGCTCCTACCCCAAGGTCCTGGGTTCGAATCCTGGCTGATCGGATTTTCCCGGTTCAGGGAAAGGTTGCGTGTGTTCGTTGTTACTGTTGCCTTGGTGAGGCACCTCCTGATAAGTTCATCTGAGCTTAGGAGGACTTCACCGGTGAAGGGCAACAGTAGAAAAGCATGTAAAATAACAATACCCATACCTCAGTATCTTCCATGCCATCACCCCCATGAGGAAGACTGTGGCTACGGTAAATAAAAGATATATTTTTCTCCATCAAGTGATATAAAATCCATTCATTAGAATATGGTTGTAGGAAGAAATTTCACCTCAGAACAGAGAAAACTGAAAAATTATTTCTTTCCTTTTAACAGCTTATTTTCTTTAGAAAAATTCATTGTCCAAAAGAAAATTTTTGTGGCTATACTAATATTTCCTCGTCAACTGCTGGTGGGATGGTTCATATTAATATTATATTTTATATAAAAAATTGCCTTTTTACACACATAAAAGTAGAGTATCTGTGCACACGTATTATCCATCATAATCAAAGTGTCTTATCTATAAAAATTAATTAAATAAAATAGTATACATACATAAAATAGTCTAATATCAAGTTGGGAATAACAAAAATTTGGTTTGTAATTTATACCTAATATTATTCTTAAATATATGTCTAATTAAGCTCCCTGCAAGCCCCATTTCTGCATGTGGCAGTGGGGTGTATATAGTTAGGTATATAATATAGAGAAAGATAAAAATTCTATATCATTACAAGCACTGTCACATGAGTGCTATTATACTAAAGGCTGGGGGGTAGTATAGATATTTTTTTGCCAGAGATAGGATTTCAATTAAGTTGGTGCTATGTTTAGGTGCTTGAGGAATGATACGAGTTATGATAGATAATATTTCAGGATCAGTTAACATATTATTTAACATTGTACAAAAAAATAACAGTATCTTCTATACAAGACAAATCAAGTACATTCAATATGGATTCATAAAATCCTGTTACTCTTTCTACATTGAATTTGAAAGATCCTCTTAAACTTGTTTAGGACTCTTTCAAGTAAAACAAAAGTTATGAACAACATGAGTAATTTTGACCTGAATGGATGGTTTAAGTCTTCACTTACTCTCATGCATTTCTTTATAAGATAGCAATAATTACAGCAAGAAAAAAAAACTTAATCATTTTCAAATGATACCATACTATTTAATACAAAATTTTGTTGTCTTTCATAGCAATATTTTCAAACTTCATTCCCAAAGCAGAAGCAATGAATTGACAATAAAGCCTCCAATTCAACTCACTGAAACTTCACTGCAGTTAAGTAAACGTTCTCAACATCAACCGAAACAAAACTAAGATATAAGCACTATCAATTGTGTTAGATAAAAATTGAGACAAGATAACCATTTTGAGGCATGCATAGCGAGCAGCACTCAAGATTTTAGCCAAAGATTCATGGTAGGCTTAGTTTCATTTCAGAAAATTCTATGAATAACCCAATATATTGCAAACTAGACGCGTTTTAATGGTAACTTGGTAAAGTTCGCAACTTCAATACCAAATAGCCAACAAGCTTTAACCACACACTGATGTCGTTAGGCAAAACAAAAGAGTCAATTACGCTGAATCACTAACTAATGAGTTGTAAAATTTTCCAAGGAAATTGGGCAGAACAGACCATCATAAGTGAAACAATACACTCGCAAATCATTCATGACATCTATTTCATCGAGACGCCAAAATTTGCTCAAATCAAATCGCTCAAATCTCAGGAAACAGCAGACAAACGAGTGCGCAGTTTCAAGATCAGTAAAGGACCCTCCGCACAGGTTTCTCGTGAAATGTTTCTCGAAAGGAATGCGGTGTACGTAACGTTTCATTTAATCGGGAAAGATGCCACTTGAAGAGATAGAAGGATACCAAGACCATTAATTTTGATTTCACCGTAGCAAAATTATATTGTTCGCATCTATCTGTGAAATAGTGCAATATGGCTTCAATGAAGCACAGTAAGACGTGGTGCTTAGTGGGGAAAGTTACCTATGCATGGTGCATTTTAGCTTTGTTATCCTTGAAAGTATCTACTGTGTGTTCAACTCACTTAACAGGGACTTGGAATACAAGTGAATTTTTCCACTTCTTAGTGAAGTTTGGTTTTCAGAAAACTGTTATCCACAATGGAAACGATTCCCTTGGTTATATTTTTGGAAATATAACGTCGAGAAGTAATGTTACCAATCCAGTGACGTTTGCTGTTCTTGACAGAGGATATTTTTTAGAGTATTATGGGAACCGATCTGTGGTAAACAAGGAGAAAGCTTGCAATTTGATGTTTAAGAAAATAAGCACCATTGCATATGACATGTATTGCAACGACAAGGGGGAAGATTTTTTACGAAGAGTTCCGTGTCCCTCGGGTAGTTTATGCCCAGACGAAGACAATCCAAGTAATGTTGTGAAGGAAAATCAGTTCACTTACGTCATAAGAGATATGGCTCAACCAAGGTAACACTCGGAGTATATTTCAGGTTATGTTATTATTTTATATACCTTACAATTATTAAACTTGAATCATGTATCATATCATTTATAGGTTTTGGTATATAAGTTTGGTTGCCTGTTACCGAAACAACACTACATGTGAGTGGCATCACACTGAAGAAGATATTACATTAGACTATGATATTTGGCTGGTGAATGGAAATCCAAACGCTAGTCATCACAACCCTTTATTATACCAATTTTCTTTTGACCACCAGGTGAGAATTTTCGTATCTTATATCATGAAAGTATCTAATTTTGTTAACAATCTCGACTTTTGATAGGCTGTGTAGCAAAAACTAAGTTAGTTTATATAACCAATGAAGTTAATCATCATATTATATTAACTTATTAAAGATAAGATATTTTTCTTACATTTGTAAGATTTATACATCACATGATAATTACTTCGTGGTCTGTTTAATATTAATAATGTGATGGTCTTCTGTTATTATTTTAAGTAAATTTATGGTAGGCAATGAATTTTCTATAATTTGAAATATCTCTAAATATTTAACAGTCCATAAAAATTTCATTCTCTTCTTTAATTCATAATTTCTAAACCTTATTATTTCAGAGCAAGTAATGTGATTCTCTTTGTATTAATCTTATCTCCTCATTATCTGGAGGAGATTTTTTGGGGTTTTTGTGTTTTGAAATCATGAAATCATTTCTATATAGCTGCCAAATTAAGGAAATGTTTTAAATGTAATCAAATGGATGTAGAAAGTATTCACTAATAGCCAGATTGCCAATTGATTGTCAATGGGGAAAATAGAAGTAGGATCAAATATGTCAATTCTATTTGCCCTAAAGAGAATCTAATATCTCTTGTATTAGCTTTGTTCAGTGTGGCATATTATCAGAAGCAACAGCTTTTATCTCATAATTTGTTGCCTTAATGTAAAATAATATAAAATTTGTACAATTTACTTTTAATTTTTTCGTATAAAAATACTTCAGATAAAAAGAAATTGTTAGAAAAATTAATGTCTGCTAATTAGAAATGTTAATTCTCTCAATCTATAATCCTTTAATTTAGAAAATATTTTTACAGTTGTTTGTTCTCATTTAACCACAGAGAATTCAAATGTGTGCTCCATGGAGTCATCTGGCTCTCGTTATCCATCTTTCAATTTTTCTCTGCATTCCATCATAGGCCATCAAGTGTGTCTATGTATACCTTTTCTTTAATTTCTCTTCCTCCCTTAATAAGGCTTCCAATCTTCAAGTTAAAGGTTTAATTTTCTCCTGTCACATCCTTAGTGTGACAAACTACTGCCGGAACTCTTTTCAGGTTTCCAATTAAGAGATAGAATTGAAGGACTGCCTTTGATTCTATAATCCGTACCTATTTTCAGGAATCTATCGTGTATCTATTTAGAATTGTTCTTTCAATGTATTGGATAATTGCATATCATCATGTCTCTCATAAACTTATCCTTAAAAAAGCAAATGATTGAAATATCTGTGGAAAAAAATCCACTATTTTGGCCTTCACTTGTACCGCGGATTAAAGACACAACTTTAATGGGTTACTACACAGCTTTATTCTTGCTATAAGCTAGGCTTAGTGTCATCATCAAATGTACACAATCATATCAAATGTTCATAGCTTATGGTAGCTGGTAAAAGTTGTTCTTTTATTTCTCTATATCAATTTTATTTTTAATATTGATTTTGACGAACTTTTTTAATTATAAAATAGAACACCCTGGAGATAAGCCTTGTGTTTCTGGTGGTCTACCTTGGTTTGGCTCCTCTCCAATTTTTTGCATCTTTGAGGCAACAGCATCCAGTCACGCGTTTATTTGCTGTATCCCTGGCATTAGAGCTTTCTTCCCTGCTACTGTCAACAATTCACCTCCTCAAGTTTTCCTTTGATGGTGTTGGATTAAACAGTCTCGCTATTGCTGGAGATATATTAGACATATTGTCAAGGGTAAGAAAATGCTTATATATTTTATAAATATTATAAATTAGCTCGTAATTCATTGTTCTAACATGGAGATGGAGAAGCAATTATGCTTTGACAGAGGAAGTGGGTGGGTCAAATATTGAGAGGATAAAGACTGTTAAAGAAAGTAATTGAGGGTTGATTGCAAGGGATAAAACAGAGGGAAGACAATGGTAATGATTGAATGATGACATAAGGGAGGAGTAAATCATCAAGAAATCAAATAAATACCATTGAATAGGAAGTTTTGTGCATGAACCTTCAAGTTGTAGAACACTTATGTATCGAATTAATTATTGAATTCATTCATGATAATCATTGCCTTAAATCTGAATAAGTCAATAAGAAAGCGGGTTGTAGAGCCCTTTTTACTTAAATTGGCTGGTTGTTTACCAAATGAAAGTATCTATTAAATTCGTATTTATGATTTCATTTGATATTTAAAATTTTTTTTAAACATTTCTAAATTTCCTATAAAAATTTATTGCTCAAATTAATAACCCATAAATAAAACTATCAACAGCATATTTTGGAATAAAAGTGATGCTTGTACACTACTTACTCTTCTAAAGTTGATGTATGAATTCCAATGTATATTTGGCTATTTATTTCTTTCGTAAAGAAAATGAAAGCCAATAAAAAATAATGTTGTATTATCTTATGTGTTTAGTCTCATAATGTGTGCATTGAAACTAGGCTATTCTCAATTGAATGTATTGTTAATTATGTTCTTTGAATGTAAAATTTGTAAAATAAATTAATCTAGACCTAATATTCTGCGAAGTGATGTCTAGAAAATGATCGTAAATTATGTTGAAGTAGAATATGTTTACAAAAAAATATTTTAAAGCATTCTTCGTAAAGTAATTTTTTTATGTCTCTGGTACAAAATATTTTGTTTTATTGTATGGGAAAATGTCTCCAACTTTAATTTAATACAGAATAAATAATATTTTATATAATATAATAATAGAATAATCTTTAAATTTAAAGTTAGCTATCCAGGTTCTGTGAAAGAATAATTTTAAGGTGTTTATACATGTTGCATTGTCCATTTATTCTTGTCACAATATTTTCTTGTGGTGAAACTGAAAAGGAAACATTCTTATGTCAAACATATTTTTAAATTAAAAAAAGTTCAATAAAGAAAAACCTTTTCATATAAATTTTTGTGCATCGAATCATCCTGTAATTCCAATTAAATACTGAATTTCTTGGTAGAGTCTCTTTTCCTTCTTATCTAAATAAGTTTTTTTATCTGGAATTGTTTTCTCTTTATCAAACATTACTGTGTAATAATCAATATGATCCATAAAAGAAGATGACTATCTGTTCTAGTAAAAAAATGATAAGGATTTCATCTTGATTTATAGATAATCCTTTGTAGGAATGTTGAGCCTATTCAATTATATTCTTAGATAGAATTTATTTCCTTGATTTGACCTTTTAGTTTTAGGTTAATCACCATGATTGCTCGTCACCTTCATCTTAACATTTCGTAATTTGGAATTACTCTTTACTTGCATGGAATAATTAGAAGTGAGTGATATGTAATCCGTAGGTTATTGATATTGTTTAGAAACCAACAAACTACAGAGATGAGTCGCAACATGATTGAAATGAACATTTTGAAGCTAAGTTACTTCAACTTATAATCTCTGCATTACTTTTTGCAGACTCTTTTCATGTTGCTGCTTCTGCTATTAGCCAAAGGATGGGCAATCACACGCCTTCAGCTGACCTGGAAGCCTCTTGTTTTTTCAATTTGGCTTCTGTATGGAGTAGTGCACATTCTTCTTTATGTATGGAACATGGTATGTTCGACTCAAGTTACTGCTTATGCAGTATGGAAATTTAAGTAGATGTGTTTTTAAAGCTTAAAGTTGTTAAAATCAGTGTTTTATTGCATGATAGTTAAGGTAACAATTTTTTATTAGCTTTAAAGATAAAGTTCACAACAGTAACGATGTCTGTTTAATTTTCTCCCTTTTCTGAATTAATATTTTTGTTAATCAGTTTTATTTTTTTGTGATTATATACAAATTGCAGGCTTGCAGAATTTCTTTTACTATTTTGATATTTAAGAATATAGTATCATTTGTTTTTTCTGTATCATGCCTATTTACTAAAGTTTTTAATGACATGTGTGTAGTTTTAAGACTATTGCTTTAACTTTTACAGTGTATTTTTTCAATATATATTTAAATGTTTGAATAAGTATTTTAATTGAGGTCCAAGAAATTTATTACCATTTAAGGCAATGCTGTGTGAAAACTAAATGCAAATTAGAATCACTTGTTTCTTAAGAAAACTTTATTTCAAATTTGATTTAGTCTCCTTGTTGTTCATTTTCTGCTGTTTTTTATTGTAGGGTTATTACATAATTAATATATAGTTGAGTTTGTTGGAGATTGCTTGCAATAATGTAAATTGTAGTAAATAAACTAGTCAATACACCTTTCACATTTATAATCTTAAGTAGTTGTAGTTGTTTCTTCTGTGCAATTTTCAAAATTGTTTCATTTTAACATTCAAGTAAATTTATAGAAATTCAGTTAAGTTCCTTAGTTAAAAAAGTTATTATTGTAAACTACATTTGTCTTTTAAAAAACTTTTCTGTTTAATATTTCTCTAAAATTCAACAGTGAACATGTCCCCTTAATTCTGATATGATTTTATTTTGGTCTGATTTAATAAAATGATTTCTCAATCGTAGACTGAAGTTGACATCATCGAAGATATAGATGAGTACCAGACTTGGCCAGGATGGTTGATGGTGGTTTTCAGAACTCTTATATCCATCTGGTTCCTTCTTGAACTGCGAACCACCATGCTGTACGAGCACAATGCACAGAAACTTCATTTCTTCCTCCATTTTGGAGCATCTGCTCTGGTGTGGTTTATCTACTTGCCCATTGTTGCACTAGTGGCTTTACAGGTCTCAGCCTTGTGGAGATTCAAACTACTCTTAGGTAAGCTGTATTTATTAATTTAAATGACTCACATACAGTCTCACACCACTATTTTGCTGTGAATTCAAAACAGCAATGTATTTAACAAATTTACATTGGCTATGCACAAAGGTATGAATATGAAACATCAACAATAATGAAATAAAAAGAATGTTTGCGAAATTGTTTTGATCACAAAATTATAATCATGAGAGATTATTCAATTAAAATGTATAGAAACAATCTTTTAAGAATGAATTACAGTGGTACCTCGAGATACGTGTTTAATTCATTCCAGAACCGAGCTCGTAAGTCAATCGGCTCGTATCTCAAACGAATTTCTCCCATTTAAAATAACTGAATTCGATTTAATCCGTTCCGGACCTATGAAAAATCCCCAAACCATTGTAAATTATCAATAAAGATATGTTTTTAAATAACAAATAAACATGTATAATTAGCAAATACATAATAAAATTATGAAATAAATAAATAAAAGAGTTATTTAGCATAATAGTCTTACTTTGGAGACAGACGAGTGCTGCTAGCGAAGGTGAACGGCGAGGAGGAGGGAGGGGGGAAGGGATGCAGGCACTCTAGACACGTACGTAAACGGCGCTTTTTTAGAACTTAAAACTATTTCGTAACTTTAAAACTAAAACTACACTTTCCTTATTTCAAATGAAAGAAAAAACTTAGAACAATGCACTTAGCTTTAAACTTAAACTAAGCTTAACATTTACGTAAATTTAATTATCACTTGTTTTTGCCTTCTTGGCTTGGAAACACGGCTCGTATCTCGGATTTGGGCTCGTATCTTGAACGAAAATATGGCCCGAGCTCCAGCTCGTATCTCAAAAAACTCGTATGTTAGGCTGCTCGTATCTCGAGGTACCACTGCATTAGTCTGTAAGGGTCATTTATTTATGTAGATAGGATTATTTAGGTAGGATTTAAGTAAGTTAGGAAGTCAGTACTTTCCATTGTGATTGTGCAAGGTATAATCTTTTATTGCAGGTTATTACAGATGGTAATAAGTCAAGTAATCACACAACATCAATAAACCATCAAAGAATGCTTACCATCTAATGTGCATTTTGCCTCCCTCAAAGGCCTTATCTATAGCAATGACAATTTGCTCAAGTTTATTACTGTCTTTGGCCTTGAGAAGGCATCTGTTGGGGACAAAATGCACATCGGGCAATAGACATTTTTCTATTTTTTATTGGCATTATGAGATTACTTGACTGGGAGGGAAAATCTTTAGGGGAAGAGGAGTAAGCATTGTTGATTTGTTTGGATAATACTTTAATTGTGAATCATAAGTATAATCAAGAAGATAGGAGTACAGCTTAATTTCAATTATATTGGATGCTTCTTTTCTGTTTATTATTATACAAAAGTTTAGTATGTGTAGCACATTGTAGCCCCTTCTTACTATCTTTCCTGCCATAGTGTATATTTTTTCCTATGTGAAACCCTAGGTTCTTATGCCTACAAGGTGGTTTTCAACCTTTATTTTTTCAAATTATCTCTTTCTTTAAAATTTATTTGATTATGGGTTGAAAAGACTTACTGGTATCAATCTCACCTTAATATATGATGCGTTATCATTATTATGATGCATTCAACTCTGATCTCTCTCGTAAATGTTATTCTCATTTTTAGTAAAGAATCATTGCTTGTAAAAAATAATTCATTTTTCAAAAAATTGAGGAAATATTGTCCTGCATGGTTAATTTCATGATCCACATCTGTTAGTTTCACATCCACATGGTTGCCTATCTCCGATTTTCAAATTCCAATTTTAATTGTGCAAAGGCCCATTGAGTTCAACTGTGAGACACGTGTCCATTAATTTTGAGCATGGAACATTCCCTTACAGTCTCAAGCAAATCCACATTACATAAACTGTATGTTCCTCCTGTCAGAACCCCAGCAGTGGGGTTTTACTGTATTAGCTCGAATATAACGCAACCCCGAATTTAATGCGACTCCGAAATTTTCATAAAGACATTTAGAAAAAAAATAATACTCATAAAAGAGTTCAAAGAAAGTAAAATTCAATCAGATAAGCATTTATTTAAGTAATTATAGCTAATATCTCAGGTTACATTCATGTCAATAAAATTAGGTAATGTAAAAGAAATTAATATTACAATAAAATCAGTTGACAAAGCTGTCACTGTGTGGAACTCCATTTTTCCTTACTAACGTAAATTAATATTAGGTAAGTAACAATAAAAAAACGGAAATGTTTATTCAGAATCTGTTTTCAGAATGTCCTTGTTTATATTACATTCCATTACTTAAACCCCGAATTTAGCGCGAGTCGATTTTTTAACAGAAAAGAAACAGTAGAAAAATATCCCATTATATTTGGGCTAAGACGGTAATACTGGAAAACAAGCTAAAGCTATGGTGAAAAGTGTGCTTTTGAATAAAATTTTAATTTTTACGTCAGTAATGAGTTTGCTATTATGCTTCTCAGGAATCACTTACTCAGCTGATTGTTTGGCATTCTGCGTGATGACCCACTTGCTGTGGCCAACAAGGAGCGAACAGTACCTGCTATTATTACCAGCAGACATGGGCTATCCTGGAGATGAACTTGAAGAGTTTAACGAGGCTCCTCACATACTGCATAACAGCAACTACTCATCAGTTGGCGGACGGCACAGTTACGGCAACGGCTCTGCCCCCCTCCCCCCTCCTTCCACACAATCATCTCCTACTTTACCAGTCAAAGTCGACCACACACTGGTCGTAGTGCAGTCGTGAGACTCAAATTTCCCCAATGGGTAAAACTTTGGTAATTGTTCCAAATTCACTCTTGCATTTTCTTTTTTCTTGCATCGGAACTTGGTCTGAGGTTTGGGTAATGTAAAAATGATGTGCCCTAACCCTGGTGGAGTAGTGAGTATTTCTGTCTAACATTTTCATTTCAAAAGTTTTTGTATATATCTTCTTTTCAATCGTGGGACATGAAAGGTTTGCATTCATTCCAGTTTTATGATGAAGGTAAATTATTTTCAGTATTATCATTATTCTGGAATTTATTTATCGATGTTATGGGAGTTATCTATTTATTTCCCTCATTGACTTTTGTACAAAATCAATCTGCTTGTTTTATTTTTAAGTTACTTGGCTATGTGTTGAATGATTGCTTCTCTTTGATTTTGCATCATTATTGCATATATGTCTGAACAGCTATGGATCGCTCCAATCCTTAAATTTACAAAATTATTTATAAAGACAGTTCTCCTAAAGATGTTGACTCCCTGCAGATAAACTTTTAAGGCTGAATTACTATCCTATTCAACGTAAGTATTATAAAATTGTATAATTATTGGATAATCTGGAAGTACAAACAGGTCACTTGATGATATTCTTTCCGGCTTGTGGCTTCTACGTTAAGTGATATTTTTGTAGATATTTTAGGTGGTTCTCTTTTGGCATTTTGATCTCAGAGTATGGTATCCTCTGAATTTTGGGTTTTTTTGCTGATGATCATTGCAGTGAAAAATATTAATGCAGTATTTTTAACAGCAATGAAGGCACTACCAAATATTCCATTTATCTGGATTAGTTATCCGAATTCAACATTTTAAAGGAATCAGATAGTCATTTCATTTGTAATTTTGCCCAAATAGTATTCTGGAAAGAAAAGTATGTATCTACCATATACGTATTCTCTTCTGGTTTTGGTGTACATTTTTACTTGGCTTCATTTGAAAGAAGAATATCAGGTTGAAAATTGCTTAATTTTCTTTGTACAAAAAGCAGTGTAATGTAAGTGAACTATGTATTACTATCTTCTTTTTATAGCTATTGAGACATTTCTTATTTGAAAGGAGTTATTGAAATGAACTACTTTCTAAGCCATTGAAATGAACTATTCCTAAATTTGATAGTTTAATTGCATTGGATCTTCCTCCTTTTACTCCAAAAATTAAGCTTTAAAATATATCCTAGCTATGGAAAGTATGTCCTATGTTGTTATTTTAAGAAGTTTTAATAAGAATTGTGGACGATAATTCAAGGACCTCTCCATAAAAAAATTATGGAAATAAAATTGCATTGTCTCACCTTGAAGAGATATCTCTCATAATTAATTTTGTCTTCCTGTGATTGTGATTCACCCACTATGATTTGTAAGATAGGTAGCTGATTGTTTACAAAATTTAAATGGTTATCTTGCGTAGAATTTTTCACCTAAAAATGAAGTGCTCAAAATTCAATAGATACAGTAGGTGATGAAATTATAAATTCTTTGCAAGTATTATCGCTTTTCTGTGTGTATAAGGCCAATCAACTACCTCAGTACTGGCTGGAAAAGTGGTGCTTTACTATTTTGCACAAAGCAATCAGTGAGATAATTTGCAATGCAATGCTCGTTAATGAAATTTGCCCTTTCCTTTTAACTCAGAGTTATTGTTGTAGTTAGTCTTAGTTAGAAAGGTCAGTTCCCTAAGGCAGTAAATCTGTTCAGTAATTGAATAATTACTTGATTATTCTAAAGTGAAATTGGTGCTACTATTTTACTTCTATGCACCAACCTTAGGAGATTTTTATCACTAGGAAAAAGGGATCTTATTCAATTTGAAAGTCTTTATTTTCATTCAGCAATTTATTATACTTATGAACATTGCAAAACAAATTTTTCCTCAGAGTTATGTGTATCATAAATACCATTACTACAGTATCCTTCTAATTGATCATTCAGCTTTTAGTATATTTTTATAACTAATATTAGAATATTGAGACTTTAATTTCATTATTTCTATGTTTATATTGTTTGTAAAAACTGAGGTGATAGGTGGTCAAAAAACTTTAATAATTTATAAGCACTTACAGTAGAATCTAGCAAACCATTATTTTCTGTTTTACTGTCTTACCTGTTAAATGAGTTCCTTTCGGGCAAAGCTTTAGTTGTACGTATTGAAATTTCAGATAGTTCCCATAATCTCTCCTATTATTACTATTTCGTCATCAAATTGACTAGAGCTCATTGTAATTTAACCATGACATAAATTGGGACCTCCTGTAATTTTGAGTAGCACCTTTTATCAGTACATTAAACTTTGATAATTTGATCTCTAACCAGGTTTTTGAATTTGCTGTTTTGTGTCATCATTTGGATATTTTATTACTACCTTAACATTGGTCATAATTACCTTAGCATGAAATTTATAATTTCTTCAGTTAACTTTAGATTTTGATTTCATTACGTTTGCTGATTTTTTTACAAAACTTATGTTTTTGTATCACCCTTACGATAACTTGTTCCATTGCTTTTACTAGAAGAATTGTTTTTTGTTTAAAAGCATTTTATACAAATGTAAGCAGTACTTAAAGAAGTTTGTGGATGGTAATTTTCTAACTTTTGCTGCTACTTATCTTGTGCATCTTGGCCGACTACTTAACTTTAAGGTTGCAGTACATTAAAAAACTTAAATGTGATGAATGTGTTATTGACTGTGCCAACATATATCGAATACTGGTTAATATGCTTTACTTTAATATTAAATATTTTAAAGGGATCAAGATTCAAACTCTGTTGCCTCATTCAAAATAATATTTTTCACTCATTGCAATCACAATATTTTGCAAGCATTCTACAAAGTTGATACTAACATAGCATCTATCTATTTGCATTACATTTGGGGAATAGTTGGATTTTTTATTGAGGAAAATTAAATTTCCTAATATTCCAAGTTCTTCCACAGAATAAACTTACCTAGCTAGAGTTGAAGTAGCCACAATGTATTGCATTCATATTCCTGTATATTATTGTGCAAAAAACAATGAGATTAGGATCATAGTGAATTAATTTCCTAATTTAATCATCAAGTTTACTTAACAAGCTAGATATTTTATAATGAATTAATTTTGGTGAATGAAATTGAAAGTGCTTTGTCTTGGCAGCTCGTTTCTCAAAATTGCTTAGTGTAAAGTCTCACTCTAAGGAAACATCTTAGTTGTTGGTACTAATTACTTTAGTAATGTACATGTACCTTGATTAGCACACACCTCATAACACTTTTTAGTGAAAAATATATGATTTATTTTTGAGTTGATTTCAGAATTGTTCTTTTAATCATGTCATAATCATCATCTGAAATTTCTTTTTGTATGTGATTATTTTGGCTCTTGTGTTAATTTTTTTCTGAAGCTCAAGAATTACTTTGCCACAAGGGAGGAATTAAATCTTGGGCAATTTTTGAAGAAAATTTGAAAGTTAAGGCTAATTTTTTATCACTATGATGATTTGATTTTTTATTAAAAGTTAGGATGTATGTGTATTAATTAGATCCAATTTTTTATTGCAACTTCTAGGGAAATTTTCTGCAAATTATGACTTATTTTATTCAGCAAGATTTTGAATATTCTTTTTTCTTTGCTTTCAGTCTCAAAACCCAATATTTCTGAATTTTATGGTTTTGCTAAAGTGCGTGTGCTATCTAATAAAGCCAAAGTAAAGCATCAGTTACCAATATTTGAATCACCAATCCTGAATTTCTTGGGGTTTCTTTCTTATAGATTGTCACATAAGGTTATAGAATCATTGAATATATTTTTCATGTGCATAAAAATTTTCTAACTATAAGGCCATATGCACCTTAGTGTGCAGTAGAACCCTTCATTTTTTATGAATAAATTATTATTCCTTCATAGACGAAGTTGATTTTATTTTTATGATCTCAAAACATCTATTGTTTCATAAAAAGTTTTATTTATCTTCAGTTATTGTTGTTTCTGCATCCAAATTATTTCTATTTGTTTTTTTTGGACGTATTTGCTATTAGGAATTAATTGTAACCAACTCTTATGCTATATAAGTTGTAAGGAGTTAGTTGTGTCTGTGGTTCTAGCAAAATTTAAATAAATTTCTTGTCCATACTGGTTAATTGAATTTTGTCATTGACTATTCAATATTCAGAACTCAGATATAGAACATTTATTTAAATTTGTATCAAGAGATGATTGATGATTTTGTTTAATTTCTTCAGGGAAAAATTTCATGGCATCAAATTTGTGATTTATACTTTCGATTAGGAAATTCTGTGCTAGTCTTTGTCAAGTATATTTACATCCAAGATAGTATTGGATTTCAGAATAATTCTGATATCTGTATCATTTAGGTTTCAGGTAATTGAACTTACTCATCTTGAAATTATAAATTTCAAATGTCCTGATATTTACTACTACAAGATCTTCCCATTTCAATTTATTGAAGCTCTGTAAGCTGAAAAAACCAAAATTTATTGTTATTTCTTTTAATTTTCAAATGATGCATATGTTACAGTGTAATCTGAATGGTTACGAAACATATTTATTTGATATTAAAGATTAACCCCTAATTATGAGTAGCTGGTAGTTATATTTGAACTACTGTGCCATCTGCATTGTGATACGTTTGATACTGTTGGTCAACTGCAAAGAGGTGTGTGCCAATTTTTCTTGGCAGCAGGAATTCTCAGCTTATTTGATCCTTATTGAGGCATTAAGTTTTTGGGTGTCAAACACAACTGGTGATAAAGGTTTAAATATTGGTCCTTTATATTTATTTTTCTAAACATTTAACCAGGAAAAAGTAAAGGTAACAGCCTACGTGCTGATGTAAATAGAAATTTGCTGCTCAAAAATGTATTGCTGTGAGAAATTGTACATTATTTCAGCTTTTGGCTAGCTTATTTGAATGATTATTGATTAATCAGATCCTGTGTGATACCATGTGTGAAATTTATTGTTTAACTTTTTGTCTTTCACTCCTGTCCTTATTGATACTTTGGACTTGAAAATACAAGAGTTAACATCCCAATTTTCATTTGCATAAATTCTTCCTGTAATACAACCACCTAACATATAATCTTACCGTTCTCATCCATGATGAAAGCAAATATCTCATGATGTAAACATTCTTGGGAGATTGTTTTTGTCATCATTTGAAAATAAAATATATTATAAAATAAAAACTGTGTGATACTAGAGTAATCAGAGGTGGAGATTCCTTGGGAAATGGTTGGAATGTTAACTGTGATTATGTAGATGTTACTTGCACTTAACTGTCAATTTGTCTGTTTTTATACCATGATAAAGGTATTATGCAAACTTTGAATGGTAAATGCACTGCTAACATTGTAAATTTGTTTTCCAGTTTGCTCAAGGTGTCTTTGGGTGTACATATTTCATTGTACTTTTTGATAAAATTGTGGGATTTGTGCTCCAAAGATGAGTGTAGATGTGTCTAATTATGATAGTGATATTGCCTGTAAATAATTGGATAGTCATAAAATATCTCTCATGAATTAGTTGAAAGTTTATAGTTATATTTTAAGCTATCATTTAGTTTATTTAAGGAGTTGAAGATAGATGATAATTTTGCATTGTATTAAGGTGAATTTTTGTCCTTGCAGAACTTGGGAACTTTTCATGGCAGTTTGCTGCAAGCTTTTTCGAAGTGAAAAGATTTTGAATTGCACTATGGAGTATTAATTCGCAAATGCTTCACTATTTTCTTCTGTTGGCTCTGATAATTTTGCGGCTAAAAACTTTTTATGTATTTACTCTCCAATAGTGATTTTACCTAAGGAGTAGAATTTGAGAAATATTTGAATAGAAAATTTTTAGATACTAAGAAAATGAATGAAATAGGAATTTGCAAACATAAATCGACATTGGTGCATAATGATTTTGAATCGATGCACATCATAATGTGTTAAACATGACATTTCACAAGTGATTAATTTCATCGTTGTAATCATACTTGTTATTGTAATGCAATTTTGCACTTTTATAATGTAATTTGTCAGCATGTTTTCTTCTTGTAGGTGATTTGGGAAAACCATGTCTTAATTGGAAAAGTTTGTGTGTCTATTCCTATGCAATGCCAAAAGTTACATTGGAAATTGTTTGTTAGTATAGCCTACACCTTGGAATGCAGTATTTTGTATATTAAAAGAAAAAATTATATCTATTTATCTTTTATTGAATATATCCAAACTTAACAATTCTCCTGACAGTGTCTCTTTCCTTTCTGAAAATGTGAGAGAGATCCTTGTGAGAATGATCCTCCATCTTAGTGTAAAAGTAGAGTTTTCAGTCAGTTGAGTATTGTAATAATTCAATGATTAAAGCAAAATTGTATCTTTCAAGAATCACTTATGAGTTATTATAGAGAAAGTAAAACTCACTTTGCTGAATCCACAAAAAAAATTAATAAGAACAACCTTGGTTTTGTTACTATATCGTATCAAAAATTAAAAGCCTACTCCCTAAAGACAAACTCAGGGTTGTCTTTTGCAGTAGTAACTTCATTTCAAATCCCAAAAACAAAGATAGAAACGGGGTTTATATGCTTGAATGTCAAAATTGCAGCTAGGTTTATATAGGACAGGCCAGAAATTTTGAAACTAGAATGAAATAAGGTAAGAATTGCTCCTTAAAAGATGCTTCTCATTTTGCAAAATAACTTCCTTGCAATGTCCATATTAATTCCTTCTTGCTGTCAATTCTTCATGCAGAAAATGAAGGACCCAGTTTTAAAATCCTTGAACAAATAGAGATTTTAAAGTGCCAGCCTTCCACATTACCCTTGTTCCTAACCTACTTTCCCCTTGCTAATAACTCCCGCTTTCCTGCTTCCTCTCCCTGCTACACCCTCCTCTCTTGTTATAGGTTACTGTTTTTTATGTTTATACCTGAAGATGTTCAAATTAGAAAATGTTTTGTGGACCCTACTAAGTGAGTTTTACTTTCTCTATGATTATGAAGGAGTTCCACCTGATAAAACCTCAATCCATCATGCTTACAGTAACTTAACCACAACAAGTGATGTTTGACTGTAATATTCTAGTAATCAGTAGGTTTGCAACCCAATAATTTGTTTTCTTGATCAACCAAAATAATAATATTAAATATCCAATATATTTCTCTGCATCTTCCCTCAAAATGTTATCATCAACCATTATCAATCCAACTTTGGATATAAGTCTGCCTAAGTGCTTTCAATTTTCTCTGTCCTAAGATACACATTGAAAAAGTAATCACGGAGTATCACTTTTACAACTAAATCATAAGAGATGAATTAACTTCACAGAATCAGGCAAGGTGTTGCGGTAATCCATAGTGGAAAGAATCTAAGATGGAATTGTACTTAACCACAAATTTTTATTAAAAAAACAGTTGCACAACCAGTTTCAAACAGTTAATTATCATCTTTTGGTCGTTTTTCATCTCATCTTGACCATCATTTTTTGTAAAAATAAAAGTTTGTGGTAAAAGTACAATTCCATCTTTTATTCTTTCCATAAGAAACTAGTTAGGATCCTAATAGAGAATTGGAATAGGCAGAACTATTATTGAAGTGCATTGTAGAGATCTTGCATGGAAAATTTTGTGCATCTCTTCCTTGGAGGGGTATACTCATATAAACCCCATTTACTCAACAAAATGACTTTCACTTCCTAGTGGTTGCCAGGTATGGCTAATTGTTCTCTTGTTTTTCTTCTAAATATGGCATTAGTACACTTAATTGAGAGAATTTGTCAACACTGATGTGCATAGAAGAGAACACCCGTTTGATAATGGAGGAAGAGATACCAAAAATAGAGGTATTAGAAGGTGGGGTAGGTTGTTGATGCTCTGCCCATTGGTACCGCAAAACGTGCTTAAATATACTCCACACATCAGCAGTTTCTGATATTTTATTGCTAAGGAACTGGTATATCATACACATGCATTTCTTATTTAAGTATAAGGCTACCAGAATTTCCTTCTGAATGGAAAATGAGGTACTGTCTGTAATGCTACTCAAACCTTAATCATATATAATACATAAAACATTTGAGTGTTTTGCGTAGTTCTTGAATAATAGAGAGTTTCAGCACACCCTTCCTGGATCACCGTGAAAATCCGAGAACCTGGTTTCGCATGCGCAGAATCTCACGTAAGAAAACTAAATTGGCGAGCTCGTCCCTTCGTGACGGCAGAGTTAGTACCTTAAATTGGCAAGTGATGGCGGTACTGACGGTGGGGGCGGTAGAGTTTAACTGAATTCAAAAAATGCTATAACAAAGATAAGATAATAAATAAATTATTAAACATTTTCTCCATCATCATAAAATGTCAGAAAGCTGTAATAATATTTTAAGTTTTCAATAAATGCTGTGAAACGAAATCACCACTTCTTTCTCTCGTGATTTCTTAGCACTTAAGTGCAAATCGCACAGCGGCAAAGATGACGCAATTATTTGTTATTGCGAGTAATGGCGAGTAAAAAGAGTGCGGCGAAAAAGTGTTCAGTGAGGATATGCAGCAATAATTCAACTGAAAACCCAAACTTAAAATTCCATTGATTTCCGAGAGCGAAAGAAAGGTATTTATAATATTTCGAGAGTGTTGTTGTATTGACGTCTTCCTTCCTCTTCCGTTCTTGATTGATTTTCGATGTATGGAAACGTTTGAATAAATATTTTTGTTTACAAAACTTTATGGATGGAAAATTAAATTTTATGGTATGACTTTGTTTTCTATTCAAGTATTTTAGGTCTTTATCTTGGAGGAAATTATGTGGAAATCCATCTTTCTCTGCCTTGCCCGCTGTAAAGCTTGGATTTAGTTGGATCTTTGTTTGTTTGGTGCACTTACGCGAAAATGACAACGACAATACTAATGAAACTTTTGATGTCTCCTTGCTGACTATTGAAAATTGCAAAATGTTAGTGTTCGTCTCATGTCAGATATTTCTATTATTCTCCCCTATTTACTATCAACAAATATATAAATGAGAATTTTTTGTTCAGATTGTTGATAGGTTCAGAATTGGTGATACTCTCTTAGGTGGTGAGGACTTTGATCAGACGGTGATGGATTACTTCATCAAGTTGTACAAGAAGAAAATGATGATGAAAACAATGATTATCAAACAGGATGAAACAAAAGGATGTTGATGAGATACTTCTTGTTAGAAGTTAGACTCGTATCCCTAAGGTTCAACAATTGGTTTGTGAGCTTTTTGGAGGAAAGGAACCATCTCGTTGAGTCCATCAAAATGAGATGCAGCTGTCCAGTAAATTCATTGTATTTCATGGATAAATATCCTACGATTGTCTAGGATACTGAGCAACAAGAGGCTCCCCATCAAGAGGCGCATCCAAGTCTACAGAGCCTGCATCCGGCCCATCGCCGCATATGCAGCTCCTTTGTGGAGTTCCACCAGGAGGGATCTGTTCAGGACAGTTGAGGCTGAACAAAATACTGCTTTACAGAGGGTACTGGGCCTAAGCAGGCTCAACTTCGCAAGGACCACTACCCTCCGTGAGGAGACGAATACGGCAGCCCTAGATGAATATCTGCAAGGAAGGGCTGCCAAGTTCTTCATGAAGACCCGCCACTCAGACATAGGACTGGTGGCGGGCATCGCCGGGAATGAGCCTGACATGGCAAAAGACAGGGAGAAGAGGCCATTTGCCTCATTGGGAATGGCCCTCTGGCCCCCTAATAAACGCCCCAGGAGAAATGTATAGATTCTCCCGGGGTGGACATGTTTAAGTAACATAAAGGAAAACAGCAAGAGAGGAATTAGAGGCCAATGGGCCGGAAATTCCATAAAGTCCGCAATGAAAGAAGGACAACAAGTAATCAGTAAATCCTACGGTTTAGCTGCATTATATTGTAACCCCAACCTGTTTTATTCTGTTGTAAATAAGTAATGATATTGATTATTTGATTTCATCATACCATAGCTTTCCATAAAACAGCTGTAATTTTAAAGACATATGGATACTTATTAGCTATTTTGGGATGGATCTCTTCTCATTAATTTTGAACAATTTGAAACAAGTAGGTGTTATGGGAAATAATTCTGCATAGCTTTGAATGATTATTGAAAAGAAGTTAACTGACGACCTAAAAAGCATTTTCCTGAATAATATGCTTAATAGTTATACTTCATTCATACTAGGTCTTCAAAGATGATTATCCCATGACTGAAGACTGATGATATTGAAAGAATGTTTAGAGATGCAGAGGAATTTGCTGATGAAGATAGGAAATTGAAGTACTGCATGTAGGTAAGGAATGAAGGTGAATCTTATGCATAATCTCTCAATCGACAGCTTGGTGACAAAGACAAAATTGGTGCTCCTGGAAAAGTGAGAATAACTATTTGGTTTTGATCAAGCTTATATGTTTTGGCTATGATTTAGATTAGAAAGCTGATTTTATTTAATTGCTTCTCTAAAATGTTCTACATCAAAATAATCAACCTTTTCATATCTACCACCAACTTTTATATTTCTGAGATATAGTCATCATCTGGCAACATATACAAGAAGTTTCTGCAATATATATGAGGAAAAGAGGTGGAATCATGGGAGAGGTAAGGGTGGGGGGGGGGGAAGAAGGTTAGGGTATTGGAGGTAGCAGGTTAACAAGTAACAGCAATGGGAAGGAAAAATTGTGAAAAGGTGTACATTAGTGAGTTTTAAATTACTCTTTATATGATGGAGAATTGCCATTTGTTCAAATATATCTAACAAAGGCCAATTGGGTGAATAATGGATGAGTTAAGCTTTAGAATCAGATGTGTGGTTGTCTTCGAGTAGGTGTAATGAGAAATGGGGGGCATTAGAGAAGTTTCTATATCATTGTTCATGCTCTTTTATTCTACTTTGTAAACATCTTCCTGTCTGAACGAAATAAATAGCTTCATGCCAACAAAGACAATTGTAGATTTTAAACCTTTAATTCATTAACATCCGTGTTCAAAAATTTCTTTCTGTATATCTCCAATATGAAGACATTTGGTAATTAGGTTGTGTTCTGTAAATTTATTCATTGTACTCTTGAAAATTTTCTTGTCATTTAATGATCTGTTGTATAGATTGTGTGATACTATTATTAGGCGGTCATTTGTGGTTAAAAGAAAGACTTTAACACAACATTCATGGAAGAGAACCGTTTATTGTTTAGACAACCATTCCCCGCAACGTTCAAGTACCGACAGCGCAAGCTAAGGAAGGAGCCGATATTCCCGCGCTAAAAACAGAAAGCGCAGGGGAAAAGACAAATAAAGGTTTTACCCACTAGAGTGCAGCATGGTAGCTGTACACGAAGTTTGAGTATGAGCTAATAACTCCAACACTCCCCCTAGGTCAAACTCAAAGTAACCAAAAATGTTTCCATCTCACACACAAAAATGTCATTCAAAGATAAATAATAAAAAAAAAACATTTCAGTCATCAAAACAAAGAGATAAAGATTTCAGTCCTTATTTCAAAATTAATAATAAAAATCATGAATTCCTGCATGAAACAAAAAAAATCATAGCAAATTATCATTCACAGAAAGGATAGGTAAAAATCACCTTGAAAAAAAAACATTTGAACCAGCTAAAAGGAAATCTCATCCTTTCTCTGCAACCCCAACAATGTACAAAAATTCCTGACCTTTGGACCAGGTAGAGCTTTGGTAAAAATATCGCTGACATTCTCATGTGATGGAACATATTTAAAGTTTACATTCCCAACTTCTACCTGTTCACAACACAAATGGTACTTGAGATCTATATGTTTAGATCTTTCAGTCACTACCCCAGTCAAACCTAAACGTATTGCTTGGGTATTGTCACAATTCACATCACATGGTTTATCAATAAATTTTTCTTGTCCTAACTCTGTGAATAAGCTTCTGAGCCATTTCAATTCTCTCACTACTTCAGACATGCTGATGAACTCAGATTCTTCTGTAGATGCAGCCACACAAGATTGCTTCTTACTGAACCAAGTCAATGCTCCCCCAGCAAAAATTACCACAAATCCCCCAACAGATTTCCCCTTAGGCTCACTGTTCCATGATGCATCACAATAAACCTTGATGGGTTGACCCTTCCTTTGATAGCACAAACCCAACTCCTCAGTCCCTCGCAAGTATCGCAATATGTGCTTTACAGACTTCCAGTCTCCTACAGTGGGTGAATTACATGCTTGACTTACCCTTCCCACAGCAAAAGCTATATCACACCTATAGTTATTTGCCAAGAATAAAAGACTACCCACAACTTTCCTGTAAAAGGTTACATTTTCAAACATTGCATCATCATTGTCTACCACAAGAGGAAGTGGAGCTACACATGGTTTACTCTCAGCCATACCACAATCAGACAACAACTTTTGTATATACAATCTCTGCTCGACATAAATGATCCGATTATTATGAATAACATGCATTCCTAACACCTTATTTGCAACACCTAAATCCCTTACAGTCAATAATTCAGAAAAACATCTCTTGAAGTTAACAACTTTCGTCACCTCTCCCAGCACAATCATGTCATCAACATAAATCCCTACAATTATATCTCCCCCAAAATATACACATGAATCACTTTTGCACTTCACTAACTTGAGATCTTTCAAGGTTTTGTCTAAACAGTCATTCCAGTCCTTACTGGCACATGGCAATCCATAAATGCTCTTTTTAAGTTTACAAACAAACCCACTCTTTCCCTTTGTTTTGTCCTCATACAACTTAGGTTGCTCCATGTAAATGTCATGATAGACAGGACTATTCAAATAGGCTGTGGTAACATCAATGTGATGAACAGACCAGTCATTTTCCACAGCTAGTGCAAGCAACACTCTGATACTTTTCTTGCGAATCACTGGACTAAAAGTGTCTTCCCATGAGAATCCCATTTGTGATTTAAATCCCTGAGCTACCAATCTGGCTTTAAATCTTTCTACATTTTCACCATCACTAAATTTTACCTTAAACAACCATTTACACCCAATCACTTTCTCATCAACTGGTCTCTCAACAATATCCCACACATTTAAGTCCATCATGCGACTGTACTCTAAGTCCATTGCTTTTCCCCATTCCTTAGCATGTGTACATGCTACAGCCTCCTCCACAGTTGAAGGTTCAATCATCCCATCAAGATGATTCCCCTCCATTGAACAAATGGCTAAATTACAACACGCACATCTTTTGGACTTCACTTGCCTCCTGCTTCTTCGAATTCCAACTTCATGCACATCAACATCAGTATCATCATCATCATTTTCGATTGGTCTTTCAGTTATTTCATCAGAGTCACTAACATAACACAGATCATTACCTGTATTACAACTTTTCTCTTTACACTTAAATGGAAAAATACTTTCCTGAAACCTCACATGGAGCCCAACAACAATCTTCTTTGCATTTAAACTGAACAGTCTGTAGCCCTTTACATTTCGCTCATAGCCTATAAACACATGCTCAGTGGCTCTAGGCTTGAGTTTCCCCTTATTTTGAGCAAGCCATGCCCTACACCCAAACACTCTCAGTCTGTTGACATCATCACTGACATCTCGATTCCACCACAATGCCGCAGGTATCCTATCTTGTATGCTTGATGATGGACACAAATTCCTTATATTACATGCTGTATTAGCCGCTTCTCCCCAAAAGGAATCTGGCATACCTGACTCCAACAGCAAACACCTCATCATCTCTTCAATCGTTCGATTATACCTCTCAGCAATCCCATTCTGATGAGGAGAATGTGGTACAGTGCGTCGATGGATAATGCCTTTCTCGGAGAGGAATCGCTGCATCTCTCTGTTGCAGTACTCCCCCCCTCCATCAGTCTGTATGCACTTAATCCTACTTCCATGAAGCACTTCCACTCCCGCCACATACTCCTTCAATCTAGCCACAGCTTCGCTTTTCTTCTTTAGAAACCTCACCTCCGCATATCGAGTGCAGTCATCTATAAAACTCATTAGATATGAGGCTCCTCCATTAGAGATGGGCGATACACACATGAGGTCACTATGCACCAAGTCAAGTGGTTTTTCCGAGATTCTAACACTATGTTTATTTACACTTAATTTACTAAACTTTCCCTGAATGCAAGTCGAACATTCACTCATGCTGGCGAACTTCTTACCCTCAAACCCAGGAACTTTATCAATCGCTCTTCCGTGAAGGTGTCCAAATCTACGATGCCATGTTACATTACTGATACACTTTAATGCAATCGCCTCCATTACGTCTTCACCTTCAATCTCCTGCTCGGTCATTAGAGCCATACCTTCATCACTGTTGTCCCTTGGCATGACATTGGCACTCTCCAACACAAACAGTCCATTCCGTTCTTGGGCGGTGAAAACTAGCACATCATTCTTCACTCCCTCGGCCCTATCAGACATAAATGATACACTTACGTCATTCTCCGTTAATTTTCCCACAGAGACAAGATTAAATTTCAATTCTGGTACGTACAAAACGTTCTTCATCTTCAATACGCACCCTCCATTCCTATCAGATAATGTCACAGACACAGTTCCCTTTCCCTCCACAGCAGAAAAACCTTTCCCAAAATTAACTCGTCCTTTCAGAGGTGTGAATGACTCGAATAATTCTTTCCGCGGAGTCATGTGTTCCGTTGCTGCCGAATCGAGAAACCACTGGTAACACTTACTAGCGGATAGCAATGCACAAACACTCACGCACGCAATGCTTTCTCCTCTCGGTGCTTGATTCCGGCTCGCCTCCTTGCCGCCATTCTGCGTCTCTGTCCGCCTACTCCTGCAGTCCTTCGCCCAATGCCCGTGTTTGCCACACCTTCTGCAATCAATTGTCGGGCAGAACTTGCTTATGTGCCCTGGCTGATTACAGATGAAGCAATTTCTCGTAGCCGTCGTCCCGTAGTCCTTATTCGGAAGATTCGTCTTTGTCTTCGCAGTCCTATTTCTGAATGCCGCCAGCGCCGTAGTCTCGTTCTCTGCGGTCGTCTGTTGCATCCGGCGTCTCTCCTCATCAAGCATGCGTCCTTTCACGAACCTTGTCGTAAGAGTTGGCTCCTTCAGGACATTCTGGATGAAAACCTCGTACTCGTCGGCCGGCAGACCAGCGAGAAAGAGATTAGCCAATAATTCGTCCGTGAATTCAATGCCCCCTTTCTGCACCTTCTTGTTCAGTCGTTGTATCTTAGCCGTATATTCCTGCATCGGCATATCATTCTCCTTACTAACGTTAACCATTTCCTTGAGCGACTGCAAGGCATGGAATTTCGTAGAGGAGTTATGAATTTCCTCTAAAATCTCCCAAGCCTCCCTCGCACTCTCGCACGCCTCAATATCATAGAGGAAATCATCCCCCACGCTTCTATAAAGGATCGAGAGCGCCTTTCGGTTAATTCTCTCGTGCTCGCTGTTGAAAGGCGCGTTGAAACCAGGGTTAACCGCATTCCAACAGTTCTTGTCCACTAAGTATGCCTTCACTCGCAGGTGCCACGCGAAGTAGTTACCATTTTCCAACTTTGGAATATTTACATTCGTACTTTCGCTTCCGTCAGCCATTCTTACTCACACGTGGTCCAGCACGGAACCTCAATCACAATCCACTAAAATCCAATCGATCCTAAATAAATCTCATTCTCTTCCTCACGTTCCTGGGCCCATAACCTATTAGGCGGTCATTTGTGGTTAAAAGAAAGACTTTAACACAACATTCATGGAAGAGAACCGTTTATTGTTTAGACAACCATTCCCCGCAACGTTCAAGTACCGACAGCGCAAGCTAAGGAAGGAGCCGATATTCCCGCGCTAAAAACAGAAAGCGCAGGGGAAAAGACAAATAAAGGTTTTACCCACTAGAGTGCAGCATGGTAGCTGTACACGAAGTTTGAGTATGAGCTAATAACTCCAACAACTATGAGATCTTATTTTGCTTTAAAAAAAATAAATGGTGAAAATATTCATATTTTGTTTATTTACATGCTATTTATTTAAAGATCCAGAAAGCCTCCACGGATGATTTATATTGTGGTTAAAAGCAAGAGGAATTTTCCTTTGATCACCGCAATGTAAAAGGTGTTTCATACAATGTTTTTTTTATATAGATTAACGTATTTGTGCTTTCAAATGTTAACATTTTTTCTTATCAAGTATTTAAACAATGCACAGGTAACTTTTCAGTCGTAATGGTTATAAATACTGAGTAATAATATTTTATGCATTTTTGTGTAGATTAAAGTATTCGAGCTTTTAGATGTTAAAATTTTTCCTTATCATGTACTTAAACAGTGAAATATTTAACTTTTTCAGCCGTAAATGTAGAACTATAACGGCATAAAATATAGCATAGTGAGGGAACGAACGTGGAGGGCCCGCTACGCTACCGCCCGTGTAATTTAGTACGTTAAATTGGCAAGTGGTGGCGACACGGTGCGATTAAATCCCAGTCTCAATACCGTTAAGTTGCATCCCCGTGGTTACAGATCTCACGGTAGAATACACGGCCCGTGTAAAGAGCAGCATGGCGAAGGGCACGAGAACGAAATTTAGCATCTCCGACGATCTTTTTCTACTGAAGCAGATTTTAGGATGTGATCCTTATGAAAATGGATGGAGGGAGGTGCATGAGGAGGTGGTGAAGGCAACTAAGAAACAGTTTAGCATACGGTGCTTACGAGAGCGCGCTCTTTACATGTTGAAATTATTCAACAAGCAAGACTTCACAAATTTACGAAGGTAAGCAAATGATTTCATCGTTGGATAAGTTTAGTGTGTGTGTAAAGTTTAGTGTAAAGAAATATAGGTCTCAACGAAGTAGAAAGATTTTGTGACTGTATTAAAGGCATTAATTCTGATATGTAAGGTCTGGCACTGAGCAGCAGTATAGAGAGAAAGAGGAGCTAATTCAGCAGTTGAAGAACCTCATAAGAGAATCTTCTGGAAAGAAGAAGAAGAAAGAAAGTATGCAGGAGGATGGAAAGAAAGGTGCAGAAGCAAGAGATGAAGCGGCCGTTAACGGTAAGCTAGTGTTTTTCATTTGAAAAGATAGTAGCGTGTGAAAAATTCTGTAGGTTATAGTAGTTGATCAAAATGTGGTATTTAAATTAGATGTTGGAGCTTCCGTTGTATCCGTAACAAAGAAATGATTATTATTAGATCAAGCTGCTATAATGAAGTGTATTACTTAAAAGTCTAGAGAATGACGTTGATATCTCGGTAATATAAAATATCTTCCTGTAATTGCATCACCTCTGTTTATTCTTTCTCTTCTTCTTTAAGTGTTACAGACTTAGCATTTTTCGTATTTTTACCAATTATTTGCTGTGTTTGTATAATTCTTATCTCATTCCGAATATTTGACGAGCTTTTATTAAGCGAAATCCTGTTCAGGCTAATTTAATGGTAATTGTAGGATATTGGCGTTGTCATGTTTTATAGTTGTTTATTAGTGATGATTGTTGTGTGATAAATAAATGGATTTATTCTTGGACGTTTAATCTATTTCTCGGTATTGAAATGATCGGAATACGAAGTAATATTTAGGAAATAGTATAAATATTACTTGAGTTAATAATTATAATATTATATGGGAGTATAATATTACATTGGCGACTTGGCGACGAGGATTCTACACTGCGCCGAGAAATTCGTGAAGTGATCCGAGAGTGCCGATAGAATGGCGGAGGACATCGCGAAACGAATGTGTCATTTTTCGTTCCACGAATTTGACAATGCTAAATCAGCGTGGGATTCCTACGTCTTCCAATTTGAGCAAGTGTGCCGAGTCAAAGGTTTAAGCGGTACCGGGGACGAGATGGCCAATGCTCGACGGGAGTTATTACTTGCATACGTGGGTGCGGATCCGTTGGAGGTCCGAAATTATTTCTACCCCGACGAGGTAAATACCAAGACGTATAATCAAGTAAAAGATGCTTTACAAAACCTGTACAAGCCAACAGTGACAATCTTCGCGGCAAGAATGGACTTCAATGCAGGAATTCGTCAAGAGAACGAAAGTTTCACTCAATGGGCGAATCGCTTGAGGAACCTGATTCGTTCGTGTGATTATGGCAATGCACTGGACGAGCAACTGCGCGATAGGTTTGCCGCAGGGATTCGCCACACCAAAGTACAAATAGAAATGCGGCAGAAGGGGCCAGATGGATGGAAGGAAGGATGACGCCAACGATAGCAAGGTCAGCTTCCAGGAGGTGTTCGATCTAGCATTAAAAATGGAACACGCCGAGAATGAAGTCCAAGGAGGAAAAAATACTTCACAAGCAATCCAGAAGGTTCGATGGCCTGGATTTCACGGATCAAAGGGACCAAAACGTGAGGAAGACAAAGGTTCTAAATCGTCTAGGTCGAAGGCGATAAGGGAATGTGGCAAGTGCGGCCGTGCGAACCATGGAAAAGAGGAAGAGTGTCCAGCCAAAAATGCTGAATGCTACGAGTGCGGAAAGAAGGGCCATTTCCAGAAGAAATGCTTCAAGAAGGGGAAGCCAAAACAAAAAAATGATCAAGTGCGTCCAGAATGAAAGGAGCAGTGGAGGAGGTGAGCCCGATTAACTCGGTATCGTCACAACTGTGCATAGTGTCGTGTCGAGGGCCAAGATCCAGGTCCACATCAAAGGGCGTCCTATAACAATGGAATTCGATACGGGAGCAGCACAATCGATCGTAAGCAAGGACCTGTGGGTCACGCTGGGCTGTCCAAGGCTGGAACCAGCTGGGCGATTGACAGCGTATGGCGGCAAAGTACTGGATGTCAAGGGGCAATGTTGGATCGATGTTCGGTATGGGAAACGGACACTTTTACTACCGCTGGTGGTCGTGGATCAAGATGATAAACCATTCGGGCGTTCAAGATGCGACTACCCAAGGGCCTTTATTCAATTATGCAAGGGAACCAGCAGCAACTAAACTGCAAGGGTAGACCAAAGCCAGCAATGGAAGTCCAAGACGAGTTGCCAGTGGATGTCAAACAACTCGTCGAAGAATTTGGAGAGCTGTGTGAAGACAAGCTGGGACAAATCAAGGGACACCATGCAATGCTGCATCTAAGGTCGGATGCGAAACCACGAGCGTTTGCAGCAAAAAGAGTGCCGTTTGCGTTAAAGAAGCCAGTCGAAGTAGAGTTGCGACGATTTGAAGCAGCGGGAATCATTGAAAAGGTCGATCCAGCAACAACACCTATCGAGTGGGCAACGCCAACTGTCAATGTAGACAAGGGAAATGGAGCTGTTAGGATCTGTGGAGATTTCCGAGTCACGCTCAACCCAAACCTTATTCCAGATCAACATCCAATGCCCACATTCGAAGAGTTAACAGCAAAAATTGCAAAGGGTGAAGGACGCGCATTTACAAATGGAAGTGGCAGAGAAATGCCGGAAGTACCAGATCATCGCCTCCCATGTGGGGTATTTTCGATATGAAAGGTTGCCATTCGGAGTGTCAGCCAGTCTGCTCATTTTCCAGAGATACATGGATGAGCTGCTGCAGGGGATTGACTGCACTGGTACACTGTTAGATGACATCATCGTCACTGGTCAGATGCGACAAGAACACCTGCGAAATCTCCGGGAAGTCTTCAAACGACTCAAGCAGGCAGGTTTGCGGCTGAAGCTGACTAAGTGTTGGTTTTTACAGAAATCAGCCAATTACTTGGGCCATCGCATTGACCAGCATGGAATACATCCGACGGAGGAAAAGGTGGAGGCTAGTAAGAAGACGCCAACACCAAGAAATGTCAAGGAACTACGAGCATTTCTGGGGTCTATCAACTTCCACGAGCGGTTCATCCCACAGCTTCATGCTTGTTGTGCCAACTTGCATCAACTTACCAGCAAACGACAAAAGTGGGAATGGATGGAATTACATGAGGAGGCCTTTAAGAAAGCAAAGAATTTGCTTTCAAGCCAAGCAACGGTGGTTCCCTATGATGAGACTAGACCGTTGGTACTGGCATGTGATGCTTCCGAACATGGAGTGGGGGCAGTCTTATTCCAGACGATGGCTACTGGTCTAGATCAGCCTATCGCCTATGCATCACGTATGTTGACCGACGCGGAATGTTGTTATGCTACTATTGATCGAGAGGCACTGGCCATTGTATTTGGAGTTGGAAAATTCCACCACTACTTGTGGGGGCGAGCATTTACGCTCAAGACGGACCATAAGCCATTGGAACGTATCTTTGGAGTAAACCGGGATCTGCCAAAGGTCGCAAGCAATTGATTGCAACACTGGGCCTTGTATTTGAATGAGTATAATTACAAGGTGGAATGCCAACCAGGCGAGGAGAGCCAATGTGCAGACGCTTTATCCTGACTGCCAATGCCCACCACAACAAGATCATCACGAGAAAGTAATTTTGTGAATCTGCTCATAGAAAATAAGGTTGAGGATTTGGCACTGTCGACCAAGAGGTTGAAGCAAGCAACAGCCAGGGGCCCGATATTGTCCAAAATCAAACTATTTGTGGACCTAGGATGGCCAGTTCTTAACCACGAGGCTGAGTTGAAGCCCTACTACGAACAAAGAGAAGAAATCTCGGTAGAAGAGGGGATCGTATTTTTGGGAAATCGCATGGTGATACCTATAATAATAATATACCTAAATGAAGAGGAGTATTGACAGCACTTCACGATGGGCAACCAGGAATTGCAGCAATGAGAAGTTTGGCACGGTTCTATGCATGGTGGCCGAAGATGGATCAGGACATTAACGACTGGGTTAAGAGATGTCAGGCATGCCAAGAAAATCAAGGCCATGAACCCGAAGTACTGCTATATTCATGGAATATCCCTGAGTGTCCATGGGAACGAGTCCATGTAGACTTTGCAGGCCCTTTCCAAGGTAAACAATGGCTAATTTTGGTTGATGCAAACTCAAAATGGGCTGAAGTTGTGCCAATGAAGGATATCACCAGTCTACAGCTGATAAAGAAACTTCGACGACTTTTTGCCAGATATGGGGTTCCACGACAGCTAGTATCTGATAATGGGACAAGCTTTACCTCGGAGGAGTTCCGCTATTTCTGCGAATTGAATGGGGTGAAACATATTCGCACAACACCTTACCACCCAAAAACCAATGGGTTAGCTGAGCGATTTGTACGAACATTTAAACAATGATTCCTGACTTCCCAGTATGATGCAGGTGATCATGAATTGAGGCTACAGCAATTTTTGCTTTCATATCGCAATATACCACATGCAACAACGGGAAAAGCACCAGCCGAATTATTCTTGGGCCATTGTCTTCCAACAAGGTTGGATCGCTTGAAGGCAGACCCAAGGAGCAAAATGGAGACCGAGCTTTGGAATCAGAAGACGTATCATGATAAAAATGTTAGAGAACGTTCGTTCAGCCAAGGGGATGAAGTATGGGTGCAAAACGAACGCGAACCTGGTTGGCGTCCTGGTGTGGTGGGGAGGAGAACAGGAGAGCTTTCTTACGAAGCCTTCCTTGGTGGCCAGATTAAAAGGAAACATGCAGATCAACTACGCTGCAGGTTAGGAGCAATGGATGACAAACCATCACCGACAGTAGTGGATCAGCAACAGAAGGTTGAGGTGCGAGAATCACAGCTGTTAGAACAACAGGTGGAAACATAAAGGCCAAGATAACTGGAGGTTCAAACTCAGATGCCAATGGAACAACAGGGCGAGGAGGAGCAGGCCACATCCAAAACAGATGAGACCAAACAAGGGCTGCAACCCACACCAATCGAGCTGGGCATGCAGGAACCAGTGTTGCGGAGGTCAATCAGACCAAGACGACCACCCAAGCGATATGATTCTGAATATTGAATGAATAAACTGAAAATTACTAGATGTGATAAAAAAAATGATTTTTGATCAAAAAGGGGTGTGGGGGGATATGTTTGATATTGGCCTTGTCATGTAATATAGTTGTTTATTAGTGATGATTGTTGTCTGATAAATAAATGGATTTATTCTTGGACGTCTAATCTATTTCTCGGTATTGAAATGATCGGAATACGAAGTAATATTTAGGAAATAGTATAAATATTACTTGAGTTAATAATTATAATATTATACGGGAGTATAATATTACAGTAATAATTGAAAAAGTTAGTTCAATCTAGGGAATATTCCCTTTCTCTATTAATTTCTTGATTGTAATTTTTATTTTTTACTAATGATACATTTCCTGTCGTTACATTTGAAACTCATCTCGCAATTAGTTTCAATTTGTGAGATACTGAGTTTTAAGTAAATATGTCATCACTTGTTCATTCTATTTAGTATACCTCTATCAATTTTTCTTCTTGTCTTTTGTAACTCTTTTAACCTACTTTCATTATCAAATTTAGTTATCCGGGCCATCTGTAGGCTTTTCAGGTTTTTCACACTTTCCTTCTAGTGAGAGTTTACCTGCAGTGGAAATTTTTCCTAAGCTCTTAGCTTAGGTTTTTCTTAATTCGCATAGTAGTTTCCTTCTTTGTAATTTGCAAGCTATCTATTTCCATTAATTTCTCCTATGGCAAATGTTTAGATGTAAGAAGAGATTTCCTTGTCTTGATATCACCCTAATGATGTCCTTTTATTATTATTAAGGTTTATATGATGTGACAACTTTAATAAAACTGGAGAGCTCACAAGTATACTGAGGTTAACTCTCATTTAATCTTTGTTTCAGGGAGAGTGACGGAACCACCAGTAATTATACATGTCCTCGAGTTGGGTGACGGAGGTGAAGATTTTATGGAATTGATAGAAGCTGAATCTTCAACTCAGGCGACTGGTAAGTCGAAAAATCTCCATATCGTCATTTGAAAAAAGGAAGGAATGCAGAATATCATCTATTATCTTGTATAAATATTCCATTACTTTCACTTCATAGGTGCCTCAATGACAACTGAAATTGCATCACCTCCTCTTAGGCTAGATGAAAATGTATTCTCCCCAGGTTGGTTTGGCATTACTTCTTATTTTATCTATAGACATGAAGATATAAATATGACTGCATAGGAAATCATTTCCACATATAGCATTTCGCATGTGAACTTTTGTTGTGGATTTGAAAGGAACGCTATATGATTGTGGGTTTCATGTTTGAGAACTTAGTTTTCTCCACATTAAGCACTCATTATACTTTTTCTGAATTTCTTAGGTTGTCGGAAGAGGAAGAGAAGCGAGAGTAACGAATACTTTAGCTATATAAGGGAGAAGCATGAAAGGGCTGTAATGAGGGAGGAAGAAACTCTCAAATTGGAAAGGGAGAGGTTGAATATGGACAAGCAGAAAATGGTCCTGGAGGCTCAAAAATTGGAAATGGAGAGGGAAAAGTTTGAACTGGAGAAGAAGGAGAGAGAGATAAGGTTGGCTATGGAAAGGGAGGAGCACATGCTGCGATTGGAGACGGAGAGGCAGAAGCAAAAACTAATTGATTTATTATTAAAAATGAAAAGTGTCAAAATACCTCAATAGAAAAAATAAATACTTCTTAATGATGATATGAATCGTTTCATTCAGTTGCTACATGACACCATGTTGGAGCAAGTATGTTGTTGCAATTATGTTTGTGATGACTTCTTCTTTGAAACTTTGTTTGATAGTTGCATTGAATGTCATAAAGCAGTTAAGAATAATGATTCTTTGACATTTTCAACCTCAAATTAATAAAGGTATTCTTCCAATGATGGAGTTTCTTCAGGTAAACATGATTCTCTCCAGTGATAAGAATTCAATCCATTACTTGTGAAGACTTCAGCATGGCTTGAATTGACAATCTAATCTTTATCAGAGCTGCATGTAATTTTATAAGGAAAAAAGTATGGGACTGTGTGGATTGGAACTAACTGGATTTTCACGAATTTGTGTTCATAAAGAGATATAATTTTGAATGATTGTTTTCCATTTGAATTTCAAGCCTTTGGGTGACAAGAATCAATAAAGTTTGTAACTAATGTACTTAGAATGAGTAATGAACTATTGCCAATATTACTCAATTGAGAGTAATTTGTTTTCTCTTAGAACATGTAGCAATTTGCTGACCCTTGATTTATCTTGGTATCTCATTGTTTTAGGGAAGCAAACACAGGAAAAATTCTTGTGACGTCTTAAGAATCATTTTTACTTTCTCCATATACGAAGTATAGAGAAAGTATTGTTTTCATGAAAAAATTCGACTTCGAGATTTCAACGGAAATACATGTTTTGGGGTCCCTAGAACACGTTTTGACTATTTTCGGAATGATGTCTGTGTGTATGTGTGTGTGTCTGTATGTGTGTGTGTGTTTGTGGGTGCTCTAACGTAATAACTATTGGTCGTATCAAAACCAAACTTCATATATAGTACTGTGGTGTGTGCTGTCAGAGTTGATTAGTTTTTGGAGTAAATCGGTTTACCGGAAGTTGAGCTTCATTCATCAAAGCTCATTTCCGGTTTTCAAAATATCTTCATAAATATGATATATAGGTATATTGTATACCTTATAAAAGTTTTAGATAATGTGTTTTACTATAACTTTTGTATTTAACATATTTTTGTATCACCGGTTGATTAGGAGTTATTCGTGAAATACCGATAAACCAGAAGTAGCTGTTATGTACATTGTGGGCGCTCTAACATTGAAACCATTCGTTGTATCAACACCAAATTTCATAAATAATTTTTTGGTTAATGTCGTTAGAGTTGATTAGTTTTTGGAGTAAATCGGTTAACCGGAAGTCGAGCTTCATTCTTCGAAGCTCATTTCCGCTTTTCAAAATATCTCCATAAATATGATATTTAGGTATATACTATTATCGCTAAAAGTTATAGAAAATATAATTTACTATAACTTTTTTATGAAACATATTTTTGTATCACTGATTGTTTAGGAGTTATTCATGATATACTGATAAACCGGAAGTCGCAGATTATGTACTTAGTGGGCGCTCTGGGCTCTATGGGCGAAAGGTCAATTTCATTGTTTTTCATCGAGCATGTCCCGTAAAACATTATTTATAATTTTTGTAACGAAAAGATAATAATATATAAATTAATCACTCATCTTCCAAGTTTAGATGGAACATAGAGTTCGAAATTACTGTCATAGGTAAATATTTAGATCTTATATATGGAGAAAGTCATGTGCTGGCCACATCAGATTTTTTACTGTGCAGTAATGTTCAACTATGATTTATGCATGTCATTGTGAAGCTACTTCTTTGTTTATGATTTAGGTCAGTGTCTCCCACCTTGAAAGAAAGTACCATACTAACATAAGTAATAATTCTGCCAACAGTAATAAATTGTTTTTAGAGAAGTAAATTTTATTTAAGTATAGGATTTATTTACATCACTGCTGAGTCCTGATTCAACAAATAATTTTATTGAGATTGAAATTAAATTCAAATATCTTCTTTCAGATTCATTGAACACCTTCCAAAATATTTATGAAATCTATTGAACTATTTTGGCATTACTTATTTTTCAATCATAGGGAAGAGAAAGTCAACATCAATGCTAGGAATAGATTCCACAAAGAGAGTAAGTGGTTTATATGGTAGATGAGATATAAACTTCCCTCTAACTTCTTCCTTGGTTTTGTGAAGAGATGGGAGTTACCAGAGGTGTTCAGGCACAGCATATCAGCAAATTTAATACTTCCTGTTCCTTAAATGGACTTATTATTGTGTCATGAAACCTTAGATTAAAATTCATTGAAATTTTAAATTAAACATCTTTAATTCAGTCATATGGTGTATACATTTGAACAATTCATCTGCTCACTCATAAAAGATTCGATTATTATTTTTTATGTTGAAACAGGTCAATCCAACTTATCTTTAGGTTCAGTACTTAATTATTCACAAAATAAAAGCATTTTTGGACAATAAACACCAGTAGCAGGTGTAAAGCTTTGACATACAGTACTCAACATTTTAATAATTGAATGTTATTTATTTGCAATTTTAGTGATGATTTTCCTTAACTCCATAATATAAAACCATTTATAAAATAAGTACTTTTTAAAACAAAAAAACAATGAAATAGTATTCAGAATAATTTATTTGCATAAAGTACAACAATGAAGCTTATTTTATACAGAAAATAAGCTCAGATAACAAAACTAGTAATACCATTGCATCTCATAGAATTCTATAGTCAAAATAAATGTTCAAAACTTACTTATTTCTTTGATTTTTTTAAGCAAATCCGTTCTTTCTCAGGTTTCTAAACATAAACTAACACTATCAGTGCTAAGGATCAAAAGATTCTTTGCTCAAACCAATGATTTTTTGGCAAAATAAGGCAGTTATAATCAAATGCATCAAGGCAGTTAACAGATGCTACTGCTACAGGCATAAACAATTGTTTTCACACTAACTTCTTGGCAGTCACAATAGTTTTAGATGGCCAGTAATTTTATCCAGTCTTTCAGCACTATCTGGTCCCAAACCTAAAACCGTTGCACTACCAGCCATTACTTGAGTTCTTCCAGCATCACGGACAACAGTCGAAGGAACACCAACTGAGTGAGCATGTCTTTGCAGCTCTAAAAGTCCATTTTCTCCTTTATCTAACTTTAGAACTATCTGCAAAGAAAAAACAGGTCTACTTGCAACAAAAATAACATCTCCAACATGCCAAATAAACTCTTTGAGTGGACCACATTCGACAAAGCATTGGAAACAGCCATCTGATTATATTAAAATGATGGTTGGATTAACCACTTGAAACACTAAAAATTCAAGTAGGTCCCATAACAGAGCAAACAGGCAGAATGCAAGTTTGGTTAAAGATAGCTGATATGGTATTTTTATTAAGGCATAACTTCCGCTATATTTGATAATGCCAGGAATTTAGCAGCAACTACTTTGAAAGATCTTTAAGAAACTTGAGGAAAGAACAGCAAGGGATAGAATTGAGTCATTTACAGGAACATTTATAATCAGGAATACATTATTAAATAAAAGAAGATAACAAAATAGTACAGCCCCAGGGCAATAAAGATAATGAAAAGTATAATCAAAATTTAAACATTCCAGCACTCGAGGAAATCAAATATTAAAAACTTCAAATATGGATGCATTTATTAACAGAGAAAAGAAATTGCATCAAAAGTTTTTTTCATAGCATGTGCAAAGAATAATAATTAAATTCTGCATTCACGTGCTTTTATTACACAATTATTCAAGGAAAAAAGTCCTTTAGTAAAATTATTCATTGAAATTGACACAGATATCTCAATAGCTTTCATTTACTATCCTCAAATGTTCTTGAGATTGCAGAATTGAAATTGAAGACCAATCAAAAATATCATAATTAATTTTATGTAGAATTTAAAGAAACCCAATAATAAACGTTGAACTGCTCAAGTTGGAAGCAGAAATGCAAGGTGCATAAATAAAAATGATTGACAGTGAAAAGAAAAAAAAAAAAACTTTATTAAGAGTAATGTAAATATAAGATTACATCTTGATTTAACAAAAACGCTTAGTTATCCATACCTAGAAAATACTCATTATTTTATAATAAAATTTTAAAATCAAATTCTTATTCTTTAAAAATAATAAAAATCCTGCCAAAAATCAGGTTAAGATTTCAATTAGTTACATATGATGACAGCATGCCATAATGATTGTAATAAACTGTGTGTAGCATTTACAAATACACAAAAATTTGGCTCGAAAGGCCAAAAACTTAATATGGTATGAAATAAAATATAGGTATTATGGGACAATGTTCACAAACAACATATTGATTATTCTACCTTTGGTTGACCTTCTGCCTTCCACCGGTGAGCTACATTAGTTTCTTTAACGAGCTCTAAACATGATAACGCAGCATGAGCACATTGTGAAGCCACTTTTCCCGTTCCCATGCCAAGATCAGTCCTGACAACAAGTACCATCTTGGTCCTGGAAATCCCTTTACTGAAACCTGGTCTACTGGGAAAAATTTAAGGTTATTAATTGTTTCAAGATGACTTGATGCTCTATGTAAGAATTTACCTACTAGTATATAGTAGATTGGTAAAAAAAGTGAAATTTTACCAGTAGATTAAGTGTTTTCATAAAGGCAACTTGATAATGCTTCGATAATTACACAAGATTCTCACCCTTTCAAATTCAGCAATCGCATAATTTTGGACGAATTCCCTTTCATTATCCAACCACATCCAAGTCCTAGAACAAAGTATACGGCAGTAGAAAGACTGTTACTCTCCTTGGTGGTCCCATCAATACCCATTATTAAAATCTAGACGATTTTGGAGCTCTGTCCCTGGTATAACCACTCATGCACAACTTGAATTCTTTAACTTCTTTCTGACATTTTCTCCAATCATGATGCTCAGCGAAGCATTCCTAATACAGTTAAGTATATATGTTTAATTAAAGTAAAACAGCTACCAAATCCTGTCGTAACAGCTAAATTTTGGAAATACATACTTGAACCTTATGATGTAGTTCAACACAACCAGTTTTTTTTAGCATAACATCAACAGGATCATCATCGTCAGATGATATGGTAGTTTTCGTATGCGGCGAGCTCATTATCTTAAGGGCATAACTTTTGAACTTTTTTCAAGACTCTTCCTAATACAAGGTTAATTCATTAAGTCGATCGCTTTCAAATCATCGAAGAATTGTAGTAGCTGAAGCAGCCGAAGGTGGCAGGAAATAGCCGAGGAACGATATGTGCCAGGGAAATACCCGGGAAAACAACGTGCATGGATATCCTGCTATATCAATTATAAATCAGTTCTTTTAGACTTTCAATGTTAATTAGGACTCGGAAGAATGATATAAACATATTTATGACTACTTTAAGCAGTAACAGCAGCATTGTCATATCAGAATAACGCTTTAGTTCGTCCTTAGCGAAATAACCTTTCTATTTACCTTGAAAACTTTGTGAGCTGTCAAATATTTAGATTAACTTATGTTCTGAGAAAGTTTTTGTAGTTAAAAATCTTATAAAAATGGACCCTGAAGTGAGTCCAGAAGATGTTTTCAACGTACTGGTGGCAACTGATATCCATTTAGGATATAATGAAAAGGATCCGATTAGAGGTTAGAAAGAAAACCATTCTGCACACTTTGATTTCGAATAATCCCCTCATCGTTGTTATTATTGTCATTTATATGTGATTTATAGGAGAGGACAGTTTTATAGCCTTCGAAGAAATCCTTACGATTGCAGCAGAGAAAAAGGTTGACTTTCTTTTACTTGGTGGTGATCTTTTCCATGATAACAAACCGTCTCCGAAATGTTTGCATAAATGCATCACTCTAATGCGCCGTTTTTGCATGGGGGATAGGTGAGCATTGCTAGCCCTCTCACTTTTTTTAGTAAAGAGGATTTGGTCATATGTATAATAGCTATCGTTGATTGCTAAATATTATTTTGTGTAAAATCCATCTTTTCATCTTAGCCCTATCACGTTTGAGTTTCTGAGCGACCAGTCTATCAACTTTGGAAACTGTCCTTTTCCTCATGTCAACTACGAAGATCCTAATTTGAATATATCTCTGCCAGTATTTTCTATCCATGGCAATCATGACGATCCGACTGGTAAGTTCGACAATATATTTTCAACAATACTTTATATTAACAGATTTGGTATTTTATTAAGTTGCATTGAAGAACCGATGAAAGTCTTACTAGATTAAACTAATGAAACAAATATTTCATGGTGATAATCACTTATTTATTGGTATATTATGTTTGTATCACTTCTATTAATTAGATTAATCATAATATTAAATTAGATTTAAACCCCTGAGTGTAAATTTCTGCTGAAGTTGACTTGAAGCAATGCCTTCTGTATCCTGTCATATGGCATTGAACTAGTTTACTGTGTAGTCTATAGTCTACTGTCATTGTATGAGATTAACACAATTGAATCATTCAATCGCTCCTTTTAAGTTCATATAAAAAAATGATTTTCATTTACTTCATTTCATATTTTAGTGAACTGGAATTTAGCAGCATTAGATCTAATAAGTGCAGCAGGTTTAGTTAATTATTTTGGCTGTTGCACCAATCTCCAAAAAGTAGAAGTACGTCCACTACTGCTCAGAAAGGGTTCTACACATATGGCTATCTTTGGACTTGGATCCATGAAAGATGAGAGGCTATCACGGCTTCTATCACAGCATAAGGTATGTTTCATACATTTAATTATTTCAGTGTGCCAATGAATCACTCCTTACCACTATCTTGTATTCAACTCCTATTTATAAAGTGTAGTATATTTACACTTTATTATCTATCTTCTTCAGGTGGACATATTTCGTCCTAAAGTTAACGCTGAAAACTGGTTCAACCTGATGGTTTTACATCAAAATCATGTGATTAGAGGTACCAGTACTTATTCTTATGTACCAGAAGCTGCATTGCCCGACTTTATTGATTTTGTAGTATGGGGACATGAACACGAATGCATTCCTGATCCAGTGTTTAACCCAACCAAAGAATTCTTTGTTCTTCAGCCAGGTAATATTTTATGTAATATTTAGTTTTTAAAATGGTAATCTGTGTGTTAGTTTGATAATGCATGGTGTTCCCAAGAGATTAACTTGATAGATAAATTAAATTGATAAATTGATTGAATCTAAACACTTCTGAAAGCTTTCTGCAGTCACAGCATTTTCCTTAATTCTTGAAAAAGTACCATTTATTTTTTTTTGTCCTTACTAATTTTCTACGATATTGTCAATATCACTGGTCCAAAATTATCTTTTTTCTGTTATTTGATCACTTCATTGGTCAGAATTTTAAATGTACTCTCAGATCTGTCTTTTATGATAGATTGTTTATTACTTTGCCAAATACAATATTTTCTGATTAAATATTATTTTAATTTTGCTTTTAATAATATGAAACATTCCAATACTAACTTGTTCTTAGGAAAGCCATAAATTTTTATTATGTTTGTAATAACATGATCCATCAGTTGGTTATCGCAGGTAGTCATCAGCAGCTCTAATCTACCACTGGTGGGTCATGTCTACCATCAATTTAAGTTTAGCCTATGATACAGATGCCCAAATGCAGGGGTGGCAAACCTATGGCACGCAAGAGAATTTTTCAGCCTGCGAAACTCCTACGACATCTTGTTTTGCATTATTCACTTAAGAAATGAAGCTTCAAAATAAATAAATGTGGATTCTGTTTATTGGTAGTGATAACTAATGACCATTTAAGTCATATATAAGATCTTAATTGCATCATTGAAATTAAGAAAATAATAATGTCACTATCTCACTGTATGGTTCGGCACCACATTGCCACACAAATCCTTTATATTCATCAAATATGGCTTTCTTGCCGCAAAAGATTCGCCAACACTGCCCTAGTGGAAGGAATGTTCTTTCAGTTTGCACCCACAGGGATGTTCTGTTGATGGTGTGGCGATTTTTTTTGTGAAGAAAATTAGTGGTCAATTTTTATGCCCTTAAAAAGGAAACAAATTAGTTTGTGCCATGAACATGTTTAGAATAGTCCATCCTGGTTGTAGCTGATTCTGGTTGACTAGGTTTGCACTTGCTTAATTTACTTGGCATCCTTATGTCTCATGGGCCCCATCAGAAATTCCCCAGAAATACTGAGGTATTCATCCTTCTTATCTTAGGTTTGATCCTAGAAAGGCCCAGATCTCTCCCATAAGAATGTAGGGGGAAGATTTTGGAAATTATTTTAGAATATTTTCCTGAATGCTAAAGAATTGAGTATTGAGACATCCTTAGTAGATTTGTTTTTGTAATGTAAGTGGGCACATTTTTTCAGTCAAGGTCTTGGGTTCGACACCTGGCCAATACCAAAGTCTCCAATAAGAAATGCATTGCTGATATTAAAAAAAAATAATGCAGTTTTAGTTATGATAGAAATTTGTCACTTGGTATGAAGATTATGGGCTTGGTTTTGTTGTACAAAATTTACCATGGATTTCATCCCAGGAAGCCCTAAAATCCTGTTTTTCCCCTTTAGAATTTATTGTTTGGATTTTTGAGATTTTTTAACCCTTAAACTGCGGGGAACATATAAAAACGTTTTCCTGCCAGAACTGCGGGAAAAACGATCTTATACATTTGACCTGCTCTTCCTTGCCCACGCTTGGCCTTCCTCAATTTTATGGCGGTGCCTGTGAATGAGACGCACCCTCACAAAATCTTTTGCATTGTCCTAAATGTGGAAAACCCTTCCCCGGGGTTTTCCGGTCTCTGCGTAATTCCAAGATTTGTAGTGCCATCGTAATTTCATATTTCCTCACTCATTAAAAATCAATGTATCTACTAACTGTTTGGTATCAAATTAATCAGCTAACAGCAAGAGAAAAAATAAGACAATTAAATCATTGGCAATTGCTTCCACGTTAGAGGAACAACCAAAAGTCTTGAACAATAACCGCTGACCGCGGGCATCGGGAAAAGGTATACCCGGATTATGGGGGTTTTCTGCCTGCTGCAATTAGTCTGACCCACCAGGAGAAGGGAACGTTTCTCTAACTTGCCTCCCGCACACGACTGTCGCATAAGAAAAATACTCCTGCATCTTATGGGTTAAAAGCACTTTTTGACAACAGAGTGTTAAAAATCCACTACATTTTGTCCGTTTTTATTGAAAACTAGAAAGAAATTTAAGAACGTTGTCCTTGGTTCAATGCTAGGTCAGGGTAAAATTTTCCCATAAGTAATAGGCTGTGAGAATTATTCTGATATTTTTAATGAGAATTTCCCAATAAGACGGATAACTTAAACTTCAGATTTTGATAAAAGTGGTATTTCTTACAAGCTTTGTATATATTCCAAATATATAATGGGTTAGATGCCAGTAGAAATTCATTAGAATTCTATAGGTAACTTGTCCCATAAAGAATGCATTGGAGTAAATGATTAAAGCTTTTGAAGCACTTTCCAAAGTGATGGACACAGCTGTAACCCAGAATATGGTTGAATGTCATAGATAACTTGCTGAATTGTGATCATACTTTCCCTTATTGCTCCTGAGTTAGATTCCACTTCTTTTTTTTAATCCTCAAAAGATATGAATTTGATAATTATAATATTATACTTCCTTATAATATTATAATTATTTTCTCAAGTAATATTTATACTATTTACCAAAAATTACTTTTTATTCCGATCATTTCAATACTGAGAAATACATTAGACGTCCGAGATCAAATCCATTTATTTATCACACACAACAATCATAACTAATAAACAACTTTAAAACATGACAATGCCAATATCCTATAGTGACCTATGAATCTGATATTTTTTATTATCTACTATATTCTACTATTATTATATCTACTGCTATTTTTTGTACTATAGTACCGGGGTACTCAACGTTTTTTTTGTGCCGGGGCACCCAAGAGCATTTCAGAAAGTGAAGCGGCTCCAGATAACATTTCTGCCCAGGGAATTCAGGCCATCCCTTGGCAATATTATTACTTTACTAGTTAACCATAAGCCGTTTTAAAAAAAGCTCCTTGGTAAATAAATGGAGAAAATTACATATAAGTATATAATTTTATCACAGCCTCACAATCTGAGAAAGTCTATATCTCGGAAGAAGATCTGATTATGGGGAATAAATCTGGTATGAAGGTTTTTGCTGTATGTGCACAACTGCATTCCCAAAAGCAGCAAGCAGTCATTGATTACAGGGAATTTGATATCCTGATAAGCTGAAAAAGCTGAATATTTGCATTTGCATTATGTTCAAAATATGACATAGGTACATGTCTTGTTAATCTGGACATAAGTGATAAGAGAGATAAAGTTTAGACATACCAGCACCCTCGATGTTTTCGAAACCCAAGACCATGCCAGGTTTCTGACCACCACCACCCCTTTTCTGCCAAACCTCCACTCTATCCCCACTAGTGCAATCCCAAGAAATACTGTTGTAGTAAATAAAAAAATTCTTTTTATTGCAGCTTGGCTTGCACTGTGCAACGTAACTTTGAGCACCTTGGTGCCCGCGGGCACCAGGTTGAGTATCCTGGATTTAATACATATATATATCTATAAATATACCAGTATACTTACAATATGCTAGCAAAATTTTACTCATTTTATTATAGGTAAAATTTTCATGCTTCGCTATGCTTGCCTTCCTCCATCATTTTCATCTGTTTCCTTCTTTTGCATTTAGACTACTTTGCATATTTTCAGGTTGCCTGATGATTATTCTGTAGGCTGGTGAATTGAGTTTTATTATTATTCTCTATAACTATTAACCATTATTATTATTATTCTCTGGGCATAGTAGATTTTTCATTATTTGTTTGATTAAGAGTATGTACAAGTTCCACCAGATATTGCTGTTGTTAATTCAACTTCATGGTTATTTTATACTTTCAGGAATATTGCTTATATGTTATGTTGTTAACTAGTTATCTTATTTGAAATATTTTCGTTTTTATTTTATTTTTTAAATAATAAAAACATTTTATTATCTATCTTTCTTTATTGCAGGCAGTTCAGTTGCCACATCTCTTTCTGAAGGGGAGTCAGTTGTCAAGCATGTGTTTTTGTTAAATGTTTACGGAAGAAAGTTTTTAACTGAAAAAATAAGGCTCCAAACTGTTCGTCCATTTGTATATGAATCAATATCATTATCTAAATTTGATAGTTTACAACCAGAGAGTGATGAACAGAAGACCACATTTGGAAAGGTTAAAAAGGAAAAGTTATCCCTTTCCAAAAGGGTAAGCTTGAAAGTTAAAGCAATTTTAAATATACCTTTGATTTATATTCTTAACAAAATTTTTATGGGTTTTTTTTAATTAAAAGATGCTAAGTGTTAATATCTTACTCTACCAAAAGAGGGGAAAGAAGGTTACCTTACATTTGTTTTGGGTTAATATTTGTTAATTACAGTTCATTTTGTGAACTGTGAAATAAATGTGAAACCAATTATTTTTTTAGGTAGAAGAACACATTACAGAACATGTGGAAAGCATGATAATGAATGCCATCTCCCTGCGAACTGGTAAGCTCCAAATGCTGTTGTAGAATGATATATAGTTTTATGTAATGGGTAATTGTAGTAATAGTGATTTGCTCTGTTGTGTTTACTTGCAAAATTTATTAATTTATAAATTTAGTTTGAAAACTGGTTGTCTTTTATGTAATCATAAATGCAAATTTGCTTAGCGCTCTTCCCTTTGCTTATTTGTTTTTATAAATTTCTGTGCCACAATTTGACTTGTAGACTTAAAGATAGCTCAAAAAATGTTAGATTTTGAACTCACTTGAATATAATCTATTGCTTTTTCAAGCTTTGAAATGTCCATCATCCATTGATCACTTTTATAGGCCACCCCAAACAGCCTAAGTTGCCCTTAATCAGATTGCGTGTGGAGTACAATTATGCTGAACAAATGTTCAATCAAGTTCGGGTTGGACAACACTTTGCTGATCAGGTATTTATGATAGTTTTTACTTTTTAAATATATTTTAAGAAAGGTATTTTAATGATGAAAATTATGTAAGTTGTATAATTAAATGATAATACTATTAACCTTAGTAGTATGGTATTTAATGATAACTCAAAGAATTGACTGACCATTTGATACCTTTAGACTGGACCATCATTTGATTCCTCTAGAGTAAGTACAAATTTCATTAGCACACACTAATATAGTTTTCTAATATTTTGCATAAATCTAAGAACTTTCTTAAAATTATTTTCAAACATAATAAAATTGGTGTGCTCTATGTAAATCCAATATACCAGGATTCATATTTCTTCATTAAGGAAATATTTTGGTAATGTTTCAACATCAAATTACCTTTACTATTTACCATATTTCCTAGCCTATAAGACACACCTTGATTTTTCAGGTAAGAATTTACAAAAAAAACTCATACTGTTACGTAAGGTTGAGTGCCGGTAAACTCTCTATCGCGAGAGATACAATGTATTAGCAGAGGGATGACATCTCCGTTAGCGCAATGTTTATAAGTTTTGCAGCAGCACCACATGCGAGATTAAACTAAACATGCTACATTGTATGCATTTCCGATTTACCTGGGAATTTTTTTTAAAGGAAGTTCTGTCATCAAAATATTAAAACTGTATTCCTTACTACTTAATCAAAAAAGTGTTATTATCGAAATTTGTAATTAACTGAACTATTTTCAATGCCTGATACGGTACAAAATACTTAATGGTATGCATTTATCCCGGCGAATTGGCTTGCTTATTATAGGACGGAGTTATACCCGTATACCATTGGCGCATAAGACGCAGACTGATTTTAGAGCATATTTTGGAGTAAAAAAAGTGCGTCTTATAGGCCGGGAAATTCGGTAGATTTTTGAATTTTACTTCTATTTAGTCTTCATACCTGAATTATCAGTTTGATTTTATCTTTGCTTTTTGTCCTTGATTTGTTAGGTAGCCAACCCTGGTGACTTGGTTCTGTTAAAGAAAGCTGTTGGGAAGAAAGTGAAGACAGAATTTGATGAGTTGGATGAGGAAGCACTCCTAGATGCTGCTGAGAGAGCCAGAAGAGTAAAATTTTTATTACATTTTTCTCATTATTTCTATGAAACAGCACCATAAACTTTGAATATAGCACAATTTTTGTGTTTTGTATTCATAAGTTTGTTGCTTTGCCTTTTCAAGCCTTTCATGTGTTTTAGTCTTCCAGATGTAATTTTAGCCAAATTCGGTAACCCCTTCATCAGTGGCGGCGGGTCCATTGGGTTCACTGGTTCACTGAACCCCCTAAGAAAAATAATGCCCTATTTTTCTATATACCAATGTTCTTACAATAACCCAAATATCCTTGACACCAATCACAGGGCATATTTTTGTTTTGTTGAGTCGCGATTCCTGCCGCTTTTGGTTCTAAGTAGCTTGACTTCGCGCGGGGGCTCACATCCCAGAGTGAACCCCTTCAGCTGACGCGTTGTAGGTGAAGAGCGGTGAGGGGAAAGAGGGGCATACGGCCTTTAAACATGGGCCGATCGCTGCACTACGTTGCAGCGACAGCCGACGAGAATGGCTTCATAGGATTTTCGGAAATTTGTTTTAGGCACTTTCCGGCAAATTAGAGAGTTAAAATTCGAGGGATCGCTGGAAGCCGTGCATATCCAACGGAAACTACAAACACACCCTCGAAGATTATCCTTGGTTCGACGCTAGGCAAGGGCAAATATTCTCCTATTTAAAATGCATTTCGGCGATTTTTCAGTTTTTTTTAATGCCTTCCCGATAGCATGGAAACTTAAAACCCCTCATGTGAATATATATCATAAATACATTACGTATACGCTCTTTAACTTGACCCTGATGATCCTTGGTTCGATTCCCGAGCACCATTTACATTCCTCTATGCATTGCAAAAGGGGATAGTAGAATCTTATTTTAGGATCATCCCGGTATGATATCGACATAAAACTTTAGATTAAAAGCTATGTAATGGCTACTCATGATACGGTGCAATATTGTGAATTTACGGAGTTCGTTCGTATCCAGTCTACATATTCAGTTACGTTGTTGTGGTTGCTTTTGGCGTATTCAGTACACAAACCTACTGCGTTACGTGTTTGTGAACAGTTTTTCTCGCTCTTCACGATGACTATTGTCCAATTTCTGAAATATATTAAAATTTCTTCTCTTTCTGTTGAAGAAAAATGTGCAATAAAAGAAGTAGGTAGGCCTATTCCTTTGCTGAACCTATCTCAGAGTCAGTAACAGATATTGCCGAGTGTTTAAGCAAAAATATATGAGAGAAACAGTTAGATTTGTGGCTGTGACTCTTCCAATAGGCTATACTGTTTCCCCTGTTTGCTCTTTGCGAAAGACGTGGAAGCGACCTGGAGGAAAATAGGTGTGTTCGATTTAAGGCATCTCAAAAAATTACAAAGCATGATCTTTCAGTTTTGGGTAAAATGGTGATCAGAAATACTTCAACCTTGAATAAAACAATTTGAGGTAATTGATTTACTTTCTTATGATTATATTTTATTTTTCAGCAAATAAATACAACTTAGTCAAAAGGTATTTTGGTCTTTAAAAATACATACGAAGAAATATGAAGCAAGAATTAAAAAAAGCTGAATTTTCGTGAATGTGGGGATTTTGTGCAACAAAGTCACACATTGTATATACTCAACCCGAAATTTTTTTTTCATATTTCTACAGCTTTTATCCGCGGTTGTTGTGAATTATCCTGCGTCCATGAAGGCAGAGGCAATATTCCAGTATAAGCCACAATATTCAACCATATTCGCAGCCACTTTAAAAAAAATACGGATTTTGAAGTGAACCCCCTGTTTTTTTAGTCACGCGCCGCCACTGCCCTTCATACTAATACTTCATGTGGAACATATTCTTTGCCCAAAATTATAGTTTGTGTTCTTTGGTCTTTAAAAGTGCCATTAATGTAAAAAGGTACAGTTGAAATCTGTTATAATGAGAGCTGACAAAAATTGGAGAAGTACTTGTCATAGAGCGTACTCGTTGCAGCCGATTTCTAATACTGAATTTCCATCCTCTTGAATCCAAGGGCAGTGAGTGCAGCAGAATGGAACTGTAGGTTTTTCAATTCTTACAGAAATCTTTCAGAATGCATAAAAAAGTATGATTGTATCAAATATGTTATTTCAATGATTCATTATCCATAACCATAGTTCTGCATGGACTAATGTCTAATGATCAACTGATGAAAGAGCAATCTCTATTATGTGGAAAAGGGACCCCTAATTCATATCAAATTGCTTTCTTGAGATATTTTTCATTCACACTCTTCAAAAGCAATAACTGTGTTGCGAGGGAGAGAGAGAGAGGGAGAGGTTACCCTGGGAATCCGAATCAGCACTGCCTTTATCTCCTATATTCCCACCCATCAGAGGATTAGGTGCCATGTTTTGTATAAAAACTGATCCCATGGGTGGATGCCAATATGATGGAAATTCAATTAATAATTCTGGTGCTGACTATTGGGACCATCCCAGGAAAGAACCAAGGGAGTAGGAGTTAAGATATACGGAGGGACTAAGGGGAGAGTGAAATTCATGTATCTAAGCTCCCTGAAGTAATTTTGCCGAGGAAGGGCATGGCAAGTATGAGAAACAAATACATGAATTAGGTGAACATAATTTTTATTTATTTTTTTCTGCTCTTTGAAGAGAAAACACATCTCAGATTACCAGACTTCTTCTCTCACGTCTACTGACTATTCCGAGATACGCCTCCTGGAAGACAAATATAGAAATGTGGCACTGGTTATACCAATACTTCAGAAATGACCACTTGTTACAATGGACATAACTCCCCATTGTTTGTGCTGTGAGACAAACAATGGCCAAAAAATCACTCCCTAAAGCATAACTCTTGTTTTATGCCATACTCATTGTAACAGACTTCTTCTGTAATAGTAGCAAATTATTCGACACTTTTGCAATGCCACAGTCAATCATAACTTTCTGACAGCTGTTTTATCAATTCATCTGTTAGAAAGGATCTGGTGCTTTCCCGGCAAATATTATGGATAAATTTCTCTCGGGTTGCAAGCCGGGTGGTATCTTGGATGTCTCTCAACGTTTTGGTCCTTTTCTCCGGAACCATCTTCAGGAGCAAAGTGATGCACGAGATTTCTCGTCCGGTTGATATAGGGGGCTCTTTTAGTTCCTTTTACTTCCAGTTGTACCTCTTTGGTTTGGCGGTTGGCTGTGGTGGTGGCCCCACCTCACGGCGTGCCGTCCCCCTCCCACATTTTTTCTCATTGGCTAATGTTGTGGCCAATCCGGTCATTCTCCTCTTTGATCTTTTGGAGTATGGGTCTCCATGTCTTATTCAGGGCGTATCCTTGGTCTCGATTTATGTTGTTGGGTTCAATTGCAAATCCCGGAGGTGAATTCAGCTCTTAAAAAGAACAGACGGTAGAAAGTAAAGAAAGGCGAGGAAGAATCATTGGAAACTGAATGCATCCCATACATTGGCCCAGTCTCGAGGATCATTGCTAGATCCCTCGGAAAATATAATATAAGAGCAGTTCGTATACCCCCGAGGAAGCTGAGGAGTTTCCTAACTCAAGTAAAAGATAAAGTCGAACTAAAAACGCTAGGAGTGTACAGAGTCCCATGTGAATGTCCCAAGTATATATAGGAGAAACTGGAAGAACGATTGAAACCAGACTTAAAGAGTATGAGGGACACCTCTGCCTCAAGCAATATTTAAAATCCGCAATTGCAGAGCATGCCATGGACCACAACCACAAGATACAATTCGACAAAATGAAAGCCGTTTGCAATGCACCAAAATTCTGGGATCGCATTCTGAAGGAATCAATTGAAATCGCAATTGAAACCAACAACATGAATTGAGACCAAGGATACGCCCTGTATAAGACATGGAGACGCATACTCCAAAAGATCAAAAAGGAGAATGACCGGATTGGCCACAACATCAGCCAATAAGAAAAAAAAGTGGGAGGGGGATGGGGCACCATGAGGTGGGGCCATGGCACCACCTCAACTAACCGCCAGCCAACTGCCAAACCAAAGAGGTACAGCTGGAAGTAAAAGGAACCAAAAGAGCCCCCTATATATGTTTTGTTATGTTATACTATGTCATATGTATTTTAAAAGTGTGTGGTTAAATGGAAGATGGAACTAAAAATTCCCAATTTCGCCAAACAAAGACCTTTGTATGTATGTATAAACCGGACGAGAAATCTCATGCATCACTTCGCTCCTGAAGATGGTTTTGTGGACAGGGACTGAAACGTTGAGAGACATCGAAGAACCACCCGGCTTGCAACCCTTGAGAACTTTATCCAATTCATTTGTTTTTTTTTTCTTTTGCCACTTTAAGTGATAAGGAATATTTTAAATCTTCATTCCTTCATATGAAAGTTTCTTGTTTGAGTCTTCTTTGTGAATTTCCATCGTATTTGAGATGATAGTTGCAATCCTAAATATATGCTTCCTCAACTTTTTGTTTTATGCAATTAAAGGAGCAAGACCGACTTGGTGAGATGCAAGTGCAGTCCATTGTAGAGAAATATTTCCAGGGTATTCTTGGAAATGAGGATGAAATAACTATGAAGAAAAGAAAAAATTTGAATGTAAGTGTGTGATTTAGATTCTATACAATTGCTATGGCACTTCATGACACTTCATGTTACCATTACCTTGTTTGATTCAGAAAATCAGAGAGGTTTTTGATATCTGTTAGAGTCTAGCATCAGAGTATTTCTGTTTGAACTTATATCTAGGTTTTATCTCACAATTCTGACTATGTTTCAGCAGTTCCCTGAAGAAGGGAGTTAGGGGTGAAAACCTATTCCCTGATAAATAAATTTAAGTTATTGTTTAGTATGATGAATATAAACATAGATGATAAATACATGCAATAAAGTGACTTTTATGGTCACATTTTCATTTTAACATATTCAGTTTATCCCACATGATCTTATCATTTGATATAAATTTAAGAAACCCTGGCATTTGCGCCATATAGTAGGGCATTAGCATATTATTTCAATTGCCTTAACTCAACAGATGATGATAAAAGTTAATCTCTCAATGTATGAAGATTATTTAACCTGTACGACCTTCACTTGGAGGAACTTCATCTTAAACACTAAAGATAAAAATAAACTATTACTTTATCTCACAAATAAAAAAATATATAATGATATTTAGAGTCCTTCTTGTTTAATTATGTGATTTATTTATCAATACATTTTGTGAAAGGTAGAAGAATCTTATCCTATTTGACAATGCCAACGGAGATGGAAATTGAATACCAATTTTATAATGTCAACTATTGGCTATCATTGGCAACAGAAGCCATTAAATGCATGGAGATGGTGAAAGATGTAGAACATTTCTAAATTTTAAGTTGGGAACTTTCTAAGGAAGGCTAAGGGTAAAAGCTAGATTAAAAATAATTTGAGTCATATCTTTGGGAAAGTAAAATTTAAAAATTACATGAATAAATATAAAATCTTGAGAAATATGCTGTCCTTTTTTCACATTTCAGTAAACATGATTAAAAATAATACATCTTGAGTTTTTCATCAGATATTCCCGTATCCAACATCCTATTATCCTACAACAGTAATGGCTTTTAATCCTTCTTATTTGTCATCAATAATATGGAAATATTTTGTTGTTTATTCTTATAAAAATAGTTTTTCTTTTCAAATGCATGAATAGGTATTATCCGTGAAGGGACTCCTTGAAGGTGTCACTAGATTTGTGGATAAACAGGATACTGATTCCCTTTCTGTAATTTATAGGTAAGATATGTTTACTCTCCTTTTCACTTATTTTTCTCTTATATCAGAATTGAGAATTTTATCATTCATCTCAAATCAAGATGCAAGTTATTTCACAATATTTTAATTTTATATCATCTAATCCATGATTCCTAATATGAAACATGCATGAAAAAAGTCTCTGAACCTAGACATTCTATTCAGGAGAATTTGCTGGCAAAGTCTTAAAAAAATTGTTCATCAAATTTCTGGACTGGTACCTCAAAAAATACATGACTGTAGACAGTACCATTCAGTTGAATGAACCATAAACTTGCCTGCAAAGCTTCCCAAATGGCATGTCTGAATTTTCTGGGGAAATAACGTACTGATTTGAGCACCCTTCTCCATATCTTATTAATGATTTTTAACTATCACTTAATCTCTTTATTCTGATTAATCATCACAAATGGTTCCACAGATAATTCGTGGTTTGTGAAGTTTTTTGTGACATGAGAATAACTGTTAAGCACCTAAACTAAGTGTACAGTTAATAAAACTTTTCCTGTAGAAAACAAAATATTTTGAAGTATTTATTCACTGTGAATAATATTAGAAGGCTCTAAGAAGTGATAGCAAAAGTAATCTATTGAATAAATTACCTTATTTTAGTGTATGTTTGAAAAGTTTCTCTTTGATAATTTTGAAATGTATTTAAGTCAGAATGAAACTGAGTGAAGGAAATTTAAAATTTATTCATTTAATTTTCATCTGGTTTTAATTTGAAATAAAAAACTTGATAATATCAAAGTGCAAATACTTCTCTACTTTCACCAGAAGGTCAATTAATTTAAGGTAATACTGTATTTGGAACATTATCATTACTTAAATTTTCTCACTAACTGTGAGAGGTATAGGTGTATAAACATATAAATGAAACAGGTCTATCTCATCACAGGATTGGATATACCATAATTTTCCATGTATAGTATGCATTTTTTTTCACGAAAATACGTCAAAAAAGTAGGGTGCATATTATACATGGTTACAAGCATCATCTTTTTATTCGGGCTGTAGATGACATTTGAAGTAAATAACTCAACATACATATATGTATTCTGATTTTACGTTTATTCTGAAAAGAACACTGCTGCATATAAATAAAATTATTCAATTAAAACAAAAATTCAGAGAGGACGATGATCAGAGACGACTTTGATGTCAGGCCTGACGCGCGCGACCCTGCGTTTCAATCTCTTGAGCACCTCCAGGTAAAAGGCTGCGTTGATAGTTTGTCCTTGCGGTACAAACTCAAAATGGACGATTCCTCGGACGTCAAAGAAGACAATCAGCATTGTTTTGATGCGAGACTTGCTCATCCGCGCTTTTTTGGGTTTGGGAGAAGATTGTGTGTGCCACTCAGAGCTCTGCCTCTTGGATTCTGGATCGTACTCGAATATCCAGGATTCGTCCCCGGTTAGAGTAGAGTTAAAAAGGCCTGGATCATTCCTTATCAATTTCAACAATTCTTCACTCCGCAAAACTCGAACTTCTTTCTGCACCTCCGTCAACATCTTCGGCACAAGCTTCGCGCAGACCTTTCGCATTTGCAAATCCTCCATCACTATCCCATGTACCGCAAATGTCGACAAGTTCAGGGTGTCAGCGATTGCCTGGATACTTAATCGACGGTCTGAACTCAAACTTTCAGGCACACGCTGAACGTTTTCATCGGTTTGGGCTGTTGTTGGACGTCCAGAACGGGGCTCGTCGGTGACCTCCTCCCTGCCCTCCTTGAAGGCCTTGTGCCACCTTCCGCATTGAGATCTCGAAATGCATTCCTCCTTAAAGGCCTCTTGAAGCATTTGACAAGTTTCCGCTGCATTCTTCCTAAGCCGCACACAAAACTTGATCGCGTACCGCTGTTCAAGTGAATGCTCCATCGCGCCGTGACACAAACGAAAAACAGGCTTCGTTCAAAGACTCGTCCTACCGCTCCTACTGCTTGGAACGAACCGAGACCGGGCTCCTTTTGAAAAGGGGATTCCCCACAACAATATCCGACCAATCCGAGAGCGCTGCAATGGATTGTTGCGTCACAATAAAATCATGCGCATTACTTTCATAATGCACCCTGTATCTGTTGAATTTCATGAGGGGACTCTTCATTCCAAATCTTATTTCCTGAATTGTATAATTCATATCTAGAATACTTTCACTGTTAGCTAAGTATTGTACTGACTTTTTCCATTACAGTCATCAGACTGGGAAATCGATTGATTTCCTTAAGAAGGAAAATGTTGAAGAAGATGAAGGAATTATCGCTGATGCCCTTCAGAGATATAGAGTGCTAAGAACGGAGAACCAAGCCAAAGAAGATGAAGAAATGATTGGCCACTTAAATAGAACAAAGAAACTGGGCAAAGCTACAGTAAGTGCCTTTGAATTGTTCATTAAATTAATGTATTTCCTCAAACTATTTAGGAAGTGTAACTTTGTAACTGTTCTTCTACATGGAGAAAATGGATCATATCTCTGGAGTTAAGCATTATTTATTGCAACATTACAATACTGAACTCAAGTAAAAGGGTGTTTATTTCCTGAAATGCATTATGTTTTGTTAAGAACCTTGTATCTTTAATTTTTTTTATAAATACACTCATTGGGTTCTAGATAGCTAATGAGCATGTTCGCCTTCAATGAAAGTGATCCTAGGTTCTTGTATAAGTGAAATGATCACAACTGTATTACTATTTATGATTAACTTAATTAATTTCAACACTACTACTATTAATTCACTCTGATAACTTACAGCTTTAAGGATAATAGCCTTACTAAAATCTATTATATATAATTCCTTCTCCGGATTAATTTGGATATATATAGGTATATAAATAGAATACTAATTCACAGGCTAAAGCACAACAGTTTGAAATTTTTACGATGAAACCTCATTGATTTGAAATTTTTACGATGTATTGGCCATAATGTGTAACCACCAGAAAAAATGTTATTTTGAACCTAAGTGTCATGGGTTTGATTCCAGAGGGCCCCAAAGTCTCGATTTTTCCCATTTAAAAGCATTGCTTTGATTTTTGGGAATTTTTAAAAATTATTTCCCAGAGTGGTAGAGAATCAAAACTTGAGGGCCTATATATGGTCATGATCTACCGAAAACATTAATGACTTTTATGGAAAATATCATGAGTTCGATGCTAGGATGATGCAAAAATCTCCAATTTAAAATACATTGAGGTAGTTTTTCATTATTTTTTTGATGCTTTTATCGAAATGATAGGAAGTTCTTACTTTGCTCGAAGATGTATATTAAGACTTTGTTTCAGGAAAAAATTATTTAAGACCATACTGTTCCAGGGTTTGATGCGAAAGCACATTAAAATTTCTCACATAAGGAATATAAAGGAAAAGTAGGACATCGTTTGAGGCAGTTGTAGCCAATATTTCTGCTTGAATTTTCACACATAGTTAAAGATGGTGATTATCTATTGTGCTGCATAGGTAGTATCACCAGGTAGACCAGGGTTCGATGCTGGGCGGTAAATATATCTCCCATATAAAACACATTGGGGTAGTTTTTCATTATTTTTTTATGCCGGACTTTCATGATTTCATGTATGTATGTATGCATTTGCAGATATTTGAATGAATAAGAAAATTATAATCTTTTATTGCTATTGTAGGATATTGGCATTGTCATGTTTAGAGTTTGTTGTTTTACTAAGGTATGATGTTGTGGGAAATAAATGGAGTAATTCACGGGCAGCAATCTTTATTCCCAGTATTTAATTGATCTGAACAAATAATAATATTTGTAGATAATATAATATTACTTGTGAAATATTATCTTTTGTACTTTAGAATTTTGGACATTCTTAAGGTTCAGAAAATATCCTGAGCTAAATTATATTTTTGAAATCATGGAATGTTGCTGTTGTGTGGGATTTTCTGGCATTTGCTGATGGCTAGAAAATACATTTGAGCTAACCTCAAGCTTTTGCCAATTAAAGATAAAATATTATGAGGCATTCACATGCGTCTCATGTTTGTGAAGATATTTGCTTTGAACGTGGATAGTTCTGGATACTAACATTTTATAGCAGTATAATATTACAACTTTTTATGAAATTCCTCCATGATTTCTTTACTTTATTTTTCAAATTCTTTGGTTGATTGTAAATATTTAGAATAATTGATGTATAGTATGTATTTTACTATCAAAAGCTTTAATGAATAGAAAGTTTAATAGTTTTTTAATATTCCTTTAAAAGGGAAGTAGGGATGCAGGTCTTGATGAAGATATGGATGATGACATGATGGATAGCCCCCCAAAGAGAGGGAGAGCAAGAGGGGGTGGCAGGGGTGGTGGCAGAGGAGGTAGCAGAGGAGCTACCAGAGGAAGAGGGGTAAGATCTATTTTTCTTTCCAATCATATGTAACCTATCTTTAATCTCCATATGTATTCTTTAATTGTATTTTTATACTGCCAAGTTTTTAATTGCTTTTTAATATATATCAAATTTAAAACAGTTGAGTCTCATATCTGGAAAGAATTATTTAGTTGAATCAAAAGACATACGGGCTAGGATTTAGTGCTTGAAGTCTGTATAGAGCTAGAGATGTGGATAACAAAACAGTTCAGATGAAAATTTGCAAAGTATATTTTAATGGCTGTAATATTATAAAAAATAATTTATTATAATGTTAGAAATTGAATACATATTACAAACATTCTAGATAAATTCTCTTGTCATTATTTTATTATTTCTCCAGATTCAATTGAATTTATGTATTGAATGATCTAATCATGATCTCTTTTTAATAGAGGCCCTTGTAGTGGACACAACATATTATTTGCAGGAATATTTATATTGATAGGAGAAATATACATTATACATGTAAAAATAAGTCATAACACTAGGGTGGTTCCGTGAGGAACATACTATGCACTTCCATCTAAGAGTGTTTGTTGTACAGCTCGCCACAAAAAAATCGAACGGCGTACCCGTAGCTGCAAAAGATTGAGGGGTGTTGAAAAACAGGGCTTGGCAACACTGTATGGCCAAGAAATAAGGTTTGAAAAACAGGGCTTGGCAACATTGTATGGCCAAGAGATAAGGTTTGCTCTTATTGGAGGTCCCAGGGAATGCTATACCAGCAATTTCAGGAACTTTTCCATTAAATAGTAAGGTATTATATTTTGAAAAGGGCAGTGGTTGTAAGGTAGAAACAGATTCCTCTTTATTCGTTACGAGGAGACCCAACAATTTACATCTTGATATAATTACCGGCTCACTTGAATATTGACAACTACAGCACATATGTAATAACATTTATTGTTAAACTGAAGGATAAATTATATTGAAGGTTTATGTATAAATTAGGAACTAAAAACATAGTGCCAATAATCAATAATGAATCATGATGATGGTAGTGGTAGGAAAGTTTAATGTTAGAATACCTTGGCAGAATTACGGAGTCAGCTGTTTTTTAAAACATATCATTTGCAACTCAGATGAAACTTTCTCAGCAGAAATTCAAGATATTTGTAATTTTAAACTATTCTTTTCAAAATTGTATTAAAATTTTATTGAATTTTTCTTCAGAAGGGAAAGAAGGAGGCTGAAGTCATCCATGTCAGTGATGTTGATTCTGATGCGGAAACTCAACCACCTATCAGACAGAAGCCGGCCCCGAGGGGAGGAAGCCGGGGTACAGCACGAGGGGTAAAATTTGAACTTGTTCTTTAAGTCATTAGATACATAAAATTAAGATTTCTTGAGATCTCTGTTATCATTGCTTTAATTGTAACCTAAGATAAGATTCGATGCTGAAGATTTTTGGAATTTTTGCTGTATCCTGACCATTGCAAATCTTTAATTTTAAATTTTAGTTTTTAAATTCAAATTTACTTCTTAAAGTCGGGGTGCATATTTATTTAATTATTATAATATATCCTGCAAATAGATGGCAGTTCCAACAATTGTCCATTCACAACTTAATTCAAACCCTAGTCCACCACATCAGACATTACAAAAAAACAAATACACCAAAAATAACATCGCTATCCACTGACAGTATTCAAACACTACAACAATATCTAATTTACATACATCTTCCTGGTACACCCCCAAAAATGTACACCACCACCATATCCTCTAATCACAAATCTACATTTCTCATTTTACAATGTTACTTTTCAGGCCAAATTGTCACTTAATCGTTTTGTATTATAAACTCATTGTATATTATACATACATTTATATAATACAATGACAAATGTGTTTTGATTACATACATTATTATTTTCTATAAAAATTATATCACCATGTATGATAATTGTATTGATAACTGTTTTATTTTGATAATTACTTCAGGGTAGAGGGAAGAATGTTCCGCAGAATCAAACTCAACTCTCGTTTCTGCAAAAAGGTTCATCTGACTCATTCATGAGTTCACCGAAGACTAAACCTCGTCCTGGTTTCGTATTCATAAGCAGTGATGAAGATTGAATCTGGACGTAAACTCTTATTCGTGATCATTTTTTCCAGTTTTACTGCCTGAATGATTTTAGGAGATATTTTAGGCTGTGATGGTTAGAAAGTATGTCGATGCTTTTTTTTTCCTAATTTGAAAGAACTCATGAGGCAAATATTGGGTCTTAATTACTCATTCATTACAACCTAAATGCAAAAGATATTTATAAGTTCCTGATTTATTCTTGAAAAAAGATTTCTATGTCCTACTCTTGTACGCACGTTTGTCAGTTCCAAGGTTTTATAAGTGTTCAGATGTTTCACTAATTGTAAATAAACTGACAGTAAAATTTTTCCACAAATATTTGTAGCATATATTTGAATTCCTGAATCAATAAAACTTTTGATCTTCCCATCGTTCTGGACATGAATAGTACTATAATAACAACATGTTTAGTTCAAGTTAATTGACTAATTTGAGTGAAATTCGAGTTCAGAGCTCAATTTAGCTTTAATAAGTAAGGAAGATTTATCTATGAACTATGCTATGTAATGAAGTCAGCAATTATATTTTGTAAAGGCAAATAACTTTATTTGAACTATCCTCTTATGGTTAAACTGAAACAAATGATTATCACCTACATATTTTTAATGATTAATTTTTATATATATCATATTAATTTTCGATCACTTATGAATAATCCATTCAGCCAGGTAATTACTATAAAACTCAATTTTTGTATGCAATTTTAGCCTCAATATAATGATTGTTAACTAATGGTATATCTGTATGTTCCTCTACTATGTCAATTTACAGAAGTGAATAAACAGGCTGTCTATTGCACTCTTTATTTTGTATAATTTTTGCTTGTGTAATTCTTCCATCTATAAATGACGATTGTATTGTAATTAATAATTTTAATTAATTAAAAAATTATAATTGGAAAATAATGTGAGAAATGTAATCATCCTTGAAGCTACATTAAGCTATTCAAATTCAAAAACTGTTGCTAAGCAAAATGTTTGTAACAAAATCTCTTTAAAAACAAAAAAGTTTGTCAAAAGCAATAAAAGTATTTTCAGCAAGATTCTATATCGTCAAATGTTTTTTATAGGCTGTGGACTATAGTCGACAAACTCATTCGAGAAGAAAGAAATATTTGTTGACTGTAGTCAATTTAGAATATATCTGAATCCTGATCTATAATCGCTTCTGTTATTATTAAAGTATTATTATTACAGTAGGGTTATTTAATTCATCATCCTTTTTGTCTTGGCTTAGAATTTGATTTTCTGAGTGTCCTCTGCACAATCTACAAAAAATTGAAAAATACCCTCATTGTGTTCGAATATCCTATCTAATTTACTACATTTAAAGTATCATAATAACTTATATCCTTTATTGATATTCTACCTCAGGAGCTCAGTTGAGCTGATAGTGCTCAGGAAATCTCAACACTGCAGGTGTTAGATGTATAAGCTGAATCACTGTAATAGCAAGTAATTTGCAAAAACTGGAGGTCAATTTTGATATTAATTTTAGAGGACAGTAACAATGTTATTAGAGATGAATAGAAAATGAATTACTGGCCTTTGCAATATGAGATCGGCAATATTTGATTCGAGAGGTGAAAACTTCAATGAAACAAAAACAATTTGAAAAGATATAGGTAAATAGGGGATTAGACCCCGCAAATGCCTGGACGCAACTAAAGGTGCATGCAAAATATTTCCCTCAGTACATGATTTACGTCATTCTATGCTGAATACAAATTTATATCGAAGTATACTACATGTTTAGTGATGAACATACATGTACAGTAAAAGTCCGTTATAACGAGAGCCGACAAAAATCGGAAAAGTACTCGTTATAACGCGTATTCGTTATAGCCGAGTCTGACTAAGTCCGACCTCTTGAATACAAGAGCAGCCAGTGCAGCAGAATGAAGGGTTTTTTATCCTTACGCTAATGCTTCATAATTCGTAAAAGAGTACGTTCGTTTAAAAAAATACCGTATTTTCTCGAAAATAACGCGCACCCATTTGAGTCTATTTCTTCGCCTCAAAAATGGGGGTGCGCGTTAGAATCGGCAGCAAACTAGATTTGCATCCTAGGCTCACCCTGGTTCCATAAAGTAAAAATAATATAAAACACCAGGATGATGTTGAGGGTTATGCTAACTAGGTAATGTCATTGAAGATAATGCCGAACATATTCTGTTTTATATACTAATCGTATCGTAAACAGTTGTTTCGAAAGCGAAACCACCGACAACAAGTAGACAAGGCAATGTAAAAAAATGGACAAAGTCGACCTAAAAATATTACAGGCATTGAAAAAAGAACCTGAGAAAATAAACAACAAACTGCGATTCTTTGAAAATTTGTTGCCTCATGTAAACAAGTTTGATAACAATCAATGGCTTCAATGCCAAATGCAATTTCTTCAAGTCATTTCGAAAATTAAAAATACATACCCCTCCATACCTCAAACCCATAATTTATACAACCAATCTACTTCCCAGATCCAGCAGTTTAATCAACCATCATAAGTTAACTTAACACAACCATTCAGTGTTCCCCAGATGCCTCAACAAGCATTAACGACTAACATACAGTCACCGCAGATTACAAGTATTCCAGCACCACAAATGACTTGCTCTTCAATCACAAATTTCCAGCCAATTTTAAACGTTGTACCGCAGCCGAAAAGTTCTGCTTCACAGCATTAAGAAAATGTTTCTCAAATGATCATGGATGATAATGTTCAATCTCACAGCCCTTCAGTAACTTCATTATCTTCAACAAATACTATTGATTTCGCTGAATTGCAATTCATAATGATCAAATATTGCCAAACATGTAATAAAATGTTGTAGCTTATTCTGAACAGAAATATATGGTTCTGCAATTTAAAAATTGTTTGGTGAATTATTATTATTTCCCAAATCTCAATTTAACTTATCTTTAAGTTATTGCCAGCATTTCCACTGGTTGAATACCATTTCTCAGTCTAGTATTTTTCCTTCGTATATGAATTTTCAGCAGGTTGTGCTGTTCGTCGAATGACGAGAGTGACATCCTAAAATAATTGAAAAACTTTTCTTCATCGTTTCTTAAATCAGGAAACAAAGTGTAGAAGGCTCCAACTTCCTCTCTCCTTTGATTAATTGGATGAACCCAATTACGTCTATATTTTTGCTTCCTCTTCAATCGACGACGAAATAACAGTAATGCAAGAAGATATTCCTTATTCATGTTATACACAACACTACTTATTATATGATAAAACGACAATTAAATAGACACTTGTTGCACAGTGGTCAGTGATCGACTGATGAGGCGTATCTCTTTCTAGTCTACAATGAGCTGTATCAAAGTCTTTATGAACAGCAATCAAGAGAGCATCATCAGCATAAAGTTGCTATGTGCATTCCTTAACATAGCTGAGAACATCATTAATATATATAAGAAATAGTATGGGCCCTAAAATTGAACCTTGAGGCACACCCATAGAGCTTGCAGCTTCGTCATTTAAGCAGTCATTAACTTTGACTTTAATATTCCTATCTCTCAAGTAGCTAACAAACCACTCATACAAGATCCCTCTAATGCCAATTTTGTACAGTTTTTCTAGAAGTATCTCATGGTTCACTGTATCAAATGCTTTCCTTAAATATATAAATAGCAAAATGACAGATAATCTATTTTCTAAGGCATTCCTGACATTTTGTGATAGATTCTCAAGGGCCAGTTTGGTTCCTTTATTTTTTTGGAAACCAAATTGATTCTTCACAATAATATTATTCTTTTCCATAAACTCATACATGATGTTGGCAACATGTTTTTCCAATACCCCTACAACACACATTTGGATATACATATGTATTTGTGATGTATTTTAACTGGATGCATACATATGTATTTATGAATTGTATTACATTTGCAATACATTTGTATTTATTGAGCATTTATACATATGTATCCATATATGAAAAATACATTATGTATTTTTCATGCATGGATACATTTGTAAAAATGATTCAGAAATACACAAAAAATACATATACGTATATTTCTTGTATTTTCGCATTAAGAAATGTTTGTTTAAGTTTTACCGGAAATTATTACCTAGAACAAATTTGCAAGTTTTCCTAATTTAAATGATCTGTTCATCATGTATTATATATTCTCGGAAGTGGCACACAAATTTAATTTTAAGTGGAAGTGAGCGTACGGAGCGCACGTATTGTAACGCGGTAACGCTATCTGTCGGCACAATCTCGGAACTCATGAATTTTGAATTCATCAAGATCAACGAATTTCGTTGACTTCGTCGTCAGCCTCATGCAATCTGGAGTTTGGCTTCCCTTCTCCTGTGTTCGGGCGTTTTCATAAATCGTGATCCAGTGGTTTCCTGTTCCTGATTTATCAAGGTAATGTGTGATTTCTTTTATTCAATGTGATATGAGATGATTTTCTCAGATATGATCGATCACCTGTTGATCGTTTTCTTAAGTTTCCTTTAATGTTTTAACGGCTAAATAAAATGTGACTATAGTTAGTTAGACTATATATAAAATCATTGATGTATCATATATATATTGATATTGTTTTTTTAAATTTCTTTGCAATTTGCACTTTAGTGTGAACTTTATTGACCATTGCATATGCTCGCTTTGCATCATCGCGATCATACGTCCTTACTATTATTGCTTTTGTGCTTTCCTTCAAACGATATTTCCGTTCATTTTATTATATTTGATTATACTAGATGAACCGGTGAACTTCGTACCACCTAAAATTAAAACAATCGCCTTCGTTGTCAAGGGGGATATGGGTTGTTTACAACTTCGAAATTTTGATAAAATATTCACGCATTTTATCAAAATTCTCGAAATTTCGATTCGTAAACGATATTTCACGATCAAAATTAGAATATTTATTCTATTCCCATTCTTTTGGTGCTTGATTCGACTTTGTGCAATTATTATTTCTAATTTAAATTTTAAAACGAAATAAAGCCTGCTGCGACGAAAATGAACTGTACGTGCATCCAGAGTTTATCTATCGCCATTTGTTGAGTTGACTGTAATCAAATCAGAGTAGCCTTGTTATTAAAACCTTAATTATCAAGCCTTGCTAGTTACCTTCAAAATTTAATTATTTTATTCTCAACAATCTTACATAAATGTTTGTTTTCCTACTAGCTAAATGACCAATGTATTTGTTCTAATTACCTCTGTTTTCAGAAAAATGTACCTTTTATAAGTATCTTAAACCTTAGTTCAATTAAGTCTTTACGTACTTATTGAAGTAGTGCATTTTATGAACGATAACGTGTGTACATCGAAGTCATTAATGATGATTTATTTTTTTCATGCTCCTGCTTTCTCGAATCTTCAGCTGGTCCCAATGTAAGTACCTAATTTAAACATTTGTGTAGTTATAATCATGGTGGATTGCCAGGTTGCATAGCAGCTCTGCTTCTAATAGTTAAAGTTATGTGTCTGTACGCTCTGCATATAGAGATTTACGACTAAATATCACTATTTTTATAGATAGCTTTGATCAGTAATGAGCTCCCAAAAGTGAAAAATTATTTTATTACCTTAAGGCTTATTATAGGCCTGACTCATTTGGAGAAGTTTCCATTATATACCTTTAAGTTCATTAGAGGCATTACATTAATTCAAATTGTCATATTGACTATGTGAAGACTTCATCATAGTTCACATGACCTTACTGCTTTGAATACATTTCCATATACTCAATATAAGCATTTAATTCACTTAGTGATATATTGATCACAAACTTATATCTCATTAAGAGAGCAAATCTTAAAAAGGGCCTAATATTTTTGTGTAGATGTTTTTTTAACTTGTGCTTCTCCTTTTCAAGGATATTTTGGATGAAACAGAATCTTGATCTGTTTCCTGGATTGAAGTGTGACTTATTTCCAATGCTGGATATTAGCCAGCAGCTGTGTTGGGATAGTGCAGCCATTGTTCTATGAGAGATTTGTCCTGTAATCTGGCCCTGGGATGCCTACCTACAATGCACAGTTGTAGTTTGTTTGTATTATATTTTTTTATTATCTTTGTTTGAATCTTGATCTTGTGGCTTAAACTGAGTGTAACTGGCCCTGGGATGCCTACCTACAATGTACAGTTGTATTTTGTTTGTATTTAATTTTTTATTATCTTGGTATGAATAAATTTTATGTTATCCAAATGTGCTGGTTCCAATTTCTTACATACCCCATGACCCTCATTTTTTCATATTGACTGGTTTTTCATGTATTAATTTTAATATTTTAATATTAATGTTGACTATGGGAAAATAATAAAATTGTTAATATGCCTATTTTAGTAGTGTATGAAAATGGAAAATTTAATTTAATTATGCAACAATTTCCCAGTTAACTGGGAAATTGTTGCACAAATATATTGTCATTTAAAGTTTGTGTATGTAGGCCTGAATATCAATTTGTAAATTTGACGTATACATACAAATGTATTATTCGCGTAAGGCTACTCAATTTTACAATTCGTAATACGCGCGTATACATACATCTGATGGAACTTTTGAGCCACTTTTCCGTCAAATATACGTACGAATTACGCGCGTATTCCAACTTATACATATGTATCTCGTGACGTATTTCCTGCGTATTCTTTATTTAATACAGATGTATTACATATCCTGTGTTGTCTGGGTATTTTATGTAGTGATGGTAAGATAGTAATAGGCTTGTAATTGCTGGGATCATTATAAGTACCTCCCTTATGAACAGGGATAATTAGCCCTGTTTTTAAACTCTCTGGAACGACACCTTTAAATACACACATGTTTATGAAGTTTTTTAGGATAGGAAGTAAAACCTTGCTGCTCTTGAGATCCATCATTATTATTCTGTCAAAACCTGGTCCTTTATTTTTGAGACTGGATAAAATTTTACTGACTTCCTGTTCAGTTATTTCTGGCACAAAGATGCTGTTTTTTACATTATTCTCCAGTGGTTGTAGAAGTTTTTCATTGCAGTTAATCTTTAATTTATATACCTCTTCTGTGAACTGATTTAGGAATATTTTTCCTATGTCAGCTTCACTTACTCCCTTGAAACCTTTCTGGACCATAGCTTTTAAAGGATTCTTGTTATACCTATTCATTAAATGGTTGATTTCTCTCCAAAGTTGTTTAGGGTTATTTTCTAAGCCTTCAAACTTCTTCTGGTAATATTTCTTTTCAGTCCGCATGAGTTGTGTTACTTCATTTCTTTTTTCATGATACATCTTATTGTAATGGGTGTTGGTTGGGTTACTCTTCCATTTCTTAAACCACCTATCCCTTATCATCATTAATAATATAAATAATAATAATAATAAATCGTCTTTATTTGGGCGAGATTGAGACTTAAAAGTCTCTTCTTCCATCGAACCCATCGTCATTAATTATAAAATAAGAAGTAGAAAAATTAGAAGAATTGTGGATGTAAAAAACCTAAGAGATATACAGTGGAGTTCATCAGAATAGACGAGCATGCTGTGGAGTGACTGTATACTATACTTTTTCCACTATGAGAAAATAAAAATTAAACAATAGCTAACCACATGCAGCAATTCCAACAGGTTTTGGATTCGAACCTTCTGGGATATGATTCAGGTTTGGATATGTATTTAGTATAAAATGGAAAAGTGGTAATTTGCTGGTAGAAATAGATAAGGTCTCCTCAAGATTTCGGAAGATTGTTCTTGTTACCTCAAAATAGATATTTGAAAGAACATGGACCGTTTTGTGATATCAATTGTATCTAAACCAGAAGGAAATTCGCTGATTCATTGCCTTGATTTACCGTAATGTTTTTATTTTCTGTAAGATGTTGATCTTATTATGTATCTATGTAAGAATACCTCACTAGATCAAAATAATAAAAGTATGATATTACTTCAGTTGAGGGACAGGGACGTCGCAACGAAATTTTTCATGGGGGGGGCAAACCCAAATGAGAAAATTTAAAATTGCTAAAGAGAATTCAAGCGAACATTTTGGTTTGGGGCAATGAGAATGCACTATATTTAGTGAATTTATATTTTGATTAACAAAATTGACTTCCGATGATAAAATGAGTATATTGCCCCCCCCGGTGAAATTTCTTGGGGGGCAGCTGCCCCCGCTGACCCCCGGCTGCGACGTCCCTGTTGAGGGATTTAACTTTTAGTAGAAATGGCTTTAAAAGCTTTCAAAGCACAATTTATGATTTTATAAAAGAGGCGGATAGGTTCAAATGGAACCTTCCTGGAACGTGCGGTTAGTTTAAGTCTTGGCCAAAAATTTTGCTAAACGAATTTGCGCCTAATATTTATTCCAAGGTCGGAGAATCTTTTCCTCATTGAAAGTTAGCATCATAACAAACCAACCAATCAGCAAAATGGAATGGGAAAGCATCAGACGAGAATTATATTTACCCAAAGAGTCCTAAATCGATATAATCAATGGAATACCCATTTGCACCTCCGTCATCAAGAAGATAATATATACAAATTTTTTTCCAGACGACATAATAAACGGCTGAGGAACGGAAAATAAAATGGAACCCTTGTTTGTTTCAAATGTGAGGATAAGGGCTACAAGGAAAGAAGTTCAAGGCCCGCTGGTTCCCCACGTCTATTTAAAGCCCAAAATACCGAATAGTTAATGAACGCTAATTGTGTGAGGTGCAGCAAGTATTTGACGGACAGTTTCCTTATTTTCCTCTCAGCAGTAAAGGCTAATATTTTTTCTTGAATCTGCAAATCGAAATAGAATCCGAGGAACTTATGAGATGGATGGCCTAAAGAGGATTTCGAAGGTGGCTAGGCCGAGGAAAGACAAAAGATGCTGGATTATGTAAGGAGAGGATTAAGATTATTTGTGTGTAATAGTTGTAAGAAGAAGAAAGAAGACACTCTTAGTACGAAATTTTAACTAATGTAGTAAACCTGCTCCTGGTTTACAGAGACATTTAGTCCATTTATGCTCGGGAATCCACCATATTTGCATGCGAAAGTTACGTAAATTATAAGCGGGAATGCGTAATTTTTGAAAGCCTCGACATGAAACAACAATAAACGGGGTTCAGAACTTACAAATAGTTGATAACAGAGATAAATATTCCTGGATAATTAAATAGATATTATTACAATTGTTTTCGAAAAAGAAAGAAAAACATTTTGCAAGTCAAGATATTATTGAATCTATTATACTAACCTGGTGAAGGTATAGAAAATACCCCGTTGTCCATATGTCTAATAGTCTCAACCCTCTTTCCTCTCTCTCCTTGCCGAAATATTGCGCTCGCATTGCCCTCAGAGATCCTTCAAAGGGCACCATCGTGATCCATTTAAGTGCCGTCCCCTCAATTATCACTTCTTTATCAATTCCCTCCCCCGCGTTCTCCCTCTGTCGGGGCAGTTCAAAGGCAATCAAAGGGGAGCCAAAAAAGCGAGCTGTGGGTGGAGTGGGTGTGTGCCTATAAAGGCGCGGCAGGTGCTCATCATCCCCAGAGGGTCGAGGAAGTGGCGAGCATTTTTTCCTCAGGTGATTTGTTCCTCATCATCATCTCCCCCATTCATATGCTCCGCGACTTCCATCACCACCGCCGCCGGTGCTTTAAGGATTGAAGAAGGGTTCGCAGGAGACACTAACTTGAGTGCAAGGTAAGGAAACGGTTTCTTATTGACATTCCGATTAGAGGCTCTCGGTGCACCCCGCAGCGGTGGTGTTCCGTTCGCACAGTGGGACCAAATGCCTAAAAGTTGGTCATAACAAGTAAATCTCATCTAATCGGTTTGAAATCCGGTAGATAATAGTTTTTGAGGTCACTAATTCCAAATATGACATTGAAATTATTTTAAAATTACGTTTTCGCAAAATAAATCTCATTTTTTTTACAAAAAAGACAATATTCGTATATCATGCCCATAAAAAAACGAAAGTATAGGTTTCGTGATCGCCGATCACGCATATGAAACTCATTTTTGTAACCTATTCTTACGTCAAATCATTTCATTTTTTTCGATAGTGTAAATTAATAATTTTTTATGATTTTTAAATCCCTAATTAAAATTTTATGCGTATTTTTATTTGAAAAATATTCCAAACAAGTTATCGTTAATGGTAGATATCTGGGGGTTTCACCATTACTTTTTTAAGGTAGAAATTTGGAGGGTCTCCCTGCTAATCCGGACCCTTAGCTCGCCTTCGCAGATACTGAGCGCCCGACCTTCCCATTAGGGGGGACCATAAAAAAAAACTGACCGCGTGGAATACGATTCATAAAGTTATAAACAATTCAAATGAGCAACAATTTATTATCTTCGTCGTCTCACTCGTCCTAAGAGATACACAAGCGTCTTTTGATCGACGTTCTACGATGAAAATTAAGATTTTTCGTCATTTTGCTAGAAATTACCCGTTGACACGGCAACGTTGCCTCGGGGATGGGTTGGAGGAAGATATGCTCTCCGTCTTCGTTCATTAATGTTTGAGATGACTGAGTCAGATCAGTGAATCAGTGAGTGATTGGTGCATTGAAGCAGTTAAAAAGTATATAATTGGAACTACGCTTAAATAAGAATTTGTCAAAGTGGAGGCGTATAATGAAACCCTCCCTCCCCACCAACAACATCTTATAAACATTAATATAGCAACAATGTTTTTACCCGGTAGCGGCCGCATGTCAAAAAGAAAGAATGAACCTTACTTCTCGGTGAATGATAAGTGGTGTATGCTTACAATCAACAGTTACCAATGAAAAAATAATTAATACTGGTGGTTTTAAAAGGTCAAAAGAAGCAGGAAAGCAGCAAGGGATGGGGGAAGGCACCCGGAAAAAACCGTTCAATGTGAAAGCTCTCATTTGGCCGACGTGCATTACTACCCACACTCGGTCGTAAATTATAATAATTATAAACTATAATAATAAGATTTTTCACGAACACCGGAGAAGCAACCGGCACAGTTTATGGCTAGCCCGGTTCTTGTGAGTGAAAGTATCTCTACCCCGGTTTCACGACCATTTTATGACCGGCCGGACGAGCGAAACCGGTGAGTGTGTAAGTAGCCTTAGGCTAGTAACACACTAACAAAAAATTGAGCGAGTGGCAATCGGTGAAAGTTGGACCACCGAATTTTCATCACAAAAATTGGGTACTTTTCTGAAATAAAGTACAGTATAAGTACAGTCCTGGACAAATTAACGCAACACCAGCCGTAAGGATCGCTAGGGAGGTGCTGCGTTAATTTTGGCCAGGAGTGTACATAAACTGCGGGTAAAACATTAAAATTTCAATTAATGAGTAAATAAATAAATTTTCTATCATGCGAGTTTAATGTTTTTGAAATCGGTGGGCTATACTTGAAGCTATAACTTCACAAACTCGATGGATTCGACTGATTTATATACCTGCTCTATATACCTTAGTTTGATCAGAAGAATGTAAAGAAATTAATATGAATTAACCAGGGAACATTACCATTTATCTTCTGAAAAGGAATTAATTGAGAGGGTGTAGGAGTCTAGAGGCACTTAACGGACAGGAGTTACTGTAAAGTGAGTAACTATCTGTTATTTAAAATTCTGTATAAAATATCCTCTCAAAATTCGGCATAATCTTTCCCCTAACCCTTATCTCTTCTCTTTGTGTAGCTGTAGATAGGATTTTATCCTCGTTCCATTTCTAATCTAAATAAAATAATATTGAATAACTGAAGCTAAAATGTTCAGAAATTCTTATTTGAACGTTTTTTCTGGTTAACCCTTACCACCGAAAATGAAGACGAAATTGTAGGAGACAATCCACATCTCTCAGAATTACCTGGAAGAAGAAGGGTCAATAAATTGGCTGTAAAAACCAGAAGATAGGGTTTAAGTCGAAAGAGATGGGGACATACTTGAGGCAAAGAAGATGATATGATTCCTGCCGAAACTCAAAGGTAGTGTACTCGTATCAACCATCGTGTGTTTATCGTGTGGGTGAGATTCACATTGAGATTGTGCAGCGCTCAAGTTTTGTTACAGCCAATCGGCATTCATGGAAATGCGAAACGGAATTTTTGCGCGTGGGTTGGAAAGGTGGGTTAAATTCTCTTCAACTTCAGTATTTTTTATGTCCAGTTACTCTTATCTTGATTTAAATTTATAAAAGTGATATTTAAAGGTGTCTCTAATGGACATTGTTTGATGAATTGAAATACTTTTACTTTGTATAAGTTTTGTCTTTATTTTTGCTCACTATATGAATGTTATAACTGAAAATTCTTTCATATAAAAATAATAGTTAACGATGATGTAAAAACATATTGGAAACATGAAACTTGGTAGGTGGATAGAGATCATGAATATGTTTCATTATCGAATGTTAGCAATCCGCAGATGGTCCTTGGTTCGATCCTAGAGGGCCTTTTACATTCCTCAATGCATTTCTTATGGAGATAACGGAAACAAATTTTAGGTACTTCCCGGCATGATATCGACTTCATACTTTGTCTGAAATAAGATCAAGTCCTAACATGTCATTATATGTATTCACAGCTGCCATTAAGTCCTGGGTTCGACACCAGGCGTCTCTACAATCAGTAATTGATCCAATTTTAAAGAATTATTTTGAGCCCCTTTCCTATAATATAGAAACTTGAAACGCAGCATGTAGATAGAGATCATAAATATACTTTATGTACTTTGTTGAACGTTCCGCTGATTTCCCTTGTTTCGATCCCAGAGAGCCATTTACATTCTTCAATGCATTTCTTACGGAGATAACGGAAACAAATTTTAGGTACTTCCCGGCATGATATGGACTACAAACTTTGCATTAAATGAAATCAGGTCCTAACAAAATATAATGTTTATTCGCATCTACCAATAGTTCCTAGGTTCGACACTAGTTGTCTATAAAAATTAGAAATTGCTACGATTTTTAAGATTTTTTTTTAACTCTTCCCGATAACATTGAAACTAGAAACTTGGCATGCGAATAAAGATTATAAATACATTTTATATGCTTGCAGTATGCAAGCAACTTTTACTCGTATATCTATATATATATGTACATCCGGAGAAACGTATATATATAATAGATGTCATATTTTTTATTTTGCTGTAGATTTAAATGTATTTTCAAAGGGGTTTTAGGATTAAGCATTATGGCATAACTATAGAAACGTGTAGACTCCAGGATTGTACTCTTGTGTATAAATTGTGTTATTTGGTGAGGATTACGGATAATTATTGTTGATGTTAAGGTTTAGTAATGACAGTTTTCTTGGCCATAATGAAAGTTGTCGATTTCTCCGTAGGTATTGTTGAATGTGTGTTTTGCCAATGTAATATTGCCACCGGGCAGTTATCCACTTGTGTCGTAATTATTGCGCAAATAATAATATTACTGTCCCAAATTTACTACTATGAAATCTGTACACCCAAGTCATAAGTGAATTTTTAATTTTGGTTCAACACAAAGGGAATTATTCATTTAAAACATTATTCTATAATGCCTTTAAATGGAAGTAGGCGAATTAAAAGATTAGGAAGAATGTATTCTCACAGCCTTTTCGGGATGATATCTCTTGATCCTACATCTTAATACTAACCAAACCGCGCTTAAACTCAGTAGCTTCGAAAGAATTATATAATCAATACACGTAATGTACAAAATTAGAAATGCAACCTTCATAAGATGCGCTAAACTTATTAATAGATTTTCGCCTCTATTTCTTATGCAAAATTAAATTATAAAAATAGCCAACGAAATGACGACGACGATAACGAAATCGAAATAAGCAATAGAAAAAAAGCAAATAAATCGAGATAAGAACTAAAGGAAGAAAAACTAAAAGAGGATGCAGTTTTAGCATTTTGCATTTATATTGACAAATCGCTTGCGCTGGGTCAAGTTTCCTATTTTACATTGACTATCTATGCTATAGTCAGTTGGTCGTACAGTCATTATGGTATTTCTTTAAATTTTTAAAACTTTTAGAACGTAAAAATGTGCATAGAAATTTGCTTTGGAATATTTTATGCGATAAGAATATGCCATTCTGTTTTTAATAGATCTAATTATTAATTATTAAAAAAACCAATTCCATCAATTTACTTGTATAATGTACATTGCAGCGAACAACGAGATCCTCAGTGTATAGAAGATGGCCTCCGTGAAGTTGCTGTTTATTGCTTTCTTAGCAGGCTCGCTTGCTTCGTTAACCGATGGGATACAACTAATACGTAAGTGATAATTAGTAGTCATCGATTATCTCTTAAATTATTTCTGTAGAAGGGAGATAAAGATGCCCTCTGGAGTAAAATATTAACCGTAATCGGAATGCCTGGAGTAATATTTTTTGTATACAATAACGAGGTCAATGACAAGGGGTGCCTTGCTCCTGATCCATGAACCTCGGATAAAAATGAGTGAAATGATATCGGTGGTGAGAAAAGGTATACATCAAAGATATTCAAAAATAAAATAAGCACGCTGAGTGCGTCAAGATGTAATTATGGGCTTAAAATTGAACGGGATCCAAAACCTCAAGGGGGTGAAAATAAGAAATAACTTCTGGCTCATTTTTATTCTCTCACCTGAAATTTTGGTCATAACTCTTAAATTAACATGTATCTCTCAGTCTATCTTCTTTAACCTGCACTTTCATTACAATTCTCAATTCAAACGAAATCTATTACACCTTGAAATCGGTATGAAACCTTCTAACACAGATGTGTCAAATACAAGTTCGAGGAACTGTGAAGATTTTTGGTTCCAATGAATGTTTATATAGAGCAATGAATAATAGTCTATTTTTCTTAACATTTTGGTAATAAAGTTAGCTTTGCATAGATTTAAGACAAAGTGCAAAAGCCGCGCATAAAATTAGGCACGAGAGAACAAGACTGTAATTTCACACGGACCCCAGCATACTCCATCGATTGTAAGTTAGGTTTACATGAATCTAAAACTATTCACTGATTTAAACCAAACTGATAAAAAAATCTTCATTGATAAATTAAGAACATTGATAATTTTTAAGGTATGTCAAAATTAAGCTAATTTTTCGTAAAATTTGATCATATAATTTGTGAACTGGAGATATTTATAATTCAAAACTGCCATTTGGGTATGCTTATTCACTTTGCTATCTTAATTGCTGATTAATAAACCCTATGCTTTCATAACTTTCTTTTCGCCGAAAAGGTGGAACTCTTAATTGTAATGAGAAGGAGCAGGTCCTGAAACAACATAACAAATTGCGACAAAGTGTTGCGCTTGGCCAGGTTCGTGGGCAGCCTCCAGCAGCGAATATGAGAGAATTGGTAAGTCTAAAGCAAAATGATCTCCTTCTAAAACTAACTGACGGTCTCGTTTTATACAAGAAGCTTCAATGGCAATGTACACTTCTAAAATTATGTTTCCTCATTCAAAAGAATCATCCCCTTTTGCAGGAAAGTTCTTTGCCTTGAATTCGTCTCAAAGCAACGCGATATAAATTTGATCGCGTCATTATCACACGGAAATTCATCTTTAGTAACAGGAAATTCAAAGTGTGATAATACATTTCTTGTTAGAGAAGAGGAGTAATCCAGCCAACCAACATATCAGAAAGGAATTCTTATCGAAGACTGTAATCAAAAGTTTCGAAAATACGATGAAAAACCAATTCCGATAATTATCAGCATAAATATTAGTATAATGAGTCATTATCTAAGATGAAAAATCTGGAAAAAACGGTAATACGAGTGAAAAACGAAATCCATATCTGCGTATCTGTCCATATATGACCAGTCTCAAGTTGTAGAGACGTATTCGAGACGCAAGCGCTTCTACTCCAACACGGCTATATGTTTACGGCTTTCCTAGCCCGTTATAGATTCTATAATATATAATTATAAGTATATTTTTTTCTAAATATATGCGCGATATAAAAATTATATACTTTTATGTATGTACAATACTAGTTGCATACTTAACCCTCCATAGATTTTATTGGATGTGAATTTACAATATATTACTGTGAGCAACAATAATAGGACAGATAGCTCTGTATTCTGATCATAATTTACGTGGGTGAAAGCTCTATGGAAATAGTTGAAGGTTAGACCTCCAAACTAGTTGAAATATCCAGGAATCAAGAGTTGTATTTTACCCAAACGAACATTTTTCAATCAATTTGTATACACATATTAATCTAATTACACAATAGTGGAAACTGATCAAATAGGCAAATGAAATTTTTGAAGCTTACCTTAAGAGGTTAAAATATGCAGAATCTCATCAAGGGATATTGCCTGGCAAAGCAGTAAGTACTTACGTAATCCGTTTTAGCAATTTTTACATTTTAATTAACCTTTGATGACGCAATTTGCAAGAGACCTACTTGTGCGAAAGAGTTAAGATAAGCACATTTTGATTTTTATTTTTTTACAGACAGTGTCAAGCAAAATGTATGATAAAATAATAAATTTCCAATATATTTTTCAGGTATGGGATGAAGAATTGGCTTCGATAGCGCAAAAATGGGCTAATAGGGGCGTTTTTGAACACAATACACCGAGAAGTGGTAAGATATTAACAGTTATAATATTTTGGAAGTTTTTTATGATGGAGTCGAGAGCTCAGCTTAATTTAATTACATTTTAAGTTTATTAAGTTAGCTATTGCCGTATGCGTATGCGAGGAACGAAGCGAGAGAGGAAAATAAAGAACCGCGTAACTCCGAGTTCGTGTAGTATCACTGTAATTCAAAATCATGAAAATACTTGAATGAGCAAATGGAATATTATGTTCTCATTCACTCGAGACAAAAATCAAAGACTTTGTGGAAAGCCATTTTAGATAATGAGTAAAAACAGTGTAATTTTCCTTTCCTAGAATCGGGACATAAGAGCAGCTTTGTCCCCGCACGTCTTCAACAGGAGAAGAGAGGACGACGGTTGGATGTAGTACATACTAGAGACAATAGAAATTGTAAATTTTCCCGCGGCAAAGGGTTTTCTTACCAACGAAAACACCTTCCCCCATGCCTCACCTCTCATCTCCCTTCCCAAAAGGGTATTCCCATAACCTCTCCTTCCCTTTCCCCTCCAACCCCTCAGCACATTTATGAAACATTTGAAATATTTCTGTACCAGATGATGCTACTTTGGTAGCGAAACCGGTCGTCCTCTAAATAAAAGTGTGGAAAATTACACTGTTTTTACTCATTATCTTCCTTGGCAAGAAAGGTGTCAGTCTCATGAGTTTGATAAAAAATATTCTATCATAGTGAATACTACCCCATACCTGAAAACTATTAATTTAATCTAAAAATATTTCAGGTAGATTTAAAGTGGGAGAAAATCTTGCAGTAACAACGACCTTTCGAAATCCGAGTCCTTCTGGTTCTGCCGCTGAATTTAGTAAAGCAATAAATGACTGGTTTGTTGAAAGTTCCGGATTTCGTGGGGGTGGTGTATTTCCTTCTCATTCTGATCGGGTGATTGGACACTACACTCAGGTAATTTGCGTGTTTGAAGACATCCATTCAATTTCAGCATCACATCTATTTTTACAATATGAAAATTTAATCTTGGAATAATTTTGATGCTGATTGCAGGTTGTTTGGGCTACCACTACGTATATTGGATGCGGATTTAGTTACTACTATGACAATCGAAAGGGATACACCAAGCTCTACGTATGCAACTACGGACCTGCGTGAGTATAAGAATCTCTTAATAAAAATGTTAGTCTAACTTGTTTACATGAAAATAATTATTTTAAATTACTTTTCTTTCTTAGAGGAAATATTATTGGAAGAAAAATCTATGAAAGTGGTCAACCTAGCTGCTCTAGCTTCAAACTTTATCCCTCTCCAAGATACCCCGGCCTCTGTGGTAAGAATTAAAATAATTAAATATGCGTCCTTCAATTATCATGATGTCACTTTAAGACCTTCAATTTCTTTTCAGCATCTTTTCTTCTCTGTTCAGATCTTTCAAAAAATTCTAGGGTACTAGTGTATTGTATTGTCTTCAAGTTTAATCGCTGAGTGCGTCAAACCTTTTCTTGACAGTTAATGCTGAACTAGAACTTCCTTTCGCGATAATAAACGTTACTAACGCGACCGAAATACAAAATTATTTGGCAAATCGTTCAGTGTAGTTTGTAAGATGATTATCCAAATACGCCAATGCAAATTCCCTAAGGATATTCAAAAGAATTGATAATATCTGCTTACCTTTCAACAATCCTCCACGAGGCCCTTTCAATCTAATTGCTCTGATACCTAAAATTCATAAATCACGTTAGAGCCGAAAACAAGTTGTGATTAAATCATCTTGGAGCAACAAAATCTTTGACGTATTATTTTATGCAATGAAACAGTAAAAGCATATTAAAAAAAACGTATCAGCATACAATTTACTTTTTCATAACTGTAATAATGTTTAACGATTCTGTAATTGCTGGTTATGGACGAAAATATAATTGACATTAGCCGTCTTTGCCATGAAAACAACGTCTAGGACTAAATTGGCAAATTGCTGCTCTGGCCAGGCTTTGTCGACTCGGATAGGGAGACCGGATCCCATACATGGGGTAGAGTGCTGGAGGGGGCTGCGCAGTAGCCGAGCCGATGCTACAACCACAGATATATATGTACTACTATAATATATATCTGTGGTTACAACATTAAACCACGTGACTTTTCCGTTTTCTAGCGGCAATTCAAATACGCTGTGGAGTTTTACCTTGAAAAAATCGAGATAGTAACTCTGAACAACGTAGTTAATGCGTATATTATTTTACCAGATAGTAGAGCTTCTACTCAATGTTTCCTTAGTATAATAATCGGGTACATATATCCGATGTCATTAACTCTCCATAAGAAATGTATTGAGGCAAAAGTTAAAACTTAATGTAACTCACATTCCAATGAGACTGAAATATGAATAGAGATTCGTAAGAATATAATGGGGAATGATAGACTCCTTTATGCTATAGCTATGAATTGCAGAATATTTGAGGATATTGAAAAATTCAATATCACTCAGCCATTGTATATGAGTATGTCAGAAAGTTGCCCCTTACAAGATAATTTTGCAACATTTTATCTTTAGTAATAAACAGATAGAGATAGCTAGAGTAACGTTTTAAACTCCGGCAACCTTGGGTTAAAGTGGTCGTATATCACAGTAAAAAATTTGTTGCATATTTAAACAATGTGTAACTTTCATAAATATTTAAATAAAAACGCATTCAATTTATTTCAACGAATGAAAGAACAAGATTCCTCCATTCAAAAGTTACGACCCTTCAAAACGATACAGGTTCGTCGATTTTTGAAAATATTTGGAAATTGCGAAAATTGGAAACTTTACCTTGCTATGCCTCTGGTTAAAATCAACTATTGGTATAATCAGATACAGCTCCAAACAAAGGAAATGATTAAGAATAGAATGAAGTTACACTGAGATTTTTCTGTTAATATTTAACAACCACTTCTTTAACAATTGTTTATGAAATATCCTCCTGCCATATCACTGACAACTTCCCACATTCAGAATTAATTCATATTGAAGAAACGTTAGTTAGATATAAATCATAAAGTAATACATATTTTAAAAACAATACAGCTATGTTTACAGAAGGTAAGTGTAAAGCAAAGATTCAGAAAGTTTAATTTTACGCAACAGGCCATCTCTACACCCGAGATCTTTTGCATAGATGCTTCTAAAACAAGACTACTCACATCTAAAGGAGTCCATTTCTCTGCTATGTGATACTTCACATTATTACATATTGTAATTGAATTTAAATTTATTTCAGTTGAAGTTCATTAGTTTATATTTCTTAGCATTGCATTGTAATTTATTTTCAACGAGCCATACGTGCAATTTTGTAACGTTAACTAGTAATGCGGTGTAATCTCCAAGGTTTCTAATTGCTTGATAAATATTACAATTGTCAGCAAATAAAGGGACGTTTAATATAAGAACTTTTGGCAAGTTATTTACGTAAATTAAAAATAATTATATGTATGATAACGTTATGTAGGGTTCCAGGAAAGTTTTCCATTTTCCAGATTTTAGAGTGTTTAGAGGGCACAAAATCCTTCCCTCTCAAACTGAGAATCCATAGTTTTCTCCTTTCATCATGTACTGGGAAGCTATAAAGTCAATATTAATAATTATAAATAACGATAAAAGCCTGCGGGACTCTAATACACTCGGGAGCTCCAATGAGCTCGATTCAAGCAATAGCAAAAACAATTAAAAGAAATAAAGCAATAATAAATATTGAATACTCACCGAAGAGAATAATATTCCTAAAAGGAAAAACAAACTTTATCTTATTATAACCATCGACAAACAAGAATAAACCGCAGAAAACTGCTATGTTCCATTTTTGTCACATGGAATACTTTGCAGTAATCGCCGCAATCGCCTACTTGCAAGCTACTTCATTACCCTATTATATAATCTGTAAATGGCAAATGAAAGTTAAATGATAAAAAAATAATTCTAAATAAGTATTAAAATCACCAGAAACACAAAACTTACGAGTTAAAAATGACTCCGCTTTCTTTAACGTACTTTTTCTTGCAGTTCCATGCGCAGCATTTCAAAACCATGATGCCCAAGTAATTTAATCTTTTACGGTTAATTTTCATTCAGATACCAAAAAAAAATATTGAGTTACATTAGCAAGACTATAGAGCATCTAAATAACTCGAATTCAGAACAATAGCTATCCTTAAAGGACATACACACTTAAATATATAAATATTTTTATTTGTACAAGAAAAATCTACATTTCTATATTACTATACTTTAAACACTTTTACATTAACTAATTAAACTAAAATTAAAAATATATACTATTATTTACAAATTTACAAAAGAGCCGGACCGACTCCGTTTGGTAGGTTTGAAATACAATTAAAACCGGAGAATCAGAAAAATGTGATGATGGGGAAGAAAATGATGACGATGCCAATTGCTGATCTTCTTCGTCGACAGTCCTTGCTACTGTTCGCCTAATTTCACTTTTGAGTCTCCTTTTATTTAAGTCCGATTTTAAATTTCTCAACTCCAATACAACGTATTGGCCGAAAACATCAAAATCATAGTTCGGCTTCTGCAGGGCTTGCTAAGCCCTTGTAAACAGTTCCTCTTAATCTATCGCTAATATCCTTTTTTTCTTTTCCCTCATATTTAACTTCTCCGCACCGTCTTCTTCTACAACGACAGCTGCTTTATTTGTCTCCTCTCTGTCTTCTTGAATAGCCTATTTAAATTTAATACAAATTAGAGTTAATAAACAGCAGTGCAAAAGTATGATGTAATAAAGCATATAATACTTTCATTTCAGTTTCCGAAAACCAGAGAAAAACGGTTAAGACATGCTGAAGCAATCAATATTCAATGGAATTTTCCGCATTGCCAGGGTGCCCTCGATGGAAAACATATTGTAATACAAGCTCCTGCCAACAGTGGAAGTCATTATTTTAAATACAAAGGGACTCATAGTATCGTCTTACTTGGAGTCGCGAATGCTCACTACATTGACGCTGGATGCAACGGAAGAGTTTCAGACGGCGGAGTTTTTCAGAACTGTTCATTGTATGATTTACTTGAAAATGGTTCTGCTAGTTTTCCTGATCCTGAACATCTTCCAGACAGAACCCCTTCCAGGCACATATTGTAGTTTATTCTTTTCTGCCCAATAATAATTACATATGAAATATTTACGATGTTATTAAATTTTAGTACATGTGTGAAGTGTAATTTGTGCTTGCTTTGTTTAAACTGAGCAAATAAAACATATTGAATACGTGGATTCGTTTTATATACACAGAAAAACCACTTACCACATTAGACTGCGTGGAACAAGCAGTCACAACTGGAATTAAAAATTTCAATGCTAAAAAATATTGCCAGTTGCTGTGATGCCCCAGTCTTCTGATGCCCCTCTCCCACTTTTTATTTCTTCGATTTAGACTATTCTTGAGACACCTAAGAATCATTTCATATTGTGAAAACAAATATGAAATAAATTTTAGTAATCCTATTCTATCTAAAATTGAAATAATATTGTCTATCTAAACCTGTTGAAATTTTGTAGGAAACTTCTTAAAGGAAAAATATGTCATGCTTGACGTAACCAGTCGAATTAAATATGGATTGTGAAAATTACGAAGTGTTTTTCTTTTAAGATGGTTGCTATTCTATGTACCTATCTTCTATTGCAAACAAAATATTCTGCTTGCCCGGTTCCTCAAATTGTGCCACTTTCTCTGTACTTCGCTAGCGGAGCAGTTAAATTTTACTGCTATCTCCTCTAATACCACTTCCTTTTTATCTTTATTGCGATATTCTTTTGCTTTGATATAGCACAACATGTCATTTTCCTCATAAAGAGAAATTAGCTGGAAGACTTCTTCCTTCGACCACTCTTTGCGAGCCATATTCACATTCTACGACTAGAGATTGTCGGAGAGACTATCGCGCTATACGAACCTATATATATATACGCTATATAGTTATGCCTGACAGTGAAGCGTTCCTCCGTCCACTTGCGAGAAACTTCCGATAGCCTCACTGTCTGATAGCTCGGATCCGGGAAAAAGTTCCGCCGGAAAAAGTGCCGCCGGAAACAGTTCCGCGGGTAATTAATGAACCTGAAATTTATGGGAAAAATTGCAAAAATGAGTGTAAGAAGTAAGGTAAAATGCATGTATAATTCTTTCTAAATATGTAATTAGATGGTTGCACTTAACAGTGGACTATTCGAATAGCACCGAGGGGATGTGATTTCCCAGGAATTAACCAAATATTTGTCAATAGTCAAATAAATGGTATTCATTTAAGCAAAAGCTACTTAAGGTTTCAAAGAAAAATATAGCCATAGTTCAGAAGACAAGAATAAAATGAGAACTCAACCCCAGGCCAAGGGTTGTCATCAACAAAAGGGAAAATAATTCAGTTTCGTTATTAACGAAGTCATTAGTCATTGGTAATTGAACCCTGAATTTTATATAATAATCATTGATGTCTATCTATTTTATATATATATATATACCAATTGATATACTCGTCTTCTGCTTTGTGGATTACGAACAGGCCGACTAGGTAAGTACCTCCAACACTCTGAAAGCTTTGCAGAATCAAGGGATAAATTCTGACTAAATCCGTCTCTTGCATTTTGATTTGCATTCTACCATTCAATTAAATGCAAATACGGAATTTCTTTTCAAGACATTCCCGATAATCAACTTGGAATCTTAGAAACGGTCAGATTATCCCAAAACAAATAGCAATTTCATCTTTAAAAAGTACTGGGTTGAACACCAGGTCACTGGGATAGATTCGATTCGATTTTTATAGAAAAATTTGGGTTTCTATATCCTTAACTTTTAAGTACTTTAAACATATGCTTGCAGTGTGCAAGCTACTTTTACTCGTGATTGTGTATTTATCTTATTTAATAATCACCGATGTGTTTATATTTATTTATGTATATCCATCAGATGTCACTAACTCCCGTAAGAAATGCATGGGAGAAATTTTCGAACATTAATTTCATGCACTTCCCGACGTGATAGGACTATACATTTTTGGGAGTCGTTGAAGGTCCATAGGAGTGTACATTTGTTTGTCCAAGTATCGTTTACGTGTGATATTTTTACCGCGCACCCATTTCCATGCTACAGTTCGCATTCGATGCGATACCCCGCTTCCTAAAGATAAATAAGTGTATGAGTTGCAAGAAAGATTTCTTCTTGTAGACAATAAGACATTTCAAGCAACTGAAGAGGAGGGCAGAATAATTATTTTTCCACTGATAAACAGTTAGAAAAACTTGTCAGTGCTTTAGCCTGGTATATGGCTGGAAATTTCCCTCTAGCCCCACCACTATTCATGCAGCTTTACGTAGTTGGAGTTAAGGTATCTGGGGCATTTGTAACGGCAGTCTACGCAATTCTGCAGAGGAAAACTGAACGGGCCTTATATTTAACTTACAAATTCTTTTCTATTAAATATTACGATGCTTAAATAGACTATAGAAATATCTCACCAACGAAAATATTTTTTCATTTCCTACCCCAATTTAATCGATACCTTTTCCGGAGAAATTTTATAAAAATCTTCTTCTGGATTTATTAATTTCATTGAAGTCATACGCTCTGTTATTAAAATGAATTTCTAAGGAATTGGTCGATTCTTAAAAGATCCTAATTTTATAAGTAGTTTATTGCGGTTATTTACGAATTCAGCGTTGTGACTGGCAAATTTCCCATTATATTATTATATCCTTGCGGAATACGGATATGGAGACATAAGAATAAGGGATCTGTCATTCCTGAATAATATCGGAATGAATGAAATACGGAGGATTTTTTGAATAAATTTATATTCAGTGATATATCCTTCAACCTTTATTGTGCTCTGCAGTCGCCTTCCCATGTAATCTACCAGGTTTTTGAATACACCTGAATGAACGCCGCGCAGGAGAGGTCCTGAATCTGGATCTCAGGGTTCTGGACTCGAGATTCCTGATGTGCTGCTCCAGAGACGCAGGAGCACTGGCTATCTGCCGTCCACTCTTGCTTAAAAAAAACCCCGTAAATTTTCAATGGGATTGAAATCTGGGGAACGTCCAAGCCAAGGAAGAACTTATATATTGAAAAGCCAGAAGGCTCCAAAGACCCGATTTTTCCCATTTAAATGTATTGCTTTGATTTTCGGAAATTTCTAAAAAATACTTCCCGGATGGATAGAGAATCAAAATTGAAGTAGCTTATAGATATAGACATTATCTATCGACGCCATAAATGGCTTTTACAGAAAATGTCCTGGGTTTGATTCTAGGACAATGCAAACATCTCCCATTTAATATACATGGGGGTAGTTTTTCGATATTTTTTTGATGCATTTATCGAAACGATAGGAAGTTCTCTCTTAACTGGAAGATGTATATTAAAACTCGGTTTAAGAAAAAAAATTTAATAAGACCATAGTCTTCCTGGATTCGATGCCAGAGCATATTAAAATTTCTCACATAAGGAATATATGTGAAAAGCAGGACGTCGTTTTAGGCAGTTGCAGCCAATATTCCTGCTTTAATTTTCACATATAGTTAGAGATGGCAATCTCCTATTGTGCTGCATAGTAAGTAAGACCAGAAAGACCCGGGTTCGATGCCGGGTGGTAAATATATCTCCCATATAAAACGCATTGGGGTATTTTTCATTATTTTTTCATGCACTTACGAAATGATAGGAAGTTCTTGCTTAGATAGAAGTTTTATATTAAGACTCGGTTTAAGAAAAAAATAGATAAGACCACGCTGTGCCTGGGTTCGATGCCAGAGTACATCAATGCTGATAAAGAATATAAGGGAATACATTAATGAACATAAGGAATATAAGGGAAAATTAGGAATACATAGTCAGAGATGGTGATCTTCTGTTGTTTAGTATTGGGGTAAAAGTCAGCTCCATAATACACTTATTTTCTGCAAAGAATGTTCTTCGTTGGTTTTGAGTGATATAAATAAAGAATAATTTTCTGTTCTTTGTTTTTAATCATCGTTTCCGAGAACCATTTTTCCCTTTCAGAAAATGTCTCCTAAAAGGTGGTGCTGCTTATCCTAATGTGACCATCGAATATATTTTATAATCTTTAAATCATTTTTGTTTAATGAAGAAAGTGTTTATTCAAAGGATATGAGATTAAAACTTTAGCTGAATTTGTAGACGTAATTACAATTTTATTTACTTTGTTTATTGGTTTGGAAAAAAAACATAACCTGGCTATTAGCTATCTACCAAAAATGATGAGGCACGAGTTACGATCAAGACTGTACCAAGAGTAATTATCAATTTCGATTTACCCGCTGAGAATCAATGGGCACTTCTGCTAGTATTAAATAAGATGAAGGAGAATCCAAAACAGAATTTAATTCTATCAGCGAATGTGGTTTTCCAGTCGGAATAAAGAATAATTTGGTTAATTAAGAAAAACTGATTGAGTAAATTACACATTCTAAAGGTGTTATACAACTTAGATTGCAACAAAAGAAGGGTAAAACTTTAAAAACATTTTTAAAATATGTAAGGAAATTTTGCCCTTTATATCTTGATCTCCCTGTATATCGGGATCAATCATTAGAATTTTGCAAAAGACGATTGCATTTCAAGTATTGGCAACGTGTGAGAGAAAGTCATAATTTCTTACTATAGTCTGCCACTTTCCAAATAAAGAAACTCTCGAAAACCAGAGAGTACTGAAAAGTGATTTTTCGGCAAACTACATGAGGTGAGTGTTATATTTCCAAGAATTTCAGTTGGTATGTAACATGTTCTACTTTAAGCTCGGTAAAGGAAATTTGGTCTCTCAGACCAAATTTACCAGTCCTTTCAAAGGTTTCAAAGCGCTGTCTCTATTCGAATCGGGTTCCCAGAAATTTCACAGTAGCTACTTTTACACACCATAAGTACCAAAACCTTTACCCCCCACCTCTATTTTAATTTCTACATGAAAATCACGTAGTACCAACTGAAATTTTAAACAGAACTTTTTTGTCTCTAGAGCAGCAACAGAACTTACAGAAATGACATTACATCCTTATTCTAAAAGGGTTAATATGACAGGATCTTAGATTTCTAATATAAATTTCCTCAATCTTCCAAAATATCGAGTAACTGACTGAGCTCTTCGAAACAAGGACGAACGCCATAGAAGGCACTGACAAGCGAAAAAAGTTAGCATAATAGCTTTCAGGAGCGGAATGGAGCTGAAGTCAAACTAGTGGTAGTGGCATTCATCCTTAGCGATGAGACCAAAAATCTTCTGACAAACATCACATCCCTTCACATCCTCTCCCTACCAACCCTCTCCCTTCCCACCCTCAACCTTCTAACCCTATCCATTTTCACCCTCTCCCTAACCAACCTCTCCCTTCCCACCGACTCCCAACCCACCCTATCCCTTCCCAACCTCTCCCTTCCCACCTTCTACCTTCCCACCATCTCCCTTCCCACCCTCTCCCTTCCCACCATCTCCCAACCCACCCACTCCCTTCCCAACCCCTGCCTTCCCACCCACTCCCTTCCCACCCTCTCCCTTCCCACCCTCTACTTTCCCACCCTCTCCCTTCTTACCCTCTCCCTTACCACCCTCTTCCTTCCCACCCTCTCCCTTCCCATCCTCTCCTTTCCCACCCTCTCCCTTCCCTTCCTCTCGCTACTGATCCTATCCCTTGCAACCCTCTCCCTAACCATCCTCTCCCCACCCTCTCCCTTCTTATTCTCTCCCTTCCCACCCTCTCCTTTCTTATTATCTCCCTTCCCACCCGTTCTCTCCAACCCTCTCTCAACCCACCCTCTCCTTTCCCACCCTCTTACTTCCCACCCCTATTTTTTGTTACCCTCCGCATTCCCTCCCTCCTCTCACATACCCCTCACTTCTTTCTATCCCTCTCTTAATCAACCTCATCCATCCTCTACCTTCTCTCCCTCCCCATTAGATTTATTCAGAGGAAAAGTAACAGCAATACAATGAAAATATACATAATATATAAATTAAACATCATCCTGCCTTACATCTCATTAGAAATCTATACATTCTGCATTAGTTATTTAGGTTCAGGGTGCTAGTACAGTTTTATATTTGTATCATATAAACATTTCAAGTAATAGGAAACAATACAAGTTCTGGCCTTACAATTTTGGCTCGGAATAATGATAATATTTCACTTTTTATACATCTAATGTGTTATTTATAAAGATGTGCATAGATCAATAAACAAATTTAATCTCTAAAGATTGAATAAACACCAAATAGATACACAAATCTTAAACCTTCAAAAATAATTTTTAACCTTGCATCATCATTATTCATACTGAAGATTAAAAGTTGAAAAAGCTTCAAATAGTATACATAGATAATGATTCACTGAATTGTTCAATTGATTCTTCATTAAATAGTAAAGAATGTAATTATATGACTGGAATGTGCACTGTACTGGGACACTTCAGTTCACTTCAAAAGTCACGGATTTTATTTCACAAGGAAGTTTATATTTTATTCTTCCCAATCTTAAATTGGTCATTATGCCGTTCCCCGCCGTAGCAGCACAACTCCGTCCCCGACGCCGGCCTTCGAGAAAAATAATATTTGTATAAAATATGATATAAAAAATAATATCAGTATATAATATATAATATAAAAAATTCTCATCTTTTTATGCACCTTCAATTTCCATTGGCCTTGCATACTTGGTAATTTAGTTTCAAAATATAAAATAAGGCCTTTACATAGACTAGCTTGTATATTAAAGAATATCTTACGGAAAAGTGTCGGCTTTCATTGTGATAGAACAGCAAGCCATTACGCAAATAATTAACAGAAGTTTCTACCTTAATTGTTTGATATTAATTTCATTTTAGGTTTAGGAAGCAAATTTAATTACCATTTACGATACTTTAAATTAAGTATTGCTCTCTAAAACAGTTGCTCCGGTTTTTTCTTCCAGAATGTATTTACATAGATTGCATCAGTATTTACGGAGAACACTGATAAGTACTCGAAACTTTTAGGATGTATAAAAAATTATGCAGTACTCCATGCGTTAAGGAATGTAACATAGTAGTGCCGTTGAAACTGAGGCATTGTCTCAAAACTGCAAAAGAAAGATAAACTGAAAGTAAATCAATTGTGACGAAAATCGGTTGAGATTAGAGAACTTTAACGAATGAAAAACATACACACTATCGATCATACTTAAATAGGAATTATAACGACAATTTATTAAACATGTACTCATCGTATTCTGTGCACCTTCCATGGACCGAATATCTCCCCGCAGCATCTCTGCATTCCTACTCTCGCCCTTCCATGATTGAGAAAAGTTCCGAGCGTATTTCTGAAGGACAAATAAGAACAATTTATTAAAACATTATTTCGAATAAAAAACACTATGTTATTTAAAAGAACGCGCTATCTATCATACTTGGATGAGTAGTATGAACATTAGATTCCAATTTAATCATTGTATTTTGAATTCCATCTCAGAACCGAATATCTCTTCTCTGTATCTCTGCGCTCCTAATCTGCTCTTCCGTGATGGAGAAATTATGCGACCATGTATGAATAGAATATATTAAAAAAGGAAATGGAATAGTAATTCGAAAACAATTAACACCAGGTTAATTAAAACATACGCACTTTGTAGCATAATTAAATAGGAATAGCAAAAATATTAGATTTATATTATAGAATAGGAGTAGTATTAACATTAGATTCCATTTGTACTCACCCTATTCTGTGTTCTTTCCATCGACCGAATTACTCTCCACAGCATCTCTGCATTCCTACTCTTGCACTTCCATGAAGTAGAAATGTTCCGAGCGTATTTCTGAAGGATAAATTTAGAAATAATTAATAAAATATGATTTCCAAAACAAAAACACTACGTTAATTAAAAAGAAGGTAATATCTTTCATACTTGAACATGAATAGTAATAACATTAGATTCAAATTATACTCATTGTATTTTGAGATCCATCGCTGTACCGAATTTCTCTCCTCGATATCTCTGCGCTCCTCATCTTCTCTTCCATTATGGAGAAATGATGTGAGCGTATTTCCGAGAAATAAATGAAAAATAGTAAATGAAGGATTATTTCGGAAACAGAAAACACTATGCTAATCTAAATATACGCACTACTGAGTATACTCAAAAACGAATAACAAAAACGTTTTATTCCTTTTCTACTTATTGTATTTAATGTTCCATTCCTGGACCGAATATCTCTCCTCTGTATCTCTGTTTTCATACTCCGCTTTTCCAAAATGTAGGGAAGATTGCGAGTGTGATCTATAGAAAAATAAGGAAACAGTTAATAAAATATCAATTCGAAAACAATAAAACCTGTGTTAATTCAAAATACTAATATAATAGTAATAATAACGATCATAATAAAGAACTCTTCACTCCAACATTTCTTTGAGTAAAGTGTCTATTTGAGCATATACTTCACTCATTACTTACTAAGTACGTTATTACTTTAGTATTGTATTTGAGTATCTACTTAACTGTACATTTTATTCAAATTATACTTAATGATTTCTATTTTCCATCCATTGATCAATTATCTCTCCGCAGCATCGCAGCACTCCTTTTCGATTTTCTATGATAGAGTAATGGTTTTGCGACGTGTCAGACCGTTGAGGAATACTGGAATCTCAAATATCTCGCTTATTTATTTAATATTCTGAAAATATCATTTAAAAATAACTAAACTATATGGGGCAATCGCAAGTTGTCGCTTGATAAATCTTGGTTGAACGCCCTGTGGACATCACTCCACAAAAGCCGTAATAAATCATCCAAAAGAGAGAGAATTCACTTCCTCGGAACTTGAGAAAGAAAGAAGCCCAATTTAATTTAGTGCTTACAGAGATTATTGTTCAAAGAGAGATATATAATCTGAAAGATATCTACAAAAAAACTACAGCCTCATTTATTGCTAATTAAAAATCTCTATTTGAATCCAATAAAAATGTCAAAGCAAAAAGAAATATTATCAGTAAATGAATAAGTGAGATGCTTAAAAGGATAATAAATCGTCAATTCAAATTCGAATATTTTTCAGGACTTCCGTAACAAGAATTGTAGAAAGTATTTACTAAAGTCATTGGAATATATTAAGAATGATCATATCCGAAATTCAACTCCAGCAGTACAGTTGAAGACAAAATACTGTGATAGTAAACATCTTAAACAGAAGTTAATTTAAATATTAAGAATTCATAACTGATAGAGACTCAGGATTCTAGAGTGAATATAAAAATGTAACTTTTTTGAGAGAATCAGTATGTACCTATTATTTAAGAATAATACGCAAGCTAAATTTTAATCTTATATTAATAAAGGTACACAGAAAGAAATGATTTGAACTATAACTAATCGAAAAAAAAAACAAGCTAAGATTCAAATATAAACCCCATTGATATGACATCAGCTATTGACATCCGTTACTAATCCCAAATTAATTTCATAAAACGTTACGTAACGATTTCTATCTCTCTGTTTTTATTATTTATAAATTATATTGAAAATCAAATTCTGAATAAGATTTCCCAAAGCGAAATCGCATGAGAAATGCAATGAGCGATCACTGCTCGTAAAATAAAATTGGAGCGTTTATCCAGCTTCTTCCTCTACACGACCGTTGAAAGTATCTGCTAACATAATCTGGTTACATTACCAGTAATTATATCCGATATTCTTGACGGGTTGCACCAAGAAGAGGAACGTGACAAATCTTAGACTTCCATTGTATTTTAAACTAAAACATTCAAACTGCCTTCCTGAAAATTAAGCCTCGAAAACTAAAATAATATTTCACTGATTCTACACAAGTGAATATATATTCATTATTCAAACTACATTTATGGAGATTTTGAATTGATTTATGAAATAACCACGGGAAGATGGAAATTTTCCTCCTAAGGGATGGATGATACAGTAACGATGGACGGTAAAATAAAATTTTGAATTTAAGTAAATATCCAATTAATAATGATTTCTGTTAAGAGTTTTCATAAATTATAATCACCACCGAAATAAGATTTAGTCAAGAGCAAAACAATTCAATTTAAATTAAATAGATATTGGAAAATTTATACTAATTTTTAACTCCTTGATAATAATCCGCGTAGATTTCTCGTCTCCCCCGGGTTACGTTATGAAATAACTACAGCCATATATCTATTTATGTAATATTTTTACTAATAAATACTAAAATAATGTTTCACTGATTCTACACAAGTGAATATATATTCATTATTCAAGAACTACTAGTATGGCGATTTTGAATTTATTTATGAAATAGCCATAGGAAGATGGAAATCTTCCTCCTAAGGGATGGATGATACAGTAATGATGAACGGTAAAATAAAATTTTGAATTTAATTAAATATCCATTTGATTTGATTTCAGATAATAGTTTTCATAAATTATAATCACCACCGAAATAAGATTTAGTCAAGAGCAAAACAATTCAATTTAAATTAAATAGATATTGTAAAATTTATATTAATTTTTCTACCCCGAGTTACGTTATGAATCATAGCTAAATAACTTCGGCAATACATCTAATTATGGTAATATTTTTTGTGAAAAGACTCGAATAAAAATAATTGAATTTTAAATGCAAATATTGTTGTATTTCATGTGAAAGCCTGGCAATAATGAAACGGGTCAAAGTGAGCATCAATCTGCGAATTTGAATCGGCCATAATTTTATAAGGATTACTAAAGCACAAATGTAATTATAGTAAAAACGCAAAAAAATCATCGAATTTCCGAGAAATGTTTATTATATACAAAAAAAAATTCTTATACCAATAACTTTTTAGTTATGGAATATTTCTCCAAGGTAATGAGATGAGTACACACTAATGTTATGATACGTAGCTAGCAATAATATTTACTCTGACAAGAGAAAATAATGCAATAGCATCATACCTTCTTTTATACTACACAATAGAATTCCTGAATGTAGTACTTCATCAATGCTTCCTTCGATGGAACATCTTGGGACGCAACTTAATCAAAAACAATCTAGTCCTCGTATATAAGAAGAATTGCTCAATTAGCACGATAATGATCAGGTTGACGTTCTCATCCAAGTGAATTAATCCCAAAGGTATTTGATGTTCAACTGGTACGAATTTGGATTGGGTAATGATGAAACTTTTTGAACTTCGTTTCCCTCAAACTAAACCGAAATATCCCAATGTAAGGAGAGGCAAGAGATATTAATTTTCATATTCTTACAGTTCCCATTCGAGTGATATTAAGTTAACTTGAACTACATGTTAACTCAGTACATAAGGAAGATATTTCTTAACGTTTATACGTTTATAGTATCGTCTACGTGATACTATGTAATGTACAGTCCTGGCCAAATTTAACGCAGCACCGACCGTAAGGATTGCAAGGGAGGAGCTGCGTTAATTTTGGCTAGGAGTGTACTTTAAATTCCTTGGTTCGTCAGAGGTAGGTAATAGACCAGTTGAACAGTGAAAACCAAAGCGAAAGAATCCAAGGTCGTTGAAACAAAACCTCGAGATAAACGAAACTCTTCACAAATTATTGCTCGCTAATTTTGAAAAGAGAATTGTTTGGATTATTAGTTTTCGCTAATAAAAGTAGTTAATTTAGGCTTCGAGTTAAATTTTTCGTCTCCTCCAATGGGAATGCTCGTAACATCGTAATTGTTTACTGTTTAATTATAAGTTTAGAAATTGTAATATTTCTATTTGTTCACCATTATCACTAAAAATTGTTTTATATTTAAAGAATATCAATATATATAATTACTCTTCGTCGGCCATAACGAATGAATGGAGTTAGGGCATCAATTCACTTCGTGGGTCATCGAGAAAAAACAAGTGCATTGCATGATTCTGGAGAATTAAAATCGATTCAGCTTGAGAATATCTACATTACCTCCTCCTAAAATTAAACGGAGACGGATTGCTAAAGAATGCAATCTTAAATAGTTATGTTAGAGAAATTTGGTAAGACAACAGAATGTTAGAAGAATACATCTTTATATCCTTTACTTACACGTTTTATAAAGCACCTCGAGTCCAAAAAAGTCCTTGAATCTCTCTCGGAAGAATAGAAGAATTCTAAAAGCATTTTAACTACATTCCATTTCGACCACAAGGTCGAAGGTCTCATCCTTTTCGAACCTTCATGTTTGATGCCTTAAATACGCTTCGTAAATCCACAACAATACCTAGCAAGCACTTCATATTTATACTCTTTTTACACTTATATAAGAAAAACATATTATAAATACCTTATTACAATTGTTGACAAGCATAAACTCCTCGGAGGAAGGCGACATATGGTGGAAATCCACCGCAACGTGAGAAGAGAGACAGACTATTACTTTTTCGGTTTTATGAATCGTAGCATCATCATTATTATCCATAACACATCACTATGGCGATGGCGATTATTCGCTGAATCCTGTAGCGGATAATAAAACTGTGGAAAATGACTCTCTCTCTTCTCTCGTTGTTTACAATAAATTTTCACGTGAGTATTCCATGAGGTCACTCCCACTATGAACGGGTTAAAAACGAATTGTGGAGATTAATCCAAGGGGTGACACCGTCTTGAAGAGTTTGCACTAATTTATTTCACATCAACTATTATTAAAACTTGAAACTAACTCAAAGAAGATCGCCATTCCAGTCACGAACTCCATGTTACCACGAGGTTCTTACGTGGCCTTTAAGCGCGCTTTTACGCTTTTCCGATCGTCACGAAAAGACTGAAGTACTAAATTTGCCTGCGAGGAACCTTGGGTAATGTGGAGTTACTGGCCATGTTCATTCTGTTTCTCACAATGGTGGTCTTTCAGCCCTTCTAAATTTACCTGGATTATATTTTAGAACTATTCGTAACTCAAGTGCATACCGAGGGTAAAGCATTCTCACTTTTTTCACACCATTGTTACTTACGCTTCGAACATTCACAGGAAAGTCTATTCGTGTAATACTTTAACATACATTGCATATCCACAGGAATATATTCAAGGTAAATGTAGTAGGGCAGAAAGACTGCCAATGTGAAAAACATAATGAACATCACAAGTTACCTCACATTACTCAGAGTTCCTCGGACGCAAGTTACATACTTCAGTTTTTTCGTGACGATCGGGAAAGCGTAAAAGCGCGGTTAAAGGCCACGTAAAAACCTCGTGCCTACATTGAGTTCGTGACTGAAATGAAGATCTTTTTTGAGTTACTTTTACGCTTTAATATCAGTCGACGTGAAATGAATTAGTGCAAAATGTTCAAGACGGTGTTACCCTTTGGATTAATGTTCACAATTCGTGTGCAACCCATTTCCAGTGGGAGTTAACTCATGGAATATTCAAGTGAAAAGTAAGTACTTTTTTCTCAGTTATATTATCCACTACTGGATTCAGTGATAAATCGCCAACGGCGTGATGATATGTTATGTAAAATAATGGCAGCATCATCATTATTTTCTATTCTGTCTATCTGTCTCTCTTCACTCGTTGTTGAAAATAACTTATCACTTGAGTACTCCATATCAGATGTGAGATTTTAGCATTAAAAGAATATATTTCAGAATTTCAAAACTGTGAGATTTTATTGTGTTTTTGCGCCGAAAATTTGTTTTATTAACATGGTGTCCTTTAATTCATGTGAAAAGTGTAGAAATATAAAGTGATTGCTAAGTATTCTTGTGGATTTACGAAGCATATTTAAGGGATCAAACGGAGAGGTTCCTAAAGAATTGAGGCCTTCGACCTTGTGTTCGAAATGGAATGCGGTTGAAATGATTTTAGAATTCTGCTCTTCTTCACAGACGATCCGTCCCCGTTTAATTTTTGGAGGAACATAAGGTAATACAGATATTCTCAAGCCGAAGTGATTTTTCTTATCCAGAAACCGGTAATGCACTCGTTTTTTCTCGATGAGTAGATCTTTCTGAATAAATACAGTGTTTTCGATCAATTTAAATGTCTTCGAGAAGAAATCTTAAAAGTACTTTCTGATATAAATCTACGAAGCGAATTGATCCGCTAACTATAATCCTTCGTTATGATGACCAGGATATGATATTTTTCTTAAATATTAAACAATATTTAGTAATCATGGTAAACAAACAGAATTATTACTTATATATTTATATTATATATTTATATACTTATTTATTACAAACCTATAATTAAACAGTGAACGATTACAATGTTTCGAACATTCCCATTGGAGGAGACGAAAACATTAACTCGAAGTATAAATATAAATTTTTATTAAGGTAAACTAATACTCCAAACTATTTAAATTTAAATAAAGCAGGTACTTCATAAAATTGTTTGTAAATTTAATTATAATTATCATTACTGACAATGTTTTACTTGAGCAGTGGGGGGGCAGCGATGGATTCTCCTACTTCGACCAATCAAATTTCAGCTTTCTTGTTCAACCGTTGTCCTGATGGAAATTTCCTCACTTGCTGCTTAGACCCCGTCTGGCGTGGAAGTTATGTCAATTGTTTAAAAATTCCGTTACAATTTAAATTTTGTGACTTCCGTTGGATTTGGAAACTGGTAAACGTAAGTGACATTTCAAAGCTTTTCGTTTTATTTTTGCAATAATATCTGTTCCTTAAACGAATTTCCCTGAAAAAAAGAAAGACCGACGTTTGAAGACCTGAAGGTGTTCGTGGTCGTCACCAAGGACTTCCTTTTAATGGTAAGTTGAACGAATAAACCTTATTCAAATATTGATTGCGATCTTGCTTTAAAGATATAATTGCTTTTGTGAGCTAAAAGTTTCGGTATTTTAGAAGTTGTAGTCGCGGAATTTCGTGTGTAGTTTGCGTATTTGTATAATATATTAAGTTCGGGCATCGCTTAAATCCTAACTTACATACATAATGCACTCGCATAAAATTTAGCGTCCACGTATTTTTCGATTAAAATTCGATTTAGTAATCATATTTGAATTTGATTTGATAACTACGTTCTGTCTAAAGTTCTTGAGTGGCTGACGTAAGCAAATTCCAGAAAATTGTGTTGAAACTTAACTGATCAATGGTAATGCCCCCCCCCCCGAATGCTTAATTTAAGGAAAATTGCGATTGAGGAAAATTTTGACGCATGTGGGAGTCGAAAACTGGAATCTCCTACACACTTGATGTTTGTACCATCCGTCCGGCATATTTATCGGAAATCAGTATTTGAAAATTGCTGTTAGCGCTCCATGCTGATTCAAATTACACATTTTCATGCTCAAATATTGGATTTCTTATGTTTCAATTCTTGCAATGCCATCGTTGGGATTTAACAGTGTTCTTATCTCCATGCGTTCTATATTTTGTTTAGTGTTCTGTTAAATAAAGCTTTTTACTATTTCTTGAGCCTCTGATTAAATTTTTTGCTTCTTTAAAATTGTATTCATAAATACGTTCCGTGTTTCAATCCCAAAATGGATCGCCGCACTCTCATTTGAGGAAATCGATATTGTGATTTTTTTCGATATTCATCACTTTCCCTGAAAATTTGTTACTTTAATTATCCGATTGTTAGCATTCCACCTGTCATTTGTCTTATATCTAACACCATAGGTGGCGCTGAAATAGTGGTTTCATATAACGGACATTCTAATTTTAGAGTACAGTTCTTGACTGGATGAAATTAATTGATGTTTTACTAATTTGGTATTTATATTTTTCTATGTTTTAAAGGCTGAATTTTCAACCCTCTCCTTGATGGGCATCTGCTGTACTTCGTTTGGAAAAGGAATTTCCATCGAATGACCTTCGCGGAAGAAACGTAACGAAATTTGATCGATTTGGTAAGCGCATTTAATACTCTAACCTTACATTATATTTTATTGAGAATTAATCGTCATATAATGGCGCTTGTTAATATTTTTAAATTCGCCGTTCAGGTGAAATATATATATATATAATAATAATAGTTTTGAACCTTTGAAAAGCACAGTGTAATTTATTGAATTTAATGTTTTTTGCAAGATAATCGGTAGTATTTGAAGCTTAGAGAGTGCATGAAATTCCAATATTACTGTTAAGGATATGAAAGTAATGGAACGCGTTTTAATCAAGTGACTCCGCTTTTTTAAGTAAGACAATGCTTAAAGGCATACCAATTCAAAGCGAAATGATGATGGGTTTTTTAATCGAAACTCTTCCTATCTACAAAAAATGTGTAATTTAAGTGTAGAGCTCGAGTTATTCAAGATTATGGTAAGTAATTATCTCGAACTTTCTAATGTGCATATAGCGATAGTTATTCGATTTTATAAAATAGGAAATAACTCGAGGAAAACTTTCCGCGTATTTACAGCAAGATTTTAAGTCAAATGCTTAAGCAAGTTTTTCTTCTCTAAATTCGTCTTTTAGCATCAGAATGAAGGAGTAGTTTTATGCATCGCGAGTTAATTGTATTACAAAAACTATAATTTATCTGGTGCCTTTCAAGCATATATCTTAAGTATAATCGTAGTTATTCATTAATGCTGATTGTAATTTTTCAAACTAGAGTTGGACATAACTCGGTTTTTTTCCATAATTTCATATTTATGAATTCTATATCATAATTCGGATGGTTCTTCATTGCTGGAAGGTGCAGTATTAGATTTTTTATTATCGAATTACGTTTTGCAGTACAATTATGTCGTGTAGCAATATGGTTATATAACACCATAGATGGCGCTGAAATAGTGGTTTCATATAACGGACACTCTAATTTTAAACTTTTCCGTTATAAAATATACCTACTCATGGGCTTTGCGTACAGTACTTGACAGGATGAAATTAATTAATGTTTTACTAATTTGGTATTTCTATTTTTCCAGGTTTTAAAAGCTGAACCTTCAACCCTCTCATCGATGGGCATCTTCGGTACTTCGTTTGGAAAAGGAATTTCCACGGAATGACCTTCGCGTAAGAAATTTGATCGATTTAGTAAGCGCACTTAATACTCTTAGCATTAATTATATTAAATTGAGAGTTCTTCGTTATGTAATGGCGCTTGTTAATACACTTAAATTCGCCGTTCAAGTGAAAGAATGCTCGGTTGAAATATTTTGGAATCTTTGAAAAGCACTGTGGAATTTATTGATTGTATGTGTTTTGCAAGATAATCGGTAGTAGTTGGTTCGGTATGCGGTTCTTTCTATTCCGCTTCATCTCGACAGGCCATCAGCTGACACTAACTTACAGTGTATGTGTAACTCGTAATCGTTATGATTTATTCAGATAAAACTATTAATAGGCTTTCTTATCAATTACCTCTAGCCCTGTTGAAACTTGTTGCTGGCATTTACCTCCGCTTTTAGAATAAGACTATTTTACATAAGCATTTATATTATATCACTTTCCGTAAATAAATAGTCAATCGCAGGTTTACTGTGAACTTAAACTCATTTTAAAGAGTATTATTCAGACTCTATGCAAGCCTTTTTAGATAGAACTAGACCATGTGACACGATCAATTGAAGGCATTCACGAGCCATAAAATTTGTTGATATTTGCAAATATCGTTCCGAAACTCTCATCCGCCTCGACATATTTGTGGAAGAATAGCCAACGTTTGAGAAAGAAACCTAGCGAAGTGAAACATATGCCAATAATTTTGCGATTTTGTGTGTGAAAGTGATTTTCATGGGCTGAGGCGGACTTCAGTCCTCATGCCGCTCTATCCAAAATTCGAAAACCACGTTAAAGCTACGAATTATTCTAATAATTCGTTTTTTGTACCTATATCGCAAGAATTTGTGTTGAAATGTGAATCTCAAACCTTTACTTTGCGAATTCATGCCTTATCATATTATTCAGTCGACGATGCTCTCTTTCCACATAACTCTTCGCAACTCAAGTGCATACCGATAGTAAAGCATGCTCTTCGGTATTAATATATATATTCGCTGTCGAAGGAACGATTGAAATGTAATAGATAATAGAAGAGCCTAGGCAATTTCTTCACCTTTTCAGAGCTTTTTATGGTCGTTGAGTGAATTCTCTGCAACTCAATCGTTTATTAAGCTTTCGCTTACGCTTTTCAAAGATTAATCCATTATTCTGACGTCTCCGTTTACCTTTCTTCACTCTTTCATATTTTGCGGACAAGGAGGTGGAATGGCATTGACCATCGACATAAGAAAAAAATATATTCCGCTCTGTCATGCGAAAGGATATGAGAAGACCTTCACATAGAGAAAAACAGATTGACATAGAATTCTACGATGATATTCATCGGCAGTCGTTGATATTACGCTATCACTGAACTAGTCATAGTTGAGCGCTTTATTTCGGGAGCCATGATAATTTTCGATTATGCTTGTTGCTTTGCTTCGTGAGTCATAATAGGCAAGAACTTTCGATTCCCGCCTCGTTCAAAGTCTCTAAAGTTACTTGCATATATACACAAGGATGATTTAGCTTTCCCTTTCCGTTCATTTTTGGGAAACTTCTTTTCAAAATTAGCGAGCAATAATTTGTGAAGAGTTTCGTTTATCTCGAGGTTTTGTTTCATCGACCTTGGATTCTTTCGCTTTGGTTTTCACTGTTCAAGTGGTCTATTACCTACCTCTGACGAACCAAGGAATTTAAAATACATTACATAGTATCACGTAGACGATACTATAAACGCATAAACATTAAGAAATATCATCCTTACGTACTGAGTTAACAAGTAGTTCAAGTTAACTTAATATCACTCGGATGGGAACTGTAAAAATATGAAAATTAATATCTCTTGCCTCTCCTTACATTGGGATATTTCGGTTTAGTTTGAGGGAAACGAAGTTCAAAACGTTTCATCATTACCCAATCCAAATTCGTACCAGTTGAACATCAAATACCTTTGAGATTGATTCACTTGTATGAGAACGTCAACCTGATCATTATCGTGCTAATTGAGCAATTCTTCTTATATACGAGGACTTGATTGTTTTTGATTAAGTGGCGTCCCAAGATGTTCCATCGAAGGAAGCATTGATGAAGTACTATATTCAGGAATTCTATTGTGTAGTATAATAGAAAGTATGATGCTATTGCATTATTCTCTCTTGTCAGAGTAAATATTATTGCTAGCTATGTATCATAACATTAGTGTGTACTCATCTCTTTACCTTGGAGAGATATTCCATACTTATGAAGTAAATGTTATATGAATTATTTTTTGTATAAAATAAATATTTATCGGAAATTCGATGATTTTTTTGCGTTTTTACTATAATTATATTTGTGCTTTAGTAATCCTTATAAAATTACGTCCGATTCAAATTCGCAGATTGATGCTCTCTTTTTCCCGTTTCATTATTGCCAGGCTTTCACATGATATAAAACAATATATGCATTTAAAATTCAATTTTTTTAATTCGAGTCTTTTCACAAAAAATATTACCATAATTATATGTATTGCTGAAGTTATTTAGCTATGAGTCATAACGTAACCCGGGGTAGACGAGAAATCAACGCGGATTATTATCAAGGAGTTAAAAATTAATATAAATTTTCCAATATCTATTTAATTTAAATTGAATTGTTTTGCTCTTGACTAAATCTTATTTCGGTGGTGATTATAATTTATGAAAACTATTATCTGAAATCAAATCAAATGGATATTTAATTAAATTCAAAATTTTATTTTACCGTTCATCATTACTGTATCATCCATCCCTTAGAAGGAAGATTTCCATCTTCCTATGGCTATTTCATAAATAAATTCAAAATCGCCATACTAGTAGTTCTTGAATAATGAATATATATTCACTTGTGTAGAATCAGTGAAACATTATTTTAGTATTCGAGTCTTCATTTTCAAGGAGGTAGAATCTCTCTCTAGAATCCTGAGTTACTATCAGTTATGAATTCTTAATATTTAAATTAACTTCTGTTTAAGATATTTGCTATTACAGCGTTTTGTCATCAACTGTACTACTGGAGTTGAATTTCGTATATGATCATTCATAATATATTCCAATTTCTTATGTAAATAACTTCTTTTATTCTTGTAACGGAAGTTCTGAAAAATTTGAATTGATGATTAGTTATCATTTTATGCATCTTGATTATTCATTTACTAATAATATTTCATTTTGCTTTGACATTTTTATTGGATTCAAATAGAGATTTTAAATGAGAAATAAATGAGCAGGTTGTAGTGTTTTTTTTAGATATCTTTCAGATTATATATCTTTCTTTGTACAATATTCTCTGTAACTACTAAATTAAATTGGGCTTCTTTCTTTCTCAAGTTCCCTGGAAGTGAATACTTTCACTTTTGGGTGATTTATTTCGGCTCCTGTGGAGTGATGTCCACAGAGCGTTCAACCAAGAATTATCTAGCGACGAGATATTTGAGTTTTAAAAGACTTCCATGGAACCAGGTACTTCAATGGAGGGGGGCGCTCCCGGTTAGTAATGATGACTGCGCTTTTTTTTGGTAAAAGTGGTAACTGGTTCGATTCCCAGTGGGAACAAATGCGCAGAAAGACCTTTCGAAGCACTTTCAACAATATTACTAGTACTACAACATAAAGAAGGGGTAATATTACTCGCGTGATCAGTTATATTATTTTTCCGGTATTCCTCAACCGTCTGACACGTCAAAAAAACCATTACTCTATCATAGAAAAGCGAAAAGGAGTGCAGCGATGCTACGGAGAGATAATTGATCCGTGGATGGAAAATTGAAAACATTGAGTATAATTTGAATAAAATGTACAGTAAATTTTATTCTCAAATACACTACGAAAGTAATAACTTACTTAGTAAGTACTAAGTAAAGTATATAATCAAATAGACCCTATACTCTAACAAATGTTTGAGTGAAGAGCACTTTATTATGATAGTTATTATTACTATTATATTAGTATTTTGGATTAACACAGGTTTTTTGTTTTCGAATTTTTATTTTATTAACTGTTTCCTTATTTTTTCTTTAGAATCACACTCGCAACTTTCCTATATCTTGGAAGATCGGAGTAAGAACACAGAGATACGGAGGAGAGATATTCAGTCCAGGGATGGAACACTAAATACAATAAGTTCAAAAGGAATAAAACATTTCTGCTATTCATTTTTGAGTATGATCAGTAGTGCGTATATTTAGATTAACATAGTGTTTTCTGTTTTCGAAATAATACTTCATTTATTTCTTGAAAACACCCTCACATCATTTTTCCATTATTGAAGAGCCGATGAGGAGCGCAGAGATACCGAGGAGAGAAATTCGGTCCAGGGATGGAATCCAAAATACAATGAGTATAACTCGAATCAAATATTATTAGTATTCATGTTCAAGTATGATTGATAGTACCTTCTTTTTAGTAAATGTAGTGTTTTTGTTTTTGAGATAATATTTAATTAATTATTTTTAGATTCATCCTTCAGAAATACGCTCGGAACTTTTCTGCATCATGAAAGGGCGAGAGTAGGAATGCAGAGATGCTGTGGAGAGTAATTCGGTCCATGGAAGGAACACAGAATACGATAAGTACATGTTTAATCAAGTGGCATTGTAATTCTCATTTATGTATGATCCATAATGTGTATGTTTTTCATTCGTTAAAGTTCTATAATCTCAGCCGATTTACGTCACAATTGATTTACTTTCAATTTATCTTTCTTTTGCAGTTTTGAGACAATGCCTCAGTTTCAACGGCCTTACTATGTTACATTCCTTAACGCATGGAGTGCTACATAATTTTTTATTCATCCTAAAAGTTTCGATTACTTATCAGTGTTCACCGTAAATACTGGTGCAATCGATGTAAATACATTCTGGAAGAAAAAACCGGAGCAACTGTTTTAGAGACCAATACTTAATCTAACGTATCGTAAATAGTAATTAAATTTGCTTACTAAACGTAAAACGAAATTAATATAAAAAAATTAAGGCAGAAACGTGTGTTAGTTATTTGCATAATAGCTTGCCATTCTATCACAATGAAAGCCGACACTTTTCCCTGCGATATTCATAGGCATCTAGTCATTGTAAAGGCTTTATTTTATATTTTGAAACCTTGGCGTCAATTTTGTAATAATTCCATTATGAACGGAATGGAATTTCCGAAATTCCGCCACCAGGCAATATTCCGAATGGGATGGAGTTTGTGGAATTTTACGAATTTGTAAGCGATTTCCGCGTACGAGCGGGAGGAGTAATTCCACTCGGAGGGATATCGCTTAGTTTCTCCAGTTTTTCCACTTCGCTGTCTTGCTTGACTAATTTCTCATCCATGCGCATGCACATTGACGAGAATTGGTAGTCTGCTAGCTCTTGGTTAGTTTATTTTGATTTCTTTAACATCGTAATATAGTCGAGGGGATACAATGACAGCTAATAATTTCATGCAGGATTATTCATAAATGCACATAGAAGCAATTTAGCGTATAACCAGTGGATGGGTTGCACTTCAATAATTTATGGCGATGATTGAATCTTTCATGTGCGATTGTATATATGGATATTTTCCATGTTTCATGCACAAGAAAAGGCATTATTGGGTGAACTTGAGTACCATGATAATTGTTGGTAATATTGTGAAATGAGGAGGGTATACTTCCCTTTATAATGACAAAATACTTTCGGAGACTGAATGAATATAGTTTCAAAGTGTAGCCCATGTTGCACTTTCGATAACATGTCGTTTTTGGAGTTACTTTGTTCATATTTTGACAAAGACATAGCAAGAAACTTATAGAAAGTCTATAACGCATTACATCCAGTTATTGTGTAGTCAATAGCTATACTTCATTCATTGCAAAATGAGAGACTTTTCGGTTAAATTTTTCATTTTGCAGGGCAAAATACAGCTTTTCCATCTTTTTTATGAATGAGCAGACTGCAATATTGTTTTAGTTATTTGTGTCATTTATGAATATTGTAGAGTAATTTTGCGAATGCGGAAATATATGTATTTACTTTATTGTAAACATGTTTACTATATGTTTATTAAGGATAGCTCTTAGCAGATAGTTTGATTCTGCAACCAATTATTATGTTACTGTTTCATCTTGCAGAACTTACTTCGGTGGATTTTAGTATTGTAGCATGGCATTAAATACATCAATTCATCACCTATGCACCAAAAAGAAGTTTCATGTACCCTTAACCGATAACGCAATAGATGAGAATTTGCAGTCAATGCAAGGCGGGTTCTCCAATTTAGTGTGAATTTCTGTATCAGTTTGGTATAGTTTATAACATGGCAGCGTAAGTATTGATGAAAAAGTATTGAAAATAACGAGTTATGTAGTATTCAGCGGGTGGATCTCTTTACATGATGTAATTAGATCGTTTGGTCCCTTGCATCGTTAAGAAAACCTTTCATCGAGAATGTTTATTATGTTATTTGTTTTTATTTAATGGGCATATTTTTAGTAATAGAATAATTGTGTATTTGAAATGTATTGTTGATTATGAATTTAGTCCCAACCGTTGGATTTCTCATACGATTAATATGTGTTCTTTGTATTTGCAATTGAAACTTCTCTTTGAGGTTTATTTCTCTTCCTTTATATAACTATTTCGTCTGAAAGCCTTGGAAATTATAAAAGATGCTATTTTCTCCTACTACAATGTAATTTGAATATATCTAAGTCGTAATTTCGAGATTTATAAACAATCCTATAACTTTTCCCCACAAATTTATTTGGAAACCACACAGGGCATTTCATTCATTCCATTATGAAAGTTCTCTTTTTGTTCATTGAGTCATCCAGTTTCTTTTGGTATGATATTAAAGTTAAAATTGATAAAACTTATTGGTTAGGGTATACACAAAAATAGGCAGCACATCTTCTTTGAGGGCTTGTTAGCATTGAATGACTTATAGTGTAATTCATTAATTGAAGTGACATATTCTAGTAATTTGATAAGTCACGGGTTTTTGTTTGCTATTTTAAATATAACGCATATCTAATGAATAACTGCAATAATAAATCAATCAGGTAACTATTATTCTTAGAATCCACCCATTTCAACTCTCTCTCTCCACACCTGCATGATTTTTGTTTACTAATAATTCCGCCTTGGAATTCCACCTACTTTTTGTAGGCGGAATAAATTTTACCCGCCTGCGGAATTTAATTCCGGCGGAAACCGGAATTATGGGTTAAAAAATCGTTCCAGCAATTCCACTCGGAGAAAGCGCCATGATGACGTATAATTCCGAAGAAAACTGAATTCCATTCGGGTCGGAATTATTACAAAATTGACGCCCTTATTACCAAGTATGCAAGGCCAATGGAAATTGAAGATGCATAAAAAGATGAGAATTTATATATATATATATTATATACTGATATTATTTTTTTATATTATATTATACACAGATATTATTTTTCTCGAAGGAAGGCGTCGGGGAAGGAGTTGTGTTGCTACGGCGGGGGACGGCATCGTGACCAATTTAAGATTGGGAAGAATTATATATAAACTTCCTTGTGAAATAAAATCCGTGACTTTTGAATGCAATGCTATTTAATGAACAATCAATTGAACAATTCAGTGAATCTTTATCTATGTATACTATTTGAAGCTTTTTCAACTTTCAATCTTCAATATGACTAATGATGATGCAAGGCAGAAATTATTTTTGAAGGTTTATGTTTTGTGAATTTATTAGGTGTTTATTCAATCTTTAGAGATTAAATTTGTTTATTGATCTATGCACATCTTTATAAGTAACACATTAGATGAATAGAAAGAAAATTTATCATTTTTTTCCGAGCCAAAATATATATTCAATCATGTATAGCTTTAAAATTGTAATGCCAGAAATTTTATAGTTTCCTATTACTTGAAATGTATATAGAATACAAATATAAAAATGTACAAGCACCCTGAACCTAAATAAATATTGGAGAAGGTAGAGATTTCTAAGGATATGTAAGGCAGGATGATGTATAATTTATATATTCTGTAACTTTTCATTGTATTGCTGTTACTTTTCATCTGAATAAATCTCATGGGGAAGAGGGAGAAAAGGTAGAGGAAGGAGGAGGTTGATTAATAGAGGGATAGAAAGAAATGAGGGGTATGTGAGAGTAGGGAGGGAAGGGGGAGGGTAACAAAAAATTGGGGTGAGATATATGAGGGTGGGAAGGGAGAGGGTGGGAAAGGAGATGGAGGGAAGGGAGAGGGTTGGAAGGAAGAAGGTGGGTAGGTAGACGGTGGGTAAGGAGAGCGTGGGTTAGGAGAGGTTGGGTAGGGATAGGTTGTAAAGGTAGAGTGTGGGAAGGGAGAGGGTGGGAAGGGAGAGGGTGGGAAGGGAAAGGGATGGAAGGTAGAGGATTGGAAGGGAGAGGGTTGGAAGGTAAAGGGTGGGAATGGAGAGGATGGGAATGTAGAGGTTGGGTAGGGAGTGGGTGGGTCGGGAGAGGGTGGGTAGGGAAAGGGATGGAAGGTAGAGGATTGGAAGGGAGAGGGTTGGAAGGTAAAGGGTGGGAATGGAGAGGATGGGAATGTAGAGGTTGGGTAGGGAGTGGGTGGGTCGGGAGAGGGTGGGTAGGGTTAGGTTGGGAAGGGAGAGTGTGGGAAGGGAGAGGGTGGGAAGGGAGAGGGTGGGAAGGGAGAGGGTGGGAAGGGAGAGGGTAGGTAGGGTTAGGGTGGGAAGGGTGAGGGTGGGAAGGGAGAGGGTGGGTAGGGTTAGGGTGGGAAGGGAGAGGGTGGGAAGGGAGAGGGTGGGAAGGGAGAGGGTGGGAAGGGAGAGGGTGGGAAGGGAGAGGGTGGGAAGGGAGAGAGGGTGGGTAGGTAGAGGGTGGGTTAGGAGAGGTTGGGTAGGGATAGGTTAGGAAGGGATAGGTTGGGAAGGGAGATGGTGGGTAGGGAGATGGTGGGAAGGGAGAGGGTGGGTAGGTAGAGGGTGGGTTAGGAGAGGTTGGGTAGGGATAGGTTAGGAAGGGATAGGTTGGGTAGGTAGAGAGTGCGAAGAGAGAGGGTGGGAAACCCCCCTTTGCATTCCGGTCTCTATCACACGAATCACATGGTAAAAAATTACGTAAGGCGCTAACCACTTATAAGACGCATTTCTCGCAGATACACCGGGTTTGGGAGTAATACCCAAATGTACCGCATCCCGCTAAGCCCATCTTCCTTCGCATTTGATAGAATATTGTTTAATTTATGTATATCGCCATCCACCGCATTCCTCTCGTGCCTCTTACCTATATTTTTAGAATACCAGTTCTATTTTAAATTTTTTACCTGTTCTAGGTTACTTATCTTTGTTCTTGTTTGCGATTACCATTTTTGCGAGAAGAAAATTAAAATGTGGAAAACAGCAATTTTCCTCACATCCTTGAAGCTTCGTGAGATATTCTCCATCATTCTCGTCTCAAGGCAGAGCAGTTGCTTCGCAGGGTTTCCTTTCGGCCCAATCCCTTCTTTTAAACAAATCGAATAAACGAGTGGCGCTGCATTGTATTATTTTGTGTGCTGTTATGCCTGCATTCGAAGATATCTTGCATTGTGACGGCCTCTCATGAAGGTTGCAATAGCTTTGCAGCTAAAATATTCGTTTTTGTTCCCTAATTTTCTATCAAATGGGCATTTGTTCATTGTAGAGTGAAAATTCCAGATTAAAGTAAGCAAGGAAGGTGCACTATTTGTTCAAAATGAAGACTAATGATAATAATATGACAATAAGACAACCAGTAATCTGTGAACAATATAGCAAAATAAAGAATGACTCTTTTCGGTTTGAGGTTTAGATTACTTATTAAACATCTTAGCCAATTAAACCTTTCCCTTTCATTTCCCTTCGTTGAAAGATTGAGATTGTCATATCCCGCTTATTTAGTGGTTATCATTGTGTCTCCTGAAAAGCATCTTAAGCGGTATGGGTCTTCATTGCCTTCAGTTGCATTGCCATGCCTGAGTGGTATATGACGCCAATTTATGTACAATAGACAATAAAGGTCTCTATCAAGAATCCTATTCACAGGAGGGAGAAACGAGTAGAAAGATGGATTGAAAAAAAATATATTGACTAACGAGTGACGGTGAGATTGGATGCTTTATAGCGAATGATGTAGAGTCAAGAAATAAGTGACGCTAAGGTGTGTTCACTCACTTGATTTTTTCATATTCTTGAAGGGAATGATAGAGAAAAATTAAAAAGGAAACAAAAGAGACAAACTGATATAGTGTGTTTATAAAACCACCTAAGCTTGTAGGTGGTTTTCTTCTGTTTCCCGAAGATTCTGAAGAGTAAAAATGGTTATTGGAAAACATTTATAAATATTGCTAAAACTGAATTGAATATAAACAAAGGCAAAACCAAGACGACGAAGATAGAAGGAGAAAAATAAAATGAACGCTGGGTAGAGGGGATACAATATCTTGGCAGTACAGAACAGACAGGGGGGAATACACAGAGGGTGTTTCACTACAAGCAATCAAATCAAATAAAACATCTTCTCAAATGATACTAATATTAAATTGTAAGAATTGTAGCATAAAACAAGATAAAACACACAAAAATATTTCTAGAATAAAAAAATGATTTAATACATTAGGTTGAGAATGAATGTAATGATCAAAACCATAGAGTTTATACATGTATGTAATTGGTAAAAAAAGATGAAAGGAGATTTTTCAGTATTTGAAAACAGAGCGTCGAAAAAAGTAATCAACCCAGTATATAAGTTTGACCCGCAGACGAAAAAAATCAAATTTTTCAGTTCTTTCCAATGGTGGGAGGCGCTGTCTCTATTCGAATGCAGTTCCCAAAAAATTCCGAAGTCACCCCTTATTTCACCTCACTCACCTTAAGTTCCAAAAAATTTACCCCCACCTCTGTTTTCCTTCCTTCTTGCAAATCAGGTAGTGCCAACAGAAATTTTAAGTGCACTCTTTGGCCGCTAGAGCAGTAACAGAACTTGCCCACAGACTTATGCAAATGACTGTACATTACTTCAACTTTTGTATGAAACATCTTTTTGTAACACTGATTCTTTAAGAGTTATTCTTGAATAATGGTTAACCGGAAGTTGTTTTTTATCCAGAAATGGAAGTTTTTCTTACATATCTCTATCAGAATGCAATGTAGGTATATACAATTACATACAAAAGTTATCGAAAACATATTTTACTACAACTTTAGAGTTATTCTTGAATAATGGTTAACCGGAAGTTGTTGTTTATCCAGAAATGGAAGTTTTTCATACATATCTCTGTCAGAATGCAATGTAGGTATATACAATTACATACAAAAGTTATCGAAAGTATATTTTACTGCAATTTTTGTCTGAAAAATTGTCCTGTAACACTCATTGTTTTGGAATTATTTATATATTACCGGCATAGGCTTTTGTTTTCAATAAATATGGAGAAAGTCCTGTGTTGGCCACATCATATTTTTTTATGTTTTTCTCTTTACTTATCTTTTAGCTATTACTATCGGTAGGTTTGCGCAGGTTTTTCATACCCCCCTTCCATGTGGGTGTTTTCCTCAGTGGATTTTTTCCCTAAGAATCTCTTACGTTTTTTACATCCACAATTCTTCTAATTATTTCCACTTCTTATTTTCTAATTAATGGCGATAGGTTGGATGGAAGAAGCGACTTTTAAGTCTCAATCTCTCCCAAATAAAGGCGATTTATTATTATTATATATTTAATACATAATATTGGGTTTTCTTCTCTATCTTCTAAAATTTGGAGATACTCATACATTCGTCTACTCATGATATATGTTCTCATAGTATTGTCGCTAATTTTCCACGAATAAAACAGTGTTATGTTAGCTTTTCTATTACGATTCATGTGGCGGAATGAGGAAACCGAGAAAATCTTGAGATTACTGATTTGCTGTATTGCAGTTAGTAACGTTTCCCTCTTAATGCCCATGTATTAAATAAATTGAAGGGAAAACTATGAATATTCTATAAAGAAAGTAGGGATAAAACCATCTTAAAACAAGAACACTTCGTAACTTCCGCGATATTTACTATAAATATAATATATTTTGGAAATTATAAAGTGTTTTTTTTTGTCTCTACAAAAGTCCACTAGTTGAGGATTGGCCACGTAAACTCCATTAGAGTATTGATGTTGCGGAATTAATCAAAACGCTAACAAATAAATTTCTCTTCAACTGAAAAACATTAAATCAATTAACTTGCAAACTTGGTATGTCTTTGTTTTTCTTTTATTTTTAATGACTCGAATGGTGGAAAAGATGCTCATAATGCGTCTTTCTCTTAATCATTGTACAAGGCTTCCTTGTTTAGTAGTTCTTAGTATTATTTGCATGCTATGCAGTTACGTTTTTACTTTTCTTAACTCTACTAAGGCATGAATTGGCGTGTTCCAGTGCGTGGATTCGAAAGTCTGACCCTAAGAAATGGCGAAAGAAACGAGAAATCCATTGAAATATGTTTTTGATAGAAATTGCTTCAGTAAGTGAGATTGAAATAAAAACATAAGCAAAATTAAATAATAAAGTGTTTGAATAAAGAGAGTGTAGGGAAAGAGGATACATGAGGCTTTATCTCTGGTATATAAAGAAAGTCCCGCGTCTGCCAGAGTCTGGGCGTCCCGCGCACTGCCAGCAATGTGCTTACGGGTGCTTACGTACGATGAGAGGACACCTCGAGGAACGTTGGTGTAGTGCGCTCGCCCGTTGACACAGCGAATGGCCGAAAGACGTCCTTCAGAGGAGGGGAGAGCAAGTCTGAGGGAGCTTGGTTAGTAGCACTGTTGGAGACCTCAGCCTTGCTTTGAAGTAGGTCTAATGCGAGTCAAACTAAGGAGAAACGGACATGGAAAAAAGTCCACCAAGGCCGGGAATCGAACCCGGGATCTTCCTCTTGCCGGGAGAATGCTTTAACCAGCTAAGCTACCGAGGCAGAACAATTTAACATGCCGTTTGGGGAACTTTGTTGGCAGATGGCGGTATGGGTTCGTCCGGCTAGCGGCATCGTCCATTGCCGGGCCTCATGGAGGCACCAGCCAAACAAAGGGATGTTGAGGAATCTCCTCAAAGGATAAATCACAAGGAAGAGGAAGGGTGAAAATTGCACATAAGGAAGTGCACCCAGGAAAAACCCAAGGAGAGACGGACATGGAAAAAAGTCCACCAAGGCCACCAAATCGAACCCGGGATCTTCCTCTTGCCGGGAGAATGCTTTAACCAGCTAAGCTACCGAGGCAGAACAATTTAACATGCCGTTTGGGGAACTTTGGGATGGCCTCATGGAGGCACCAGCCATCTGCCAACAAAGTTCCCCAAACGGCATATTAAATTGTTCTGCCGCGGTAGCTTAGCTGGTTAAAGCATTCTCCCGGCAAGAGGAAGATCCCGGGTTCGATTCCCGGCCTTGGTGGACTTTTTTCCATGTCCGTTTCTCCTTGGGTTTTTCCTGGGTGCACTTCCTTATGTGCAATTTTCACCCTTCCTCTTCCTTGCGAGTCAAACTAATTCAATAAAGGGGTCGTTTACTTCGACTACGATTATAGAGCTCAACATCATATAAATTTTCTTGAAATTTTATTTTGAACTTATTGAGAATGCAGAAATAGAAGTAGGGTAATGGAAACACATTATTTATTTCAATGAATTCAATTCGTTAATATACAAAATTAACTGACTTGCGAGTAAATTTGTGGTATTCCATGACGAAAGAATAGAAACAGGAAAAACTTTTCCACAGGAAACTAATTCCTAATTTTTATTGACTTTTGCATAAGCCACAAGAGCAAAAAACTCGACTAGTTTCGACGCATGAGCGTCATTCTCAAGAGCCAAAGCAAGTCCCATAAACAACTATTATAACCAAGGAAAGGGAGGAAGGGGTGGGAGGAAACAAAGCATCATAAGGTGAGAGATTCGTGGAAAGTCATTAGCTGGGTGGACAAATGGTGGGAAAGGGTGAAGGGGAGAGGATGCTATCGAGGGTCAAAGAAATAGCTTACTTTTCTCTTATTCGGCCGAGTATAGAATACTGCTGTGCGGTTTAGGACCCACACGAAGTAGGTTTAGTCTCAGATTTAGAGATGGTCCAGCATAGAGCATGCCGATTCGTTTGCGGGGATTTCAGGTTTGATAGCAGCGTTACGGCAATGATAGAGTCCCTCGGTTGGAATTCACTACAGATGAGAAGATCTGAATACCGTCGGAAACTTTTCGAAAAATTCATTCGTTCAGAATTTATAGACGAAGTCATTGAAATATTAGTGCCAGTAAGGAGCGAACGCGATCTCCGAGAGGCATCGACGAAGCGTTCTAGGGAAGTAATTGTAAGGACAGATAATTACTTTTGGTCGTTTTCCCCCAGGCTATTAGTGATGCTAATAGGGATGAATGAATAATAGTGGTGTATTACAACCCCTGCCATACGCCTCTGACTGTTCGCGGGGTACATATCTATCTAAAATCTAAAAGAGCATTGGGGAGTTGCTGTGAGTAAAGGAGAGGAGGAAGGAAATATGTATTCGTTGGTGAGGTTAAATTTAGGGTTTTGATTTTTTTGGTTTGTTTCCATTTTTTCCAGTATGTTGATACGGCTCCCTTTCTTTGCTATATGTAATATCTTCGGCTTAAAATACGAAGAATGATTGGACTCTAATAAATGCTTCGCAAAGTGCGACTGTTGTGAGCCGTTTTTGTAACATTTCTGATGTTCTTTTATTCGAACATTAAAATTTCTTCCACTCTGCCCGATATAAATACAATTGCAGTCAGGACAAGAGAGTTGATAAACTCCTGATTTAGACAAACGGGTCTACAGAATCTTTTCCATTGCAAAGAAAGTTTTTAATGCAGAAATTATTATAAAAGGCTGGACGGACATCATTACTGAATAATTTATAAATGTTGTACGGTAAGGGTCCACAGAAATATAGTTTAAGTCAGCAAGGGGGAGAAGAGATGACTTGACTGGAGTATATATTTTTTCTGGCTTGGTTTCTAAGTTTAATCTCAAGCAAACGTTGAATTGAGTCAGATGGAGACCCATTTTCTCGAGCTAAGTAAAAAATAATGTTTAATTCTTTATCAAAATTATAGGGAACAGAGGGATTTTTAGGAGACTATGAAGAAGGAAATGAAAAGCAGCAAATTTATGGGAGTGATGGTGGTTAGAGGAGAAATGAATTAGGCAGGACGTATAGCAGGGTTTACGATAAATGGAGAATTCTAAATTATTATGAGTTAGGGTTATGGCTAGATCATAGTAGTTAAGGGTATAGTCTATTTCAAATTCATAGGTAAATTTGAGGGAGGGATGGAGGGAATTTAAAAGGTTAACAAAATGGCTTAACTGTCGTAAAGTTCCAGACCAAATACAAAAAATATCATCCACATACGTGAACCATTTAAAAACAAAATTCAATAAGTTATTGCAAGAATTAAATAAATTACATTCAATATGATTTAAGAAAAGTTCTGCCAAAACAGGAGAAAGGGGGGAACCAATACCAAGCCCCTCTCTTTGAATATAAGACTGATTGCCAAACATGAAGTAATTAGTCCGTACAAAGGCGAGTAAATGAAAGCAGTTCTTTTTTAATCCACTGAGTTCTTATTTAATTCTTCTTCTGGAATACCGATTGCGTCATTCACCGGCACACTTGGAAGTAAGTTCACAATGTCGAACGAAACAAGTTTGGCATTTTTTGGAACCACAATATTCTTTCGTAAGTCTGAAAGCACTATTGAGTTTTTTACAGAGTATTTTGGACTGACATTAGTGGAATGGAGTATGAGATTGTTTAGTCTCGAAGACAGTTCAGGAGAATCAATGCTAGAGACTACCGGTCTTATCAAAATATCTATTTTGTGAAGTTTTGGTAATCCGTAGAATCTAGGAGGTAAACGGTTCATAAGTATCAAATTCCACCGTTCACTGTATATAATCTACTTAAACTAAATATACACGACTTATTAACCTTCGTACACCTCATCTCGTGAGGTTAATTACACATATGTCATAAGATTATATTATTATTGGTTGATGTTTCATGATTTTCTCGGAAAAATGCTCTAAATATTTGATGCCTAATACATTTTTACTTTCTCCCTATACGTAGTATAGAGAAAGTATTGTATTCGCAAAAAAATTCGACCTCCAGATTTCGACGGAAATAGATGTTTTGGGGCCCATAGAGCATGTTTTAGCTATTTTCCCGAACATGTCTGTCTGTGTGTGTCTGTCTGTCTGTCTGTGGTTAAAAAGTTTGTGGGCGCTCTATCTTAAAAGGTAATTATCCGATCATTATCAAATTTTATATTTAGAATTTTCCTAACAATGCCAAAAGTTGATTAGTTTTTGGTGAATATCGCTTAACCGGAAGTTTCGGTTTATCCGGAACAAAATTTGTTTCTTAAATATCTCTGTAAGAATGCAATATAGGTATATACATTTACACACAAAAGTTGTAGATAATGTACTTTACTACGACTTTTGTATAAAAAATGTTTTCGTAACACTGATTGTTTAGGAGTTATTCCCCAATAATGGTTAACCGGAAGTTGTTCTTAATCCAGAAATGGAAGTTTTTCATACATATCTCTTTCAAAATGCAATTTAGGTATATACATTTATATACAAAAGTTATAGATAATGTATTTTACTACAACTTTTGTATGAAACATTTTTTGTAACACTGATTGTTTAGGAGTTATTCTTCAATAATGGTTAACCGGAAGTTGTTGTTTACCCAGAAATTGAAGTTTTTCATACTTATCTCTGTCAGAATGCAATGTAGGTATATACAATTATGTACCAAAGTTATAGATAATGTTTTACTACAAAGCTTGTATGAAACATTTTCCTGTAACACTCATTGTTTTGGAGTATTTATATATTACCGGCATAGGCTTATGTTTTCAATAAATACGGAGAAAGTTATGTGTTGGCAGCATCAGATTTTTTCAATTTTTATCCATTATTTTAAACTAGCATAGACAAAGGCCATTCCCACACAATACAGAATTTCTGGAATGCTTCGTGCGTCACAATAAATACCTAGGAGTTACGTTTATCAGAGGCCTGTCTTTCCAAGAACACATCAGAGCTGCAATAGGTGAAGGTGAATAGAATGCATGAGTTAACTGGCAGAACGCTGAGGGGATGTCCATTTACAGTCAAAGAAATAGCTTATTTTTCTCTTGTTAAGCCTAGTAGATCAAATACTGCAGCGCGATTTGGGATCCACATGAAGCAGGTTTAATTTCAGATTTAGAGATGATCAACATAGAGCAGCTCGTTTCGCTAAAGGAGATTTCAGGTTTGACATTACGGCATTGATTATACCCCTCGGCTGGAATTCGCGAGAAGATCTGATTGCCAACGGAAACTTCTCGAAAAATTCGTTGGAACTTTTAGATGAAGTAAATCAAATTTTAGTTTCAGTAAAAAAACTAACGTGATCTCCGAGAAGCGTCGACAAAACATTACAAGGAAGAGATCGCGAAGATGGATAGTTACTACTGGTAGTTCTTGAAGTATTTTATTGAAGAAGCTAATAGGGCAGATTAGGTAGGGATGTTGGTGTTACTACGCCCTCTACCATACGCCACTGGCGGCTCGCAGAGTATAAACTAAATCTAAACCTTTAAATATAATCACCAAAGCTGCTATAGACAATTTCCTTGGTAATAAAGAACGTAAAATATATTTTAAAATAAAATTTATAAAGAAATGATAGTACAGTATCTCGCGGAGGGACTCGTGATTGTATGTCCCATGATGTATGCATGAAATCCATTTGCATGCTGACCTTCTGGATGAATTCGGACAGACACATTTTAAACTCGCGGCTCCACGACCGCCTTGAACGGTCCAGATCCATGGACGAAAGAAGCTACACCCGTTGTTGATGGCAATTCGCATCCTGGGGGGTTCTTAAAGCGAAGCCCATGAGTGACCACGGAGAAGAAGATGAAAAGGCTGGATCTGGCGAAAGCTTCTCCCATACAGCGACGCTGACCTACAAAGATAATGAAAATAGGGTCAAGTCTTTTACTTCCGTATTCCATAGCAGATGGTACTAACGTCGCTTGGAATAATCAAGAACGGTATTCATTTAGATATATATTTTATACCAGTAGAAGGTTCTAGTTTGAAATATTGATTCACTAATCTATTATTTTAAAATCTTATCTACAGGTTAATGGATGGTTTCCAATTATTAAATGGTATCCATGTTTTATTTGATCCACAGAAGCACATGATTCCTTTGAGACAGAAGATCAATATCTTCGCTGCTGGGAAATGCATTAGAGGAAAAGAACTTTGAAGCATTGTTAGTTGTGTTAGTTTTACAATTTAGTGAAGCGTAACGTCGCCACTTGTTCTATTGCGGCAGCGTTGTAACATATATCCGCTGCATGCCACCTTTCGGCATGTTTCAAAGAGTGTATGCACCATACAAACTGCAGACGAGAAGCAGTCGACAGTTGTCGCGTAACGTACGAGGAAAAAATTAATAATTTAAACAGATCCCAACACGTGAGTATTTCCTGGATTTCCTCTATATCAATGACTATGAGGATATGCAGGCACATAATGCGACGTCTTCGAGAATGCACTCTTTGAGTTCACTAAGCAAATCCAGCCTTTGTTTAAACAATCTCTCTTCGAAAGACTCGCATTATTCGTCACAAAGCGTTTGGTAACGCTTGTCAATTAGTCGCAACAATTCTTAATGAAACTTAAGACCTTTTGAGGAATATTTTCAATTTTCAAAAACAAAACTAGTCGGAATAGATTCCTAAGATGTGTGAATGGAGTCCAATCAATGCGAAGTAAGAGGACTTTTTCTTCGCTCCTTTCGATGCTTCTATCCATAAAGTCACGTTCGCTCAGTATCCATCGTTAAATGTTACGTAAATTTAATTATTCGCGATTTGGAAAACAGTTCACAATCCTATACATTTCCCTTATATTTTGCAGGAGAACAAATTTAAAATATAGCGACTTTTCTTATCAGATTTAGGGAGCAATGGAAAATATTACCTACTTACAACGCTGCATAGATGGATGGTAAATTTGCTGTAGGGACATTGGGTTTAAAAGACGGAAGCCGTGAAATTAAGTTTAAAAGTTTAATTTACTTACTCCTTCCTTGGAGTGGCTCAACCCTACGGGTGCGACGTTATGTGGATGAGGCATCGAGGGCTTGAGTCTCAAGGAGACGCCAGCGACGGGACCTCGATCAAGCGGAGTCACTCAGAGTGACAGCCTGAAGAATAATTCTCCTGCTTTCTTGGGGTTCCCGTTTACATTATATGATGTATAGGAGTCTCGGGGCCCAAAAGGCATTGGTGAGGCTTGTGACCACTATGAGGAATGGCGATGGCCGCCTTTGGTATATCGACCCGGTTATATGGGAATCTCGGGCCCAAAATATAGGACTCTCGTGGCCCAGAGGGCGTTAATTACCGAGGCTTGCGGCCGTTATGACGAAAGGGGATGGCCTTCCATACTACAAATTCAAGATAAAATTGATGGAATACAATCGATATAATTCCAGCTACCGATATATATGTTGTTACATCAATGAATACACATTCTCTTTCATATGATACCCACCAAGACCAAATGGTATAAGCCATGATGGCTCCTCTTTCAGCTTCATCGGTCCACCGTTTTCAGCAGGAGTCAAAAACCGTTCCGGTCGGAATACTTCAGGATCACCCCAATATCCTGGGTCCATGTGCACACTCCGAAGGCGAAAACCTATGCTTGCTCCCTAAAAACAAAAGGTAGACTCAGATTGGGACTGACGAAATACAATATGGAAAATAAAATGAGAAAATCCAATCGTTCAAATAGTCCGTACCACAATTATTGTCTTACATGTTGATAATCATGTAAACCAAAATTTTCATTTCTTTATCTGAAATGAACCATGCAGCCGTTTTTTATAGCTTATGTCCACCTTTATTGTCTTAGGGAAGAATTTGAAGAAGCACAGCCTTATCACGGACAAAGTAAGCATCTTAAAAGGCCACAGATAACCCAATACCGTTAATAAAATTAATATTTTAGTAGCAAATAGTCACCTCTTCACACGAAATTGAGCAATAGTTTACGAAATTTTTTCAACTTTCGCGTTTTACTTCGCATTTAATTGCATATCGCTACTTCCTCTTTATATTCTTATCTTTGGAATGTGAGTAGAAAATCGTTTGTGAAATGCATACAAGGAGTTAAGAGGAAGGAAGACCGCCATTAATTGATTCAAGGTGCGCATGCGGCTCGGGGGTTGGCGATCTCTCTATTCTAATTTAGAAGTAAAAGTAGAATCAATTTTCTTCAAAAGTGAATAAGCCCATTAATGCAGTTGACAATTGAAGCATGTGAAATTTTATTGAAATATTGCAAATAGTATAATATTCTGTAATCTTGTTTAGGATTTATCAGCGAATAGAAAGAGTAAATACGTATAAAACAAAAAAGGCACGTTTGGACAAGCATCCTGGAATTCAGCGGCAGTACAGTAAATCTTTGTAATCCCAAGAAGTGAGATTTCACCGAATACCATTTTGATATTTTATGGGAAGTCTGTTTTATTTAAAGCATTGAAGAGTACCTTTGGTATGAAGTAGCCTCTAAACATTGTATTCTTGGTACTCCGATGAGGGACTGTTTGTGATCCAACGTTACAGCACCTTCGCATTTCCATCAGAACGGCATTGAGGTACGGAAGACTGCAGAAGATAGTAACACACGATTATGATAATTGGGATTGCAAATGGACTGGGAAAGCGAAATCTACATGAAAAATTGAACTTTCATACTTTGGCCTGTCCTCGATAGTTGGCACTCTGTCCTTTCCGACCACTCTGTCCATTTCTTCGTGAAGTTTCTCTTGGACGTCTGGATGGTGCAGAAGATAGAGAGTTCCAAATGCGAGGGTGTTACTTGTGGTCTCAGTTCCACCAGCAAACAGGTCATCACATAGGGCAATCAGTTGCTCTTCTATAGGTCAGAAAGGAATTTTTCGTTGGTCTATTTTCAAGATTCTAAGCTTAATTAGTAATATATTAGGTATTGACACTGGTTTGACTCACAAAATCCAACTATCGAGTTATGACTTTGATTTCAACATAACCTAGATAAAAGTAGTCATATCTTTTTGACTGTTAGTTAAAATATTTAACCGATTCATATAGGAAGTTAAAGAATTTGGACGCATAGGAGAAGGAGCCTATACGAAGCAAATTGATTGAAATTGATTAAGATACGGTTATGTTACCTTAATAATAAGATGAAACAGCAAGGTGTAGAGCAATTTTTTCCGATGTTCATTTTTGAACAAAATAATTTGTTATCCCCCGTGAACTGTTGCTTATGTCCCGAACAATTGCGTTCAATGGTTTGCTGCGTCCATGGGACTTGGATTTTTTCGTACCTTTAATTTTATTCAGTGTTGTCAATAATTCTAGAAAATCAGAATACTCAGACGGGTGAAAATTACCAGTACTTGCGGGTTTTCATTTCCATGATGTAGTTCACATGCAAAGCATTACACCGCTTCCTAAAGATAACTAAGTGTATGAAATGTAATTTTTGGGATCATGTGGTAAATATATACGAAAGTATTTGAGAAATTAACTTGTGGAAAATGTGCTGAACTATTTTATGTAAATTTTCATTTAAAAGTTGAGCTTGAATACAAGTATTACCAAAAGACGACAAGATTATACTAAATTGTTACGTATAACAATATTGTAAACGTATAATATTTTGGGATAAAATTGCACAAAATCTGCTAACCTTTATATCACTGTCCTTTTGGATCGACGAGTGGTCAGGCGGATAGGACCAAACAGTCTTATCAAGAAATCGTTCGAGCGCCGGAAACTTCAAGGCTGCTAATTGTAAACTGAACAGGTATCAGATCTTCCGTTGGTTATAAATTTCCTACTCACACTGGAGAAATCGACGATTTTCCTTTTTATGGATCGATTCACCCCAAATGTCCTAAATGATCTGTTCGGAATTGTCCGTGGTACGCAAATGTACGAGACGCAATTGTCCTGGAATCGTTTTTCTCTTAACTAAGAATCATAGATAAATTAAAAAGGTACTAGTCGAGTAAGCAACTTCTGATTTAAGTATTCTTCTCTTTCTATAGAAAACTACCATCCTGAAGCCTGACCTTTCAGGCGGATCTTCTCCGTAGGCAGCCCAAGAGGAAGTAGATGGACGCCTTGGAAACAATAGAAATTAGTTGCGCAGATAGTCTAACATATGAAATCATCTTTCTCAACCCGTACTCTCTGCTTCCTATATCCCCCAAACTTGCCAGTATTTAAGTGATTGCATTTTTACTTTCTCCATATACGTAGTATAGAGAAAGTATTGTTTTCATGAAAAAATCGACTTCGAGATTTCAACGGAAATAGATGTTTTGGGGTCCGTAGAACACGTATTGACCATTTTCGGTTTGATTTCTGTGTGTATGTATATGTGTATGTGTGTTTGGATGTGTGTATGTGTGTGTGTTTGTGGGCACTTTAACGTAAACACCATTTGTCGTATCAATACCAAACTTCATATATAGCACTATGGTAAAAGCTGTCAGAGTTGATTTGTTTTTGGAGTAAATCGGTTTACCGGAAGTCCGGTTTTATTCTTCGAAGAATATTTCCGTTTTTGCAAACTATCTCCATAAATATGATATTTAGGTACATTTTATTTTTTTAAGTTTTAGAAAATGATATTTACTATAAATTTTGTAAGAAGCATATTTTTGTATCACTGATTGTTTAGGAGTTATTCGTAAAATACTGATAAACCGGAAGTAGCTGATTATGTACTTTGTGGACGCTCTGACATGAAAACTATTTGTTGTACCAACACCAAATTTCATATATAGTACTTTGGTTGGTGTCGTTAGAGTTGATTAGCTTTTGGATTAAATCAATTAACCGGATGTGGAGCTTTAAGTTTCGAAGCTCGTTTCCGTTTTTGCAAAATATCTCCATTAATGTGATGTTTAGGTATATACTATTATTTATAAAAGTTTGAGAAAATGTAATGTACTATAACTTTTGTATGAAACATATTTTTGTATAACTGAATGTTTAGGAGTTATTTAGGATATACTTATAAACCGGAAGTTGCTGATTATGTACTTTTTGGGCGCTCTGGACGCTGTGGGCGAAAGGCCAATTTCATCGTTTTTCATCGATCATGTCCCGAAAAACATTATTTATAATTTTTGTGACGTAAAAGATAATATGATATAAATTAACCACTTATCTTCCAAGTTTAGATTGAATATATTGTTCGAAAATACTGTCGTAGATAAATATTTACATCTTATATATGGAGAAAGTCATGTGCTGGCCACATCAGATTTTTATACGTATATCTGATTAATTCACCATATATTATAATATTGAGTAGATTCAAAAGGCTATTAGATCCTCTCTTTGACCGAGGAAGATACAGGAATGATTTTTTAAGATTCCATGGGCTCCCGCCTATATCTACAAGGATCGTCCTATACCTCGCAACCAACCAATGCACTCAATAAATATCAAATAAATATCTCAATCTTTTGTTTTTCGTAATAATAGAACCGAGATTTCGTAAGGTAACTGTGAAGCATCTTCATACTTTTCCGAACAACAACATTCTTAATAAAACTCGATTACCGTTAAAAGATGACTTCTGAGCTCCTCTCTTTTTCATTTCATCCAGGAAAGAGTCAATCAGATCACGGGGTTCTCCATCGGTCTTAGTTTTCTTGTGTTCCTCAACAGTGGCCTTCAAGAAAGAAGAAAAGTTGAAATAAGCAATTTAAATAATTGGAATTGAGGAAACCCCCCAATCACGAAAATTTGTATTTATATTCAAGAGTAATGCTGTTGTCGTCTAATTGGCCGCTGTACTTAGTCATTAATCAATACTTTTCATTGTGTAAATGGCAGAATCGGGTTTTCTAACAATTCAACATCATCAATTCAACATAGCTCGTGGTCAGTCATTTTTCAATACTTTTCATGTTATGAATGGTAGAATCTGGTTTTCTGACAATCTGAAAGAATTTGTTGCATAGTTGATGAGCTTAATTCCCTGAAATTAAGAAGTATTAATTAACGTGTACACAACAAAAAGATTTTTTTGTAAACAACATAAAATTGCAAGACGAAATTCAAGTACTGTATTACTGTACGTGAATACGTACTGGCTGAGTGAGGAAGGTTAAAATGGTACAGTGGCGGAAACAATTATCGCAACACCAGTTGGCGTCAGAGCGCGGATTACGTGGAAACTAACTGAAATCACTCTAACTCCGACAATTCGGCAACTCTGTATAAAGGCAGTAAAACCGGCAATATTCAAAGTCCATACGAATGGAAAATAGACTTTTAGTATCGTATATATATATGCAGACATTTAAGACTCACCTTCGCGAGATTTCCAAGTAGTGCCTTTGCCTCATTGTCTTCATTTTTTGCAATACATTATTCAAAGTTAGTCGTGATAAAAACAGTTGTGTAGAATGTTAATATAATACACTGAGAGATAGTTACAAACAAGATTGTTTGATAGCGGAATATTAGACGTTAAAATGAACATTTTGAGGTATTATTTCGCGAATTAAAGGTCTAATACTAGAATTGTGATGGAATTGAATTCTTGCAAAGAGAATTCAACACTTAAAAATTCGAATTTAGAAACCACTAAGATGCGTCCTATTCTTACCTTTCTATTTTCTCTCGAGCAGTGTAGTTTTCCACTGCTTAAGGTATTAAAATTATCGCTTCGATGAATCCAATCTAATCCGTGTGTTGAAGGAGTTCAACTTTTCCAATAGCTTTTTAGCAATTAAAGCTTTTTAGCAATTAACGTTTAGGCAGGAATGGTCATCACTATTATTAAATTTCAAATAGTGCAATCGGTAATCAACAATTTTCAGCTCTATCAGGCTATATGCAATAGGGAGTAATATTTGTGTAATAACAAATGGTGTTTCTCATGAGACATCAATGCACTTTAACCATACTGACTGTAAAAATATAATAAATTGCAAACTGTTGATGTTACAGACATTCATCACACCACTCATATGATTTTCCTCTTCAGTGAGTGTATTACCCTACAACAGTTAATTTCAATCTAATTTATCCAGAGCCGTAATATATTTGAATAATGAGCTACAATGCAATCGAAATTAGGTCCCATTATAAACCAACAGTTGGAATCTTAAATGCAAATAACATCAGATAATTCGAGTGTCCGATAAACAATCATTACATATTTCGATTCGCCTTCTAGTGTAAACATAATCAAACACCTTCGACGAAATACACGTGCCCCACAGATTTTACGCTTTAGGAAGGATCATACTATAGAAAATACTTGATACAGTATGATCTAAACCTGTTTTAAGTTTCCAAGAGGCCGGTATTCACTTCTCTACTTTCTCCGTAGCGATGAATAAACTTTTCCGCTTCCAATTTGATCATCTTGATTTCCGCATGTTAAAATACTTCTACAGGCTACTTAGATCCATATATTATACGCCATACTCAGCTATTATTCGCTGATTTTACTAAAATTTGTGTGCACTTTACGGACTCTTTCGAAACAATCCCAACCCCTCTCCCTCCATGAAGACCGTAGTTTTAATGTCGTTTACTACGTTGTTTTGCGGTTTAGATGCAAATAGATTAGAAAATAGAGCGAATATGCGAAGACAAAGTTATTCTTTAATTTGGCAGTAGAGATAGTTAATAACGCCCACTTAAATTGGCAAAAGGGTGGGCATGAGCTTAGCCCCAAAACGTAGAAAAATTGCAATGGTGAAAAAGTAAAATTCACTTAAAAAAAGATAAAGGTTGTTCGAAAAAGGAAACCATGTTTTAATGAGCGAACTGAGAGATCTAAAATTAAAAATAGTAAATTGCAAGAGCTTACGTAATAAATAGGTGGAATTCTTTAACATTACGATGAGAACTTGCGCGGATATCATACTAGGAAGAGATTTGGTTAAGCGAGGATATTACTCAAAGCGAGATATTTCCCCCGATTATATGATATACCGAAAATATGACTATGCAGATCTAGCGGTAGAGTTTTTATAGCAGTATGGACTCATTTAATTAGTAAGCGCGATGAATTCGTAGAAAATAGCAGGATCGGAATCATTTGGTGCTCGATTCAAAGACAAAACGGAAGTAAGATTAATGTTTGTTCTTTGTGTCGTCCTCCCGATGAAAAAATAGGTTGTATTGTTGATTTATCCGAGGCCTTACAGAAAAATGGCGAGAAAATAAGAGATCCAATCATCGCCGTAGGAAGAGATTTTTACCTAACCAATATTCATTGGGATAATCTAAAATTCTCCAGCACTAGCAGTGGGAAACAAATTCACGAAATACATCTTACTTTTTCGTTGCATGCTTTAGATCAGGTAAATATGACGAAAACTCGAACGAATCATGCGAGGCAAGGTATCAATTTAGATTTACTAGCCACTTCCCAACCACAAATAATAACTAGCCTCGCTGTAGTTGACGGTACAGTCAGACCATGATATCATAATGGCAGGGATGAAAGTAGTAGCGGTTAGATCTCTTAAGCCGGTGAGGCAAGTGTATGTAATTCGCAAAGCAATTATTTCTGAGTTTAAGGTTTTATTTGAACGAAGGCTTGGATAATTTTTTTACACTTTTCGGGTGAAAATACAGCAAATGATAGTTGGGTAGAGTCAGTGGCGCAGCGAGGGGGGGGTTTTAGGGGTTCAAACCCCCCCCAAGAGTCAAGTCCTATGACTAGCTCTATACTTTTATTTCTGCTGAAGAGTACAAAACCCCCCCCCTCGCTAAGGTGGGGTTATCACGCAAATCATACAGATACACTGCTTGTCATGTGTTTGCTTGATAAATTCATCGAAAGCTTCGTGCACCCGTAAATATGGCTCCGATTTCAGTGAAAGTGATGTTTTCGGTAGCAGAGTAGACATCGATATCAATAGGGCGCAATGATACGAGTGTTTCGAAAACTATGTTCAACGCGTGCACTTCTTAATCCTATCCTTTAGTTAGATAACTCACGCCATAAGATAAGATTCCCTTGAGAAAAATTCGAAAGTGCTGATTTGTTTACTCCTTGAAAAAATACAAGCGAACATTCGAGAAGTAATTCGAAACTTGCACCCTGAAAACAGAGATTAAGATTACGTTTGAGGGACAAACAGATAGATAAAACGCTCAGTTAGATCTTTTGCATGTGACTGTTTCAAGGGTGTAAATACAAAGATAGGCTCGTGAGTATTGCTTTCGAGAAATTCTCAACAGTTCTAAGGAGAGTTTTGTTTGGATTTCATTTAGATGGACATCCAAAAATTCCTTTCACAGTCCGCTAACAGCTCGAGGCCGCTATCGGAAAAAAACTTAAGTTAATGGCCATGTGTTTTTTTGTGAAATAACCATTATTAGATGCATAAATTAGGATTTTCTTATTTTAGGGCTGTTATCAGAGGACACATCTCAAGATGAGTTTAGCGACAATTGAAAAGCTACTTTTTCCTTTATTAAGCATTCTAGACGATTAAAAGTCTGCACACAGTTGACTCTTTATTACTCGGGATGATAGAAAATATACTGATCTTTATTTTATGATTGCCTGTTAATTTGGTGTATATTTAATAAAAATTTTCGCTAACCGAATTTCCCTAAACATTTGAAAAAGTATTGGAGCAATGAAAGATTTCACTAAAAATTAATCTGCGATGATATTATTAATAATATACCATTTTCGAAGCAAATCTGTCAGCTCAAAGGTATTGTGCGCGTAAGTTACGCACATATTTATCGGAACTGTGACTTGATGACTTGAATTAAACTTGATAAACTGTGAATTAAATTTTTCAGTTTCCTTTTCGATGCAGCCAATTTTTTCTCTGGTGATAGAATCCCACGAATCTCATAACTTATCCTGTTAACCGCTTGGTCATGCAATGCCCATTCAAAATTTCAATTCATGGAAAATATTTGTTTTCTTTGAACACTCTGTGGGTAAGACTGGGTTTGCATCAGCTCTTTGCTGGTTAAACCACCTAATACTTAGTCTAAATAATTGTAAGTTGACGTCTTCATTTTTTTCACCTTGGTATGTGACTTTAATACTGCAAGTTCAATTATAATATCAACTATCATCAAGAGTATACTGTATTTTTTAATGCAGCCGAATTTTTAATTTTCGGTATGGGACGCATTCAATGAAATACATATCTAATACATAAATAACGAAATCAGGCTTAATTGTAAGCCTGGCAGAAAATTTCATCTGATAAAAATTATTTTTTTGTTTCTTATACAAACCTTGTGCAATAAGCTGTATACATACTTCATATCATTATTTTTACTTTCTCCATATACGAAGTATAGAGAAAGTATTGTTTTCATGAAAAAATTCGACTTCGAGATTTCAACGGAAATACACGTTTTGGGGTCCCTAGAACACGTTTTGACCATTTTCTGAATGATGTCTGTGTGTATGTGTGTGTGTGTGTGTGTGTGTGTGTGTATGTGTGTGTGTGATAATGGGCGTTCTAACTCGAAAACTAAAAGTCGTATCAATACCAAAGTTCATATATAGTACTGTTGTGTGTGCTGTCAGAGTTGATTAGTTTTTGGAGTAAATCCGTTAACCGGAAGTCGAGCTTTATTCATGAAAACTCATTTCCGGTTTTCAAAATATCTCCATAAATATGATATATACGTCTATTGTATTACTTATAAAAGTTTTAGATAGTATAATTTACTATAACTTTTGTATTTAGCATATTTTTGTATCACCGGTTCATTAGGAGTTATTCGTGAAATACTGATAAACCGGAAGAAGATGATTATGTACTTTGTGGGCGCTCTAACATGAAAACTATTTGTCGGATCAACACCAAATTTCATACATAGTACTTTTATTACAGTCGTTAGAGTTGATTAGTTTTTGGAGTAAATCGGCTGACCGGAAGTCGAGCTTCATTCTTCAAAGCTCATTTCCGGTTTTCAAAATATCTCCATAAATATGATATTTAGGTATATACTATTATTTATAAATGTTGTAGAAAATTTAATTTACTATAACTTTTGTATGAAACATATTTTTGCATCACTGATTGTTTAGGAGTTATCCATGAAATACTGATAAACCGGAAGTTGCTGATTATGTACGTTGTGTAAAGCTCATTTCTGGTTTTCAAAATATATCCATAAATATGATATATTGGTATATTGTATTCCTTATAAAAGTTTTAGATAATATAATTTACTATAACTTTTGTATTTAATATATTTTTGTATCACCGGTTGATTAAGAGTTATTCGTGCAATACCGATAACCCGGGAAGTAGCTGTTATGTACTTTGTGGGCGCTCTAACATGAAAACTATTTGGCGGATCAACACCAAATTTCATATGTAGTACTTCTATTACAGTCATTAGAGTTGATTAGTTTTTGGAGTAAATCAGTTAACCGGAATTTGAGCTTCATTCTTCAAAGCTCATTTCCGGTTTTCAAAATATCTCCATAAATATGATATTTAGGTATATACAATTATTTATAAATGTTTTAGAAAATAAAATTTACTATCACTTTTGTATGAAACATATTTTATTATCACTGATTGTTTAGGAGTTATTCCTGAAATACTGATAAACCGGAAGTTGCTGATTATGTACTTTGTGGGCGCTCTGGGCTCTATGGGCGAAAGGCCAGTTTCATCGGTTTTCATCCAGCATGTCCCGAACAACATTATTTATAATGTTTAGAGTTCGAAATTACTGTCGTAGGTATTTACATCTTATATATGGAGAAAGTCATGTGCTGGCCACATCAGATTTTTATACATTGATGGCGTTTTCTTGACAGGCGATATTTCAATTAAATTCCAAAATCTGCTGATGATATAGTCAAATAACGAAAGATAATGAAATAAGCATGGGCGCGCCAATGTGGGGGAACAAATGAGTGGATGTTACGTTTTATATCGCTTGCCAAATAACCGTAGCTATTTTTTTCCTTCCCACGCTTTGCAACCTCTTGGAAGAAAGATCTCTCGAAGACTCGGAAAGTTTATATCTAAATCACTAAAAAGCTTCAGCATAGAAAAAATGAGCTTATAATAGATATTGAACGTATCCAAACCAGAAATCCAAAGAACACACTTGTTAAGTTTCCAATTGTTCGCTTATGTAAACTACTATCTTGCAAAGTGTAATAAGTTGCCACATAAGCGTTAAACTCCTCTAGTTTTAAATGTATTTAGTTTTTGAAAGAATTGACATATATTGTAGTAAGTAACGAGCATGAATATACTAGCCCCTGTAAAGTAGGCATTTTTCGTTTCCTCAGACCCCCCCCATTGGTAAATCCTGGCTGCGCCACTGGGTAGAGTTTCTACGGATAATCAAAGTAGATTTAGTTAAACGTGTTCCGTCTAAACAGTAGGTGAGACGAGGAAGAAGTTTGAATCGTTGCATAGGAGTCATACACTCGCGATTGAGAAAACTTAAACCGTGCGGTGAGATCCATGAGCTTGGTGATCAAAACTATAGAAAAGTGCAAAAGCTATTTAAGGAAAGAACACGAAAAGAATACCAGGAATATAGATCTCGAACTCTGTTAAAATCACAAGTTGGCGATTAGAAATAATTTTGGTCAGAAGTGCGTGAGACTCGTGGTTGTCAGCTTTCTATGCCTAGCTTTATAAGCGAAGAGGGAATTGCCTTAAATACATCGGCAGAAATAGCTAACTTACTTAACCCGTACTTCCAAAAATGTTTCTCATTAGATGATGGTCGAGTTAACGATTTTACCTCGCGCATTAATTCGGAGACGATTTCCATAGAGATATAAGTTGATGCGAGTGGAAATTCACTGCAACAGATTGATATGAAATTCTATCAGAAATCAATTAATGAGGGTACTGTCCCATTGTCGTGGAAAAATTAAAAGGTCACTCCGGGGCCTAACAATGATTAGATTATTATGGGTAATTTTTGTTAACTTCGAATTTCTGCAAAATAATGGAGCATATTATAGCAAGCTCTATTATTCAGTTTCTTACCATAAAGATAGGAATCATTCGGATCCAACACGGATTCCATAAAGGTAAATCTTATAAGACGCACCTAGAGTTTTTTGTGAATGATGTATATAAAGCGTAAGGATGTTAGACATCATCCAAAAACGTTATTTCCACGCAGCAACAAATTTCGCGACATCCCTTAGTGTTAGTGCGCCATACAAAATACCTAAGAGTCACGTTTAGCTGTAGTTTTTCTTTGAAAGAACATATTAGAGATAGATAGAGATGCGATAGGAAAAGTGAATAGAATGCAAATATTAACTAGTAGATCGTTGAGGGGATGCTCTTCGTGTTTCAAAGAAAAAAACTCATATTCCTCTTATTCAACCTAGCCAAACGAGGAAATACTGTTTCGCGATTACACTGATTATTATTTTTATATTACAGTTCGTGTACGGCATTTATTTGATTGGTTGTTTACGATACGATTTGTACAGAATTGCCATGATAAAACGGTGAGAGTTACTCAGATGAATCAGTACGCGGGCTGGTAATCATTAAGAGATAGAAGACTAATTCAAAGGATAAATTTACTAAGTAAGTTCTGAAAAATTAGGTTCCAAATGATGCAATCGATATAATGCGACCTCCCTGTTGATGTGGGCCGCTCTGATACTGCGAGGAAGATTAGAGAAATAAATGCTAGAAGGAATCGTATCAAGAATTCATTTTTTCCGCGCATGATACGCGAAAGAAATTAATTAGGAAAGTAGAGTTAAGGTGCCTGTACCCCCTGCCACACGCCGAAAGGCGGATTGAAGGGTTCTTACATAGACATATTTTTATGGTGTTTTTGTGCTGTCGACATTTTAACTCAATAATCAGAATATATCGTTTTTAAAAAACAACATATAATTTAAGAGGAAAAATTCATCCGTCTCCGCTACGATTGGTCTTCGGTTTCCTTCAAAGTAACTGGGTTGTCCAAATTGTAGTGCTACCTCCAAAATACTTAAGTTTCAATATCATCTCCTAAATCACTACTACTAATTTATTTCTTCTCACATTCACTAACAGTTAAAGGAAAGTTTAATGAACCTTCCTTTGATTAAAAAAAACTCTCAAAGGCACTCGAAATTAATATTTACAATGATAGAAAACCTTACACCTAGAGAAATAATGACAATGTAAAAGAAATTGGCCCTGTCAAAACTGGAAATCCAAATATCATTAAGGATTATTATTCATCATTATTATTCAATTATTCATTTTACAAACTAAAATCTCAAAAAGGTTTTAATTTTGACACATAACCGTGAACATATCCTAGTTTTCTATACATTTTAGTAATTTTTAAGAATTTAACATATCTTCTATCATGTAGCGTGCATGAATATATCGGCCCTGAAATTTAGAAATGTTTTCGCTCTTTCTACTGCCTATAACCCTCTTCCCCATAGACAAATTCTGGCTGCGCCCCTGCGACAAAGCAATCATTAATTATCATCTGTATACTCATGTCCACATTCGATAGAATCCACATAGACCTTCATCCCCGTAATGTAAAGAAGGGAACTACGAACTCGTATTTAACATAATTTAGAGCAAGTGGAAAATATTTATATGTATTTGTATTTCTCTCAGACTCGGTAATAGTGTGCAAAGATGCACTATGATTAATAATCGAGAATTTCATTGGAATCAAGAAAAATATAGGATGATTAATAATATATTCATTCTTCTTCATTCTCCTCCATATGATTCAGCCTCCGAGACATAGAGTTAACCACTTCTTTATTGGAATTCGCTCCAGGGTGAGAAGATCTAATAACCGAAGGAAGCTTTATCGGTTCAGAACCTAAAGACGAAGTAAATGAAATTTAAGTGCAAGTAAAGACCTAACGCGATCTCCGAGAAGCATCGACAAAACGTTACAGGGAGGTAATCACAAAACATTATTACTTTTGGTCGTTTATTTCCCCGGGCAATTAGAGAGGTTGATGGAGTAGATTACGTGATGATGGTGTTATTACAACCCCTGCCATACCCATTTGGCGGCTCGCGGGGTATATATCTAAATCTAAATGTATATAATTGATTTGGAACTACCGCCGAGAAAATTTTAAAGTGTGAACCCGCGAATTTTCCTGGTTGTAGACGAACAATGAATAATAATATGCATAAGAATGTCAGTAGCTCTCAAGGCTTTTTTTTAAAGCGTAAAAATGAAAAAGATTCGCTTGCGCGGTCCGCTGGTTGTCCGTCTATCGACGTGAAGACCTAAATGAAGAAATAGTCGCCAAAAGTCTGAGTAAGTAAGCCTGAGCTCCTTGCCTTACGACCGGTATGTTGTTGCGAGTGACGCATAGGCTTTCGAAAATCCGCTGCACTGAAAGCGAAAGGTTCATCGTGCTTCCAGAAATCAGGTGGTCCTGTCGAATACCTCTAAGTGTGGAAAATGAGTCAAAGGACATTGTCTTTCAGCGAACGACCTCGAATCCTTGGTAGAAGAGGAATTTCCAATGACACGCGAAACATGTTCTTGACCGACAATTGGTGATGAATCGGTTCCGAATCTTTCATGTCCAAAGGTTATTTTTCCATAATGAATTGCATCTCTCTGGTAAATATATATATTCATCATAAGGGCGTACAAATATATGTGGAAACCATACTTACATTCGTTCATTTCCCGAACAAGAGAAGTTTAAGATAAAAAACTCATTTAACTTAAGCGGAGTTCGAGCTCGTACCCTTCCTATGCCAATAACATGTGTCAGACAGCTGCAAAATCACCTCTTAATTAGCAACTAGTTATATTTATGACACTTCCCAACAAACTGAGAAGTCCATTTTAGCAGCTCATTAATAATTTTATTATGGCAGCATAACTTTTAAATTAACTTTATAAAGTCAGACATTCATAAAATACGTATCAGTACTAATAACTTGGGTTGTTTATGATGAAGTCTTTGTTTACTAAAATACACAAATATAATAACATTATTTGGGAATATTTTTACGAGTGCAATAACATCTAATTTCCTTAGCACCATGGTGAGGAAGGAGCTTTGAATTAGCCAGAGGATAGTTTCTACTGGGCGACTGTAAAGTGAGGGTCCTGAGTCTAGCTGATATAGGCACGAAAAGGAAAAATATACCTGGCATCTGCAATACTTGCTTTGAAAGTGCTTGACATATGGTTAAAGCTTTTCCACGCGAGGTAATGCATTTCAACGTTTGTTTTGCATTTGCGCCTGCAATAATTTGAAGGGATCAACTTGTGGTTAAAGACTTTCCTCGCGAATTTTCAAAGCCTTAATGCATTTCTACGTGAATTTCTCCGCGCGAAGGCAACACAATTGACTAATGACCAAGGTCACCGAGCTCCCTGTTACAAAATGTAAGACAAGTCCGATATATGCACAGAAATTGTTCGGTTCTTATGAAACCATGTTTGTTTTAACTTTGGAATTGATATTTTTCCTTTTAACTCCGGACGGACAATAATTTCATGTATTCTAGGTGAAAAATGGTGTATATAAATTTATATTACGAATTTCCTTCGACTGCATGATTATGTTGGCGAAAAATTATATTCCGTAGACAAAATACAAATTTTACATCGTGTCATAGTAACTCAGTAATCGCTCTAATGACTTCTCGAATTCTAATTGCTGAATGAAACACATAAGACTTGTAATAAAAAATCCTCTTCGGAATGTTTATCACAAATAATGAATATCCTATGCTTGAACTGGACGTTTGAAGAATTACATTTACATCAATTTCCAGCAGGCAGCCGTAGGACATATGTTCGAGTGAGAAACCAAACTACCAAAATAACGCCTTATTATAGCGCACAAATTATCCAGGAAAAGAGACCATTATAGGCCATCTGTTCTCGCTATAATCTCGCAAAACATTATTTTCCTCTAGACTCCAAAATTCTCGTTCTCTAAAGGTGAGAATCGCCACATCGCGTATTCCTACTCCAATCCCACTTATTCCTTATTGTTACGCATTATTAAAACCGAATAGCATTCTTCACATTATTAATAATTTAATTTAAATTATTGTCTATGTATTTTATTGCATTTAAGATTGAAATTGGGATAAATATATATTTAACCTATCGTTCTATAAATACGATAACTATCTGTGAAAGAGAAACGCCGAAATAAACATGACGAACTCGGGGAGGGATCGCGCGAAGGCTCTAAGAAGAGTTCGAAAGAGAGGAAATTTGTGTAAGTTCTATGCTCCGACTCAAATATTACCGCTTTTTGAGGCTTTACTCGGTGTTGCCAGTCAGTCACAGAAAGCAGAATTCCAAATAGTTTCTGTGAAAGCCACTGGTGCGCGCGCAAAGTGTTGCGATAATTTTTTCCGCCACTGTACATACAAGTACTTTTTAATGAAAGTGAGTATAAAACCAATAGCAACGATGCACTGCTAGTAGAAATAGTAGAAAGGTTTATTTAAAGTAATTAGAATACAACTGTGTTAAAGATAAAGTCATCACTGGTCATCTGGTTCAATGGTAATTTTATAAAACAAACGCTGAATTTTTTTCGAAAAGAGATGTAAATGATAAGAAAGAAGACTGTGTTGGAATTGAATAAAAGGAAAACATTGAACGGAATAAAGATAAATATACCAGTCGAAGTTCTGAAAATGTGGGAAAAGAAAAGGATGTGATTGAAGAAATAATAGGTAAGCAGAGGAAATGGGTGGGTCAGTTTTAGGGAAAGGAATTTTTGTCAGAGAAAGTTGTTGGCGAAAGGATGCATAGGGAAGTTAATGCAATAATATGTGGTTTCCAATGATACGACATTGGAGATAAATTATCAAGGAAATGGAAATTTAAAGTAAATAAGACTATCCTAAGATTGAGGATTCATGCATAAATAAATACACACATAGCACAGATAATCCGTGCCATATTTTTGATAGTGATTGTTACATTGTTATAGTTGATTTTACATCTTTTTGTATGTACCATTGTTTCGAAAATTTGAAAACCATAATGGACGAGCATGACAAAAACACAACTTCTTTTGTTTCCATGTTAAATCAGCTCTTAAATAAGAACGTACCTTGAAGTAGTTCCAAAGCTCTTTTCGAACCCTGTCGTGTCTTGCGAACCAAGGAGAGAAAAATCGAAGCCACGGGAATGAATTGATAATTCTCGACGTTGCAGATACGGAACGGGAAACCTCGATCACCAATCCAGTAAACTTCCGCAGGTTCTCATCGTTTTGGGGACATCTTTGTCCGGACATCATGGTCCAGAGAGAATTCAGCACCGGGACAGTGTACTCACTCTCCATGTTGACGCCCATGGAGCCTGCCTTCTTTCCCATCTCAGTGAGTCTGGAGACAAGTTCCACGGCTTCCTCGCGAATCATGGACTCCATCGACCGCTTTCCAAAGCCCAAGTCTCTGAGGTTGCGAAGGGTGAACCTTCTCTGTTCCTTCCACACTTCACCATCCGTGAATATGACACCTGTGTATAGAAGTTATACAGCAAATGTGCCTCAATCTGTAAACTCGGCGAAAAAATTGGTAACCTATTCAAGTGAACGAATGAATCTAAATCAACTAAAGTTTAAAATTTCATGCAGTCCGTCATGTCGCACAATGGGATAGAATCGAAAAAAAGTTGGCCAACTGAGAGTATTTTTGAGTGTGGGCTTTGAAACCCCGCACGATTACTGCTGAATGAATTTCGCACACAACCATGCAAGTCATTTACGTTTAATCTTGCGCGTTAGGATTATACAAGGGGTTAAAGTTGACCATAGTTTGCGAAAAATACCGGTCATATAATTTTCGCAAACTTTGGTCAACTTCAAACCGATGTTGAAGTCATAAGAAGAAATTGATCGGATAAAACACATCACCTTGTTATCAACCTGTACTTTTTCCTTCAAAACACTCGATTTTAAGGATCACAGTTAGAGTATTTGCGTACTTGATGAATATTATTGTTATCAGGTATGGGGGGAAGTTGAGGCAAGATTTTATTTCATAATCCTCTTCAGAAAAGTCGGTCGATGCCAATTTCTATTGTTTTCCTCTCTTAAGATAAAAATTTTATCGAAAACTAGAGTCCACAATTTTCTTACATATATTATGCAAATATTCAACTGTGATCATGAACATCGAGTGTTCTGAAGGAAAAAATAGGATGATAAAAACTTGATGATATTTTCAGAAGATATTTATAGGTAAAGATATATTTTAATTGATTACCTCTCCTCACTCCCATACTCCTGTGCTGTACCAAAAAGCTGTCTTCTCTGGCATCGAACTCCTCTTTCGCCAAGCCTTCTTGTATTGCTTCCTTTCCGGAAACCAATATGAAGATAGTTTTGCCCAATCGTAACCCAACGACATCTCCGAACCTTCTAGCAAACTCATCCCACATTAAATATGGAATCTGGAACTGCTTAAATAGTTTTGTGAATTCCAAACTGCTTCCAAGGATTGGCAGCCATCCTGGGCCTGATTAGGAGATAAAACTGATATCTCACTATGCTGACCTATGTATATCTAGGCTACGTCACAACCGAATTAATGGGTGAAATAAATGAAAGAAGAATTAATAGATTTCTAATCTATAACTATTCTCGAAAAATTACTTCACAGAAATGCGTTGCAATAGAGGTACGAATTAAGATAAGCAGGTGGTCAATAGTATAGAAATATCTTTAAGAATATGTGTGCATTTCATTAGCAAGAAGTTGTTCGTCATTATTACCATGATTCCGCGAAAGTCATGGATATTGAACACTTCAAAATATAACGAGACAATAAGTGAAGTATTAAAAAGCAATGCAATACAAATAATGAAGTAGTAAGGCTCATGTCCTTACTTAGTTAGATATTCACACGAAAAGAGGAGGTGAAACCTACAAAGAAGTAATCTGTAATAAATAAAAAAGAAAGTTCATGAATACTTTTGATCTTTTGCTTTTATACTTTTATCTTACACTTTTTATAGCTAAATTTATTGAGACGTTTTGCCACATCAACTATTATATTTTGATACTATTTTTAGTACAAATCAGTCAGCACTAATTTGAAAATTCCAAAAATCGAGTAAGGTTATCTTTGCTGGAATATAACACCCGAAAACCGTTTGCAAAAATGTCGGAAAAAGTCATTTATCTCATTTAGTAAGCATTAATATACCGTATTCACTCAATTATAAGCTGATTATACCTGTCGAGGCATCGAATTTCATCACAAAAAGTGGGAAAATTAATTGAGTCGAGTATAAGCATAGGGTGGGAAATCAGACAACTCCCGACGGTCGGCGTGCGATTGAGGAGAGTGTTCACTAAGAATTGATAATTGAGCAAGTGCGGAATTTACAAGCCGATTTCCGACTACTTTAGACTTTCTACATCGGAGAACAGGCAAGTGAAGCCTTACTTGAGTATAAGGGTGGCTTTATCAGCATAAAAAATGCGCTGAAAAACTTGGCTTGGGGTAAAACACATAGGAGCAGGGCAGGTCTCTGGTAGCCTAGCTATTCGCTTATTGCAATGTAAAATTGAAGCAAGCTTTCTTACGGGGACTCACACAGTAGAGCATAGCAAGTAGCCGGGAGTGAGCAAGGCAAGCTGGTTTACGTCGCTGAAAGTGAGGACTCGCGCACGAGCATCTGCTCTCTTCTCCATTTTCTTAGAAGTTTCGGTGAAACTATTTGCTTGGATATAATAAATATTTTTTGCATCTATTCATAATTACTGAAAGAACTTTTCAGGATAATTCCTTAGCTTCTCATACAGATAATGGTAATCACCAAAAACTTTACTTTCGTGATTCACAGGATGAACATGGCATTCATCTGCACTTGTTTCAATAAAAACCAATTGTTAGCAGAACTATCAAGAATAAAAATCCATCCATCGCTATAAAAGGTCATCTTAGGCCCATACAAGCGACCAGCTGAGCATCACTGTTGGTATGTGTAGGGCTTCTCTCTGGGCAACCAGCTAGGAGACAAGCGACCAGCGTGTATGTGGGATCTGCCCTTTTTCATTGTGTTTTTATCCTAATACTAATACCTACTACTACTAATATATACGTTGCCTCACAAAAATTTGTTGACTGAGCGAATGGATTAAATGAAAGCGGTAGTTCAAGAGTTTCAACTAAACAAATACGTTTCAAACAATAATTATTGAAAAGGAGTATTATTATATTACTTTGGTTATCCTTGGGAAATTCAAACCATAACATATCCAAAATACGAACCTGGAGGAAAGTTCTTGGGTTTCCTCGTGTCCAAATATACCAGAAAGACTAGGAGAACAATGAATAGCACAATCACAGACCACATGGCGGAGAACTAGAGAAAATAAAAAATAGGCGATTGATAACATCAGTTAATCTTACCCTCTGAGTTTAAAGTCCATTTATCTATGATTCACTTCAATATTATATTGGTCCGTTAAATTAAATAAGGCTATATTTTTCTGTAACAATAAGCTTAATAAATAGAATTACACTGGCACCACTTTAATTAGGACATAATGTTATCAGTACGTGATTACTAGGAAGTTGGGAATATTTTATCCTTCTATTAAAATTATCATTAGGTATGTTTACCCAGCAATGTCATTCTATAAATTTGTTTTTGATCAAGTACATACAGAACATGCAATCAGTATCCATGAGAAGTGAGTAACAATACTTTCATTATGATATATCATTACTGTAAAGTACTAAAAGTTAGATGTACGCTACATTGTGGGCTGTTGAAAACCATGCTGATAGAAGAGGAATTTGATCGAACTCGCATTAAGGTAATAGTCTTCTGAAGAGAGTACGTTGATGAAAGGTGGAACGCAGAGATGACATACCTCAATTGACATGAATGCATAAGTTGGATCTTGAGAGATAATTAACGGCTTGTTTTAAAGCTAGGAACTATGAGGAAATGAAACAATTGGCAGGACATTGGATGGTTACAACTAATCAATCCTTTCTTTGTTAACACTTGACTATTTTATAGTTGTGACACGAAGGAATAGGTGCTGTTATACAAGACTATGAAGACGAAATATTTGCGGTACTAAGGGTTCAAAAAATATGAGTGATGAGGATATCCTCCCGGTATGGTGGGTGACTGACAGCGAATTTCAATACTATAAGTAAAAATGTTTAGATCATGCTTGCGAAAACTGCGAGTCATAATCCAAAAATTATAAATAAAATTAATTTATTAATTCCTCGTATTACCGTCACTCGATCAGTGTTACCCCGTCATAACGAAAATATCACACTCAAAGAGTTAAACATACATACCTCTTTCGTCTTCTCCAATATTCTTCAACGGGAATGCCTCTATTCTGTCAAAAGCGTACCTCCGTCTTCTCCACTGGCAGTCTACTATTTGTTCGCTGAGCATTTTGAATGAGGAAAGAACTTAGCAGTGAGTTGACGTAATTCCAGCTGTAAATTGGATTTCGGCCCTTTATCATATCTATGAGATCTCAAAGAGGAACCAAAGGAATGATTCATCTGAGCAGTGAGTTGAGATAAATACAATATTTGACCCTTGCTCGAGTATTAGCCGAGAGGGATTTTTTCAGCATAAAAAATGTGCTGAAAGACTCGGCTTGAAACTCGGCTTATACATGGTACATGGAAAAATGGTTGCAAGTGACATTCTTATTATAGAATAAGTTCCAAAAAATCATCTTGCCTAAGGTATACTGCAAAAATCAACAGTTATTCGATATATTATGACAGATAAAGAAATCATAGTCAGCATTCGGTGGCTCTTTTGAAAACAATTTCAAATCTTCGTCGGATAATGATTTGTCATCCTTTATCTAATATGTCGCCACCAAAATATAGAAGATACGGATAAGATAAAGCATATAGTCTGGCTACTAGAAATATGATTGAGAAACCGGTTCCATCGAGAATTTTTGAGATAGCAAGAAGGCCGTGGGTGAATAATCATGTAAACGAAAGGAACTAAGAAATGCTGTGTTTATACAAATACGCCATCCACTAACTTTCTGCATGGCATGTACCAATGGATTTACTCTACCGACGGGAATTTCTTGGCTACAAATACTAACGTTTGCAATGAGCTAATAATGGCAAAATTCACTGATCTTCAATTCATACAACTACACCAATTCTGGACCTGCCATCTTCCCTGATATGCCTGGGGTAAAAAAAGCAATCAAATGATTTCAAGAACCATGGATAAAATTTAACACATCTTTTCCTGAAATTCCACGAAAATATCTACCGCTATATAGCAGTCGGCTAGGGTACGGATGTATTGATGATTCTAAATGGAGCCTCATTAGAAAGAGGAAGTTTGCTTTTCAATGCCAGACGTTTCTATTTTCGGGAAAGGGTAAGAAATCGACTTCAAGAAGAGAAAAAAATACCAATGATAGCATTTATATATCACCGTATGAAACGTTTGGACCATCTTCATTCAGAAGACATTGATTTTCATCGAGGGAATTGATGCACACGTCCTTCTGTTTTATTACAAAATAATTTCGCATTTCCATGTTACCTTAGCACAGAATAAATGTTTCCAAATCCAAAATGATTGCCCAGCATTCCACTCATCTTGTTAATGTCTTATAGTTTATAAAGAATGCCACCGTCTGCAGTCGCCTGTGGTTAGGATAGCACCTAGCGCCAAATGAGTCACCATACCGTCTCCAAAAAACGATGCCACAGCATTTGTGGCAGCGATACTCAGTTCAAATTTGGATTGAACTCGTTAAAAATGGCTCGGATACGCCAAAAATGCTTACACTAGCCTGTGTGGAGGACGCCATTACATTTCCCTCTCTTACTAATGATGAATGAAGCGAAAATCACCAAAATCCGTGTTGCTTATTAAAACTGTCGAAATTAGCGTTATTTCGTTAAATCGGCCAAAATTCGCGTTATTTGTAGGTTTTATCCCTTATTGCGAAAAACAAACTCCTCTAGCTATGACTATCAATTACGAGCAAGGGCAATCTTTTCCAGTGTACGGTCTGAATTTATAAAACGATTGTTCCTCTCATGTGCAATTATACATCGCATGCTCCAGAAACTGTAAACCGACTGATCTTTACGTTTATGAAGAAAACGAGAAAACAAAAAATCTAGTAAGTCCAGTAGCTTTACAATAAAAAAATATTTTCTAGGAAGAATTTATTTTTTCTTCCTTTCCTTTCATTCCACAACATGGCCACAGCCACGAAAGACAAGGTATTGAATTAAGGAAGGAATATCAACTTCACAGAAAGATGGATGATATACAATATCTACGCGAGATATGAACTACCTATTGTTCTGGTTCTATTCCGAAGGTTGAATGAACCTTTATCCCCTCCAATTTATGCCACTGAAGGCTTTGAAGAAGAAATAAAGAATTGTATACAATGTGGGAGATGAGTAAAATTTCCTTGCTTATTTCCCTATGTCGGAGTGCTACACGAGTAAAAATGCACAACTGTGATCATACAGCGAACAGATTTTACGGAATTCTATTATGACTAAAGAGGAAGGACACCGGTATTTAGCATAATCATATATCTGTTCTTTAGAAATTATTAAAAGAGCGAGCCTGAGACAAAATTAAATGAAAGATACGCATTCCTCTCTCCTATACTACAGTAAAAATAGTAATATTTACATTCATGACAACAACGCAAGTCAGATAGGATCAATAATAACCGCTAAAGATAACAAACAATAGAAACCATCTGAATAAGTTACACCGTAAATTGATTAACTTTTACTTGTTTTCTTAATGAAGTTGTTCATTTAATAATAATTTAGTTACTTATAGGAAGAGGTTTTGGCTAAATTCCAATATCGTAAGGCACTTAAATATAAAATATTAGTATTAACTTAACGATTAAATTTTACAAACAGAGATGTTATGAATTATGTATGCATTCCAAAGCTTAGGTAATATAATCACACAATGATTCACTTTAAATGCATATAGTTCTCGAGTTTAAGATTCGTAAATCCACTTCAACTACACTTACTTTCTCGTGAAATATGTACGCTATTGAAATAATGGCGAGGATGAAATCCTACCCGAAGTATGACCGTAATAGTTTTCTTGTGTAATTAAGTTTTGAAGATGCTCTTTCTCCGGATTCAATATTAAAAGTAATTATTATCGTTAATCGTAATAGCAATTTAGTAATTATAATTTCGATCTTAGACAAATTTCGAGGTTGGCAAATAAAACTTATGTTATGCAAACATCAGGAGCTAAAAATATTTGCAACATTAAATTATATATTACATACAATAATATTGAAACAATATAATTGCAACTCAGTAATTCCGCTGGCATCTAAAATAAATTTCTCCTTGGAGCCTGTGCATTATTTATTTATACCTTATTTGGTTAATTCATATCATATGGAAGGCTTAAATTTTTGTTTAGCAACTCAAATTTTAAAAAAAATCCTTATAAAACGCTACTCTGAATCATTTTTGTTCCACCATATATTTTATCACACCCTTCCACTCGCTCTCAATTGTGGATTGGGACTTCCATGGATTTTGATTGAACAGACAGTTTACCGCTTAGTGATGGGTCGGCCATTCAAGATGGAAGAGGGTGAAATGAATTCACAACCATATGATACGAGCAGGTCTATGGAGTATATGGTTGGAATCTCTAACGGGGATGAATTACGAAAGTAACACTATCACGTAATTTCAGATAAAACGGTACGTTATATTTAATATGTGAAATGATAAATAATCTATAATTAATACATTAATTGCTGTTACCTTGTATAATTATATGCTCCGGTCACCATTCGATGATAAATTCATCGAAACCGATCATCATCTCGCCTTCATTACAAATAAGAAGGTCGAAAATCTACCAACTCATCAGCACGTGCATTGATCTTGTCCTTGAACTTCAGTCCAAATAAGGGTCGCGGGTCGATACGGGAAAATGGAATCATATATTAACAGGTGTATTAACAGGACCAAAAATAGCGATTAGAAGGATCAATTGCATTTATTTCCTTACCAATCCCTGCGTCTTCCACTTACACAAATTCCACCCTTGGTCAAATGTTAGGTCACAATTGTTGGCTTCATTTCACTCATAACCAGATTCATTCACAATTAATTACCTTCAGAACTAAAATTTTCTACGACACATTTGGCTTTGTAATTTTGGAATCTACAACAGACAGTAGATATCGCATCAGGTGTTTCCTGTACAGCGCTTTTATTGATCTAATTATTCACAACAGCAACAAATGAACAAATTGTCTGTTTGAGAAAATATTTCGATAAGGGTGTAAGGTTTTAGGCGTGACTTAGAACCAAGTGACAAGAGAGAAAGTAAAAGAGCTGTTCAAACTTATTTCGGCGAAAAGTTCTTCATCAAACTTAATTTTTTTCCAGTTTATGAAAATATTCTGTACATTATTGACCCTTAATTAGTCGAGTAAAATAAAGTCACGTAATTAGTCGTGGAGGGTCATTAAGACCCAAAAATTCTCTGAATTTTTTAAACACCTTTTAACGGTAAAACAAATAACTCAATCTATTATAGTTCATTACTGATTCTTTAGAAAAACTTATGTAGCTATTCTAACGCATTTTCATTTTCCATTGATTATTAATTTAAAAAATGTTTTAAATAATTACCAATATTGCGGGTATTAATATCAATTTATAGGCGTGACTAAGAACCAAGTGACAAGAGAGAGAGTAAAAGAGCTGTTCAGATTTATTTCAGCTAAAAGTTTCTTACTTCATTTCATCTTAATTAGAAATGACAGTTTACTCGCGAAAGGACGCTTTATGAAAATTTGCTTCCCAGTTTACAAAAATATTCTGTATATTATCAAAATATTAAGTACAGTGTACCCTTTCAGCGCTTATGCATTTAAGCTGATTAGTTCCTATTAAAAGTGGATATAATAAAATGAAAACAATACCCGTTATCAGTAACTTGTTAGGGGAGGTTCATATTAGAATTGTTTCTATAGTTCCATAAAGAAATGTGACGCTGCTATGCCAAAATACGAATCAATTAGGGCAAAGATTCATCGACTATTCTAAGTGACGTCTCATTATATAGAGAAAATTTGGTTTTCAATGAATTCTAGCTCCATCTATTTTCGGGAATCCATAAGAAACTGACTCTAGAAGACATCAAATGATACGTACGAAAAGGGAAAACCACTAATTGCAAAAATGATGCTGTATGAGATGTATGAAATTCCTTCAATCAAAAGACATTGATTTTCATTAAGGGAATCAATGCACACGTATAATTTCCTTCTGTTTTATTGGAAAATAATTTCACATTTCCGTGTTACCTTAGCACAGAATAAATGTTTCCACATCCAAATTCAATGCCCAGCATTCTACTCATCTTGTTAATGTCTTATAGTTTTCGACAGGAAGCACTTAAAATCTCGGCTCAACTACTGCTTTGAAAGGCCCTGTTCCTGCAACAAATCCAAAGACTCCTTCAGTAGACGGAAGTGGACAGCCTGGAGGGTTCTTGAAGCGAAGACCGTGCGAAACCGAGGAGAAGAATGTGTAAAGGCTTGCCCTCGCCAGAGGTTCTCCCAGACATCGTCTCTGACCTACAAATCATAAACATGAACAAATCTTAATTCACTCACTTCGTCCAAATACAACAATTATTTCTGCGAACTATCTTAGGTTATTGTAGAGGTACAACGGAAATGCTGAATCATACAAGGAACGCTATTGCTTGTAGAATCTCCAAGCTTTCGACTCATGATTTGAAATTTAGTTAAATCATTGAACGTATCAGAAAGATCGGAAAGATTACTTTATCACGTTATACATACATTTTTCCAATACAACAAATATATCCTTTTCAAACAACATCTGTGTTCCAGAAATGGCTGCAATTTTGGTGAGTACCTTTCAACAGAGGTGCAAAACCCTATCAAAAACCAAGACTCGCGAAACCTTTTCTATTCTTCAACTATTATCTGTCAATTTGAAATTCCACCATCACTGAGGTCATTTAAGGACAAGTTAAAGGATCAGATATTTTTTAATTCCATTAATTTCAGTCATTTTTTAATCTTTTGACTTTTACACTTCAACATAATACGTTCCCGTGGGTTTTTTTACGAAGATCATCAATATGGTATCACTACGCATGCATTATACTAATATTTTTGTATCGAATCCAGTGGACTAAATTGTGAAATTAAAAAAATGTTTGTTATCACGAGAAAGCTTTGATAAGAGATGTATACAGACCAAGACCAAACGTCATCAACCACGATGGCTCATCCTTGAGCCTCCATCCACCGTCTTCATCAGGAATTAAAAATCTTTCAGGTCTGAAGACATGAGGATCGCTCCAATAATCCTGGTCCATGTATATACTCCGAAGACTGAAGACAATTGTAGCTCCCTGCATTTTGAAAACAAAATTTTTTCGATTAATCTTGACCACGATAGACAAATAAATTGGTTCGCTAATCATAAAAAAAGAATAAGATTAAATTATACGAAATTTGAAAACGGCAGTCTTCTACAGTGGTACATGGATTGGCATATGAGATGTTGCCTGCAAACAATTTTGAGATCGAATCAGCCTTAATCAGAGATTAATTAGAAAATTCTTATCATTTAGCAAACGTTCATATACATTAGTTTGTTTCGTCATTTTGGAAGACACATCGGTTTTTCTCATCCATTGATTCCTGTGAATTCAATCTATATATATAAAGCAGAAATTCTGTGGGTTTGTGTGTTTGTGGGTTTGTTTGTCTTGGATTGGAGTCCACACCGTTTGCCCGATTTGTCTCAAACTTTGCATACGTGTCCTCTGACATCAGGAAGGAAGTACTGTTGCATTTTCATTCAAGAATTTAGCTGGGTTCGAACCAAGATCGCTCAGATAGATTTTCATAAGGAATACACGTAAGCTTCACTTTTATCGGTTGCAGGCTTTATTTCTCCCGAAGAATTAAATTAGAAGGAATAGTCGTACAGAGTCGAGACAAAACCCGAAAGAAAGAAAATCAAATGAAGATTCTTATTTTGGTCGTGGAATCTTACTTTCAATAAGAATTTGCGAGAATGTCGGTAAAATATACAAAAATTTTGTGAAAATTCGAGGCTATAAACAACTCATCCCCCTGACGACCGATCCCATTGTTGAATCCGAGCTCATGTTTTATCCCGTAAAAATACTCGTGGACTTTAGGCCCATAAAGCTGATGATTGAGGAGGACGATATATTACATGGATAACGAGAAATTTTCTGTAAGAAGGTAACCAGCAATAGCAGGTACGTAATTACAGTCAGGAGATTGTGTGTCTTCGATCTGAGTACAAACCGTTTGCCAAATTCGCATCAAACTTTGCGTAAGTGTTTTCTGGGACCAGGAAAAACGTACTGTCTCAATTTTATTCTATAATTTTGCTGGGTTCGAACCAAGATCACTCAGATGGGTTTCCATAAAGAATAAATCTAATCTTCACTTTTATCGGTAGCAGGCTATATTTCTTTTGAAGAATTAAAATATAAAAATAGCCGTGCGTAGTCGAAACAAGAAGCAAAAGAACGGAAATTAAATGAATAATCTAATTTTGATCGTGGAATATTGTTTCCAAATCGAAATTCCGAGAATTTTGATAAAATACGCGTAAATTTTCCAAAATTGTTGAGGTTGTATACAGCCAATCCTCCTGACGATCAATGCGATTGTTGAGCCGAGCTCAAGAATTTTCCTGCATAGTAAGAATAGCTTGGGATTTTTGACTGTATTCTAAATGGAATTTACGCATTGCGCGACCGGCAACTTGAATTTAATCTACTTCTATATTCCCCGTTGAGAATCAACGGGCGCTTCAGCTAGTCTCTTATATGACGGCATAGACATATAGGAGTAGTAAAGGAAATCATTAAATACCCAATCTACATTTATTTATATAATTGCATAATAATAAATTAATACCATTAATATATATATGCAAGCGTTCTGTCATTCCATAAGTTCTAATAACTCGATATCCACTATTTAATGCTACTTATTTTGCTATTTCCGTTACCGCAGCTTAAACATCTAACATTTTTTAAAAGGTAAAGGTACCTTCGGAATCGTATAGCCTCTGAACTCGGACTCCTTCATACAGCGATGAGGGACGGTCATCGGGACTATATTACAGCATCTTCTAATCTCATATATCACGGCGTTGAGGTACGGAAGACTGGGGAAAGAAATCAACATTCAAGGCGATTTTATCAACTCATTTTTTCATTTTTTTTAACTAAGGCTCTGTAGAAGTTAATCGACAGAATGCGGGATTGTTAGTTTACCATTTTGCATTTTATAATCCCATGACCTCTTACTTTGGTTTGTCATCCATAGTTGGGAATCTATCCCTTCCGATAACTCTGTCCAGCTCCTCGTGTATTTTTGTCTGTACGTCTGGATGGTGCAGGAGAAAGAGGACTCCAAATGCAAGGGTGAAGCTGGTGGTCTCAGTTCCAGCACCAAAGAGGTCTTCGCAAATGGCGATCAGCTGTCCCTCTAAAGAAGACAACCATTTAGTCTGAGATATTTTTCATAAAGCCCTGACATAATGTAACTTACAAGAAGAGCAAAGAGCATGTCACATAAAAATGAAAATATATCATAATCACCAGAAAAGTATGATGTTTTCCCGTCCCTCTTCTTCATTTCATCCAAATAGGTGTCTATGAAGTCACGTGGTTCACCATCAGTTTTCGTTTTCTTGTGTTCCTCGACCGTTTCCTTGTGATAAGTACAAAATAACAAATGAGAGAGTTTAGAAGAACAAATCAATAAACTCTTATATCGACATTTCTATTGGCAAAAAGGAGGTAAATACATATTTCCAGAGGCCATTGGCAGGAAGGACATACGAGAAATTTAAAGAATAACAGTGGCCAATAAGGTCCCTTTAAGTTGGAAAACCCTATAAAGTTTCTTGAATTTTCCCATAACTTTTAATGCATGGAACTCTGCAGCTAGGTTCTTAAATTAAAGATATACCTATCAGAAGATATCTACGTAATATTAGTTATACATTAATGGCATGAACAATAGATTCTAATGAAATTTCAATACGATACATTAATTAATGAATGTAGCAGCAGATACGTTTCGATGTAAGCATTATTTGCATTGAAAAATCTTTATGAACCATATATTATTGTTAATCACGTGTATTTCACTATGATAATTGAGCAAGGACATTTAAGGATCGTGTTTCATTTTAATTATAATGGTAAATCTACAATCCAATTCACTCACCACGAAAAAGTTCCATTGCTCCTTCCTGAGTTCATCGTATTTCTTGAACCAAGGAAAGAAGAATCTAAGCCATGGATATGAAGTAACGATCCCTGCAGAGGTAATTAAACCGGACAAAGTGGTAACAAGTCTTGTGAACTTCTTGAGTTTCTCGTCTTCTTGGGAGTATCTCTGTCCGGATAGGATTGCCCACAGAGAGCTCAACACCGGGATAGTGAACACCATCTCCATCTGCACTCCCTCGGATCCAGCCTTCTTACCCATTTCTGTGAGTCTGGACACCAGTTCCAAGGCCTCCTCTCGGATCATCGTCTCCATGGACCGCTTTCCGAGACCAAGGTCTCTGAGGTTCCGCAGTGAGAATCGCCTCTGCTCCTTCCATTCTTCGCCGTCAGTGAATAACACGCCTTTTTTGGGGAAAACACGTCGAAATATAGCTTTCTCCACACCAAATACCAACTTCTATTTAGGAAAGCGCATTCATATTCAAAACTTTTATCGCATTTTGTGTTACTTTAAGACATGAATTGCATACCTCTTCTCACTCCGTTTGTTCTATGGTTGATCATGAAACTGCTTTGTCTACCGTCGAATTCTTCTCTGGACAAACCCTCTTGGACTGCGTCTTTACCGCTCACAAAAATGAGTAGCCTTCGCCCCAATCGAAGACCAACCATTTGGCCGTACTTCTCCTTATATATTCTGAACACTCGATGCATGAATTTGTGCTCCTTCATTAACTTTTTATGCTCCAGATAACATCCAACCAACGGAAGCCATTTTGGACCTTTTTTGTTAAAACAAATTGTAAAAAGAATTTTCTCAAGTAGATCTTGAGCTAATATTTTGGATAGATAATTTGTTAATCGATAGTGAAATCGGGAAGGAATTCATTCAGTAATTGTTCATGTCGAAGAAGAAGTCATTTCTTAGTGATATTTCTTTCTGTTAGAAGTAAGGAATGGATAGCTTGTATCTGGAGAACACCAAATGATAATATTGACATGGAAATTCATTATAAGAGGTTCAAAATCTCCAATAGCCCTTTTTGTCGGCGTTCCTCTACTCATTCTCCGGTATTCAGAAAAAAAACAAGAAAGGACACTGCACTTTATGAGGGCACTCAAAAGTGCGGTGTCCCAACTTTCCTTTTTTTACGGAGATTCACGTTGAAGCAGGAGAAAGAAATATTTCCTACAGTAATTTTCTCTTCAAATGAGAATGCGTACGTAAATTTGCATCTCTAGATGCATCCGCAAACGAAACGGATTATAATCACCACGTCGCACAGTGGGCTAGAATCGAAAAAAGCTTGCCAAAAATAAAAAAAGTGCTTTTTTTGAGTACGGACTTTGAAACTTCGCATAGTCCTTCTTGAAGAAATTTTGCATATAACTGTGAAATCATCTGCGTTGGTTCTCACGCGTTTCAATTCTACAGGGGGTCAAAGTTGACCAAATTTTACGAAAAATGCCGCTCCTCGATTTCTTGCAAAATTCTTCCATTTCAAGCCAATCCTGAACCAAAATGAGCTAAGTCATCGGGTAAAAACGATGCAGTATTATATCACGTAGGTATACGAAATATTTTCGGGTGTAATTGACTGATCAAATTTTTTAAGAGAACTATTCAAAACATGGCATTTAAAGAAATCACTTCCAAATGATATCGATTATAGATTATCAATATCACGATTATCAATATCACAATATATATCAATATAGATTATCTTTATCACGAAATGTATATCACTTAAAACTTGGACATAATCGTATATTCACTTACTAACCTGGTGGAAAATTTTCTGGCTTCTTCGAATCTAGGTAGGCAATGAGTAGCAGCGCAATCACGAGTATCAAGAAAGCAATCAGCCACATGTTATCAAACTAGAAGAAAAGAAAAATCAATAATCGAAAACCCCTCACATCTCGATTTTAACTCCACATTTCACCTTTGCGTTGCAGGAATATTAAAATATTAAAACAAACTTATCTAAGCATTCGAAAATTTAAAACACGTAAAAAATATTACAAAAGCATGAAATCGATCCAATAATGCAAGAAAATTTATAAGGATAAGATATTCGTAGGAGCGAATACATCAGTTCTTGATTGTAAGTAGATGCGATATTTTCTTCTTCAAATACTTCTATTACTGTTTATTATTTTCCGTTGAGGTAGGTCCAGAGAAGTCACTCACGTTATATCTATTTCTGAAGGTATATATATGTACCGACGAATGAATCAGTACTAATTTGAGTATCCTATTTATGCTTTCTTGGTAGTTATGATTATTTCCTAGTGAAGACGTCTGTAGGTAAGCGTGTATAAAAAGACACTAACGTCGCTTCGTCGCTTATCAATCGTTATCAGCAAACCAATAAGGCTTTCCGAAACAATGGCATGTTTACGGAACTGAGCATCAAAATTGAGTAGGATTCGGAACGGTGGATAGAGGCACTTATTTAAGAATCATTAACATCATAAAATATTATAATAATCACCAAAAATGAGTATCAGGATTGAATCCATTAGGACACTCCGAAAACCATCCAGTGGTTTAATCGACATTTCCCGCTCAATGAAACAAAAATGATTATGAATGATAATTCAATGACCTCAGACAATAGACCTCAGTTCAAAATCGCTCCCATAAATAACACGTTGAAGGAAACCTTTGTCTAATTAACATGAAAAATCAATCGACAATTACACATATTTTTCCTTTGTCATTTTATTATTATTATTCTTACTTTTTCAGTAAAAACAAAGGATGTATCTTATTTCTATCCCTATATTATCTACTCGAGTGTTCTCTGTGGGCCAAACACTCGCAGGATTTCCTGCTGACAATGTATTATAATATATTGTTTTTACTTTTCTGGAATTTTTTATGTACTTATTTCAAATTTCGCTGCGATTAGGCCATCAGGCCTGGTGGCAGAAGAGCAAGCCAGCATAGGCAGGTTTCTTTTCTTACGCTCACTGTATTATTGTTTTGTTTTTTTTAACTAAAAGGAGAATAAATTGAATTTTTACTAAGGGACTTTATTAGGCGTAATTGAGACTTTTTAGTCCCATCTTCTATTTAACCAAGTTCTGAAGTGAGCAAAGAAAATTATCTTCCCAAAGGTAACGAAAGATGATATACCATATCTATACGCATTATTAACTACCCATTGTTCTGGTTTTTATTGGGAAGACTGAATGGATCTTCGTCTCATCCCATTTATGTCACTGAAGGCTTTGAAGAAGAAATGAAGCCTTCTATAGAATGTTTCATATCTTTTTCATATTGCCTTATTCTTCTTCTCATTTCATCTTCATATTTCATATTGCCTATTGGCATAGATGGGCAGAAAAGCGTTAATCCGTTAATCGTTAATTAACGAAGTTATCATATCGCTTAATGATTTAACTTTTAATTAAGACCAAAAACTATTAAGGGTCTTATGAGCTTCCGTTAATTTAATATTTTGCAGAGCCTTCTGAATTGCCATAAAATAATGTGGAGGGGGACGTAACTTCCTTATAACGAATGAATCCATTGAAAACAATTGTGAAAATTTCAATTCAAACTACCATATCGAAATTTCAGCTCGATCCGCATGCGAAATACGTTCGTCACTTGTTGATACATCTATAAGGTGTATAAGTAAATAAGGTTCGTTCCCATTACAATCTCTGACGCGCGTCACCGGCTAACTGGCGTTTCTACAATCAAATACAAAGAGCGCCTTGTCTAACTATACTAAAGGAAACAGAATATTACTACGAAACTCCATACCATATAATATAATAATAATTATATTTATAATGATATAATAATATTATAATACATGTATAATTCTACATTATCTAAGCTTTGGTGTATATTAAATATGTTGTTTTTGACCATGAAATACTTATTACGCCCATTAACTTTAAAAAATATATGATAAGTAACATATAATACAAAAAATTATTTCAACTTTAACTTTAATTTCATTTCGATTACATTTTGCATACAGAGATGTGATGAATTATGTAAGCATTTCAAAGCTTTGGTAAAATAATTACACAATGATTCATTTTAAATAAATTTAATACTCGAGAGTTAAGATTCGTAAATCCTTTTATCACATCAACTATATTTACTTTCTCGTGAATTATGTCCTCTATTGAAATAATGGACGAAGGTGAAATCTTACCCCAAGTATGACCGTAATAATTTTTATATGACAGGCATTTATGACTTCATATAAGGGTTTGAAGATGCTCTTTCTCTGGATTCAATGAACAAATTAATTGTTATCGTTGTTCGTAATAGCACCTTAATAATTATAATTTTGATCTTAGACTAATTTTGAGGTTGTCTAGCAAAACTTATATCACGCACACATCCAGTCCAACTTTTATTCATGATAATGATTAATGGCTATAAACTCCGAAAAACAGTGCTACCAACGTTTCCCAGGGTCCATACAGTTATAACGTAAAAATTTCCAAGTTGAAACTAATTCAGCACTTTTATTATTAATTTTATGAAAAAATAATTCATAACAATTGCAGTATATGTATGTATATTAATATAAAATTAGACAATTTCCTACATTTGAGCTTGCTTAACTTTTTTTGTTGATATTTTAAATATTCTTTAACTTAAATTTGAAATATATAAAATGGTTCATTCATTAACTTCGTTAAAGTTGAACATAAAATTATCATTAGCTCTCTGCGATCAAATGTTCTCGAAGTTAATAACATTGTTGCAACATTTCCATCTTTTTCCAGTAGCAAAAAGAACACCTTACACTAGGTCCGTCAGAGGTTGGCCTCACCTTGTCTTTGCAACACTGTTATACGCTATTTTGAATTACATTAAAATTGATAATAATTGTTGACTATAACTCCCAGGTAATATGTTACTATTATTATTTTTAATCGTTATCAACATTGTATCCCGTTTACCCCACTTTTGGTTGGAAAGCAGAGAGCAGATAAGAAAACATAAATACGATAAATTTAAACGGAAAATAACCTAATCCCGAATAAGATTATGTAATGGACTTTGCAAAGGTTTGTTGCTGCATAATGATATCATAAATAACTATTTATACAAAGTATGTGATCATTTAACATGAGAACAATTTTCTCATTTTAAAAATGTATTTTTTTAAATTGTGGTAACCCTGTATGAAACATTGCTAAAATATTGAAGATTATTTTTATTAATTTGAGAATTGAGATTTTTGAATGCTTATAGAAAGCGAAATAGTTACATTACGAAAAATATTCACTAAATCTTAAAAATATGTATACGCGAAAACTTGTTCTGGAAATTATTTTTTGTCAGCTGGTATAGATGATAGGTTGCTCAATATTTTTCTGGCACTTAAAAATGAATTACTTTATCTGTAAGAGCTTTAAAATTATTAAAATTAATTTTTGTAAATTTGGTAACACTGCTAAAATTGCACACTTTTTGTTGCTCAAAAGTAACTAAATTCTATTCTGGGGTGATATTGACCCCCTGGGGTCAATATCACCCCAGGGACTCCGCATTAATTAACGCTTAACATATGAAGTACAGCATTCTGTTGCAGCACTATGGATTTTAGGCTCATTAGTTCCTAAAAGTAATGGTTTCCGGCGATATTTTGTGGAACTTCTCCATCTTATCAGAATAAAACACACTTTATAATTTCCACAGTACATGTACTGTGGAAATTACAAAGTGTGTTTTATTCTGATAAAATAATCATTAGTTCCTATTGTATGTGGGTATAGTAGAATGAAAACAATGTCCGCCCATCAATAATTAGTTGGGGAGATTCACTTTACAATGTTTTCCATAGTTCAATGAAGATATGTGACGCTGCTACGTCACAAGACGAGTCAATTAGGGCAGTGATTCATCGACCATCCTAAATGACGTCTCATTATATAGAGACAATTTGGTTTTCAATGAATTCTAGCTCCATCTATTTTCGGGAATCCATAAGAAACTGACTCTAGAAGACTTAAAATGTTACATGCTAATGTAAAAAAGGAAAAACCGATAATTACAAAAATGATGCCGTATGAAACGTTTGTACCATCTTCGTTCAGAAAACATTGATTTTCATCAAGGGATTTGTTGCGTACGTAAAATTTCCTTCTGTTTTATTACAAAATAATTTCACATTTCTGTGTTACCTTATCACAGAATAAATGTTTCCACATCCAAATTTAATGCCCAGCATTCTACTCATCTTGTAAATGTCTTATAGTTTTCGGGAAGCACTTAGAATCTCGGCTCAACTACTGCTTTGAAAGGCCCTGTTCCTGCAACAAATCCTAAGACTCCTTCAGTAGACGGAAGTGGACAGCCTGGAGGGTTCTTGAAGCGAAGACCGTGCGAAACCGAGGAGAAGAATGTGTAAAGGCTTGCCCTCGCCAGAGGTTCTCCCAGACATCGTCTCTGACCTAGAAATCATAACAGACACTCACTTCGTTATACATGAAATAATGATTTCTGCAAACTATCTTAGGTTATCCTAGAGTTTCAACGGAAATGCTGAATTGTAAAAGGAACGATATTCCTTGTAGCATCTCCCAGCTTTCAACTCAGGATTTTAAATTTAGCTAAATCATTAAACATGGCAGAAGATCGGGAGATTAATTTATCACGTTACAAATAATTCTTCAGTTAAAAAAACGTCTTATTCAATTTTCAATCAACTGCGTCAATAATGGTTGTAATTATGGTATATTTATAAAGATGCTCAAGACGCTTTCAAAAACCAAAACGCGCCTGAAATTTTCAATTCTAAAAACTAATTTCTAAAACCAATATATGTCAATTTCAAATGCCATTTATCACTCAAATCATTTAAGCATAATGGAAATTATTAGATTTGCTTCTAATTCCATTAATGTCTGATATTTCTTAATCTTTTGAGTTTTACTCTTCTGCTAAACTCGTTTTTTACTTATCCCACTGTTGCTAACAATTTTATTTTGTTTGTATTCTGTACATTTTTATTTACATATTGATTTCGTTTCCATTCAGCCATATGGTTAGGAGACAACGCCGGGAGATTCATCAACTAAATTCATGAGGAAGTCTCCGCAAGCTCCTCTGCAGCTCTTGCTTCAAGACCGGAAGAGAACCCCCAAATTTCTTCCCGTAACCATAACTTTTGTATTATTGTAACACTTACGTCTTATATCATACACGTGAGTGAAATATTTTATTTTCAATAGGAATCATAAATTGTAAACCTTTTCTGTTCCCATGGGTTCTTTCAAGAATAACAAATTAGTATCACTACGCATGCAATATGCTAGTTCCTGTATATATCTGAATCTCGTGGAGTTGATTGTAAAATAAGAAAAATGATCACGAGAAAGCTTTCTTAAGAGATGTGTACAGACCAAGACCAAACGTCATCAACCACGATGGCTCATCCTTGAGCCTCCATCCACCGTCTTCATCAGGAATTAAAAATCTTTCCGGTCTGAAGACATGAGGATCGCTCCAATAATCCTGGTCCATGTATATACTCCGAAGACTGAAGATAATTGAAGCTCCCTGCATTTTGAAAACAAAATTTTTTCGATAAATCTTCACCGTGATGGACAAATAATTTGGTTCGCTAATGATAAAAAAAGAATAAGATTAAATTATACGAAATTAGAAAATGGCAGTCTTCTGCAGCAGTATGTAGATTGGCATATGTGATCTTGCCTGCTAACTATTTTGAGATCGAATTAGCCTCAATGAAAGATTAATTAGAAAATTCTTATCATTTAGCAAACGTTAATATTCATCAGTTTGTTTCGTAACTTCGTAAGAGTTACCGTAGCCTTTATGTCTAACATCTCGAAAATAATTCACATACCTCTGGAATGGTATAGCCTTTGAACTCGGACTCCTTCATGCAGCGATGAGGGACTGTCATAGGGACTATATTACAGCATCTTCTAATCTCATATATGACGGCGTTGAGGTACGGAAGACTGGGGAAAGAAATCAACATTCAAGGCGATTTTTCATTATTTTTTAACTAAGGCTCTGTTGAAGTTAATCGACAGAATGCGGGATTGCTCGTTTACCATTTTGCATTTTATAATCCCATGACCTCTTACTTTGGTTTGTCATCCATAGTTGGGAATCTATCCCTTCCGATAACTCTGTCCAGCTCCTCGTGTATTTTTGTCTGCACGTCTGGATGGTGCAGGAGAAAGAGGACTCCAAATGCAAGGGTGAAGCTGGTGGTCTCAGTTCCAGCACCAAAGAGGTCATCGCAAATGGCGATCAGCTGTCCCTCTGACGAAAACAACTATTTTGTGTGATGTATTTTTCATAAAGTTCTGACATAATGTGACCTACAAGAAGAGCAAAGAGCATGTTACATAAAAAATGAAAATGTTTCATAATCACCAGAGAAGTATGATGATTCCCCCTCCCTCTTCTTCATTTCATCCAAATAGGTGTCTATGAAGTCACGGGGTTCACCGTCGGTTTTCGTTTTCTTGTGTTCCTCGACCGTTTCCTACAATTTGTACAAAATAACAGATGAGAGAGGTGAGAAGAAAAAATCAATAAACATCGACAATTCCTTTGGCCGAAAGTACTTTAACACATATTTTACATACATATTCTATTATATTATAAGCATAAAACTATGCAGCTACGTTATTTAATTAAAGATATAATACAAGATATTTACCTATTATTACGCATATTAGTCATATATTAATATAATTATTATAATTAATAGAATTAATAGTATATGTTAATAGAATTTAAGAAAGGTATATTTGAATAGTGAATGTAGTACAAGTTCTTCAACTATTCTGTTATATTAATGATATATTATAATTACGTAATATTCGTGATTTATTGAAAGCATTAATAGTATTTAAATATCATGATAGAGCAATTTTTGTTGTGGTTACCTATGAGTATATGAAGATAATACATGTTCGATTTTCCTCTGTTTAAATAAAATTAGTAATATTTATAAAGAAAAACACTTAATAAAGTAATAAAACACTTTGTCAAAGTTCCACACAGTAATGCTGCAAAATAAACTAAATTATCAAGTATTGTAATAAGGACTTACAATTTTCTTTCATTCATAACTTACTGAGTAACGACTTGAAATATGTTTGAAATGGAGTTAGATATAATAAATATAATGTTTTTATATACTAGATAATATACTTATTTACGTATCAAAAAATAATTTACCATATTAATGTGCAAAATAAAATGTCGATGATTATAAATCCTTCATTTTGACTGATAACGTGAAAAACATTTTTGCCTATCGTTCTGGAATTTCCGTGGCCTTTTTGAGAATGGATTGTATTGAGGATAAAAGTTAATATTTTTGTAACTTATTAATATAAACGTGTGGAACTTTGACAAAGTGTTTTTATTACTTTATTAAGTTATTTTCTTTATGATGCAGTTCCACAAAGTAACAGCTAATTCTATTTATTTTACCTATATTTAATTATATTTTTCTCGGTTGAAAAATAGGGTGTAATTCAGTTAGTCTATTTTATTAAAGATGTATTATATAATATTTTCTTAAATATTATTATTTATTGGTAGCATGAGTAGAATTTGTCAATAATATTTATCTAAAATTTATTTTATGTAAAATTAACGGTTGTTACATAGCGATGCATTATTTCCCTTGAAGAATTTCTATTGTCCCATAATATTGTTATTTACATGTATTTGTCTATGATGATAATTCACTAACCACGAAAAAGTTCCATTGCTCCTTCCTGAGTTCATCGTATTTCTGGAACCAAGGAGAGAAGAATCTAAGCCATGGATATGAACTAACGATCCCTGCAGAGGTAATCAAACGGGACAAGGTGGTAACCTGTCCCGTGAACTTCTTGAGTTTCTCGTCTTCTTGGGAGTATCTCTGTCCAGATAGGATTGCCCACAGAGAGCTCAAAACCGGGACAGTGAACACCATCTCCATCTGCACTCCCTCGGATCCTGCCTTCTTACCCATTTCCGTGAGTCTGGACACCAGTTCCAAGGCCTCCTCTCGGATCATCGTCTCCATGGACCGCTTTCCGAGGCCAAGGTCTCTGAGGTTCCGCAGTGAGAATCGCCTCTGCTCCTTCCATTCTTCGCCGTCAGTGAATATGACACCTTTTTTGGGGAAAATAAATATAAACTATACTAGATTGAGGGTATCGGCCTAAACTATGAGTGCTCCATGAATCTACAAAACGGAATATGTCATAGCAATTATTTTTTGACCCCACTGTATTACTTTGATTTCAACTCCATAATTACGCATCATAATTCGGCTATGAGTAATGAAAAACAATCATCCAAGGCATCATAAAACAAAGCATCGAAACCTTGGTAGCATTGTGTATCTTCTGTGGAATAAAAGAAGTTAATCGGATTGCCTCCCATGCTCGTGAATAAATTAACAGTATATTCGATAAACACTTAGAAAAGGGGGCATCAAGATTATAAACCGCCTTGTGAACGGTCTGACTGAGCAATATCTTCAGAGACCATCCTCCGCCATCAACAACCAAAAACTCTAGAGACGGAATGAGATTACTTTTCCCTTTCAGCCTAGGCTATGTATGATAAGCATAAATGTAAAGTTGTGCATAGTGTTGCTTTTTTTAATATAAAAGTAAATATACTGTCACGACACTAATTTATAAAGCCGCAACCACTGAAAATGCGCGCACAAAAACTCTCGCACGCGCGCCGTTTTACCGCTCGCCACCCTCACTCGCGGTCCGACGCCAACTGTCGTCCTTCCTCTCGCCCTAGACATTCGCGACAATACCATTTTTTTATTAATCATTTGTAGCGTAAGAGAAGGTAATTATTCGATATTCCAGGTTCCGCAACACCCGGAAGGTTTTTCAAATCATTTTTCTTACACCACGAATAATACTTTGTAACCACGCTTTAGATGCTAATCTGATTATTGTTAGTGGTGAGAAAGGTAAAACAGGGTGCACGTGGGTGAAAAAATTGTAAACATATTGGGGCATAGATAAAGGGTCATAAAATCATAAAAAAAACGAGAAACAAAAGCATTTATAATGAAATCTGAAGTTTTCTGAGTAATTTTATTAAAATAAAATTAAAACGGCAAATATATGTTTCTAAAAATATAGGATTGTTGATACGCCAAAATTTCTAAAAATTTCAAGTGGTGCGCAGTTGCTAAAATGTTGAGAAACCCTTATCTAATACATCATAAACCAACTCATCAAAACCTTGGTACAATAGTTTATCTTTTGAGGCGTTAGAAAAGTAATTTAAATCTAGCGTTAAATATTCTGCAACGGCGTTGTGAATGACCTGCCTGCACATTAGTATACAGTTCGATGTCCGGTTCGAACTTTCTTTTATTTATATGTTTATGTAAAATTATTATTAATCTCATTACCAATCGCTTAGATTGATTATTAGAGCAGATTATCACCGGAGTGAAGTAAATATAGGAAAATTTGATTAATTAACCTTCCGTTACTCGCGCGAAATATTGCTACGACGTTACTCGCGCGGGGTGTTCCTGACACCCCATGACATCTTTCGTGTGATTGCCTGTTTTAAATATATTTCTTATTAGTTTGTAAAAAGAGTACGTTTTGACATTATTTTGGTAGTTTTTTCACTAAAATGTTAATAATATTGTTACTATTTTATAAATTTATAGGTTAAGCGGTCAAAATTTCTTTGAACGATGGTATACAATTGTTTAAATATATTTATAATATTTCAAGTGAATTTTAATAATAATTAATCATCATTGCAGTATGAGAAGTTAATACATTAATAAGTTACAACATCCACTTCTCGCAACAACAGCAAAAGAATTTCGTTTTTATACCTTTATTTCTCGGGCACTGAACTGCTGCCCTTTCTTCTTTTCTCTCCTGTCTTTTCGCCAGTATTCACCGTAAGCTTCCTTCCTTCACACCTTCCTTTAGAGCCCCTTCGGAATCATTTTCATCGATGCTCTTTTTTGAATGTATGGTTTCGCCAACTCTCTTGCAATCTTTCGAAGGAATTTCGTTCCTTGCATCGAATCTTTCTCATTTAAGTTGTTGTATATAATAAATGAATTTATCCCTGCGACATTCAACAAATGAAAAATAACTGTCAATGGCCATCCTCTTGTGTTCCTTGAAGTGTTGTAAGTTCCACACATTTTATCGACAGTGTTTACGCCCTCCTTCGTCGCATTGTTAAATATTACCATCTCTGGTTTCTTCTTATGTCCTGTATATCTAGTCCATGATTTTACGACAATGCATAGTAGATAACAATATTACGTTTCCCCTCTTGGGAACGTAGGCAACAACAGTCATCTTATCTCTAAAAGCAAATACACTACTAGCTTCCTCTCTATTTTTCGTGTAGACCATCTGCGGCGGCAATTCCCATTTATTTTTCTTTATAGTTCTGACGAGGGTAAGTTTACTTTCGAGTAAATCCTCCAATATTAGGACACTTGTGAACCAATTGTCCACAGTCACATTCCGGCACGTTCCAAGGATGGGTTCCACCATTCGTTTTACAACTTCCCCAGGACTGTTGTTCATTTCTAGGGCCCTTTAGGCTGTTTGCCTGCGTAAATTTCCAAGTTTGAAGAGTAAAAAAATCTCGCGTCAACCAATGCGAACATTTTAATTCCGTACCTGGCTGGCTTATTGCGGATATTTTGCCTGAAAGGACATCGTCCACGAAAACCAACTAACTGCTCATCTACCGTAACAAACTCTGATAGGATAAAGCAAAGCGGCTGCTGATGGTTATGTTATATATAAAGAATAAACTCCAAAAACCCTCAAGAAAGTTTCTTGATGGTTTTTGGAGTTTATTCTTTATATAAAACTCTGATAGAGTATAAGATTTTTTTAAATCATCCACAACCATATCAAAAAGTTCTCGTATTGGAGCCAATTTGTCAAAAAAAATTTCTCTCTGTTTAATCTTAGGCATTGCAAAATATATCTAAATCTTTAATAATTCATTGATGCAATAAATTTCTCAACATCTAAACCATCTATCTCCCACAAATCTTTGATTTTTTGGCTCCCAGATCTTTTTATTCCTGCATAAAGCAAGAACCCAAGCAAACATTCATCTTCGATTTTGTTCGTAAGTTTTGCATCTCTATCACGTGAATATCTCAATGAATGTTGCGAATTTGTATGTATGTGCAATCAAAAATTGAGGATATCACTTTCCTAACAAACATACGTCGAAAATAATCAACAGGCGTTTTGACATCTTCTTTTTTGCCTTTGAAACACGGTTTTCAGGAATAATGTTACGCCTTTGATTTCTCACATTCGGACGCGGTTCGATTTTCCTCCACTTCGTTTTCTTATCCTTCCTCACAAATTACTGCCCATCGTCTTCACTAAAATCAACTACAGAATCACTGACTCCCTCCTCAGTATCTGTGTTATGCTCCGACGATTGGATGGAATCTTCAGAGGAAACGTCTTTAGCGTCCAATATCTATTCATCATACAACTGGTTCAGAAGTTGAAGAATTTTCTTCCGTTTTTTCCCGAGCTTCTTCGCCATTCTTGGGGATAAAAGCGTATTGCAGTTATAATTTATTTTGAAATTAAATTCCAGTGTTAGGATTCTCTATTTACAAACAAGCGTAAGAAGAAATAGTTCAAACCTTTGCAAAATTTGGATTTTTTTAACCGACGAAACGTAGGACTCCGTCAGACCGTCGATTTCGTAAATAAATAGCGGAAACTGATTGATGACAACCAGAATATTGCTCGATAATATAAATACAGTTATCTAGAGCACTTAGCAAGACATTTTCACAGAGATATGAAAAGGCTGTACGCAATACGCTTATATAAGTGATCATCCGCGTCGCACGGTCGTACTGTGACACAAAAACGTCTTCACTCGAGAAAAAGCCAAGGGTAACAGGCTTTTTGGGGAACTGTAGCAAACATACCCCATTCCAGCTACTGAAAAGGAGAAGTCATAGACGGGGATACAAAAGAAGAGAAGAAGCTAGAGTGTCGGGAACACACCGCGCGATTGACGAAGGGTTAAGCGTTTTAAATTGAAGATATAGCTTTCTCCACAACAAATAGGAACTTACATTTAGGAAGACGCATACATATATACAAGTTTTATAGCATTTTTGATGCATTAATAGATGAATTGCATACCTCTTCTCACTCCCATTGTTCTATGGGTGACCATGAAACTGCTTTGTCTACCGTCGAATTCTTCTCTGGACAAACCCTCTTGGACTGCGTCTTTACCGCTCACAAAAATGAGTAGCCTTCGCCCCAATCGAAGACCAACCATTTGGCCGTACTTCTCCTTATATATTCTCAACACTCGATGCATGAATTTGTGCTCCTTCATTAACTTTTTGAACTCCAGGTAGCATCCAACCAACGGAAGCCATTTTGGACCTTTTTTATGAAGACAGAATGTAAAATTATTAGTTGTTATTTTTTATATATAATGGAATTGGGTGGGACGGCATTGTGTAATACTGACATAGGAGAAGAAGTCATTTCTTAGTGACGTATTTCTTTCTGTTAAAGTAAGGAATGGAAAGCTAGTATCTGAAGAACACCAAATGATAATATTGACACGGAAATTCATTATAAGAGGTTCAAAATCTCCAATTGCCCGTTTTTGCGGGCGTTTCCTCTTCTCATTCCCCGGTATTCCGAAAAAAAAACAACAAAGGACACCGCGATTAATGAGGGAACTCAAAAGTGCGGAGTCCTAACTTTCCTTTTTTCAAACTGATATTCGTTTTGAGGCAGGAGACAGAAATATTTCCTTCGGTAACGCATTCTTCAAAAGAGTATAAATAGCTCAAATTGCATCACTAGATGCATCCGCAAACGAAACGGATTATGATCACCACGTCGTTTCTCGCAGATTTTGGTTTCAGAGTATATTTGATATAAAATAATTTATAAGCCTACTAATTGGGCTTTGAGTTTTATTATTGACATAGTTGTTGTTTTCGTATTTACTTTTTATATAATTTTTATGATTGACCATAATCATTGTGCTATCCTGAACAGTATTTCATTGTTAATCATGCCTATATGTGGTGTTCAATTACAAAAGAATGAAATTATATCATTCCGATCGTTATCTGATAAAGTATTTTTGCAAATATGCTATTGTTTTCTTTGCGCTTATCCCATGAATTCTAATTCGGATGTTTTTAGTTACACTTTCTTAGGGTAAAACGAGGATAACTTAGGGTAAAACGAGGATAATATGCTATTGTTTTCTTTGCGCTTATCCCATGACTTCTAATTCGGATGTTTTTAGTTACACTTTCTTAGGGTAAAACGAGGATAACTTCAAAAGCAGCTTTAACTTATTCAGCATCGATCAAGAATTGAAGGGGACGTATTCGATAATACATTATAACTTTTTGTATGATAGTTTAGATGATAGCAACTAAACTATACTTTTCGTTCGAAATTCGTAAATTTATATGAATTTTCAACACATTAGTAAAAGTCTGAATAGATTTATGGGATGTTTTCATTATTTTCAGGCAACAAAGAGAAAATTTAGAAAATACTGCTGTTTACTCGAAATAGTAAGGACGGAAAAGCGAAACGAATTAAAATCATTCGACGAGAGCTCTCGGAACTTGGTGTGACAATACTTGGATGAGTTTTGCAAGCAATCATTTTGAATTAAAAATCTGCTCACTTGTGAAAATTTCACTCACTTCTTTGATGTTTTTCCATTACTTACGTACCTATTTAACCATATCTACTCACGAAATGTATCAAAAGAGTTAAAGTATTTAAATTTAAAAAATTGAAAATATTAAATTCCACTTAAACAATTTAAAGAAGAATACAAAAGTTACGATAGTTAGAATAGGAAAATGACAAAAAGAAACGATAAGTGCATAGCTTAGCTAAGTTCTGGAAGCCAAGTTTAAACTGCAATGATGCACATTGGAGTAGGAAATATTTGTTTTCATAGAGCTAACTCCAGATATTTGAACTAGAGTTGATTGAAATGGATTCAGCTATGGTTATCACAAGTATAAGAAGCAATAAAATCATATATATAAAATATTATCGGATATAATTGTCTGATCAAATTTCTGAGGAAACTATTCAAAACATGGCTTTAAAAACTCACTTCAGAATGGTAGAATTGCTTTATCACTTAAAAATTGGACATAATCATATATTCACTTACTAACCTGGTGGAAAATTTTCTGGCTTCTTCGAATCTACGTAGGCAATGAGCAGCAGCGCAAACACGAGTATCAAGAAAGCAATCAGCCACATGGTATCAAACTAGAAGAAAAGAGAAGTTTAATAAAGGATGGCCCTTAGATATCGATTTTAACACGTAATTTCACATTTGTATTTCTGAAATAATAATAGAAAGAGAAAATTAAGCTAATCTGAAACAATAAGGAACCCTGAAAAATCTCGGATGACCTGCAACGATATGTTTTATTTGTTTTTTACATTTATATATATAAAAAATATAAGATAATGGTATGATTATTTACAGTAATGTGATTAATTTCTTTTATTGGCATTATTAATTGATTGTACTATTTATGGGTTGTGTATTAATTATTAATTGTATATTTTATATTTTGAGATTAGCTGCCACCGGACTGATGTCTAACTGCGGCGAAAATTGTAAATAAATAAAGATAGTTTGGAGCCGATCCAATAATGCTAGGACATTTAAAAAATAAGCAAGTCATTTATAGCGAAAAATAAGTTTGCAGTTAATTGCAAGTAGATGCGCTATTTTCTTCTTGGACTACTTATCTTGCAATTCTTTTGACTTCCAATGAGATAGCTGTCACTAATGTGTCATTTAAGACGAGCTATAACTTAAGTGACTTGTCTTTGTTATATCTAGTTCATCTAGAAGCTTGAGTTACAATAACTCACAAAAGAATTAGTTTTAGCTAGAATTTTATATCTATGCCTTCAGGACAGATATGAATTTTGAATTACTCGGGATGGATCTTCATTCCCTCCATATTATCATACTGAGGGTTTTGACCCTTCAAATCCTAACAGTTTTATAGGAATTCGATTATGAGTGACGAATAAGAATACCAGTATTCAGCATAATCATATCTATGTTCATTTCAAATTATAAAAAGATCCTGAGAAAATGTGAATTTAAAATACACTTCCCACTGTCCTGTAATACAATACAAATAGGAATAATTTAATTCATGACAAAAACGCAAGTCAGATAGGATTTAATAATAACCGCTATAGATAACAAATAATGGAAACGGTTCAAATGAATTACACCGTAAACTTTTCAATTGTTTCCTTGATAGAATACATTGAAGCCGATACCACTGACCATATCGTAATAGATAATGAACCCGGATCCAACTAATAAGATTTATTAAATTACGTGAAGAAGTTTTGGCGAAATGCAAACACCATAAGACACTTCAAATGTGAAACTTGAGAGGAAAAGCGCAATTGAAAGTCCCGGAAGATATTTCACCATTACTCACAAAAAGCATAAAAATCACTTTTGGATCTGTGGAGTGAGAAATGATTCCATAAATTTGAGATTTCCACCGTGAAAACGATAAATGAACAACGCTTACCGTTTCCCGCTTAAATGAGTTTCAGAGGGTAGCCGAACGCAATTGCAAACGAAACATGCCTTTCGGTGTTGATATCAGAACTCACTTCATCGCACCGATATACGCCTTGCAGAGATTCATGGTAAAATAAATCATGTTCAAAGTTCTTTATCATGAGCACATATTTGAGCCATTTGTTGTTGCGCAAATTTCAAAAATGCACATATTCAGGGAGGTTGGCGACCCATAATGCAGCCGGCGTCATATATATCACTATCTATATTCACGCTAGAGGTCATAAATAAGGAAGTCTTACTACTTAGGGTCGGAAGTCAGACAACGTCATTACTCAGAATGAGTCAGTCCATCATGAACTCGATAGTTTATTGAGCTAGAGAACGATACTTTCTATCGTGTGATAGAACATTTAACCTTTGTATTAGATGTATTCGCGGTGTCAATCCCGATCGAGTACCGAACTAGTTCAATTTTACTTCAGAGCGTTGTTCGGAATAGGGGTCGCTTATTTATTACTTTAGTCAAAAAAATATCAATATGCAATGCTCCTATGGACCTTAAACGGCTCCAAAAACATTATAATCCTATCATGTCGGCAAGTATATGAAATTTAAGTTCGAAAATTTTTCTAATGCATTTCTAACGGGAGCGACTGAAGTCGGATAAATAAATATATACATATCGGTGACTATTTTATAAGATATATATATATTGTAGTATAGAGTTTATAACTTTTAAAATTGTGCATTATACCGTTATTTAGGTTAATCGTCTCCCTGCCGTGAGAGTATCGTCTTTAAGGAGGTAGGGAGGGGAGAGAGGGTCAAGGATTATGAAACTCCCGCTAAGCGACGCTCTCTAATCTTTGGTACCTGCAAAATGCCCCAGAAGACTTCGTTTAACGTCGGGGTACTCAACCTTTTTCGGTGCATGTGCACCCAAGGGCGCTTCCGAAAGCGAAGCGGGCACCATATAACATTTCCGTCCTAGGTGATACTCTGGCCATCCCTTGGCCATATTATCACTTTACTATATAGTTAACCGTAGGTCCTTTAAAAAAAGGCTCTTTCGTAAATAAAGTGGAGAAAATTACAACGTATAAAATTTTTACACAATCTCATAATGTGGTAAAGTCTTTATCACCGAAGATTTGATTACAGGAAATACTTCTGGTATGAAGGTTTTCGCTGCATGTGCACCGCTGCGTTCCGAAAAGCAGCATTTAGTCATTGATTACGGGGAATTTAAAACCCTGATTAAGCTGAGCCCAGCTGAATCTTGGCATTATGAACAAAATATGACATAAATACGAGTCTTGTTAATCTGTAGGCGATAAGGTGGATAAAGTTTAGTCACGCCCTTCATGTCTACGATACCCAAGACCAGGACAACCGAATTTCTGATCCCCACCTCTTCTTCGCCGAGCCTCCAATCTATCCCCGATAGTAAAATCCTAAGAATTACTCTTGTAGCAAATAAATAAAATCTTTTCACCTAAGCTCGGCGGGCACTGTGCAAGGTCGCTTCGGGCACCAGGTTGAGTATCCCGGCTTTAACCCAATCTTTTTGTTAGAATACGGAGTATAGATTAGCTACCAATTAAACTTAACCCTCGACGGACTACGGATACCATGTGGCATCGTCCGACACCTAATATTATTTCATTTTGTATCACAAAATAGGAGAGCTCGATGACAATGTTGCAATTTTGTATTTGTTTGGCTGGTTTTATAAATATGTTTGGCATAAAATTTTATGGGAATTGTTTTCAGACAATCACAAAGCGAAATACGTAAGAAATTTAAAATAATTACAAAAAATTAATCCGGCCTTGGAGGGTTAACAGCTAAAAGAGGCTATAGGTGTTGAAAGCAAAGCTTACATCTCTGACAAAAAACAAAGAGTTGAACCTTGGAAAAATCCAGCAAAAATAAATTCAGCTAAAATTTCCCTAATTGTACGAATATATACATAAAAATCTTTCACAACAAATATGTCGAATAAAAACTCCGCTTTGGGAAACTGGAACGAAAAGTCGTTGTCGTCACTCCCCACCTGTTTGCTCAGTTACATCCGAAATGCTCCATCAAACAATTTCACGCTTCTCTAATTACACAAAATATTGTTTATTCACAATCAATTGTTCTACACTCGAGTAACATAAACAACACACACGTTTCCTCTGCTCACGCAACTGCAGGAGCGAAGGATGATGTTAGCAGATGCCGGCGAACTAAACGAGGAACGGTGAACTACTTCTAGTCTGATTAACCGACCAATCGAGTTTACTTCTTTATAAGTGACCGCCCAAGGACGAAAGAGCATCTGACAACCGCAGAGCGCTTCGTAACAAACTTAGTAAGAACCCACGATTTAAAAGAAACAGAACACAGAATAAGTGTTGAAAGCAATGCATCCGTCGTCGACTACCACCGTGCAATCTTTCCCCCTGATTTAATTATTTATTAATTAATTAAGTATAGTTAGAGGCATTTCTGTAAATGGATATTTTACATTCTCTCACCAATGTTTCAATCTATCAAATGATATTTAATTCAGAACATTTTCATCGCAAGATTTAATCTCCACTATGTTATTATTCCATTAACTCATTTATTATTGTTAAAACAAAATCATATAGAATGAAGCCCAACCTCGGCAGATTACATGGGGATCACGTTTTTTCCAAACAAGAAAGTTTTCCGCATAACGCAGGAACGGAAATTAGTAATGGATGGGAGCCTTAAGTCAATCACCTAAAGACTGTATTATCCGAGCAGGTCTGTGGGTAATTTGGTTGGAATTTCTTATGCGGAAGTGTTACGGATACAAAACTGAATCACGAACTTCAGATACAAAATGTACTCTGTTTTAAATGTGTAACATTATGGTAATATGATTGCATCTATTTCTCTACCAATCTCAGAGCCATCCGCTAGCATAAATTCTGCCCTTAGCAATATCTTAAGTCACAATTGTTGGCTTTTTTCATACGTGGCATTCATCCATCCGGTACAGAAATCTTCTAGTACATATATTTATCACTGCATTTTCGAATATACAACTGACAGTAGCGACCGCATCAGGTATTTCCTGTACGGCGCTCTTAGTGATCTAATTGCACTAAATGAACGATTTCTTCGGCTGAGCATACTCTTTTGACAAGAGTTGCCCGCACTCCGCAAAGTAGCGAGAGGAAACCAGCGCCTGAAGCGAAAGAAATTTTAGCGGGAATAGTTATGATGAAGCGGAGATCTCACCTTCGTTCACAAACTGTAAACGATTTGTTACTCGTTCATAATAATGCTTTTTAAATTTAATATTCATTTCCAAATAAATTATTTTCTTTACTTAAGATACGATTTTCATTTGTAGGTATCAGTTGTGCCTATTCTTTAAAGTTTTTATTTACCAATAGAATTTTATCATAGACATTTAAGTAGATGCAGTACTTAATCATAATTCAGTGGTGATATATCACACGTCTCTATTGGTTATATTTCAAGGTGAAATTCTTTGAATCTCCTCGAAATGATAAGAAAAAGGAATACATTATTGAGTGTGTAAAATTTTATTTTTTCTGATAGAGATCAATTTGTATAAAAATATGTGATTTAAATTCATTCTTTTCTTAATATAAAACGGCATTTTTACTTTGATTGATACTTTGCACCAATTACGAAAGGCGCAAAAAAAGACGTTCAATTCAATCCTTCATTCTCATTTCGTCTTTTCTCATCTATATTAATGGAAATAATTATAAGAAAAAATTCAGCTTCGCCTCTCCAGACCAATTCATGGTGAGAATACTAATAAAGTTGTATGTAAGAAAGAGAGCACGAAATTCAAGGCCCGATCAATCAAATAACATTTCTTTCAATGTCCTTCCATACTTCGCGAAACGAAAGAAGAGTGAGCCTTCGCTTTTGAATCGCGCACGTATGTCGAGCACAATGATGACATTACGGGTAAGACTCATTCATAAGGGTACGAGTCGGCACAAAACGTATTTTGGCGGATAAGAGTCAACTCGTAACCCCTCCTTTTGGGGATCGGTCCTCCAGACGGGTCAAAAATACTTATTTGCCGATCTCTAGTCCACATATCTTAACTAAATTCTTGGAAAATAATCGGAGGTGTCTTTGCATTGTTTTTTTAGAGTAAGTCATGAATAAGTTTGAGAGGAAAGGTGGAAGGCAATTTCCCAATGCTGTGCCATTGATTTGTTTCTAGAAGTTACCATCAATTTGGAAAAAAATCTGTTTTATGCAAGCTTTAATCAGAAGAATATATTCTTTGATGATATCACTTCCGGCTTTAGTCTTGGTGTTCTGTGCTTCCGGCCAAGCTCTGGTGCAACTCCCTCCAGTATATATGTAAAGCTATGTGCAAAAAAAAAAACTTTTAAGTTCCGGGGGCTATATAATATTAAGGATTGAACTTTCTATGCACATAGCTGTACTATATAAAGGCAGATGATAGAACAAAAAAAACGAAATATAAGATACAATGATGAATAAAAAATGGTTGTAACCCATACACCCTGAGTTTTCCTGTTCCCTGATTGTCTTGCAAACAGGCTCCCAACGATTGGAGAGTTTTACAAAGCATCTGATAGTATAGTGTTACATCCTACATCATTTACATTAGGAAGACATAAGAAAGAAGATGGAGTTACAGAGATGTTGGAAAAGCTCGGCTGGGAATCATTAGAAAAAAGGAGAAGGATAAACCGATTATTAGAAATCTTCCAGGTTAGAAATGGAGGTGAGGCATGGACACAAGTAAAGGACAATATAGAGGAACCACATTTAGTAGCTCGAGGGGGCCATAAATATAAGTTTAAGCTTAGGAAACAAGGAACAGATATTGTGAAGTATTCCTTTATAAATAGGAAGATAAAAGATTCGAATATGTTCGAACCTGAGGAGGCTCTCAAATCCATCCCCAAAATGCAAAAAAGACATTAGGATTATATGTTTTAACTTAATATAAGCTATTATATAATGCTGTAGTGTCTGTTTAAACCTTATCACCTGAATTTTGTTCTATTTGGAGATTATGTAAATAAATAAATAAATATAACATGGTAGCAAGTTGCAGAGTCTTCCTTATTTTATTTCCTTAGTTAGAAAATCTGGCAACCCTAGCTGTCATGGAAATTAGATTCAAAAAAGAATACTAATTTTGTAATAATAAGTTACTTATGATCAGATTTTGAATATTTCATTTTTAATTAGAAGTGTAATACATCCTTAGGTGAGAATTTAGTTATGCGACTGATAGTTTTAAATGCCCACGAGTAAATAGCTCTCAAAAATCACCTGTCAGGGCAGTAGAATGCATATAAAAAAGAGGGAGTTTCATTAACAATAGTTAAGTTCTGAAATGGATTTCATCAGCTGCAAAATATCATTAAAGGTATTTTGAAGGATATATTTTCTCCTAAAAAAGGCATTTCCTAGTCTTTAAACTGAAATATTCTGGATCAATTGGAACTTTGTTTTCTTAGTTAGAACATATCCCTGGCTTTCTTATGTTAAAATGGCCTTTTCAACATAAATTTCCGATTAGGGAATGGTCTTGTGTAATAGATATTAATACCTACCACAATAAAAGTCCAGAAAATGGATGTTTGTGGGATATATGAAATTTTAAAAAATGTCAAGTGTGATGTGGTGCCTCCTATACAGAACGTGGTTAGTCTTGCTTGGAGTTGGTGTGATATTCGAAAAAACAAATGTATGTGTTTGAAATTCATTTTCAGCCCACAGTTTATGTTTTGCAAATTATGCTGTATATGTACAGTAGAGGTTAAGTGCAAAGAGAGATTATGAAACTAAATTTTGAAGTTAAATGAAAATGCTACAAAAAGTTTATACAAGAAGTGAGTCTTATAGACCTGGGTTCGAGTCCCAGCCAAGTCACTATTTTTCACTTCTTTTATAACCTTGGGTTAAGTCACATACTTCCCTGTGCTGCGTTAAAACTTCATTCCATCATTTGCTACAAAAAGATTGAAGTGATTCCTAACGTAAGCACATGTTCTCTCTAGTATTTTGTGTCTTCCTTATAGATATACAAATGAATTACTTTTTTATGTTTAAATTATGTAGATAATGCATTGATTAAGAAGCGCTTGCAGGCTCACTTTGCATTTTGTTTCCGAAAATGACATCTCTTCTGGATACACAGCTTACTTCTTAGATCTAACCTTGTCATAGCTGGGATACAATCTACCCCCACATTTATTGGCTGTATATCGCTGTGTTCTATATGCACTTTAGAAATATGGCAATTCATAATCAAGGAAAGAGCTTCCAAAGGTGTCAACTCCCTTTGACTGGTGGTCCTTGACCTCCATTTAGAGAGGATTCCTCTCCTAGGTGTGGTTGTCATCATTTCCTTTACAACTTTTACTGCTGCATTGTTTCTCCTTTTGCTCTTAGTTTCATCAACGTAGCAAATGAAAGTTCCGCAGTCGATCTCTCTCCTAAGTCTGTGGTTTTTCTCAGTTTTGTTATAGCGCTGAAAACCTCAAAACGTTTTCTAGGCCTTCTCCCACTAGAATATACAGAGCATCCTGAAACTGAATACCAACAATTCCGTCAAGTGCAAAATTTGACATAAGGAGGACTTCAACTATAGACCACAGGAAAGGAACTGACGACCTGAGCTTGAAGATCCAGGAAATGTTTGTAAATATTAGCTGGAAATACAATTTTCGTCTTCAGCCAATCCTTAAATTTCTTTTCAAACCTTTCGTTCTTCCTCTGAGATGATTTCCATTTATGGAAATAGGTATTAAAAAAATTGTCCCTCATGAACTTTGCTAAAAAATACCTTTATTTCTACATCTCCTTCAAGGCTAAATTTTTTATGCAAGAATTGGAGTGCCAATAGTTTTTTTGACTAGATTGCCTGCCTCATTCCTTGAAAAATTGCATCGTGCAATTCTTTCAGGGTCACTTCCCTTCCCTCCATTTTCTCCACTATCGGAGGTGAAACCTTCTCAATAACGAAATGTGATTATGTAATTGGGGGATTAAAAGGGGTGTGTTGGAATTATCTTTTAAGTTAATCCCACGCATTAGTGCGACTTCTTTTGTTTGGTATGTAAATTTCTCATGTTTGTAAGCCTGTTTCTATCAGTGTGAAATAAATCAGTTCCAGTAGAAATGTGATATGGTCTTAACGTTCTTTCGTGATACCTTCCACCATCCTGTCTAAATTGTTAACCATCTCCATTGAGATGAAGTATTCTTAATAGGTTACGGGCCCTGAACGATCTACCACTGTGCGTCCTAAGTTTTATATATTACGGTGAAATGTACTGCCGTAGACTTATATTTTCGGTAGGAAAAGTTTTCTTTGAACCATGTGGTCAGGACTTGAACTCTTGAGCTAAGGTTGCTGTTAATAATTATACAGAATGAGTGACGACGAAGTCAAAATTGTGGAAGTGAAGAAAGTGCTGGAACGAGTAGCCTTTTCACATCATGTGTGCTTGCAACAACTACGGTCACGATGGCATCGAATCATCTTCCAGCTATCGATAATCTCAAAGGGAAAACTAACTGGGCGAACTGGAAATATTTAATGGAACTGTATTCAGGGTTAGATGACTTGTAAGATTGTGTCCTTCAAGAACCACCTGAACATATGAGACCAAATGCACTCTCCAGAGATGAAGAGGGATTTAAGAGCCTGATCTAAAATCTCTCTTATGATACAGCCACATCTGATAATTCACATTAGAATGGCAAAAACTGAATACAAAGTGTGGAAAAATCTTAGTGACGTATTTGAGGACAAAGGCGTGTTCCGGCACATCAGCTTCATGGACCAATTATTAGATACGAAGCACGCCAACTTTAAATTTATATAAGTTTACAGATGATTAATGTTGGTATAAAATAAAAATTGTTATTAATTATTGTCTATTAACCTGGAATTATCTGGCAGACACGAAGTCATTAGCTCAAACCTCTTCAAATTGTCACTGTCTCTCAAACTAATCTTGCAATCAGTTGAGATCATCAGGATGGCGACCAGCATGCCCTACAAGTCAGAAGATGAGGTGGCTAATAAGATTAACGCTGTGGGAATGTCAGAGAAGAGTAAAGCATAAGGGGATAAGTGTTTAAAGTGTAACAAAATGAATCACTTTGCCAAAATGTGCCGTAACAAAGTAAACGTATGTAGGTCATGTGGTTTCAGGCAAAGGGGAAGAAAATAATGACATTATATTTTGTGATCATAATTATATTATTGATATGGTCAGAATTATGGATACTAAGAAAGTTGAAATTGGTACTTCTTTAATTTGTAATCTAAAAAATGAATATGATTTTAACATGTGGTCCGAGGTAATCACAATCTCCTATACGAAGGTACAATTTAAAATAGACACTGGTGCACAAATCAATAATTTGTCTAAGTCTACATTTAAAGAGTTAAAACTTGACTCCAGGATTGTTAAACAAACTTAAGTAAGAATTACTTCGTTTACTGGTAATGTAGTGCCAATATTAGGTTTTCATCATTTACAGTGTTTGTTTAGAAATAAAAGTTATAAGTTTAAGTTCAACATTGCCAAGATTAATTGCATTAATTTACTTGGATATCATTCTTGTTTACACCTTAACTTAATTCATAATAAATTGGCAATGCCAGTAATATGTGTGAATTCACTAGTAGAGGAGTATAAAAATTTGTTTTCTAAAACTCCAGGACATATACCAATAAAGATTCATTTGGAAGTAAAAGAGAATGTAAATCCAGTTTTGTGCCTCCCTAGAAAAATACCAATCGCATCGTATGATAAATTGAAATTAGAATTAGATAACTTGTGCACATTGGATGTTATTGAGCCAGTTAATGAAGCCAGTGACTGGGTAAATCAAATAGTAATTCAGACGAACATATAGAGCGGTTAAGAATCTGCCAATGGAAAGACGACTGCTGTCCACCAACCAAATGATTGAGGAGAGGAGAGATAATACCAATATACTAAAGTCTGTGGAAAATCTAGCTAAGACTGGATTTAAAGTTAAACCATGTTACAATCAAATATCCCATGAAGATTTGCCTCATGTTTTCTTCTTAAGCTGAATAACTCTTCATCCAACTACAGGTGAAGACCTCACTAAGCTACTGCTAAGAGAAGTGCCTAAGTCTGGCTTGAATTCAATTAAACCAGGTCAAAAGGCAGAGGTAACCAAGAAAGGTTGTACTACTGTCAGACAGTAGGTTACAGAGAAGCTGCCAGACAATGTAGAATGGGAAAGAAGACACTGGGAACTGATGTGGCACTAAAAGGCTACAGAAATGTTATCATTCTAACAGATGATGGCCTCGCATGACATACACACTTAATTAAGGAATTTTGGGTTAAAAATGTGGCATTATGAACACACAAAGAGAGATGGTAATTGATATAGAAAGGTTGCTTGGTGATATTCATTTGTCATTTTTGTACGGCAGTCGCCATATTGAAATGAATAAAGAAGCCAGTTCGCATGATTCCTTTAAACGGTTCGGTTGTGTGTTTTATCCTTTTCCATCCACGTGTATATACAGGGCGAAGTATATACCTCGATTGATTTCTAACATTTTGCCCCTCCAAATACAGAACAAACAGAAGACTCAATAGAATGTGATTCCAATCTTAGTTCAGGTAGTTTGGGGAACAGCATACCATTACCTGATTTTGTAGTTCCCCAGCCTTCTGAATTAAGAATTCCTCACCTAAGTTATTCACTATACATACAAAGCATACTTTGTTTCACAGTGCAAAATCTCTTAAGAATATATTAGAATTCATGTGTAGCAAAGACATTTAAAATGTATCACACAATGCTACACTTTCCCTGAATTTATTACTGCTAAGAGGCTCAATGTAAGCAAAATTTGTGACCAGCTTGAAGGATTTATTCACTCTTGCTTTCCACTGATTTCAAGTTTCGTCATCTGAAGAACTGTAGCAGATTCCTAAAACATTAAATTTCACCTGAGATTGAACGGAATCTGTTTTTGCATCATTTTGCGTGTTTTCCAAAGATTTCTTTTCAAATGTCAGGGGCAAATCTGAACTTTGTAGTTCTTCAGAAGCTTCTATACTTTGATTCTTAATAATTTCATTCCCTGGCTCATCTAACACAGGTAATGGTATGAATTCGGGCATGGGCGTATTGCCTGTAAAGAAAGTAACAAATTAGATAATAATAATAATTATTATTTATTGAGCACAAACAGGAGCCTCAAATTATATATGCAATGATAAATGAATACATCACACAAAAAATAAGAGAGAAAAGGTAAACATAGAAACAATGAAAATTACATGAAGCAGACAAAATAATCATTAAATACAATTATGAACATTAATTAAATATTTAACATGAATCCTTTGAGTTAATTCTCACGATTATGACTCCTTGAGCTAAAATTAAAGATTAAATTATGAGTTTCTGGTATAGTTCTAAAATTACTCACAAGTTTTCTCTTTTCTCCTTCTTGTATATGGTAATTTCATACCAGCAGTACAGATTGCTCCAGAACCTAAAGATTTTGCTTTTCTAAGGAAACTCTTATATTCAGCTTCCAACTCTATGAGCTTCTTATGGTACTCTGTGACTTTCCTATCAGTGTAGCATGGAACCTGAGATTGCTGAAATGGAAACATTTCTCTATAAATACTACTACCTTACTTTGATCCTTGCGATTATTATTGCTATGCAAGTCGGTCTTATTCAAGGAAGATTCCGGAACCCGATTATGATATTGAATTAAATGAGCTTCGTAAGTGAACCCCATAAAAAATTGGTAGATTATCGTTTAGGACTATTTGGGATTAATTCTATATCTCCCTTAATACTGAAGATACGATAATTTTACCATGACTTGGTCAATAAGAATATTGGGCTCAACATTGAAATTCCAGATCAATCATAACAAAAATGGGTAAAATTTCAATTTCGTGCTGTTTGGGTTTTATTTTTTTTTCTTACTAAAAATAGCCCGTTTTCCAAATAGGTAAAATTTCACTTATTTTACCCAAAAATGTGAGAATTTAAATGAACGTCCGGATTTCGGGATTTGGGACTCTTTACATTCTAAGTTTTAACGGTAACAGTGTGAAAGTAGAATTAGGTAAATTTCTACTAGAAATTTACCTAGAATTTTACCAATAAGTACATTAATTTAATCAATACAGCATCCGAATTTACATACTTGACAAAAATGTCTCATGTTGAACTAACCGTCAAGCAAAAATCAATCTCTTCTTTTATTGAGGGAATCCATTTCCATATTTCCTGCGCAGTATTCAATGCAGATAACCTAGGCCTTCTAGGTTTCCTATGCTCTACAATAGATTATGAAAATGACGTAATTGATTGTTGAAAATCATTATGTTATGTAAACTTAGAAAAACAGATTTGACGTACTATCACTTTCTTGTTGAAGCCACAATCGATTAAGCTGTCCATAATTCTTCTCATGATTTCTTGCCATACTCTTAAATATTCAAAAACTTATTTGCCATTCAAATTCCTTACTATTCCTTTACCTTACTGAACCATACTAACCACAACATAAGAGAAACTTACGGAAACATGGTAACGCAAAAATAATTACGATCGTCAAAGAAGCAAATGAGCGGGAAAACTAAAGATTGAATGAAATCGTATAAAATGAGCAAAGAATTTATAAGATTGACATAATGAACCTCATAAATATTTCTATGAACTTTAAATGTAAAATACCAAACAAACCAGACTAAAATGTTTTAGTCAACGAATATGTACTCTTATTAGTTCAGTTATTATGACAAAATTGTGAAAATAAAAAAACACAACATCAATTATTCCCTTAATTTTGTTTAAATTAAAAGAAATACTGACAACATAACTTTTCCTCAATCTTTCATTGTCAAAATCAGTGTGCTTTACGGACTTGGTTTCATTACCCATATGCTGGAGTCTGATACAAGGTTACTTCTTATTGAATTAAAAAATATAATGATGATATTCTTTTATTACAATTATATCATATTTTTTGTCCGTGGTAAATAGTTGTTAATCATCGCAATTTATTTTCTATTTTTTATTGTATTAAGCTACGATATGATTTGTGGACCATTTTATCGAAAGAATTATCACAGAATAAGGTGTTAATACTCCAGTGTGAAGTCTTGAGATATCACAGTCAATAATAATCTCCCAGTTTTCGGCTAGGAAGAGAAGAAAATATTCTTATGTCTATTATCTTTCATTTATGATGGTTGAACAAAGTTAAATATCAAAGTATATATAGACTATAGTAAAAAAAGACCATATAGGGTTTTTTTTGTATAAGCGGGGTGAAAATAGCCTTATTTTTGCCTTTTTTACAAAAACTGTCAAATGTTGACTCAATTTTTCAAATAATGAAAAGTACTAGGAGCATGAAATTTTATATTCATAAACTATGTATTGATATGTTATCATGTGCAAAGATTCACGTTGATTATAACTTTTCTTCCTGAAATATAAAAAGCCAAAGTTTCAATTTTGTTTACATCCGCAATTTTTTGGGCCAGTTTTGCACAGAATTTTCTGCAAGGAGGTCATTCCTACAGTTAATTTTATTATTTTGTTTGATAGAGCGCAAAAAGTTGTTCAAGATAGCCAAAGTTTGTTACCTTCATAAAACAATTCCCTGAGATACTATGCCTCAAAGTTACTGAAAACTCATAGTCATTTTGAAGAATGCAGTGACACGGGGTCAAACAAACTGCTATATCTCAGCAAGTATAACATCGGCGAAAGAAAAAGTTTACAAATGTTCATAAGAGATATGTGTTAATGTCCATAAAAAATTTCATTGAAATCCGTGATGGTCAAGCGGGGCACTTCTCAGAAATCAGACCACTTGGCATGGAATGACCGTATAGCAAAATTTCTATTTTTATTATTCATCAGATATTTATAATATATTATGAAATTTTTTATCATATCTTATTAATAATACAGAAACGATGCAAGTATCTGCATCTGCAATATTTGATCAATAAAATAAAAAATAAGGGAACAGCAAGGGGTTTCATAAAAAATATTTTAGCACTTAAATATATAATATATACAAGGGATCTGCCTCCCACTATTTACTTAACATATCTCACATGTTGCCAAGCATAAATAATATTCACCAACCTTAAAATTAAATTTTTAAATTGGCAACACCCTACTGAGTCAACTTGCTAGGGTGCTGCCAGTTTAAAATGATCATGACCCACTGGTTGGGAACCAGTGATCTACACATTCCAAAATGCAGGAAGGAGATACGTACTTCAGAAATCCTTAGTAGTACTGCCATTAAGTTTTGGAATGCTTTTCCACCTTATATAAAATATTCTTTTTAAAATATTTACAATTTTTTGAATAGGTTCTATTTCTAGGATTGTTGGTCCAGCTGTATTTATTAATCTAACATACCAACGACATTCCTGAATATTCTTATAAATCCCATTTTAGTATTTTTTTTATTTCCTTTACCTCTCATGACTAATTTCTCTATTAAGTATTTCTTTTTATTTTTGGGAAGTTCATAAAATTTGGATGTTTTGTAGTATGTCTAAATTCTTAATTTTCTTACTCTTAAGTAAATTATAGAAATATGTCCAGTATTGATTTCATTTTCTGTAATTTATGTTATAGTACTGCTTGTCATGTCATTCAGAGCTTACCTTTATATCTTTTAGCTTGTACATACTATCAGTAGGTTTGCACTGGTTTTTCACACCCTCCTTCTTTGCAGGTGTTTTTCTACTATGGTTATTTTTCGGTAAGATAATAACTTGGGTTTTTTTCACATGCTTTCCTTCAAAGATTTTCTCTCAATTCCTATCATAACCTATACATTATTTGTTTTTTATTGATAATATAGACAATAGATTAGAGGGAAGAAGATACTTTTCAGTCTTAATCTTGCCTTAATACAGACCTTACAGAAAACATTAGATATGCCATTGAACTTCAGCTTTTGGTTGAAAACTTATGCATAGTCTCCCAAACAATATTCACTCTCTTCAACAACAATTGGCTTGATTAAAAAAATCTGTGCAAAAAGCCACCAAACAAAACACCTATGAGAGTATTATGATACACCAGAGCAAAGAGAAGCTAATGAATAGAAAAGGGCCCTATCCCAGTTTCCTCCTTCTTTGATATAGGTAACTCCAAATCTACATAAAATTTAGAATTCATTCTTCTTCATTCAGATCTGCTAAATCACCAGGAAAAAACCCATCCCCTCACTGCCTACCCAAACCCTAATGCCGTGCACCCCACCCATTTTACTTTGAATTATATATATTTTCCAACAAACAATTTTCTTTGAAATATGCATTTTCATGTGTGCCTTGATGCTGCCTTCCAAGGAAGGATTTCAAGAATACAGGAGAGAAAATATCTCAAAGATATAAAATATCCCACATATTTGGTAATGAAAATGAAATACCATATATACTCTAGTATAAGCTTACCCAAATATAATCCAAGGCACCTAATTTTATCACAAAAATTGGGAAAATTGATCAAATGAAGTATAAGCCTAGGGTGAGAAATGCAGCAGCTACTGGTAAATTTCAAAATGAAAACAGATAGCAATAAAATTATAGTAATTGAGGCATCAGTAGGTTAAACGTTTTTGAATAATTATTTCAAATAAAACCAGTAACCTAACTCTGTATGTGGAAAGGAGGGAAAAAGTTGTTAATTGAGCAAATGAATAATTAACAAGCCAATTTCTGGCTACAGCAGACTTTTTCCACCTTACAACAGGTAAGTGGGACCCTTACTCGAATATAAACCAAGGGAGGCTTTCTCAGATTAAAAAATGTGCTGAAAAACTATGCTTATACAAGAAGATGTAAGTATGTATGCTTATAAAAGAGAGACAAGTATCATACTTCCCAATTGAGTTTAAAAGTTGTCTATTGAAGTCTAGCGCCAGGAACCATCAAGAGGGTAGGAGTGCTGACACAAGAAAAATATTGAAATATTTTTTAACATTTATTAACAAAGTAATACAAGTTATAAAAAATACAAAACTCTTTTAAGTTGAAGTGATACATTTCACAATATAAAACTTGGATTAGTAAAAATCACACATCTCAAGATAAAAAATTAATTGCAGAATTCCAAAGCATTAAGTGACTGAATGGAAAGAAGTCAAACCAAGATCATTAAAACAAACATAAAACGATAATCATATACAATTACTAGCTACAATCCAAGCTTTATATGATTAGATTTCATAGGTTTATTAGCAAATAACAAATGTATATACTTAATAATGCTTTAAATAAAAATTATGACTGTCTAGATCCCAATTTTTATGTTTACTAAGAAAATAAAAATAATTATCTGATTCCCAGAAATATTCTTTTGTAACAAGCTGAAAAAATTTTATAAGGAAGCTAGGGGAAGGAACTGGTATATGAGGGAGAAATTAAAAATATTTAAAATTAGAAAATACATCATTTACAGCCTAAAAACAGCAGATATACAAAGTGCATTGGAGAGGCAAGGAAAAAGAATATAATGTCTCTCTGCAATAGCCTAAATAATTTCAAAGAAAGCATTTAGATACACAAAGAAATCTCTACAGGTAGATATATTTATTAATTATTACCTTGATGACAAACTCTGGTAAATAAAATATTTTTATCATATCTGCCGCTAACATGATTCAGATAGTAACAAAAATTCACATTATTGGAGTCATTTATTAGATACACAAATATCATGTATTCAACCAAAAATAGACATGAAGTCATTACACCATAAATGGAAATTTAATGGTAAAAATGGAAAATTAGGGAGGGATGAGAAGCAAAACGAATGGTTAATTGAGGTCCCATTCATGAACATACAGACACTTTTTATTTAGGGTTTCTTTACTTTCTGTAATATCAAGTCCAAGTTTTCCTTTGTTTTGATTGTCTCCAAATTTTCTTCACCAAAGATGGCTTTCATACCCTGATACACTTCATTGTACATATTAAGACACTCATCAAACTTTTCTAGCTTGCTCAATGTTGAAGCAATATCATTCATAGTCTTCAGCGTTTCAGGATGTTCTTTTCCCAATACTTTCATCATGATTTGATATATTTCCATTGAAAGAGCTAGGCCTTCCTCATTTCTTCCAGAATTTCTCAAAACCAAAGACATTTCATTTCTTGTTTTCAAGGTTACCTTATGCTCATCACCCATAGCTTTCCTCATCAGACTGCATACCTCATCATACATCGCCAAACTTTCTTTGTACTTTTTCATTTTTGCCAAAGTATGAGCAATTTTGCTTGCAACTCTTAATGTTTCAGGGTGCTCTTCACCGAGAACTTTCTTTAATCTTTCTTTCATCTCATGCAAAATATCTATGCCACTGGTACGCTTCCCTAAGTTTATAAGTGTGCCAGCAACATTGCCGTGGGCATTAATTGTGGAAGGATGATCTTCACCTAAAAGTTTCTTCATGATTCTATGAATTTCCATATGAGTTGATAAACTCTTCCCATATTTCCCTAATTTTTCCTCAGTCAAAGCTATGTCACTCCTTATGCCTAGAGATCTAAAATCTCCCTCCCCAAGCAATGTTTTTGCTTGGTTGTACACTTCTTTGTACATCTCTAAACTGCAATCATACCTGCCTAATTCTCTGAAAGTGGAGGCTATACAGCATTTAACATTAAGAACATCCATGTGTTTCTCTCCGAGAACATTCTGCATTCTAGACAACAGTTCCCTAAACATGGACAAACTCTCTTCATTCTTCCCCATTTCATGCAGACAAGCAGCCATTTTACATTCAACTCTCAAAGCTTCAGGGTGTTTGTTCCCAAATAAATTTCTCTTTCTGTTGCACACTTCTTCATACACTTTGAAGCTTTCCTCAAATTTCCCTAAAGCATTGAGAGCAGAAGCAATGTTGCACCTAGCATTTAAAGTTTCCAGATGATCATCTCCAAAGATTTTCTTCATTCTATCAAGTTGTTCTTCCAAGATCACTAGACTCTCCTTGCCCCTTCCTAGTTTCTCCAGCATTAATGCAACTCTACAACCACTCCTTAAAGTATCAGGATGTTCAACACCAAGGATTCTTTTACAACATAGGTAAATGCCATTGCATAATTCATGACCCTCTTTATATTTCCCAATTTCAAAGTACGTTATGGCAAGATTAAATCCACCATTTAACACATCTGAGTGCATTTCTCCAAGGTATTTCTTCAATGCAGGGTAAATTTTGATATAAAATTCATGGCTATCCTTGTATTTTTCCATTTCAAACAATAAGCTTGCAATGTTGTTGCCAGTGTTAACAGTCAAAGGATCATCTTCACCAAAAACTTGTTTCATTGCAGGGTATATTTCTTTGAATTTGGCAAGACTTTCTTCTGATTTTCCAAGCTTTCTTAAAGATAAAGCAATTGCTTCTCTAATTTTTAGTGTAACTGGATCATTTTCACCAAGAACTCTAACTGAGGTCTCTCTTAGTATTTTTGCAATATTCAAACTTTCCTCATACCTTCCTAACTCATTGAGTAAGGTGACAATGCTTTGACAAGTGCTTAATGTGTCTGGATGCTCACAACCAAGAACTCTTTTCATTGATGCATTTACAGCTTTATAAATTTCCAAACTCTTACTGTTTTCTCCCAGCTTTCCTAAGATCATAGCAATGCTGCATTGAGCTCTCAGTGCATCTACATGATAGGGACCAAGAAGTCTTATAAAACCTTCATGTATATCCCTATAAATAGATAAGCTTTCTTCATACTTCCTTAAATCAAGAAAGATGTTAGCAACCTGACTCTTAATGTTAAGCGATTCAAGATCTTCTCGAATTCCTTTCAAGGATGCACATATATCTTTCAGAGAATTTGCACTTTCTTCATTCTTCCCCAGTTTGGCTAGATTGAGAGCCATGTAACACCTAGTCTGGAGCACTTTAGGATCTGATTTATGAAGGGTTTTCTCCAAACATTTAAATATTTCTTGGTAGATGGAAAAACTTTCATTAAATTTATTCGTCTCAAGCAACAATGAAGCAATTTTTTCCCTGATTAGCATGATTTCTGTACTTGTTTCTCCTTGGACCTTTTTCAGTTTTATATACAAATCTTGATACAATTCCAAGGCCTCAGACTCTTCTCCATAGTGATATGTTATGTCCGCTAGTAGTTTAATGGCATCCAATAAATTATAGTTTGTTTCACTAAGACATTTTGAGAGTATTTTGACATTTTCACAACCAAATTCATATCCTTCTTCATACTTTTCCTCTTCCTTCAGCTTTTTTAAAATAAGAATTGGAACGTGGCAGCTTTCTCTCACCAATTCTTTGTGTTTGCAGGCAAAATTCCAAATAAAACTATCATAATTTATCTTCCTTGCCTGTGTAGCTCTCAAAATTCCATCTAGCACTTTAATCTCATCCGCTTCAGGCATTTTAGATCTAACTAATAACTGGAGGATGTCACTTATTTTAACCTTTTCTTCAGTACAGAATATAATTCCATACCCATGCAATGTTTTAAAGCAAGTTTGTGTAACAGGTATAGTTGTTTCTAAGTAGATTGCAACTTCATGGACATCAATTTCATCAGGTCTCATGAAAGATATTATTTGCAAGTATTTTTCAGTCCATTCATCCTTCACATCTCTCAATTTTAGCAATATTACCTCCAATGCTACCATTGTTGTAATCATGTATTTATCTGTAATGGGTATTTTTGCTTTTTTGTCCCTTAAATTTTTGAGGATTCTATTAAAAGTTTCTAGGTAAGAAGAAATTTGTGGGTTCTCTTCAATATATGATATTGCTAACTTTAATGCCAGAGGGAAATAGTTTAGCTGCTCAGTTAATGACCTTATCACTTGGTCATCCTTAGATTTGAGGGATTTTTTTATCATTTCGCATGCATCACCTTTCTTAAGTTCCTTTAAAGGAAGAATTGATACCCCATCCCAGGGCTCATGGCGTGAAGTCATTAAAAGGAATGGCTTGAAGGTTAAGAGTGATAAGAACTTCTTCATGTAACTTTTGTCAGAGGCCTGACCCTTGGGAAGAACATTATCTAAAATGAGGAGACACCTTCTTCCATTTAAAAACTTATTAATTTCCTGTAGAATTATTTTGAAGCCTTTTTCCTTTCCATCTTTTCCTTTTTCATCAATGCTCAGTTTCTGAAATGCCAATTCCTTGAATGAATCTATCAGATCTTCCCTACATTCCCCTTTCATCCAAAAAACACAATGAAAGGTACTTTTCCATTTTGCAACAAAGTTCTTAGCCAGCTCAGTTTTTCCTACTCCTGCAATACCTGTTATCATCATCTCCAATCTATTTGTTTTGCACTCAGACATTATTTGGTGGAGTTCTTCTAACCTCCCAAAAAATTCATGCTCTGGTTCTTCAACTCCAAATTCTATTATTTGTGTAATATTTTTTAACTCATCAATCATGCCTCTTCCATCTACAGTGTTCAAGTGATATTCTTGTCCCCTTTTCCTCCACTCCAATACTTTCTCAAATATGAAAGAATACGGATCACACAAATGAAGTGTTTTTATACCTAGCAGGTCCAATTCCTGAAATGTCTTTTCCTTTATTACCTTTACTTCTGAGAGACCGTCTTCTATAGTTAGCCGAATCTTGTCAAGGAATGTTTCAATATCCTGTTCCAAATCATTATCTTTAATTTCAACGTTCTCTTTCAAAAATCTAGCCCACAGCTTTCTGATGTTACTATCATTTCTTAACCATAAAAAAGTACATCCCAATACATTCCCATGCTTTGTGAAAAAGATTCCATCTTTTTTCTGATAAAATGAGTCCCACATACTTATTGATATTCCAAATAAACTTTTCTTGACAGGCCAAACAATTTTCCCATTTGTGCATATGACAAGATCACTTATCTCATTACCATTGCCAATGAATGCAGTTTTCATTTTTCGAAAGGAATTGAAATATCCAAGTAAACCAAAAGGAGCATTCTTCTCAGTAGATGTTAGTTGATAAGTGGTGATGTTAATCTTCCTTGGATTTGTTTCTCGCCTGAAATGTATCAACTGATGATGTTTTATCCCTTTCTCATCAATCTGCAAGACCACATCTCCAAACTTATCAGCTTCCTCCATTCCAGTGAAAATCTTCATTTCCATTCCTAACCGTAGAGCTCTTAAGAGCAGAAATGTAGTATAGTTGTCCACAAAAGTTACACCATTTAAGTGGTCACGCCATAGACCTTGCCATCCAGGGGTCATTAATACCTTACTTTCTCCTGTCTGCTTCTTATCCATTTTACTTACTTCAGTCTTCTTGGTAACCATTTTACTTTCTTTAGTCTTCTTTTTAACCATTTTAAGCGACTTATTACTTGCCAAAATAAATTTTTCTCTGTTTCCTCACTAAGAAGGAACGATATAGAGGGAGTTATACAAGGTATCTCCCGTAATATTTCCAGATCTTCATTCTGTAAAAGCAAAATGAATTTAAAATCTTCTTCATATTTAAAAACACTTAAAATATACAATGAGAAGAATTTTGACTATGGAGCCATTTTAGAATGAATCTTTCTTTTTTCATATTTGAGCCCGGATGTAAAACAATCTGATTTTGCCCAGCCAATATACTATTGGTGAAACAAAAATATTATAGATGGGCTATGGTAAATTTGCAAAAATATTTTACTAGTTCCTGTTTACACAATTATAGAATAAGGATCATACCTCGTAGAAGCCTGAACTTTCAGAAAAAGTCTTATCAGTCTTATATATATAGGTTTTGAGATCAGATTTTCAATGACTTACATTTGATAAGCATCTGAATTGAAAATTGATCTCCTCCTACAAATTCCATTCTATGCAGATGAAATTTTTACTATATACGGTTTAATCAATTAAAAAAAAATTAAGCTTGGGTGATTTTTTCTAAATGCATTTGGAAGGGAGATAAGAGGTTCTTTGATGAAGACATCACTCTGTTAGACCTCACCACTGCCTACTCTGGGATGCAGATTTAAACAGTGACTTGAAACCTCAGCCACCACTGTGAGTGGGTTACCAAATGAGATATGAATGATGATAACTTCACATAAAATGTAAAATAAGTTCAATTATAACTGTAGATCATTGTAAGGGAAAGTCCATGTCTATACTATTTTTGGTCCAACAATAGATATATATAGTTCAACTATATTTCATTATATTCTTCAGCTGGCAAAGAATAATAACTCTAACAATCACAGAGCTCCAAAAATCATGGGCAAGTGACAATTCAAATGAAAATGCATTATGATACTGAATGATTCTGGACCACAGGAAACTTTGTCTATTCATACAGAGAGCAACCATACTAATTAATTGTAGGTTCCCTCTCTTTTTTGCCTTCAATCAATCAAGAAATCAAAGAATGTATAAAATAAGCCATTGATCTTTTTTAGTTGGATAAAATCATTCAGTTATTTTATTTATTAGATGATATGAACCATTCATGTGTATAACACCACTTCTTCAGAGGATCAAGAAAGTTAATAAAAAAACCTTCAGTAAGTAACAGCAGTGAATGTATGCACTAGCTGAATTGTATATACACACAGTTTATTACAGAGAATATTTTTACAGAAGATATACCTAAGAACATTCATAGTTACTAGAGCATAATAAATTTTGAATTATTTTAATAGAGGATAAGGAAATTCTGTTAAAAGGACAACTCATTGGGTTAATTTTTACAGTTTAAATAGATTTTCAATTATTTTTTAGCATAAGGGATGTTTAAATCCCCTCTTGAATAGTTTTAAAGTGGGTTCACACCCTTCTCTCTCCCCCATAAGTACATTAACAAACTTACTTGGTCTAAGAATTCAGTTTTAAAGGAAATAAGGAAACATGACTGAAGAGATGCCCATACTTCAAAATATTACATGTAAAATAAGAACGTTAAAAAGTAACCAGAGTTAGTGCTTTGACAGGTTGGAAGAGATGATAGATTTTAATGTGAAGTTGCATGAATGGGAGCTCAAAATTGACAATTAGTATAAATAGAACCACGTACACCGAGTTTCTGTTCACAAAAAGAGATGTACAAACAAAGTGAGTTCAGAGGCACAGGGTACTAGTTATTCCAGTTACTCATCATCGATGAATTTCTATGGAATCTAGTTATGAAACAGACTCAGGTTTCACCTCGTGGTATTCATAGATACAAAACAGCTTCATGATAAATTCTTTTACTACACCACATTAAAATTACAAACACGACCAGGTTTCGTAGCCAAGCTACATCTTCAGGTGACATGAAAAAAAATCAGCAACATTATATAGGAAACAACGAGGGTAGGGGAAAGAGGGGGGGTTGATAGTAAACCAATGGGAAAAAGGGAGGGTGGAAAAAGGTAAGTTTTGGGAGGTAGGAGTTGCAGGGGGGAGGGAACAGGAATTTGGGGGAGTTAGGTTAAGAAATGATGGTTTGTACAATGGGGGAAGGGTTTGAAAACAAGAAGTCGTTAAGGATATTATTTTTGGAGGAATTCCGGGATATTTCTAACGTCTCCAATGCGTCCAATTTTGCACTGTGGTCACAAAAATGTAAATATGTCACATTAAAAGCACTATAATGTCCATTAAGGAGTAATGTTTACTAAAATTGGAGACATCTGGTTTATTATTTTTGAAGGCATGAAAATTTTTTTTCTGTCTCTCGTTAAAACTCCTGCCAGTTTTGTAAATATAAAAACCTTCACAATCATTACAATCTAGTCTGTACACACCACTTTTGTTGGATGGGTTAATTGGGTCTTTACAGGATACCAACAAATCCTTCACTTTAGGGCCTGTTTTAAATGTGCAGGAATAGAACAGAAAGAGCATTTTCGTGTATTTCAAAAATAATATACCAGATGCCTCCAATTTTAGTAAACATTTACTCCTTAACGGACATTATAGTGATTTTAATGTGACATATTTACATTTTTGTGACCACAGTGCAAAATTGGACACATTGGAGACATTAGAAATAGCCCGGAATTCCTCCAAAATAATATCTTTAACGACTTCTTGTTTTCAAACCATTCCCCCATTGAGCAAACCATCATTTCTTAACCTAACTCCCCCAAATTCCTGTTCCCTCCCCCCTGCAACTCCTACCTCCCAAAACTTACCTTTTTCCCATTGGTTTACTATGAACCCCCCCCTCTTTCCCCTACATTTTTTCCTATATAATGTTGTTTTTTCTCATGTCACCTTTAGATGTAGCTTGGCTACGAAACCTGGTCGTGATTGTAATTTTATTGCGGTGTAGTAAAAGAATTTATTATGAAGCCGTTTTGAACCTAGTTATGTTTATTCATTCATACTTGCATGAGAACTGAAAGTAGTTGGCAGGTATACACATGTTTACATGAATAAATTAAATTTTGTGTTTCGAAACCGAGATAAAAGCCACCAAAAACAGCGATATGAGCTATATGACTATTTTATTTCAATAACTATTCCCTATGCTGCAGAACTTTACCAGCTGATGTGTTATCATACAGGACGAATATTGGTAAATTTCTAGTTTCACAGTCTTGAAATTTACCCGAATAGATACTTCAACGATTGCAGCTTAACTCTAGCGCTGGATTTAGAAAAGCTTTATGTGTCACACACACAAATAATAACTTCGAATAAAAGTAAACAACTGTAACTAACTAAAAATTCCAACGTGACTTACCCTTCCTAAGCCATCACATGAATTTTCTTCCCTTAAGTCGTATCATTTATTCGAACAAAGAACTTGGTAGAAACTTCCAGAAAGTCTTCGCGAAGCATCGCGAAGGATGTTTTTTCTGTTGACAACACCGAGATATTCCGAGAAACGCCCATTCCTCGGCGTTGCCAAATTGTGTAGACAGAGTGAGACATTTCGATATGATATCACTTGAAATTAATGTCATCAATATGCTTGCAGTATGCAAGCAACTTTTACTCGTACTTATATATAAGCGATCAAAATTCTAACCATGTTCCACAAGTGTCACTGAGTTGAAATTTTTACGACGTACTGGCCATAACGTGTTACCGCCAGAATAAAAGCAATTTTGAACCTCAGTGTCATGTGCTCGATGCCAGAAGGCCCCGAAGTTCCGATTTTTTCCATAAGGAAGCATGGAGGGGATTTTCGAAAAATTTTTTGAGGCACTTTCCGGCTAATTCGAGGGTTGAAATTCAAGAGAGCGCTGGGAGCCGTGCATATCCGACAAAAATTAAAAAGATGTGGCGATACTCCGCGTATCGCCACCGCACCCGCCGCGTTATGTTTGTATTGTTTGTTGTTATTTTGGTTACGAATAACAAGTATTGTTGACTTGGAACTCAAGGAGAATAAAAACGATTTTGAAACTCGTACGTTGATTGAATTTGCATTCTCGCTATCCATATCACACGCTGTACGCAGGGCCGTAGCTAGAGCCTCGGGGGCCCTGGGGCAACAAGTAAATTTGGGGCCCCCTATACGGAAATCTTTTTTTCAAATCTCAAAGTACACCTAGAGTTGACTAGTTTGAATTTCCTGCGCATATAGGGAGACGCATATTTTGGGAGACAATTATTCAATTTGAGGTATTTTCAGGGCCCCCTAAAGTCTCTGCCGAGGTGAGGCTCTTTCAGTGCCAAAAAAGTGGTCGGCGAAAAGGGGCCCCGAAGAGGCCCCTTCCCGTCGGGGGCCCTGGGGCACCGCCCCACCTGCCTCATGCTAGCTACGACCCTGGCTGTACGCTCTACGCCTGACCACTCAGCATTGGCTCAACGGGTGGAGGAACTCGCCAAGCAGCTCCAAGATCTACGAACTCGTCTCAGTAATTCCCCACACCCACTGTCTCAACCTCGTCCCACTGGCTCTACATACCCTACACAACGCCCCGCACAACCAGAGATGTGTTACTACCATCGCAAAATTTGGTGTTGAACCCATGTTGCACCCATGTTGAACCCAAATGTTGCACCCATCCATGCTCTGCAAACTTAGTGAAGAATTCGGTAAACTCCAACGACGACTCGTAACGGTGACCACAAGTAGTCTTACAACAGGGTGCCGCCTCTTCGTCACCGATCGCCACTCCCAACGGCGTTTTCTTATAGTCTCAGGATCAGACCTCTCTATCTACCCGGTCAAATATTGCACCGACCACCGGATCTGCACTGACTACGAGCTCTCCGCCGCCAACGACAGGCGGATCCGAACCTACGGCACATTACCTCTACGCCTTCAGTTCGGCCTCCCTCGCGACTTTCTTTGGCGATTCGTCGTTGCTGATGTAACTGAGCCAATCATCGGAGCAGATTTTCTAACTCACTTTCACCTCGTCCCTAATATGGCCGCCGCTCAGCTCGTCGACACAATCTCTGGCCATTGGGTCATCGCGATCGATCTTCTCAGGATAGCGTGCGCACTCTGTCGGGATCTTCACCCTATCATGACCTCCTGGCTGAGTTTCCTAACATCACCCGGCCCCCAGGCACTCCTCGGGAAGTCCGTCATCACACAAAGAATCACATACGCCTCCTAGTCGGACCGCCGATCTACTACCGCGCACGCCGACTAGCTCCGGATCGACTTCGGGATGCACAGGCGGAATTCGAGCTACTAGTACGCGAAGGCACTGTTCGTCGCTCATACAGCCCTTACGCCTCACCACTTCACATGGTTCGCAAGAAGGATAGCAGCTGGCAACCTTGTGGTGACTACAGGGCCCTCAACGCCCGCACAATCCCGGACCGCTACTCCATCCGCCATCTACAAGATTTATCCCATGCTCTACAAGGTTCCATCATCTTCAGCGCCATCGACTGCGCCAAGGCCTTCACTCAAATCCCGATGGCTCCCGAAAATATCGAAAAGACAGCCATAATTACACCTTTCGGCCTCTTCGAATTCTTATTTATGCCGTTTGGACTTCGTAACGCTGCACAGACCTGGCAGCGTTTCATCGACGAAGCTCTCGAAGGCCTCACTTTCTGCTTTCCTGATCTGGATGACATCTTGGTATTTCCCGCTCGAGAGAAGAGCATCTTCAGCATCTCCGCATCCTATTCCAACGCCTTTCCGACTACGGTGTTGTCATCAACTCAGCTAAGTGCGTCTTTGGATCACCCAAGGTCACATTTATGGGCTTCCATGTCAGCGCCGACGGCTGCTCGCCATTGCCTGACAAAGTAACTACTATGAACAACTTCTCTCCATCCAAGAGCATTCGTGACCTGCGACGATTCCTCGGAATGCTGAACTTCTACCGCCAGCACATTCCACACGCCGCATCTGCCCAAGCTCCACCCAACTCACTCCTTCAAGGCCCCAAAGTCAAGAGCTCCACTGTAATTTCGTGGACACCAGAACTTTGACAAAGTTTCGAAGACTGTAAAGCTGGATTCTCCCAGACCGCAACCCTTTCGCATCCAATCAGCTCAGCATTTCTGGCTCTCGTCGTAGATGCAAGCCAAACTGCAATCGGCGCCACCCTACAGCAACTTTCTGGGAATTCCTGGCAACCACTTGGTTTCTTTTCACGCAAGCTGATGCCTTCACAGCAGAAGTGGAGTGCCTATGACCGCAAACTCTACGCCGCCTACCAAGCGGTGAAACACTTTTGGCTGATGGTAGAAGCTCGCCATCTTCACCGGCCACAAACACCTGACCTACGCCTTTGGCCCGCGGACCAAGAATACTGATACCTGCACACCACGGCAATTTAATCATCTCGAGTTTATCTTGCAATTCACCATGGACGTGAGACACATCTCAGGACTAGACAACGTCGTCGCGGACTGCCTCTCCAGAGTAGAATCCATAAATACCCCTGCCCCGCCTGACTACTCTGCTCTATCTCGTTCACAAGACGATAACGAGGAACTCCGCAGACTCCTCCATAACGCCACAGCTCTTCAGCTTTCAGCGATTTTTATACTCTTTTTGAATTCCTTCCCGATAAGATGGAAACTTGAAACTCGGCATGTAGATAGAGATCATGAATATATTTTATTTACGCTGTAAAATGTTCCGCTGATGGTCCTTGGTTCGATCCAAGATCATTTACATTCCTCAATGCATTTCTAATAGGGATAACATAATCCGATTTTACATTCTTCCCAGTATGATATGGACTTCAAACTTTGAGTTAAATAAGATCTAATCCTACCAAGTTATAATTGTGTTTTCACATCTGCAAATAGGTCTTGGGTTCAACACTAGGCATCTCTAAAATTAGAAATTGTTGCGATTTTTGAAGTTAACTAAAAATAATAAACTTGAATCTTGAAAAAAATGATAATAATTTTGAAGTTAACTAAAAATAAAAGGATAAAAATTATTTTATTCCGGTATAGATATTGAAAGCTAGTTTTTGGTCTTCTTAGGTTTGGTAAATGAATTGAGGCCCTTTGATGGTAAAAAATGCAATATATATTTTAATATATCTATTATATATAGATGCTTCTCCGGATTCATTCATATATATAGCTATATAGATAGGATACAAATTCACAGGCTAAACCACAAGCGCCATTGACTTGAAATTTTTATGACATATTGGCCATAACGTATAACCCCCAGGAAAAAAGCGACTTTGATCCTCAGTGTCATAGGTTCGATTCCAGAGGGCCCCAAAGTCCCGATTTTTCCCGTTTAAATGCATTGCCGTGATTTTCGGGAATTAAATAAAAATAGTTTTCGGAAAGGTAAAGAAATAAAACTCAAGGTGCCTATATTTATGGTCTTGGACTTTCGAAAACATTATTGACTTTCACAAAAAATATCCTGGGTTCGATGCTAGGACGATGCAAAGATCTGCCCTTTAAAATACATGGGAGCTGTTTTTCAATATTTTTTTTGATGCACTTCTCGAAAAAATAGGAAGTTCGTGCTTAGCCGGAAAGTGTAAGGTAAGAATTAGTTTAAGAAAAAAATTTCCATAAGACCGTACTATTCCTAGGTTCGATGCCAGAGCACATTAACATTTCTCTCATAAGGAATATAAGGGAAAAGTAAGACTTCGATTGAGGCAGTTGCAGCCAATATTTCTGCTTGAATTTTCGCACATAGTTAAAAAAATAATATCTTCTATTATGTTGCATAGGAAGTTTCACCAGAAAGTCCCGGGTTCGATGCCGGGCGGTAAATATGTCTCCCGTTTAAAATACATAGGGTTTGTATTTCATTATTTTTTTGATTCACTTATTGAAATGATAGGAAGTTCGTGCTGGAAGATGTATGGTTAAAACTGGTTTAAGAAAACAGTTTTCAGAAGAGCGTAATATTCTTGGGTTCGATGCCAGACCACATTAACATTTCTCTCATAAGAAATATAAGGGAAAAGTAGGACGTCGTATGATGCAGTTTCAGATAAAATTTCTGCTTGAATTTTCACTGATAGTTTGAGATGGTGATCTTCTATTGTGCTGCATAGTAAGTATCACCAGGAAGACCCGGGTTCGATGCCGGACGAATAAATTGCAGCGAATAATCAGAATATTTTCAATCAATTTTTTTTTCTTTTGACAGCCTTCCGGATATGATGCCGACATGAAATTAGTGTTGTCGATCTGCTTGCAGTATGCAAGCTACATTTTACTAGTATATATATATGTATATATTGAAACTCTGTATTCACATCTGCCAATAGGTCCTTGGTTCGAATGAAAATTACCTAACAGGGTTTTTAATACCATTTCTAATAGTCATGATATACTTCAACATGAGTTTTAAAGTAAGGTTGGGAGTAGAGCAAGAAGTTGTTATAAAAGCTGTAGTGGCTCTTCAGATACACTATGGTGTAGCTGCTAGTTTTGGAGCTAAAGGAAGTAAAGCTGGGTTTCCACATGCAATGATTACTTGCACAAGTTTACTTTTCCACCCTTTTGTATACCTAATTATTGGTAAATAGCATGGAATTTTAAATAACACACACCATGATTTTAGAAAGTAAATTTGAATTATAGAAATAAAATTTAAAATAAATGACTTAGGTAAAACTGGTGATTAGTATAGGGAAAATCTTGTTTTTAAGTTCTTTTTTATAACAAAGAATGATTTCATATGGTCACATCTTTGGACTTATTTACTGATCTATTGTTATTGTGTAATTATTAGTCAGATGTTTGCCTCTCTATACCTGTTTCCGTAACTGGCTGTAATTATTAGTTTTTTAATCATTTAAATTACTATCTTATGTACATACATAATGATAAAAAACTCGATGTTTCACTAGTAAAGCACACACATGTTGGTGTTGATTTACTGAGAATAAAGGGGGAGGAGCCATTCTCCAAGTACCTGAAAAAGATGTTTCAAACTGAAGTAAAAAATGAATGAGACTCTTCTAGTTAATGCAATTTAAATAAAAATAAAATATACCTGTATAACTAAAAGGGTTAATTTTTTTCCAGGAAAAAGTGCATGTCATGTGCCGATGAATATGATACTTTAAAGTATCATATTTATCAGCACATAACATGCACTTTCCAATTGGAGCAGAAATTGATATCAAATTTTTGTTTCCACCCTTCAATGTTACATGAAATTTTAAGTCCTAAATAAACAAACTATACGTAATTTTCCACATTGAAACAACTCCATTTCCATGCTCTATAAAATTACTCCATGCATATGAAATTGGAATTACCAAATAGTTTTGATGTGGTGATTTTTTTTAATACATAGCATATTAATTCTAAATTCTTGAAATTAAAAATGAAATGAAAATATACTGTGTACTCCTGAATCTAAGAATCACCATTTTTGGTGTTTTTAGAGTATAAAGCATTCTAATATTCTCTTCCCAAATGCCTTATTCTCATTTTCTCATGCTAATTGCAACTAGGCTATTTTTTCAATTGTTTCATAAATATGTTTTATTAATTTTTAATTATTATAATTTCTGTAACTAACTTAGTAAATAATTGTATATTTCATATACTGTAAATCCACTTACATTGACAAGTATTTACTTTTCTGATATTGTTGTGACTCTTGAATAAAATGATTTGTCTCCTTCCTTTGAACAAGACTTAGTATATTTGGTAATTTCATGCATTCATCAACCTCACAACTTTATTTCTCATTCTACTTACATAATTTCATTGTCATCTTTTGTAATTTGTACAGCTAGTTAGAGTTGGATAAAGGAAATGCGATTTTCCAGCCTCAATTTTAGAATGAAGTACTTTGTCTGCCTTCCAGAACTAAGCGCTAGGTCTTCATCTGCAGCTATGACATATCTTTGATTTATATGTGATTCCAATTGCTATCTTCTGATCAAGTGCGTAGCTTACATCTACTTCTGTAATCATTCATCCATGGATATATAAATTGCTTCAGGTGTTAAGTTGCACCAGTCACAACATACAATAGTGGCACTGAAGAAATAAAAGAACTTGGTAATTTCCTCAGGAATGTATTTTGCATGAGTAGTTTTGTCTAAATGTAGACATCTTCAGGCCACATTCTACAAAATTGAGCCTGAAAATACTAGATTTTTACTAAAGTGACCTGATTGTAGGAAGGTCAAAAAAAGGAAACAAAAATTGCCACACATTTTCAACCTAATCTTGCAGTCCTGTAATTCCCTTTCTTTCTAATCAACTCTTTAACAAAGAAATACAGCTAATAGCTAACATCATTGGGACTAGGAGATATAATCTTTCAACTATGTTTTTAAGGAGGAATAGTTTTCTTAGTCTGTCAATGGCAGAGAAGTAAAAGTTAAAGGAATAGTTGCTTTAAACATTTTTCTGCTGTTATCGTTGAAATGTGGTCTTTTTAGCTCACCTTGTTTGCACGGAATGCCAATTCACCTGCAGGTTTCTGTGTTTTATACTTAGGTAATAATCATTCACAATCCCTCAGTTGATCAAGTAGTAAAATCCAAAATTTCAAGTTTATTCTCCCAGGGTTTACGAACCATTGCGGCAAGAGTGCCATATTTGATGAATGTAATTTATAATTTATATAATTAATAAAAAAATGAATAATAGTGATATTGTGAAATTATTAGTTTTTAATGTCAACAATGGAATTAAAATTCTGTATAAGACTTAAATGGTCGTTAGTTGTCACTACATATAAACAGAATCAACATTTAATTACTTCGGAGCTTCGATTCTAATAATGCAAAAAAAGATAATGTCGTAGGAGTTTCGCCTGCCGAAATATTCTCTCGCGTGCCATAGGTTCACCACCCCCGTTATAGGGGAAGGTGGGGCAGTACGGAATACTTAATTTTCTCAGATATTTTGGGATATAAGGAAAGTAAAAAGTGAAATGCCGGACCCCCGATTTAAATGGAGGTTTCAGCGATTACGGGTTTAGGGATTCTTGGCATTGGTTGTCTTTTAGATTGCCAGAAGAAAACACTCTGCTTAAAAATGAGAATAAAATGTTCTTTATTACCTTCTTTGTTTCACGGGACTGGGGACTCAAGACGTCGCACAGTGGGCTAGAATCGGAAAAAAGCTGGCCAAAAATAAAAAAGTGCTTTTTTTTTAGTGCCCTCTTTGAAACTTCGCATAGCCGTTCTTGAATAAATTCTGCATATAACTGTGAAATCATTTGCATTGGTTCCCACGCGTTACAATTCTACAGGGGGTCAAAGTTGACCAAATTTTACGAAAAATGCCGGTTTCTCGGTTCAGTCCTCGATTTTTCGCAAAATTCTTCAATTTCAAGCCTATCCTGAACCAAAATGAGCTAAATCATCGGGTAAAAAACGATGCGGTATTATAAACTTAATATTTAGGCTTCATAATACTGGGTTTGAATGATCACAGTTGAATATTTGCATTATTTATACAACAAGATGGCGAGCCCTTATTCTACGGTGAATTTCCACCTAAAGTGAGGAAAATAGTAGTGATAAAGCGCAATGTACGCGGAGTTATTTATATCACAATGTTCTTTGAAGCTTTCTGAAGAAGAAACTGAAATAAAATCCTGCGACAATTCGCGACGCCGATAAATAAAGTGACTTTCCGATGGCGATGCAAGAGCTATGTCCGCGCGGCGGAGCGCCGCTTTCTGAGACGGCATGGGTTACCATAATTCAATCGCAATAATATTTATTAGGTAAGTTTATAAGGCCAAATAGAAAAAAATTGAGGGTATGCGTTATTGAATTCGCAAAAAAATTTTCCATTACGTCTTGGGACACCCTAATGCACACTTACCATTTTTATATTATAAACGGTTTTACAAAAAAGAGTTACCTTTTTCGTTAGAGTAACGTTTTGCCCCACCCCTGGGGCAAAATGGGATACTATGTTAACATGATGAGAAAACATTATGGACTTAAAAATTAACGTGAAAACTTAAAAAAAATATAAGATAACCTACGTAGAGTATGAAATACTCAAGTAATTCACATTATACACTTATGTAGGTGGTCTCATCGTCACCTTCACTATCTATTCAGGCACACCTATTGTGCGCTCACTGAAGGCAACTGACAAATCTTATCCAGCCATCCGAAGAATAGTCAGGACAGTAAAGGCTTTGTCTTCTTCACTGTCACCAGAAGAATCTGAAAAGTTGTTTAAGTTTTCAAAAATTAGAAGTTGAAATTTCTGAGAAGGGAAACATTGCAAAAATCTACTGATAACCGCAACCATTATTACGACTGGCCTTCCTTGATTATCGTCCGTCGCGAGGCGCAGTGGCCGCTTCGCCGACGACGATAATTATTCTTTCGGATTAAAAATTCAAAGTACTATTCAAGATATAGCCCTGAAACAAAAAAAATAAATTTCAACATATACCTATCTCCATTTCACTCGCGATGAATCTTTTGTCACGTTATAAATAAATAAACATTTCAGAAGACATATAAATTAGGCTACACGTCCAAATTATTCCTAAGTTATATTCAACTTAATTAATTATTACAAAGTTTTGTTTGATTGAAAATAAAAAGTATGTTTATTATATGTGTGGTAATGGAAAAAAGTAAAATTTAGCGATAAACTGTAGTTTTACATTCGATGGGCAGTTTGAAAAAGTTTATTGGGTAAAAAACGAAATTATTTCTTAATTAATTCTTTGTAGGAATATATAATATAAGAATTCTGATTTAAGTGGTCAAAAAACGGGCTCTGTTCCATTTACAGGAATCTTGGACACTTTTTCGGTCATCCTTTGATATCATTGCTATCAGGTATCTCAAGCAGGTGCCTCGCGTCGTTATTGAGATTTGTGAATTATACTAATCTGTGACAAGTTAAGTCACCTTTTATTGGTTTAAATGACACCAATGGAAAATTTTCACAGATTAATATCTCACAGACGGATAGTTTAGAATCTATGACACCGGAATGAATGAGGGCTTGTTTAAGCGCCATCGATATGCGTTAAGAGAACTCATAACGGCAGTTCCTTCAAACGTATTATGCAAACAGCCAATTTCATAGGTTATCTAGTTAATTCTTTTATTATTTGAGGGATACTTCTGACTTACCAATCAGTGTTGGTTTTTCTTCCTTCACTACCAAGAACATCCATCTCATCACCTTTAAGTTGGGTCATGGAGTACCCATAACTTATTGTTGTGATATTTATACTACAAATAAGAAATTAATTTTAATAAATAAATACATAACAGTAATACTTTGCTGCCGCTAAGAGCTAGAAGCTGAAGGGGTTGACGAGGACGGAAGGAGCTAAAAAACAACTTAATTTTACTGAATTTTTCTCCTTTTCTGAACCCATAGGGGGCATCTCTGAGCCCTCCAGAGGCATATAAGTGGCACATTGAGCCTTGATTGTCAGCATCCCTTTATCCAAAAACATATTCGCTTTAGCCGAGCTAAATAAATTGCCAATTTCTACGTTTTTTGTAGCAATTTAGAAACTGCGAGACAATAATTCTCACTGAAGATATTATTAAATTTATGGATCAGCTCATCTCCTTCAGTTTCCCAAATCAACGGTCAATCATGGTGGGTATTATTTGAAATCTTTGTGTTTATTACATCTTTTCATAATATTCTAAATTCTCGCTTTGCCCACTCAGGATAGGCGAGCGACAACTCGTACCGAGTGTATACAGCTGAAGTTCGTATTCTCATAAATTGGAATTAAATTGATAATTATTTTTGGGCCTTTACCGTTGACAAAATCATAAAAGCTGTCGGCGGGATTCGAAATTGTGAGAACAGTGGTTCGCGAGGCCAGAGTGGTAGGCGACTACGGTTAATGGTAGTTATGCGGGTGTTTTACCATTACTCTTTTCATGTAGAAATTTCGAGGGTCGCTTTCCTAATCCGGACCCTTACCTTGGCTTCCCAGCTCGGGAGAGCCCGACCTTCCCATTAGGGGGGACCATAAAAAAAATTGACCGCGTGGAATACGATTTGAAAAGTTTGAAACAATTCAAATGATCAACAATTTATTATCTTCGTCGTCTCACTCTTCCTAAGAGATAAACAAGCGTCTTTTGATCGACGTTCTACGACGAAAATTAAGATTTTTCGTGATTTTGCAAGAAATTACCCGTTTACACACGGCAAAGTTGCCGTTGGGTTGGGGTAGGGGGGAGAGATTTCTAGCAAAAATCTAGAATTCCTTCCCCCAACCTAACCCAACCTCCGTTGAGATATTTAAAACACCCGCCTAACTGACTGAGCAACGTTGCTGTGTGTGAACGGGTAATTTCTTGCAAAATCACGAAAAATCTTAATTTTCATCGTAGAACGTCGATCAAAAGACGCTTGTATATCTCTTAGGAATAGTGAGACGACGAAGATAATAAATTGTTGATCATTTGAATTGTTTCAAACTTTTTAAATCGTATTCCACGCGGTCAGTTTTTTTTATGGTCCCCCCTAATGGGAAGGTCGGGCGCTCCCGAGCTGGGAAGCCAAAGTAAGGGTCCGGATTAGGATGGCGACCCTCGAAATTTCTACATGAAAAGAGTAATGGTAAAACACCCGCATAACTACCATTAACCGGCGACTACTGCTCAATTATTATTATAATTTGACCCTTTATTATGCGAGGTTGGACCCTAGTGGACCTCTCTTCCACCAAACCTCATCTGTAACAAAGACCGAAGGTATATAAACGAGTATAAGCCGACCCGAATATAAACCGGGCACCTAATTTTATCAAAAAATTGGGAAAACTAATTGATTCCAGTATAGGGTGGGAAATCCGATGAGACCCAACGCCGCCCGATCAGGATGTCCGATCAAACATGATTGCTTTCAGTCCACAACTACCGACGGACCGCATGCGATTGCGGAGAAAATTAACAAAGAACTGTTAATCGAGTAAATGAGGTTTTTACAAGCCGATTTCCTACGGCAGACTTTTTCCACCGGAGAACAGGTAAGTAAAACCCTCATTCTTGTGTAAGGCGAAGGGGACTTTTTCAACTTAAATAATGTGCCTAAAACTCGGCTTAGACACTTATCTTTACGCTATATTTATATTATGGATTAAATTAGTATCATTAAAACAGAGAAAAGAACCAAAACTAAAGGAGTGGTTTTTGCAATAAAAATCTCGGCAACTGAAGGTTGAAAGAGAAATAACCCACGTTGCAGGAAAACACCAACACAGGAAGGGGGTGAAAAATCCGCGATGACACGGAGAGGAATGATATTAGCATAACATAATAAGAATTAAAAATGAAATCAAATCTATCAACTCAATGAAACAGTTAAAAATGATAACTCAGATAATTAGTATGTATTCGCTGAAAAATTGTCATACCTTAGATGATCGATTCCGTGGCTACAGTAGTTGAAGATGGCATGAATTGTGCCTGAAATGAAGTGAGCGAGAAAGAGAGGCACTTATTATGATGAGCGCTTACGTGTGGAAAATGTTCACTAAATAAAGAGAAAGAAAAGAAACTTTTTGAATGATGGATAAGCTTGAAATAAATTGAGGGAATAAAATTTTCACTAGTACTATTTTCCACTGTATGTCTTACGGTATTAATATTTAATATAATATAGTAATATTTTTATTTCTTCAATTAATTTCAATTGAATTCCACATAGTCAAGCCTACTACCTTTGATTTTATAGATAAGCTTTACGTGAGTAATCAAATTCAACTTGAAGGTATGTACGAGTTTAGGATTTGATAAAATGAAATCTATATCACACATTACGTCGAATTGAATGCGAGGCATTGCCGTACAAATATTTGCCGACAGGATGACTACCGACATTTCCTATTAGGTAAATGTTCAAAGGTGAAAGTTATCCGGTGTTTAAGCAATGTCTCTTCTCGCTCTAAGATGAGTATAGTTGATTCATTTTCATTCCATGAGCATCTTGGACCTCTTGCAGAATCTAAGGAGCCATCGCCAACATCGTGTCATTCGGCGCCGGTCCTTTCATTACATGTCGCTCATTTTCCCCAATCATTACTATCGACTACATACCCCATCAATCCTCCCGCGCCGACCGATGTGGTAAATTGAATAAGAGGATTATATTTCTGGTGACGTGAATGGGCCTGTCGGGCAGCGCCCCTGGCGGCGGGCGATGGAAGTTCCTTCACAACTTAAAAGACTCGGTTCAGTCTTCTCTCGGAGGGAACAGCTGATAGCAAGCTCTCGTAAGCCGGAGGCTTTTTCAGCGCTCGCGTGTTTTTTTTAGCCGAGTGCGGGCCGGCCCCTATGACATCTGGCGTCGGGGGACGTGGGAGTTGATGGGCTAAGGAGGACGTAAGAAAAAGGGCCGGTACGGTGAAATCGCTCGAGTGAGGGGCGGATGCAGGAAGTGGAAAAAAGGAGATTTGGTTTTTATTTTCGAACGTTCCCTTTCTCTGGGGATGGATGGTTGTTCTCCTAGTCGGTCCACGGGAGCTTGCGATGGAGGGAGAACGGTGCAGTGAAAACAGAGGCGTCTTCACGATGCCTCCACACCGCCTTGCACGGACTACCAAACCTTAAGGGCGTAAAAAATTCGCGTGGTAAACAGCGCGATATTCCAAAGGGGAGATAAGGAGGCGCATAATTCACGAGACAAACAAGAGGGCGACGCGAGAAGTTAATCTTCCCCCTTTTTTCGTATTAGTCGGAGATGATACCTAAGGATCGCCCACCATGATTGCAATGCAGATGCCTCCGGCGACCAGGAATGAGTGCGCCAGGAAGAAGAAGATGAAGAGGAAGAGGCAGATCAAACTGGCCGCCTCGCTGGTTTGTTTCTTCGTGAGCGTGATGTGCATGTCCTGCGGATTGACTCGTGTTGCGATGGACTCGGAGGCCAGTGCTCTGGTGGCCGCGCTGTTGGATTCCCAAGGGGAGACCCCCGACGGCTCGGCGGTCGATGGCCACGGCACCAGCCACGTGCCGGCCGGGAGGTCCGGACGATGGGTGCCCTCAGACGTTTCCGCTTCTAGAGGACTCATGGAGGCGGGGTCCTCCTCGACAGACGTCGGGGGTGTGGCACCGGAGAAGGACCCGGACGGTTTGGGTCTGGTGCACGTGGTGATGATAGTCCAGCTGCCATCCGAAGAGGGGGACGTTAGCTTTCCGTCCTCGACGAAATTCGCCAAGGATTTCGAGAGGTGCGTGGGGAGCATCCTGGTGCACGCGTCGAGGATGCCGGTGCATTTCATCCTGATCACTGGAAAGGGGACAGAGAAACTGTTTCGGAAATCGGTGGTCAAGTTGGCAGTGTCGACCTCCAAGGTTCCTGTTTACGTGAGTACTGATTTTATTCGTTTATCCAGAGGTCTCTATCGAGATAAGGGCGCTCGAGGTGCCGAAGTTCGGGAGCGCAAGACGTTGTGAGTTGCTCGAATATTTAGAGAGGGGGGGGGGAACTTTTCTAGATAATATAATATAATAAGATTTTTCCTTAGAGTTGATGAGTGATTTTCAACGGGAAAGCGCATGTTGGAGAGCTGTTAGTAAAATTTTTCTTGAGTAAATTTTCTGATGTCATGTTCAATAGAAAGTTTAATAAATCGATCGTCGCAAATAATAATTGGCCTTTGCTGCGTAGAAATTTCTATTTAGCAACACATATCCTTAAATTTTAATATCGTAGTAAAATAAGTTGAGTAATTATAATGACATATTCTTCTTAAATATTATTCTTATCGATTCCTTAAAAATTCCATCTCCAAAAATATGAACAAGTCATTTTATGATTACAATTAATGGACGGTTTTTAGTGTTTATATATGGCTGTATGACTTCCTGCCAAAGGCACCGTTACATCTTCCAGATACCAGGAATCTCACCCTGAAATACTTTTACCACGATACGTAGATCCTGTTTCACTTTATGAAAATGAGTATTCCAATGATTTTAGTTAAAAATATAATTGGAGGCGGCTATTATAATACAAGGAAATAAGCCACGGGCAAGTATTTAGTCGAAGATCACAACTAAATAATGGGTAAACAATTTTGTCTACCAAACAATTGCCATAGGTGTAGCAATAATTGTCAAGACCGATAATTTCCTAAGCCTTGGTATGAATACCTCGAAAAATACATACAAACGTCTTTATTGGGTGAAATTGCTATTAGTAAATCCCATCTTCCATTTACCCCTTGTCTGATACAAATTTACATAAAAACAAACATAGAACCAATAATATATGTTCAAATTTTAGCGAGTAACTTACAAATAACGAGGAAATATGGAATGGTTTTGTTGGGCGATTAAAAAATGCTTATTTTTATCACAGAAAAACATTCCACTGTAGGAAAACACCCACTAGGAGAATGGGGTGAAAAATCTGCGAAATGTATAGGAAGGGTTGAAAATAAGAGATCACAGCTTAAAGGTAATGATATTTTCATAAGGTATTTATAGATAAAGTAAACAACAGAACGAAAGTGTTCTTTTTTGTAGCATGTTTAATTGATTTTGTCAGTAGTGGTATGAACATCAGCTGTTATGATATTATATCAGATATTATACTCTAAAACCAAATCTTTATTCTGGTTTTCATAATTTTTTTCACCTCGAATCACCAGTTTACAAAGATAAATTTCCGAAGTTTTATGCTATTAAGCCAATAGGTTTGGATGAGGTGATATTCTTTCTAAGAAGAGAGGAAATCATGTGAGAATCGGATAAAAAAATTCGCGAAAACGCGTGAAATTTTCCCCTCATTTTCTTTGGAATATTGAAAGATATGAGCGTACAAGTTAAAAATCTCCGATTTATAGAATTTTATATGATTACGTACTTTAATTAAAATGTGAAAACTAATTAATGGGCATTATTTATGTAAGTAAACGGGCATGTGATAAATCTTGATGTAAAATCATCCATTTTTCGCCCGAATAAAGATGTAGTATTATTATTATTTAATTAGTCGAAGCCAAATAGAAGCATATCACTGTTAATGATAACGTTGGACGCTTTATTTCCAGCCTAAAGAATATCAGGGTCTCATAAATCCCAAGCAATAATTAAAATCGAAAAGAAAGCGTACTTTTTGTGCTGAACTATTCAAAAGGAGTCAAACAGGTATGGCAGGAAATGTAACGCTCCTTTGGAATCTGCTGATGAATGAAAACTTCCCTTTCCTCATCTGTTGCTTGGAGCAACCTTTCATTTGCTTCTAGTAATCAACTTCGTTCAGGAAGTGTATTCACTCTGCTTGTCCATGATATTTGTGAGCCCTTATTTTCGACTGGATGGAGATGTATGTTCGGTGATTTATCCATAAAATGGGAAAATCCAATTCCGTTTTAGATGCTTTCTTTAATTATTTATTAACACCATACAAAAGAGGTTCTTTTCTTAATGGTGGAAGATCTTGTGGTGTAATTGACGTTATGATAATCATACATAAATGATTGTATTGTGGTTTAAGCATTGTTAATACTTTTGGATACGAACAATAATTGATAGTTTGTCATATGTTTGCCTAACTGTATAATTTAATGTCCTTTTATTAGAATGGTTTTTTAAAAACATACTCTTTCGATAGCATAAACGATGATTCCGGAGAAAAGAAAACTTCGTATTTTCCACAAAATGATTTATTGGCAGGAACGGTTTCGTCACCGTGATGACATCTTCCAGTGTAATGTCTTTGAATAGGGAGCGGAAAGGGATAGGAGCGTAAAACACAATAGGCAGAGAATTGGGACTAATCTAACAATCTTTGAACGGGTAGTAACGATTATCGATCAAAATTATGTTGAATTCTCGCAGGAAGCAAAGCAGCAAACCGAGAGATTTATACAATTAAATGACAATAAAATATTTCTTTCACCATTGGATACATCTCGGCGCGTAGTTGATTACAAAGAGTAATGTATGTCTTTAAATTGAAGATTGTTCAAAAAATTACATGAATTTCAAAATGCAACATGGAAGGGTTAATTTGGAAATCAGTTTCATGGGGGAAGTTCATTATAGTCATATACGAGGGCTGACAGAAACACTAGTATATTTTGCTACTTACCAGGTGTAGAAATATGAAACCGGAATTTTGTTTGTAAAAATTACACTTTTGTTACTTGAAAATTATCGTAAGTGTCGTAAATAATCGTAAATTATCGTAAAGTATATATTAGTTATAGTATTATCTTCATTCTATAGCAAATTTGCTGTATGTTGTACTTCTTTGAGCAAGTATTTATAGAATGTATAATTTAATTATTTGATTTTTTTGTGGAAACCGGAATATCTACCTGATGATGGGTTGAACCCGAAACCGGTCGTGTTTTTTAAAATAAAATTGTGGACGCAGACAGTTCTTTTATTTCCAATTTATTAGTTCTATTTATTCACAATGAATAATGTTAGAAGGTTCCACGAAGTGATGGCTGAAATAATTCGTTATGCTTTCAACGCTCGTATTGCAACCAAAACCTTTCCTTTTCGAAAGCTCTTCATCAAACAACTCCTCTCTGAACATCATTTTGTTAGAAGTTCCAGGAGAAAGGTCTAACGCCTAATTTCATCAATCTCCCAACAACTAACTCCTTTCTTCCCTTTCCCTTTCTCCTATTGTTCCGGAGATTTATAAGTCGTTGTTTTTGAAGAATATCTGCGACTTAAGAATTACACTACTGCCTTGAGACTAATCTCGTATGACTATAAATACTTTATAATCTCCTGGTTATTAATTAATAAAAGTAATTTATTTTGATGAGAACTTAAACTGGAAACAACATATTAATAAATTGTATTCTGAGACAATCTCATCAATTAGGAAATTTTGTTTATTAAAATATGTGTGTCCATATACTGTATTAATTAAGGTGTATCATACTCTAGTGAATTCGAGGCTGCAATATGGTATCGTTCGTTGGGGGGGTAGGATCATTATCAATTTAAAGCCATTAATAGTGGCACAGAAGAAAACTATTCCAGTTATGTCAAGAGTGCATAGTACTGCGTATTCTTTTCCTCTGTTAAAAATGTTGCCACTGAGACATCTATTTGTATATAAAGTGTTAAGGATGTATTATAATCGTGGCGGTGATGAAAATAAACCATCACCGTATATATTAAGATCAAAACAAACTATAATCCCAATACCCAACTGTGAATTCTTTAGATATTCTTTTTTGTATATAAGTTCGAATTTTTTTTGTAATTTACCCGAGAATATAACCACTGCTACAACAGAAATTAAGTTTATAAAATTAATTAAGGAGTATTTATTTAAATATGATGATATTGAATTTATGTTAAAAAATTGTACGAAAGCTATTTTTTTGAATTTTATGATTTCATTATTATATTTTATTTTGCAATTTATTATAATATGCATGGTCTACATTTTATTTTATGTAACAAATCTAATGGCTTGTTTATTATTTGCTAAGTAAATGAAGAGCTGGTAACCCCAAAACAGGTGGCTGTCACCTTAGGGGTACCTATATTCCTAACAATTGTTGTATACAATGTAATTTATGAAGGGCCGAGGAATAAAAAGATTTATTATTAAATTTTTGAAGAATTAACATTTATTTCAATATTGTGTATTTTATTATCTCGTTATAACGGTTTAGTTTGCCGTTTCATGGACCCCGGGGGGTCCGCGACAATAATTTTTGGGTCCGCAGACGCTTTAACAAAAAATAGAAGATGCCCAATTTTAAAAAAATCTGAAACACTCTTGCTGATAAACGGCGGCGACGCCCGACGCCTTAAACTAATATTTTTTTCCTTTGAATTAAAAACCAATATATATTTTAATATTATTGTTTGGCTGATGCCAAAACTGAGAAGGAGTCCCAGAGTTTTTTTCCTCTTTTAAGTGGTCTACGGACTCGAAAGTTTGGGAAGCACTGCTCTAGGGTAGTCATTATTTATGTCTGGTTACAAACGCGTTAAATTTGGACCTGCTCAACCCTGGGTCAGCAGAATGATATTTCATAGGGAACCTTTATTTTTTAGTTTAACTCAATTCATGGCAGATACTACAAAGGTTGAAATTCTCATTCGTTCTCAGTGTAAGTGAAATGCCGATAATTTCACAGGCTTTTTTAAATTAATTTTCCGTCAGCAGTTCCTTGAGATAGCTTCCGATGATGGGTGTTAAGGTCCAGTTACTGACGATACGTCTTCTTAAGAATCATTGTAAATTAACATGTTCAACCGAAATGCTTCAGATCGCTGGAAGGGTATCTTTTAAAAGAAAATTTAAACTGTGGCCTAACTTTTTCAATTAACTCAGAGGAAGTACATTCTTGGAGGACGCTACGTTTCGGATACAATGTAACGTAGGCGGATCTGATGCTGTGAGAACAATCAGGTAAATAGATGACATTATTTCTTTTAAGAATTAATTTTTATCGCAATACAACCCATAGTATTCGATTAAGAACTTTAGGGCAAGCGTTAATTTATTTACTTTGAAAAGAGGCTCGCAGAAAATTTGGACCTGAAATTTTTTATTTTTAATCAGTTTCAGGTTTGATTTGTTCTTATCTCCACAAAAATTAACCATCAATCTCTCAAAAAAATCTCTTGGTTTAATTTCTATCTAAAGAGTGAAGTGGAGGTACATAATTTTTTATGAAAATTATCTCCTAGATGGCACGTAATAAGAGAGACTTCTTGAGAACTGATATATCCTTATCTTTACAACGTCACTTAAGGCGAGACGCCTAATTAAATCCATTCGCCAAAATTGCATGTACTGAAAACTTTCCTTGTGTATGTGTTTTTTTAATTCATTCTTAAAGTTCTTGTAGCTTTCATTTATTTTAAATTCCAGATAACCACAAGGTAACTTCATCTCTAAAAAATAATATTGACACTTATATGTTGTCGTTTTGGTAATTTTTTCAATTCCCCTTATGAAGGTTAAATGCGTGAATTTTTTTCTGTACGCTTGGATTACCCGCGTGTCTCATACATAGCTAAAGAAGCCAAAAATTCAATTCTTCTAGTTGTTTAAGTCCTCTTTGTCTATTTTTCCCAAGATTTTTTCTCCGCTTTCGAAGCATTTATACAGAACTTAATCTGGATAGAGGAGATGTCTTTGTTACTCCCCTTTATATTTCTGTAATTATATATTCCTCATCCGCTTCTCAAGCTTGCAATTATATATTTTCAAAATAAATTTTGTATCAATTACCAACCTTTAAGCTCAAATTCAATATTTTAAAAATTTCTCCATCATTTGTCTACTAAGGAGATTAGTTCACTGAATAGATTTACCACACTCATATGGTGAGAAACCAGGGCAAGAAATTAAGTTCCACTAGAAGATAAAGCAAATTATGTCAATTCTGCTACGCGATTTGGGATCCGCATGAAGTAGGTTAAATCCAGGATTTAGTGATGGTCCAACGTAGAGCAGTTACGGCAATGATAGATTCCCTCCGTTAATTCGCTTTAGGTGAGTAGATCTGCTTATTGAGAGAAGGTTTTCGAAAAATGCATCGCTTCAGAAATTTTAGACGAAGTCAATTGAGTTTTGGTTCCAGTAAAGAACGACTGTAATCTCCGAGTAACACTGAAAAACCGTTACAGGGAAGTAATCTAAAGAACCGATAAGTAAGATTTTGATGTTACTACTCCCAGTGCGCCAACAGCGGATCGCTGGGTATATCTCTAAATTTAAGTCTAAAATCTACCTAACCCGATTTTTCTCTTTTTTGAATTTTAACCTATTTTATTTAGATTCCAAATCACGTAACAGTAGTTGAGACAAGGACGAGTAAGAGAAAAAGGTATTTATTTGACTCTAGATGGGCAACAGCGTTCTATTAGTTAATCTTTGCATCCTATTCTATTGTGACGCACGAAGTCTATGGGATGTCCCAAAATTTTGCATTGTGTGGGAATAACGTTTGTTGAACGAGTAAAACTCATAGCAGCGCATTAATTTATATTTAAGTTAAGCTGCAATTATTTAGACCAGGGTTTCCCAAACTTTTTCTGCAATGGAACACATCGCAAACCTCGGAAGTTTAACGGAACACTAAGCTTATTGTTGGGTTAGGTAATTCTACTTGTAAAATTTAAAAAATCATTTAATTACAACAAATTATTTATTTGGTAATTATTAAAAAAATAAAACTATAATATTGTAATAAAAACTTAAAATATGAATCAATAAAGCATTTAATGTCTTTTATTCTCCAATTATCCATTGACACTCCAAATTGTCGCGGAACACCCATTCAGGTTCAGCGTAACACTGGAGTTTCGCGGAGTATAGTTTGGGAAAAACTGATTTAGACCATCCTGATATAACTCAAGTATTTCTGTAGTACACTGACATTTTCTTACAAAATCTCTCTGCATCATTCTCAAATTATATAACCTTGCTATTCACGTTACTTACTCGGTCGTTAATTTTGAAAAGAAAAAAAATCTCTAGGTAGCGCTGACTCTTTTGGTAACGTATAAAATTAATCAAATTTTCTTAGCAAATTAAATTAATGATGAAAAAAGTAGCACTGATGCTACACTGTTTGAGTAAAAGATATGGCAAATCATACAAGTTTATGATTAATTTATTGATTGGCATCAATTAATGTATTATATCGCACAAGATATGATAGATGCATAGAAATATCTCTCTGATTTATGCAATTATCTCCTCTAACTGCTCCATTCGGATAATTTTACACAAGTGGTGTGAAGTAAATTTTATACTTTCTCACAATAAGTGACATGTAGAAGTACTTCAATATAATTACTCAGTTAAGTATTATTACTACTAAAATACCTTATGAACCCTTATGAAAATTTAATAGTTATATATATATATGTAAAAACAGGTCTTATGAAAGATTTCATGATGCAATGAAACATTATTTTTTATGAGATTGGATTAAAAAACTGTGATAGAAGCCTCCAAATTGCTCCACCTTTTATTTTCGCTTCTTCAAATGGATTCACGGAAAAAACCTACCCATAAAATAAGATTCTCCAGTATTAAATTTGTGTTATACCATAATATAGATCATAATTTTGCAAATGCTGCCCATTTCTCCATTTTGACAATTTATTTCATTAATTTTCCATGAAAATCTTTCGTAAATGAAAATTTTCATTTGCGTAAATCATTCATACAAAATTTTAAAATTTATGATTTTTCAAATCATAAATTACGTAAATCATTCATACAATATTTAAAATTTATGATTTTTTAAATCTACATTTATTAAATTCATTAATTTGATTTAAATCAACATTTGTATGCTTTCTCCGCCATAATTCTATTGAATTCCATTAAATCATACTAATTGTGAACCGTTACCAAAGGTTTTCATATTAGAGGCCAATTTTTAGAAGCTTACACGCAGTTGGCCAAAGATAGCAAGTAGTCCTCGGCCAGCTACAGTCCTAGTTTCAGTTTATTATCTTTTGAATTTTAATGCGAATGGAGTTTCCGAGTTCCTGTTTAGTATCTTTTGAATTTTAATACGAATGGAGAAAACGTACCATAGTAGAATAATGGGATGCTCTCCTTGTATCGTTGAACAGGAAGATCTTCTCCACAAAACTCACGCACTCTTACTGGTTACCTTTATGAAAGAGTTAAAACGGATGCATTTCGAAATAGCTCCTGTGATTGCGAAGAGAAAAGCACGCCGCTCAATGCTGGCGCCGTGGTCGGAAAAAAATACCGGTTCATTAAGAATATCCGGCGAACGATTCTATCCTCATTTTCGCCGGCATTCCTACCTTGACCGACCCTTTCAATCTCAGTTGACGCAGAATCCCTCTGCAATTCGTTGTGGAGGACATTCGATGAAGATCTCGATAGCGAATGGACAAGCACAAAGGCTCTTATGATGAGTCTTTCTGAAGAATTTGATTGGAGAACAAAGAGAACTCTTTCATGGCTTGAAGGAGGAATGCCTCACTGACGAAAACTAGTTCGGAGCGTAGAACGACAGTATCGCTCTCGTAGCAGCAAAGGAATCAAGTTTTGAAGTGTAGGTGGTGCTGAAACACCACTAGACAGAGCGCCAGAACCAGACATATCCTCATAAAAGAGGCAGATCATACGTAAAGCGTCTCGAATTGGGTTTACCATCTACCAAACCAGCAATCTCAGGGGCGTCCCAGGGTTTTTCTTATACTAGGCTTCAATAGCTCCCAGAATTAATTGCAAAGCGTTCTCTTTAGACTAAAATTCGACTAAAACAAGAAGTTTAGGAATTATTGTACACAGTCGCTTTCAATAAAGCCATTTCTTCCTCGTGTGCGTACCTGTAAGGCAAAGTTGAAGAACGTTTTGTTGGGAAAAATTATGTTATTTGTTTGAATTTTGTAGGGAAGAAAGAAGCAACTTTGGACTAATATTTTTAAAGGGTGTTTTCCTTATTGCTTTGTATTGATTGTTTTTACAAGGTATATATTTTATTTTATTGAAAGCTTTGTTTACTTTCTAAGGGAGTTTTTCTGAGAGGTTTTCTTGAGCAAATGCCAGGCAAAATAGAAAAAAATAATTTGACCAATTCTACTTAATTTTTTTTAACAAGAAATATGGAAATAAAGAGAAAATATGGAAAGAAAGAATACTTTTGTGGAGAAAACCTCAAAATCTGACATTTTTGAAGGGTGTGTGAAAACGGTACCGTTATAGGCAAATTATTTGAAAACAAATTCCTCGAACGATCAATTCTTCGAGCGATAATTTCTTCGAAAAGAAAATTCCACGGTAAAAATGCCTACACCCAACCCTACCGAATCTTCAAGTAGGTTCATATCTTTACTGAATAGATTTCAACTCCAATATTTTACCGATCTTTAATATAAATTTTGGGTTACTTCAGATTCATTAGAGCGGTCAATTTATAAGGAATTCGTCATTCGAAGAATTTATCGTTTGAGGAATTCCTTTTCGAAGTATCTGTATGCTCCTGTGAAAAACCTGCGGAAATATTGAATTAAAGAGAGAGAGAGAGATCACATAATAAAAGATAATGAACATTACAGAAGGTATTTATGTGTAAAGTAAACATCAGAACAAAAGTGTTCTTTCTCGTAGAAAGTTGAACATAAAGAAAAGTTCTATGTTCATGAAAAAGATTCGCGGTCAGATACATCGTAGATATGTTAGAGTAAACCTAGTAGAAAAAGAGGTAAAAGTAGAATACCTTGCTTGTGCGCAGTCTTGACATTCCATAAAATTATTTTGTTTCGAAAGTTCTTGAGTAGGAGTAAATTTTTCTTCCGGATTTTAGTCATGTTCTCTTGAGTGTATTTCTCCATTAAAGTGACAGATTGTAGTACGCGAAGAAGTCGATCGTCTTGGACACTCTGCTTTCAGAATTACACGGCGTTTATTTGGACTGCATAACCCTTCCTTAGCTCATAGATTTTATAATGAAAAATGTCTTCCAACTCAAGAAAATCATAAGTTTCCGCCTAATAACGGATTATAAATGAATGTCTTTAAATCGAATCGTGATGTTTTATGGAAGTCAAGTCAAATTTAGGGTTTTAGGATTGCATTTTGAGACTGGATTCGTAAATTGTTCGGACCAACTGCCAAAGCCTAATTTAAGCTAAACATTCTACTTTTAGAAGCCATTGTAACCTTCGGTATGCATCCGATATTCCAATTGTCATTCAAGAAGAGCTGCAAGAGCAATTTAATTTGCTTTAAGGTTCTTTATTTCCTCCCAAGATTGCATCTTTAGTACGGACAATGGATTAGCGAATATTTGCGAACTATAAAACCTTTACCCGAGGGCTGTTTTCACAGATTATGTGAAATACGTGAAGCTAACAACATGACCACCAGAAATTTTGGAGAGAAGAATTTAGCATCGTCACCGCAGTTGGGCTAATTGTTTAGTCTTGTAGCAATTAAACGCCTTAATGCAGAAAGTAGGAAACTGAACACTTCCTTTGATACTCTAGAAACCTCAGATAAAGGACATAGACTGGCAAAGGGTATTGTGGAAAATGCCCAAAATCTCAACCTTAAACCAAAGGAAGAAGATGTTGAAGAAGTACTGGCATAATATGACCGAGAACTGACTGGCTAAAAGAAATTTTCAAGCGACTCGATTTTCCCCTGACTATGAAGACGCAGAGAAGGGACAAATTATGATTGATGAAATGAAAAGAAAATTTTTAGCAAAGTTGAAGGAGGTTATCTATTAAATTTAAAATTCCGGGAACTCTATAGACTAAGACAAAGACTTATGAAAACAACCCTAGACATGGTATTCGTAGGTCCATTTGTCAGGAAACTCCGGGATGACCCTTAATATCCATCGGACGAGGATTGACTTTTAATGCTGTTTTTATCAACTATTAATTTTATTTACGAGAAATGTTTTACCTGATTTAAATGAATAAATAATATTTACGTATTTTCGTGACATTAAAATGAATTTCGCCTGCATATTTAACAAGTTCTATTGTGAGAAAACTGAACGAAGTTATCGGTCACCATTATAATCTTCGTGGGAAATCGTACCTTGGATACTGACACACAAGATACCGCTGTGTTTGAAAATAAATATATTTTGAGAAATATTTTATCCTTAATGGAAGCTCATAATCAACTATTAAATCTCGTATTCTTTATTACACATTTTTCCCTCTCGATTTGAAATAACACTAAATCGATAAACAATAGATGTCGTTTAAAGAACTTTTATTTAAAAAATATTATTTCCCTCTCCCTAACATTCTTCCCCTACCTCCTTCAGTGAACTAGCTATTCATAAAATAATAACCTAGGACATATAGTGAAAACAAATATTTTCAACCTTGCTGGGTCTTAGCGGTGTTAAGGAGATGGAAGGTGAGACTTCGAAAACGATGGTTTTGGCACCTTGATTCCTGAGTAAATACGTGAATTTTCCGTGAAATTTAAGTTTTGAAAATACTGTATACTGTACTGTAAGGTAAGATGAGAAGCATAAAGTTTTTTTTGATTTCACCCTATTGATTTTGGCCAGCTGAACTCTAAAATAATTATATTATAATAAGTAAAATAAATCTCATAAAATAAATGATCATACGACCGGATGTTTGTATATAGGCACACGCAGACTGGCGATAAAGCCCGCACAAATATAACTTTCGCTTGGAATTTATCTTTTCTATTTTGCATCTGATAACACCTATTCTCGGTTATTTTTAAGTCGGCGGGACTTGTTTATTTCCGTTCTTTAACGTTTATCGTCTTTATCAAGAAACGTAACAAGTGTTATTCGTAAATGATGACGCGAGTACATAAATAGCGTTCAAGTTCCCTCAAATTCAAAGGGAACGAATGACTGAAACCCAAAGAAGATAAACTACAGTTTCAATGCATTTTTTTATTTCTCAAGAACATGCGTAACGCTAAGTGTAGGCGGATGATATTTTATATACAGCCATTGTGAACGCGAAAAAGTCATGGTATACATCGATTCTTTTTGTGGTTTATCCGCAATAAGATGAGTTAGTTATGATCTCCGTAAGATTTGCATTTTGATAAAATCGTGCTAAAATAAATGCATACTTACTTAATTGAATGTCTCTGAAGTGTTGCGCGTAGAACGTAAAGCTGAATCAGTTAGCGTTACAGTTTTATAGTGTTTCATTTCTGAGAAGAGTTAGCTTTGGATGCACGAAAGACGTACAATTGCTAAATGTGGAACACTTACTAAATTCATAAATAAGCGATTTGAATTAGCTGTACTTACGGATACTGAAAAATTAGTCGATAAAGTTTGGGTGAAATTCATTCACTGAACGTTGTGATTTAGCAAAAGAACTTTAGTATCTTTCGAGTTCTCTCCGTAAAGAGACGTATTTCACTCATGTATTGCATAAACTTAGAATAAATGGATGGTTTCCTAAGGTATAATCGATACAGTTCCAAGTACCTTCTGGTTGAGAAGTAATTCGGTTATTTTTTACTTGTCTAGAAGAACATACCTTCAGAGGTTCACAGGGAATAAACGATTAGAAATCATTTTAAGTATGCTTTCTTAGGAAAATAAGTAATTTCCTTTTATCAGATATAGCTCAGCAACGTTGAGGTCACAGGCTCGATTCCTGGTCATGGCATGGTCGTATGTGGACGTTGTTAACGGGTTGATTGCAAGAATGGACTCATTAAACTTAAGTTTAATAAATAAATGTGTGAATATTATGTGATTAATAAATATGTGATTATTTTTAATACATTTATTTTATGTATATAATTATTTATAAAGCTGCCAAGAATAGCACTTCCGGTCTTCATTGAAAATGTAACTAATAGGATGCATTAAAAGTCTGGATTTAAAATGAAGTCAACCTTTTGATTTATGCATATCTACAGAGAAATCAACCCTAAGGAGAATGTTGAAGGGTCTTCAACCAGTTTATATTGGGATTTTTGATTGAAAAGGATCTTACTAATTGTTTTTTTTATTCAAAAGCCCTTACAATAATATTATATGTAATGCCCTTGAAAAATTCTCAAACCCCCCATTTATAAATTAACATGATGATTGAACAAGTGAAAAAAAGAAGTCTAAAATCAATCCGTATTGGCAGGGAGAGGTTAAAGATAATGATTTTTGCTGTGAAACCAGATTTCATCTGCCGGACATCATTCAATTGCTTAACTATGAGGCAGTAGAATGTTAGAATGTTATAACTTAACGTATCCCAAGTTACGTGTTGAGTTCTTGTTTATGGTATGCATTACGAATCATAATTCTTTTAAATCATTGCGTCCCTTTTTATAGCAAACTTCGCTCATTCACCATCTTCATTATCTGAGCGTTGCGACTTAAACAAGACTTTTGGAAATAGCTCTTTTACGTGGCCGCTCACACTCCACCGCATCGCTGGCGGTAATCTTAATGGTTTCCTACCCTGATGGTTAAAAACTACAGATAAATAACCATACCGTAGACTTGGTGTCGCACTTCCTCACTATCGGGAACAACGTACACCAAATGCTCCCTTTCGAGTCTTCCCTTATCTCCTCCGCATGGAATGACCTTTACCATCGTTTTGTATTTTGCCCGTCCTTCCTTCTGGTCGTTCAACTGTGACCATTCTTTTCACTCGCTATGTCCCGAATTTTTTGCGAGCGGTAGATAGCCGATGACGTGGTCGTGATATCTCGAATGTTGGTAGCCATGGATTTCAATCGTTCGAGTGTTAATGGAAAGGCTTTTTACACTATTTAATTATTGTTAATCAGGGTGTCGAATCGGAAAAGAACCGAACACAGAAAAGACTTAAATTACCGAAGTCAAAACCGAACAGGAGGGACTATTGCGTAAATTTTGAACAAGCTTCGGATACCGATTCGGCATCCGAAGGAACAGTAAAGGAATATTCTTTAGCAGTAACGCAATAAAATTAATTGCTCTGATTTACAACATGTCTAAACCCCCGATAGAGCTCTGAACTTTCTTACTATTTTCCATCCAATTACGTACAGTTTTTACAGAAGTGAAAAATAGAGGTAGGTATTCTGAATACCTGCCCGGAAAGGGGGAGACCTGGGTTCGAGTCCCAGCCAAGTCACTATTTTTCACTTCTGTGAAAACCTTCGGTCAAAACGCAAACAAAAAAAAGCAACCGCCTTGTTTATTTCAATGATAAATTTAAATGCTTCTATTATTACTCCTTTCCTCGAATCATACAAGAGTGATTCATTCCATAGGAAATTGTCTTCTTTTCATGTCCCCGAACTTGTTTGAAACCTCAAACCATCCGCGAAATTTGTCAGATACATTGTTATTCGTTTGAAAATCTCTTTAACCTCCGAAGGATTGCCATGTGTTAAATAGCTCATTACCGCCTCGTTTTGCTCTCAAGATCGAACACTTTTGGATTGAATGCGATAAACAAGTCTCATTTGTTTATTTATTACAGCACTTGTGATAGTGTGATTAGTAAAAAGTGACAATTTCAAGTGTCATACCACACCTGGGCTTTATTTTTGGCGAATTAAGCAAGGCATTTTTTTTAGATTAAAGACTGATGTTTTTGAAAATGAAATTTCGACGAAGAGTGAATTGGATGCTTAGGTGATAGAATTTACCGATAGTGGTCATTCTTGATATATTGATGTCAAAAAGTTCCCACTGTAGTATAAGAATGTCTTATGAATCGTTATAATATAAAGGAATCGGAAAAAAACATTTTTTTTTCAAAAACTACGTTACTACCAATATATTTGTAATGGTAAACAAAATACAAAACTGAGTACAACGATGAAGATTGGCTTAATTAGTTAAAATTAAACCACTTCTGAATTATTTTTAGCGAAAAAAATCACCAAGACGTAGAAATATATTCACAGCTTATTTTATTACTATTATTAATATACCAACCTGCGGACAGTGTACTTCAATATATTTGTCATTTTTTTAGAATAAACTTCTTCAAGATTTCACTTGATACTAATTATAAATATTTTTAGCGAATATCTATCGGTCCAATGAAAAGAAAGAAAAACTCGTTCTACTATATAACGTAATCACCTGCATTCGAATTCTATCCAATCCTTCGAATTAAAAATCTCATTCATTTATTATGTGACCATGGACCACGCTAAATTACATTCGTAATAATTCAAAAAGAGTTACTTTTTACTATCCCATCTACCAGGGTATAAAAAATCAAACATATTTGATTTTTCTGCGTACTAGTGAAAACTTTAGGCTAAAATAATCCCAAAACCAAATGATGCTTGAATAGAATTATCACCAAATGTGACGATAAGGATGACCTTGATAAGAGGCATTTTGGGAGATATGTTATGGATGAGTCTAGACACAAATTCATGCTATTGTACCGCAGCTTATCTTATTTTACTTGATAAAATTTGCTATGACTTCTCGTTACAAGTTTTATTCAATTTTATTTCTTTTGGTTCGATTGCCTTGCAATTACTGATAGTGATTTTTGTTAAATATATTTTGCGTTATGAGTAAAATTTGCTAACTTAAGACAGAAAATAGCATAAAACTAATGCGAAAAAGGCTCCCTGACCCTGTTAGATAACTTTTGAAAAAGTCATAATCTCCGTTAAGATTGTTTAATATTCGAAGTTCGTTACTGTGCGACCCTGTTTCTATTTACTGATCCGACAGATCACAGAAAATGGATGCTGGGATGCATCGTTTCAAATACTCGTTCTGCTCCTTGACCTATAAACTACGACAGTAAAATAAATAAGCTAATCGATTTATGTTTGCATTCTCTGTCACACGTTACGGTTTGCTGACTATAAATATAGATGAAATGTATATTATTTACAAGAAGGGAATGTGTTGCCTGGTTATGGAAAAAAAGAATGTTGGACGGCTTCACATGAAGAATTTTGGGAGAATGAAGGTTTAATTTTTTAATCACATATTTTTATAGTTTAAAAATAAAATCAATTATATAGCACAAATTATTTATAGTTACAAGATAGTTGTAATTTGAACAGAAGGAGAGGATGATATTTTCAAATATGTCCCAAACCTTCATTTGTCGATGAAGAACGATTTTTTGGCAACGAAAAGTAGGTTCTCGCATTTACGTCGAGTAAAGTAACTTTCTTTGATTTTTTGAAGCGTATAACCTATTTATATTTGTCCAATTGCTAACGGAAAATGTTTTCTCTAATATATTCTGGATATCCCCGGTGATGATTGGTTTGCCAATTAGATGGCATGGTCAAGAATACATGCATGTATCCGGTGATAGTATCTTGGTCGTGCCTACGAAATAAAATATCAGTTATTTCGCATTCATTTCTATCTTAATGGTTCAACCAAAAATTCTGAGGAGGAAAAATTAACTATGAAATGTATCAAAGGAGGTTAAATACTGCGGCTACAGATCGACCCTTAACTTAATTTTAAAATCTCTATGGGTTCGTTCGTTCAAGAGAATGATATCATAATAAAGATCAAAATAAAACACATTTATAGGAGGCAAGAATGGCTCCAACGATTATCTTTTCAATTGGCTTAAGATTTTCTGTTCCCTTATGATTATTTAATGCTATTAAGAATTGCCTCCTAAATTCTGTTTTTTTGCTACTACTACTGGATATTAGCCAGAGAGGCTTCCATATTCTCATTGAATGCTCATAATAATACATTTCTGAATGTTAATAAAAATAATATGATTTCTAATTCGAAGCCTTCAAAATATTTTTTTGAATTCAAATTCAGAAAAAAACGCTTTTTGTAACACAAAACCTCAAATTTGATTTGTAACACAAAAAAGCGTAAACAGTTTCAAGAATCAATAAATGATAAACTATAACTCATTAATAAACTTAAATTATGATTAAGAAATATTATACACTTGGAGCACCCCCCGATGAGCTAGAATTAGCTCAGCGGGACTCGAAGTTTTCAAAAATTTGTTTATTTTTATTTATTATTTTGTTTTATTAAGCCATTTACTGGCAGATACGGTATTGGACTTGTATTTTTTATTTGTAATTTTTGTTTTCTTTAATTTTTATCTGCATCATATTTTATTTGTAAATTCTTCTGAATATTTTTGGATACAATAAACTTAAACCTATATATAAAAAATTCACAGGCGCTATACCACTTTTTAAAACGCGATTATTATGGTTAAAATATATAATAAATTCTCTATCATTATTGCATTATCACAAGAAACAATTTTATGATATAAAATATTAACATTTAATAATATCATGGGAAGACATGGGAATGCCACCGAGAGCTATGCAACTTCTTTTGATTGTATTTACGGTCCATAGTTCTGGAAACGTTGAACTATTTATACGACTTCTCTTGAAATTCCTCCGCTCTCTCCGTCCTTGGCTGCCTACGAAGGCCGAACAAAATCGCATCGCCGACGCCGTGCGCTCCATTTGCTCCAACCCGAAGTCCCGAAAATTGTCCGAGCGGAAGAACAAGTGAGCATCGCCTTCCGAGAGGCATGTAGGTCACGTCTTATGTACGGGCGGGTCTTTTTTATCCCACATATTTCTCATAACAGGAGGGCATCTTTAAAAATAACTCCGTGTCGTAAGTGTTGTGCGGGGGAGGGGTGGACCACTTCCGGTCTTGGTAGACGCCGTCCGTGGGAGTGGCGGTTGCCGGCGAAGGCGCTTCCGCGTGTGGAGCAGTTGAGTTTGTTTTCGAAAACGTAACCAGGGCAACTCCTCCCTGAATCTGCTTCTCTCGTATACTCTGTGTGTAAACTTGAAAGAGACCAAAAATGAGAAGGAAAGAGATCAGTGTTACAAAGTTTTATCTTATACTAAATGAAAATTCTTTTCCCGCATACGCTGTAAACCTGGCTGGAATGGACTATCCTCTAAACTGCCTGATCTTGATTATTAAGGAAAAAAAAACGATTTTGATTACAAAGTAGGTGCTTCTACATAAAGAAAAGGCGTTGATATATTTTTATTCTTAAATAGATCCGTTTTGGACTTCAATACGTTGTCTGAAGAAAATTTCAATTCCTTTCCTGCTAATGAATCGAAAATAATTGAAAAAAGTTTGATGTGGCCAACACGTGACTTTCTCCATATTTATTGAAAATAGAAGCCTATGCCAGTGATTTATAAATAAATCCTAAACAGTGAGTGTTACAGAAAAATGTTTCATACAAATGTTGTAGTAAAATCTTTATCTTTTGTAAAAATTGTATATAAATACATCACATTCTGTCAGAATAGTGATTTCAAAATAATTATTCAGTTATAATTTTTTCATGCCGCTATTGATTAATCTTTACAATGACAATAAAGCTCGTAACTATGGGTTTGTTTACATGGAAAACAATGCAATGCAAAGCGCCTTTCGCTCACACTCATGCTATAGATTGAGCTCTGGCTGATTGATAAGGTTTGAAAGATTTTTTTCTTTGTTTTGTTTACTCCATTTGTCTTCTTTAAGAAAAAAATTAGAAATGAACAAGTGATGGATATTTAGAATTCCTGATAAAACAATTCCGGTGTTCAGCACTAATCGTCTAGGTTAGTATGTTATGCATTTAATGCTATTCTTTTATTAAACGAATTTTTTTCTATTCTTTTATTCACTGAATAAAGACTTCGACAACACTGTCCTAGATAAATATTTACATCTTATACATATATGGAGAAAGTCATGTGCTGGCCACATCAGATGTTTTCATTATGCTTGCAAAACCACTTTATTTGAGCAGGTAGTAAAAAGAATTTACAAAACTGAATGCCGTTAAATTATTTTTGCAGCAGTAGAAAAATATCCATTTGATTATAAACTTCTTTTTTTCTTAGGTAATGTTAAAATTTTTTCTCAAATGTACTCTCGATAAGCGGATTATCATTTTAACAGTGGTTAAGGTGTTTCCTCAGTTAAAATTTTTGTATTTCTAAGCTTGCAAAAAATGCAGTGTCCTGTCTTGTTTTCTCGGAATACCGGGGAATGAGAAGAGGAGCGCCGACAAAAACGGCTATTGGAGATTTTAAACCTCTAATTAAACCCAGTGTCTTGTTTTTTGGTTGCAGTAAATATAATTTCGGACTTCTAATGTTTTTAAATGACATCACGGTATACATTTCGCAACCATTCTAAAAAGTGAAAGAATTACGAGTCCTAACTTTTAGTAATTAAATTACAGGCGCTATTTTCAATAATGCTTACAGCATGTAGTGTACTATTTTTTTTACTCTGAAGACTTTAAAAACTTATAGTCAAAATAATCATTTAATGTATTACCCATTATCGATACCTGCTACTGACTCGGAGCCTTGACTGCCCTCTCTGTCATCTTTTATACTTAAAGCCTCATGCACAAATCGCGCGAAATAATCCCAGAAGAATTCAAGGACCGTCTTATTTGCCTCTCTTATCTTGCATGCGTTCGCGAAGATACCGCAGAAGACGGGGAGGGAATAAAAATCCAAGAAAACTCAAAGAGAGATGCATCCCAAGGATAGGCGTTGCCAAATGTCGGTGTTGACATGAATCCCGACTTGTACACATCGTATTATTAATTGTTTGGTGACATATGCGATACGGACAGTAGGGACGTCGGTATGACCACAAAGTATTTTCTGACTATTCTGTGCAAATTTACGTCCTTTTCAGCTTGCGGATATTCCAACTATTCTTGAATATCAGGCAAGGCAATCTTGAAGCCGATATCCAGAAGGAAACTCTACTTAAATACTGGTCCATGCACCGGACATCAAATTTTATCTCCTTTTTATCTTACAGAGTAAAATACCGGTTCGATACCACAAATGATTTGGGTTGCACTGCTCCATCCTTGAAAATCATCAAAACTTCGTTGGTGAAGTACTTTTCCGTTGATAAATATGCTATTTGATCATTTTGCCTTAGCCACAGGTCATGGAATGCTTCCCAAAGTTTAATGAATGATAGATCTCACTTTTCCTCGACAAATTCTTAACGCCCATCGGCATTTAAACCATTAATCAGCCTGGGTCTTCTTATGGGTAAGAGTCTCCGCTGAAAGAGACTTGGTTCGATTCCCGGTCTCGGCAGACTCTTCCAACTGTATATATTCTTAGATTCATTGAAACTTCAAACACAAGATGAAGACTTAAATTTAAAACTGTCTACATTAAAATATTTATCTTGGCTACAACGTAGTCTTTGACGTAAAGACGCCACTTAATTGATATTAGAGATAATGTTTTAATGGAATTTAATAACAATTAAATGAGTTTGTGGGAAAAAAAATTCACCGCAATTTTATTGAAAGTATTCCTCGTGGATTAAATACTCATCTGTATTAATCTTCTTTATAACTTCCGAACGATTTCAGTATAACTTTGTTTTAACTTCAGACACTTACCCAGGCACAGTATTGGATATAATTGTTTTTTTTTTTTATTTCAGGCAATAACAGAATTGGATAAATAAGAGAAACAAGATGATTCGGAGAAATATGATAAAACTTTAAAAGTGCAATTAGTTTTTTGAAATGGGAATTAAAGAGCGGATGGATTGTCGAAGAAAATGTTTGGTGATAAGATGCTACCTTGAAAAGGTACAGAAAGGGCAAGGGAAAGATAAAAGGGAAGATTGATCAAGAAGTAAAGAAAGTAGCGCTAATGGGAAACTTCTGACAAATAAACCTAACCTGAGGCTGCAAGAAATCTAGTACGTTTAGGCAAAAGAGTTCCATAAGACTCATTTCAATTTCATTTATATGCAGTTGCTTCAAAATTGAATATTTAAATCATTCTGGAAAATATATCGATGGCATATCTCCTTGTATCGTAAGCTACATTAATTACCTACGGATGTGCTATCCGCCAATTCTGACAGTCAAAACATGTGCCGGAAAAATAAATTTCATACATTTTGTATCAGAACTTTAAGAATAAAGTAATTAGAAAAATGAGATATACTGGTAGATTGTGGCTGATATTTTTATAAAAAATAATTCGCTTTTATTATAAAAGTTCAAAATCATCAAATGTTAATCGCGTAACTATATACGAGTGTATGAATGTATTAGTAATTTAGTATTATGTAATTCCGAGGAAATGTTTTTCTCTATTCTTGAGAATTATCAACTTTTTACGCAAAGTCAGCAAAGTAAATGAGTTGGAAGAATATATAAAAGGGTATTCTTCGTAGAAGAGCATTGGTGGACTTTTCCTCTTGCATTATTAATCGGAAACTATATTTCAACATTATGCAACATAAATTTGATCGAAAACGGATATAAAATCTCCTTTAACTTCACCGTTTATCCGCTAAATGGTTTAATTGGTAGTTTCGTAATGGTCATGTGATGATGATATCTTAGATGTTGGAAGGATTAGTAGTATAAACGAGATATGCATGCGAAACTATTATGCATCTTATACGTATTTCAAACTTGATGTTTGGCTGTAAAAAAAGATTTGTTCATATTAATATCTTGAACAAATTTGACAAGAACTTTATAATCTGATCATGTATTTTTTTCAGCACCTACTCGAATTATCAACATCCTTTTACATAAGCGCAGGCCACATCTTGGAAAACTTTTTTCAAGAGATGTTTTTAGTCCATTTTTAGGAGAATTTATTTTTCTGTTGCTGCTGTGAAGAATTTCAAGCTATAATTGGAATGAATTTAACCAAACTAAATCATTAATGACTGCGACGTACGGATGAAAATTTTCAGCAATTTCTGTAAACTCTTGCTATTCATAATTATGCTATATTTTCGTTACAATCCACAAAAATTTTACTGGCAATCAGTTCTCATCTTTGGTTGTTGACTATAGTTAAAGAAAGTGTAAATCACGGTCAGAAGTTTGACTGTGATAATATAGAGACTTTCAAATCTATTTATACTCGTATAATAAATTGTCACCAAATACCAAAGCCATCAATGAATAATTCATTCATTTATGGTTTTGGTATTTAGTGACAATTTATTCTATTGCCTTACCATTAGCGGTATACCTTTATCAAATCTATTTATAACAAATCCAACTTAAAATAAGTACATACATTCATTCTCGCCATTTCAGATCTCTTTACCATCGGGATATTCATACACTACTGCACTATATACATATTCATACTACAATATCTGTTTCCAATACTTCGATTGTTTTCAAAGTAGAAATCTCATCTTTTGTGAAAAATCAGCCTTCACATAACGAAAAGACATTTAAAAATTTCAATTTTTGCATAATAAATCTTAAAAAGTTTTCAATATTCCTTAAATATGTTCAACTCTTTTTGATGTGGAATTGAGGTGAATATCAGTTTTCGGTGCCTAATTTATACATTGAATTCATTTCTAAGGATTTATTATAGAATTCGAGGCTAGTTGCTCAGTAGCCATTCAGTTGTTTGCAATTACTGTGATAAAATCAAGTCATAACGTATATTCGTTTCATATTATTACATTTTGTATTTGATATCTCCATCAAGTAATCTCATTACATTATTCATTAACTTCCCATTTTAACTTATATAAGTGCTTCATTTGAATTTTGAGTTTGAATGAATTGATTAACATTCGGAGGTAATTGCATGAAATCGGTAAACAAAGATAGTCGTAAACATAAATGGTGGCATAAATTACAATTTACTTAATATTTAATCAGTATTCTTCTCTAAAGGTATTGCCCACGTCACACTAATATCGTATAATAATATAGAATCCAACAAGATGCTTTCTACCGGATTATTATAGATCCCGCTTAAATCCACACACTTTATTTGTATTGGGTATTTTGGTTCTAAAGCCTCCTTTGGTCCTATGCCTCACTCTTATATCGATATACACTGATTTGGAATCGAAGGAGATGTTGTCCATTCTATTAAAATAGCTCTAGTCCAGGGGTCCATATGTACTTCATCTAAGTACTATCGAAACGAGTTTTACGTGTAATCTGTTATCCTAGAGACCGAAGTCTTGGCGGTATTTACAGTGGCACAGCCAATGGAGGCTCAAACATTTCATTTCCCCTCGCGGAAGAAAATATTTACCCGTGCAATATACGTCAGCGAAGTTCTGAGAGAATGTCTTAAGTTGAGAGGGTTAAATGACCTCTCGAGCCCAATCTGACCGCGTTCACTTAAAAGCATCGCTGCCGGAAAATACATTCCGCTAGACTGAATCACGTATTTATATTGAGTGCAGGAAGTGATTCACTATCTTCCGGAGATGGATGTGAGGTTGTCGGACGGAAATTGGGAAGGTGAGGGGTCAGCACCAAAATTACGTATCTGAATACAATTATGAGAAAACTTTATCCGGGTATGTAAGTACCTATGTAAGTACCTATAGTTAAAACGCTTAGAAAAGGTTTATCTTTCGAAGAGCACAACAGAAGATAACAGACTAGGGTAGGATAGGGTTGTTGGTGTCAGTACATCCACAAATCTGCACGACTTGTGGGGTACAAATGCGACCCTAAATAGGGTGCCCGGATATCCAAGTGGGTAGCGAGTTCGTCTTTGGGGAAAGAGGTCTTGGGCTCGATGCCCGGTGGGATTGTCTCAAATTATCTCAGTAATTGAAAGAAGTTCAGCTTTTTTTAATAATACTATTACTACAGTTACATATGTATTTGCACTAATGCTATTTGTGTTTCCCCTGGGAACGAGGGTGATAAGGCTAGGATGGACTGTGCCTCCGGCTTCATTCTTTTTATTGCATTGAGGAAAATCGATTTGGAAATAATAAATAAAAATCAGTATTAATACTCTACGCACAGATATCGCATAAAAGTGTAATGAATGAAGTGAGTGTGAAGTATACGAATGTTACAATCGTGCATTCGTTCCTTATTGCTAATGAGAATTTGAAGCCATTTTCGAGGGAAAGAAAGATGCACGATTCTAACAAGTGTAGGTACTTCGGTACATAGAATTTGCTGAAATTAAACGGTGGGATAATGTTGAGCAGATAATATGGAGTTATGCGAATTAAATATTGCTAATTATGATCTCGATTAATACATGTATTAATTTTTTTGTATATACGACTTATTTCCGATCTTAGCTGTGGGTATTGTGCGTGTGACTGTGAGAGTATTCAGGGAGCAATAACGAGGATGGACTACAGGTAAAACAGAACTCCGTATGGATTAATTAGAATTATGTTATTATGTTATGATGTTATTAAGAATTAAGTGAACGTATATTGTAGTGGATTTTATCCGAGATTTGCGCTCCCTGACAATTTTCACCTTAAAAAGGTGAAGACTATTCCTAATAAAGGTAGCACTTATAAATTTGTGCGTCGTATTGACTCGGCCCTTTCCTAAGACAGATATTGACGTCGAATGTAAATGAGATGCGTATTTTTCGTTTTCATTTGCATAACTATGACTTTTCCTTGTAATTCGTGATTTACCGCGAGGGAGCGATTATTTCCCGTTCCCTGTTCGATATCTCATTTCGTCATCCTTAAAGGCACCTACGCATGGCAGACATATACAAAGTTGCATAACTGTGATATCGAATGCTAGGAGAAATGTTGATGCGTGCTAATCATGGCATTATTTTAGGTAGGAATCAAAATTCCCCATGTAGCTCTAACTCGGGATTGTCATAATGCCGCCGAAAATATTTCTTTAAATAGATTTATGCAAGAAAAATTTTTCAGTTATTGTGGAATGAGAGAATGAGCAAATCAATTATGCAAAATTTGATTGAATATTTTGAAATGCCGATTAATTTTTTGAAATGTGGGTAGATGAAGTGATTTATTTGTTAAGTATGGCTCCCTTCTACAGAGTTGAGCTTGAATTTATTACAGTTAATGTTGATTTTGTTTCTTTCACTCAATAATTAAGAGTAAAATTGTAGCCTAATCGAATAATTCGACTGCTCCCTTCCATCGAATAAACCGGATAGCAGGGTTCGATGTTTCAACCGAATAATTTAATTCCATAGATTCGATTTTCACCTGTTTGGAAAACGAAAGGATAATAAACTTAAAAAACTAGCATATGAAAATAGATTATTAACTTATAAATACATTTCGATCAATTCATTTTCGTCGGATTCTGGTTCATAATTCTGTTCTGCTTTGCTTGATCTAATTTTTCATAGAAATAATGAAGTGAGTTTGCCTTTCATCCTTCACGAAGCGTAAAGTACAAGAATTATTGGTTTCCTGCAATGACGTCCAAGACTTAATGATAGAGCATCGAGATGGATTCGATCTTAATATTGCTTCTGCACTTACAAGTCTAAGCGATTGAATTCATTCGAATGAAAACCATCGAATATGTGTTAAAACAATCGAATTTGATTGTTTTTTTGTAATTGATTGTCCTATCTCTATAAAATGGTAGTATGGACATTTATAAAGAATGTATGTTATGGTATGTGACTCCTAGGTTTGATAACTAATTCACTTCAGGCCTGACTGCAATAGTAACATCTGCAATGCAACTGCGAAAAAACGCATCGTGCATTCTCGTTACACATTCGCGCAGCAATTAAACGGTGTCTTTGGGCGGAAGTCAATTGCCTCATTGTTGGACGGAAGCGTACCTCGACTACTGCAGTTGAGTTGCATTGCGCACGAGCTATTGACCTCAACGGAAGTGCGTAGGACTGCTTTACGTGGACGACCCCATTGAACCAAATGCGCCGACAAGGGTCTTTGTCCCACGCACCATTTATTTGCTGCAGGAATCCCTTTGTCGGCGCATCGAGATTGAGGGGCTTAAGACATTCCCAAAGGTCTGTTTAAAGATCGGACACTGACTTCTTCTTTCTATTTAGAAAGCTTCGGTTTCGTTTAGCGACGTCTGGAATTCGATTTTGAGTCGATTTCCTCATTTTCCTGTCTCTAAGTGATATCTTGGAAATGTGCGGCAAAATATTATCGTCTCTTTTCAGAGGGAATAAAGACGCCGTTTTTGAAGCCAGTTTAAACGGGGATAATCAAGAACAATTTTGAAATAAAGCATTCCATCCTGGAAAATAGAGAGAATTTTCAATAACTGCCCTAGAGTAGCTGATGAATCAGCCAACTTATTTAACCTTTGGTATATAACAAAATTTGGTAATTTTAACTATGAAAATTTCCTAATGCATACTTAGTTACCAAAAAGTAACAGATTTTTATTGCGAAAACATAAAAAAATGAAATATATTTTTATACGAGAACACTTATAAATGTTTTCAATAATGAACTATAAATGGAAAACTAAGGTTTTGGGTAAAAGTGTTTACCCTCTATAAATTATTTTTTTCGTGAGAAAAACTTTTGAAAAATATTCTCAATATTAAAGCTTTAATTTACAAAAAATCTATCGTTCGCGCATAAAAATTTTTCTCAATTTATTGCAACGATAAATATAACGTTTAAAACAAAGTTTAATTGTTGCTGCAAAATTCAATATGAAAATTATATATTCCTTTGTCAGCACCTTGCTGCTGGCATCATAATTGATTTTTATTATTAATTATGGATGACTGATCTCTATAACTAATTCATGTTCACCTTCTCGAACTCCAAGCTCGACAGTGCTCCGACCAGTGAAAGATTGATAAAAAGTGGACCAGCAAGTAACACAGTTATATTTTATTCGTAAGCAGTCAGAGTCCCCATCGAAATTTTACTCTTAGGAGTCTATTGTAATGGCTGTCATCCTTTATTTAATTTCGTGAAATATAAATGCCTACCAGATACAATATACGTCCTAAAATTGTTCTTTTAGTGGAAATATGTTCTACTTTTAGGAATCCCAATTAAACACTATTTTGGTAAGGTAATTGAGCGTTAATTTATGCCTTGTGAAGGTGTATTGATGTAACCCGGTGACCTAAAATATTGATGCGTGAAATTAATAAGCTTATTATTACAGTAATATACGCAACGATATGCATCTGAGCCATATTGTATTATACTTTCCGTGAACTACTTTGTAGCTGATAAATTGATTCGTCTCAGATGGTTACGGTACATCCGTCACTCATCGGTTCCGTTCAAATGTACCATTTTCTTCGTCAAAATATGAAACACATTTTTTCATTCGTTAACCTAGAATTGGAGGATTACTCTGTGCAGGAAATCAGTCAATATATTCCGCATATTATCATTCCATGCTCTAACTATTTTTAAAAATTCGGGGAATATTTGCCACTGATCGCTCGAGCGGAACTCCTCCTATTTAACGAGATGGAACTAAAACAACAAAATTGAGATGGAATTAGGTCTTAGGCGGTATACATATATTTCAAGAGGAGGGTTTGGGAAAGGTCAGTCCAACAACTTTTTCCACTAGAATTTAACGGCTTTAACTTTGCTGTTACATTATGACATTCCTTCAGAGTTTCAGTGGGGATGACGAACCGATAGTACTTGTGTACCTACTATAAGTGGCGCGCGAAGGATTTACTTTGGCACGCAGAAATCTCTCTATCATCAAGATTAATTTTTAACTTAAGAATTATAACATTCAATGAATTAAATATTTCATTCATCAGGGCATGATATTAACCTTAATCTGATCAGCGACTCCATAAAATAGGTATTGCCAGAGTCTCACTTTGGCTCCATATTTGCGTTCGTAATTCATTTCACCAAAATGGCAATCTCCTAGAATATGGCCCCCCATCGCCATACAGGTATAGAAATTGTTGTCCGCTTTATTTTTAAATACAGGATGAAAACGAATCCGATTTGTAAGTAAGATCCTTTATTGGAAATATATCTGGAAATTTTGATTAAAAGTCAAAAGTCTCTAAGAGCAATGACAATTCGAAAGTATCGCTAAAATGATTCCAGAATTCTAAATAATAATATGTATACGAACGACTTTTTCGTCAGTTGAAGTTCGGCTGGTTTTAGCTATGCTGATGAGTTCATTATCGATTTATACGATACGATTTCTGCTGAAAAATTCCAACACAAAACATAACAGTTTCAACTACTACGTAGGCTCTCAACCATCAATGAACCAAATAATTGAGAATTAAGCTCATAATTCGGGTATTTAATAAGTACAAGTTGATATTTCGATCTGAAAAAAATCGCGTTGACTTACGGGAACATATTTAGGACCTTCGAAGAGGGATAATAATTTATTCACGTTCTATGAAATCAGAACTACTTTTAATAGATTTTATGACAGTCCGTAAAGTCATCATCCTTAGTTTTATTCCCAAAATCCATCGCTATGTCTTTGGAGAGGGCAAAGGGAGGATCGAGTTAGTTTTCATTAGCCAGAATGTTTTGAGTGAAAAACTGCCTACGATGGCGCCACACAATGATAATAATGGTGATAAATAAGATAAATTAACAATTACAAAATAATGTATAGCTCATTTTAATCCTATTTCGATAGAATTCAATAAGGAAAGAACAAAGCTGACTACCATTATTCAGCGTGTCATATTTCTCATTTATTACAATTATGAGCAAGAAACGACATTTTTTATATCCAGAAGACATACGGATAACATTCTATTCATTGATATATGTTAGCTTGAAGGTAGCATTTTATATTTCGTAAATGAAAAGCAGTTTCACTGCTTATTTCTCGATTTATGACCAATGTAGGGGAGTCCTGCTATAGAAAACCTTAGCTTGAAATAGCAGCATAAATTATATTTTTAGCTTTATTTTATCCATGCTGAAAATCCCCAAATATTTCTTGAAAAGGAAACTGGTAATAAGGATGATATTCGTACATTAAGTCATCTCCATAGTCATCACGGAACTAAAAATTAAGTTAAAATGACATTAATATCACTCTCAAAATTTTAGTTGGGGCGATTCTCTGACAGCCTTGAAACTCGATCCCTGTGACAGTGATGACGTTATCGTAAGGTGCGACCTTTTCACAGTTTGGGATTGCTGTCTCTTGAAATAAACGAGAGTGAGTTCATTCCTCCAGAAATGAGAGCTGTATTATTACATTTATTATGAGAATATAAACGGAAGAGACCAAATTATGTGTTTCACCGGTTCCAATGTATCATTTTTGGCAATTTGACTCATTTGACATGGATTAAAAGTGCAAAGTTATCGCAATGAAGAAAATTCAATGGAGATTTTATTCATCTCTATTCACAAACTTTTTGCGGTATTTAATTTATTTTTCTTAACCTTATTCCCATCTCTCATGGGGTCGGTTAATGATTTGTGATTATTGGTGATGATAATGAAGATGAAGTTTTTGATTTCTCACTGATGGCTCACTATGGCTGGATCCTGTCGGCAACCTTTATCGGGAAAATTTGGGCTTCCAGCGGGAATCGAACCCAGGACCACTTTCGTCAAAGCTGAACGCGCTGCTTGATCTTCGGGAACTTTATGGTATTTAATTTAATCAATCGCAATTACAGAATATGACATAATAATGATATTTCAACTTTTCTGGAAAAAATGTTCGTGGTAACTAATTCTGATTAAAACACTAGTTAATTAAATGTTTACATATTTAAAGTTTCCCTAAGAAACAGTCTATAACCTTTTTGATTACTATGGTTTTCATTTAATTATATCCCTGAAATTTTTATTCAGTCAGAAAATATTCCTATCGTCTCCGACGGTTAACTCTATGATGTCCTCAGCATTTGGAAAACCTATTCTGATCATTGTAAATTTAATCGCGGTTTTGTGTTACTAGTTGGGGAAGTTCAGAAACCTTTTCCAAGCTTACACAGACAGACGGAAATGAGAAAAATCTTCTGTCAAAATTCTCCGAAGATGAACACCGTATGTTTCGTTGATGAATTTTAGTTTAAGTTCGCCATTCTGGAATTTCCTTGACTTTCTTTTACTTCATCCAAGTTTTATTTCTCCTATAATCAGGACATTGTATGGACAGAGATGTAATTGCGGTAGTTGTTCTTGCATTTTTAACTTCCCTCTAAATGCGATGCTATCTTTTTATGATCATATCCTCGAATATCATAATTACGGCTGAAAGCAGTTTTAATGAGTAGAGACTGCGCCAAAAATCTTTTGCAAAAGTTTTTAATGTGTAGGAGTGCATTTCTAAACCATATGTTTTTTCACTGCAAAGACCATTATACCCATGTCGATTTCGCGCTAAATACAGGTGGAATAGGAGAAAAAGTACCGAGTGCTGCATACCAAGGGCTAACTCTCGAGGATCTAGTGTGCCGCGGTTGGAAAGCATTGCTCTAAGACGCTCCATTCCGTTACCTAGGTGATGATTTAGCAAAAGAAACCGGGGAAACAGTTACCATACATCTCTTCGTTCATCTCTTGACCTTTCTGGCACACTTAACAAAGCTGAAACTGATTTGAATTGCCAAGTTTAAGCATCATGAACGGCAGCAAGCGCACTACTTGTGATCAAAGCTGGAGCGAAAACGGCTGGTACTGTCCCTGGATGTATGTTATACAAACCACTTTACCATTTAGAGGGACACCTGTTAAATTATCACTATTGTGTGTATGTATATGATACCATATTCATCGGTTGCTAGCAACTTCTACAAAAAATGTTATTGCTACATTTTTTGAAATTTGACATTCTTGCTCAGCGAAGAAAGATTCAAACAATTTGACTTTTAATTTGTCTTGTTGCCTCATCTCCTCTCCAAAGCTATATGTTACTAATGGTGAAAAAATTGATTATCCAATCAGTCTTCGGGTCTAAAAGTGCATAGACAGGCAGCAGTGATTCGATTTCGACTCGTATATAAAAAGTAAATTCAAGAAATAGATATATTTCCCAAATTATTTTCGTTATAAATATCAATTAGTTCAAATTACTATTAATAAATCTCCATAATTGTAATAATATGCTCAGAGCTTTAAATTAATCATACCTTTATACCAAATTCTCGGACATAAGTGTTTCACTTTATGCATTACCCGGGAATTCAATGTTGGACGAAGTTTTTTTCCTCCACTCTAGTAGAGGTAGAGTCTATGGTATAAGGTAAAATGTTTAAAAAAAGTTATCGCATTTATGCCAGAGGTAAATGATCTATGATTTGTGAACGTTTTTAAAGTTTTTCTTCATTAATGATTTTGGTTGTTATTCCTACATCTATGTTAAAAATTGTATGTCTATCTCCCTATCATTATAAACCCACACTAAATATATTGTATTTAATATGATTTTTAACATTAATTACTTATATTTTATTTATTATAAAAAATGCATAATGGAGTTCTTCTCCGTATATAAATTAAAAAATAAAATCTGTCTCTATGGAAACATTGACTATACTGGAAATTTTGTACTCAAACGAAAAAATCTAGTTTCGCGCGAACTTCGCTCGACTGAATTATGTTGACGGCACTCTGAAAAAGTATAACCATCGGCATATCCAGTCATTCCTTCATAAATCCTTTACTATTATGCAGGGGAACAATCACATGGGGGAAATCTTGTGTACGCGACATCATGTAGAAACCATCGTAATTATCATAGTGCGATGCGAGAAATCCGAACAATTATCTCACATTACGTAACGTATGAGCCACGTTCGAATATCTAAGCGTTTGTCGGCGGTTTGGAAAAATCAAGGACGTCTACGTGATTGGTGTTTGGCCGTGACCGATTGAATGTTTGCAAGACCCATTTTCCCGGTGGAAACTGGAATTGCGTCGCTTTGGAGCAATTGGAAAATCCGTTTGGAAGCAAACGGCGGTGATTGAAATAACGATCCAATATCGATTGGACGAAAGGATGTCGCGGACTTAATTTTTTCGATGTGCCGAAAGAGATTCTATCCAGCGCAGTCCGTGGAACGATTTTTATACGATGAGTGTGAGTGATGAGTTTATTTAGAGATGCATTCATCTTCTCTCAGAAGGAAATTGAGTGACTTTGATGGCTTGTCATTCGATCAGATCCCTTTGTTCTCTTGACTCTTCTAGTAATGAGGTAATTAATTATGTTTGCAATCACTCAGAATAATTTTTTGTTTTTAATTGGAGATTCATTGTCAATTATCCATCTTTGCATTACGAAAAATTTTCTTGATCTCTACAACACTAATATTGATGCCAGACAGATTTTCTTTAATGATATCCAAGAAACGATGATCTAAAATGTTTATTTATAGCTCTTTTACCAGCTTCTGGAGTTTTGGTTTCTAAGTTTAATGTTAATTGCTTTATGTTTTGTGTTTGTTTGATTGAGTCATTAAACACATGTATCGAATTTTTTTTTGTCACTTGTGTATTTATAATAATATTTTTTCCTTTTTCTTCTTCTGTAGATTCTGGATCCATACACGTAGAATTTGAATAAAAAAATTAAATTTTCATAAATAAAAAAAATAATACTAGTCATATGGACTTATTCATCAATAATCGCCATAATAAACTTAAGTCTCGAATATGCTATTGTTAAAAATACGTATAAAAGTATTGCAGATATCACGTCATTAAGGATCATTTCATATTATATGTCATATCTGCATGTGTAATACACATACACTAGAAACGAAAGTGTTTTTGCTGAGGCGATAGAACACCATATTAAGCGTAATTCTCCGACTCCAACATAAACCGAATCTATGTCCTGTATCTGAATAGAATCGCATCGGTAAGATAAGCTAAATTGCTCATAAAACGGATACATATGACGGTGAAATACGCCTTCCCTTGAAAAAGAGTTCATTTTAGGATCATCAGTTTCATTATCTTTTTCTAGATTATGAGATAAAACAATCCATCAGATGAATTGAGGATGCAGAAGGTCTTGAGGTGATTTAGTATATTCAGTCCACATTCGTTTATTTTCTGTTGGAGATTTTTAATCTATGATCAAAAGTGGAACAGTAATAGTTCAGGATCATATTTAACATCCTTTCATGTTCTTGCTATGAATTTCTAGCGTTTAAACTTTTGTGATCCACGTTATAACGAGGACAATCAGGATATGACCAGAAAGCGACAATTTTCTTCTATACTATGCATCTTTCATCTATTACCCTGCCACATAAACCATAAGAGATGTGGGAATAGGTAACATGAAAAATTATTAATTATAAAAAATAATTCATTTTGAATAATGCATCTAAAATTAGGAAAAACTTTACAGGAAGGCTTACAAGATGAGTTATAGCTACGGTAATTATAAAGAGATATGGCACAATAAATGCGACTGTCTCTTTGAGATTGCCCATAACCCCGCTCTTTAGAGTGTCATCATCATGTGAAAACACCACACAAGCCGATGGTAATATACGTATTTTTTATAATTTCCTACCTGTACAGTCCTGGCCAAAATTAACGCAGCACCGGCCGTAAGGATCGCTAGGGAGGTGCTGCGTTAATTTTGGCCAGGAGTGTACATGAATATAAAGTATGTAGTCTATAATTGATATTTCCTTAATTATCTTAGTCCTAGTAATCAGTAAGATCACAAAATCCAAGTGGAACCTCTCGGAAATGTTTAATTTCTTTTTTTCAAGGACAATAGGCTGAAAAATGCTCCGACAGAATCGGGTAACATCGACAAAATGCAATCGCTAACCATAAATCAAACATATATTTTTTGCTAAAATCGACTTTCTTAAATTCTAGTTCGGGAAGTCTAGTCTCTTTAAGAGACTCGATGAAAATCTTTTTCCTCATGGGATTATTCGAGCCCTGTCTTCATCCGACGGCGAATTTAATTTTTTACGGTGAATGGAAACCCCTCAAGAGCGTGCACATGCTCGCAAGTGAGACCACTTCTCTAGGTCTTAAGGGTTGCCTTTTTATTAAAGGCGGATTGTCCATTCGCGCGAGAGCTATCTCAGATATGTACCACAGATGAGGTGCCATGTTGCTCGTGTTTCAGCTATTTTCGGAATGGCCATGAATCTAAACGAAGAACATTAAAGATGTGACGTAATTTTCACAAAGTTAGAAATGGAGTGCGATTTTACGGCTCGCGATGACATATAATCTACCAGGATTTATACGGCATTTATAAATTTCATGAATAAGTTGAAATCAAATAAGTGGGCTATATTTAACGCTTTGGTGATACATTTATCATTTCATTAAAGAATATTATGTATATAGGACTGATTATTCTATAATGAACTTAAATTTAAAAATATACGGTGAAAGGCAATGGATGGAAAACAGCATTAAACTATGTAAGTATGAGAATTACTTCAGTAACCTCCATCAAAAAGGAGTGCAACGTCCAGTTTAGTTACATTTTGTTCGAAATTTCTCATATCCGTTTCAAATTTAAATCTCGAAAAATCAATAAATATAAGTACCTATGAAACTAGTTGGAAGATATTTTGCCATAATTTGAGCTTAGCGTTTTGAAAGTTCCTTCGCAATTGTAAATTTCGGCCTTTCTTAGTCTTTTTAAAATCAATTATTAATATTATTAGTATATTATTAGGAGTATATTTATTCTCACATTAATCTACTGCAATCTTGGGTTAATGTGAGAGTAAATATACTCCTAGTAAAGGCTATTTTGTCGTTTCACTAAGAGCTGAAAATCGTAAATATATATCCCACTAATTTCTAAAATTAATATTTAGATATGATAAATCAGTGCTAGGAATTTGTTCTTCATTTGGTGTTAACCAAGCACTAAAATCGTTACATAAAAAAGTATTTTATAAAATGTTTGCGTAGCTCAAAAAGGCCGGTCATTCATGAATATCTTTTGGAATTTATAGTCGACTATCTCAGCCGTTCGGGGACGAAAGGACCATTTTTTATGACCTACAAGCTGAGTCAATAAATCAGATTTGAGTGTATGGCTCCTTCTTAATGTATTTAAAAATTTCTGTAATGCTCAATTACACATAGCATAGGTTATACCCGTCATCTTGCTGTATGGTTTCCTGGAAAGTGTCCCATAAATCTAATGTTAGCTTAATCCTTATGGATTTATGATATGGTAGGATACAACCTCAGATAAGATAGGAATGTAGAAAGCGCTACTACAGCTTTTGCTGAAGGGTCTTCCCACGTTTTATCTTTCTGTAAAATTCTATTTTTGCACTTAAACGGAGATCAGGTGTTTTTGACCCGGTTTTGATTCTATTCGAACGTTTCTAATGTTATGCTCGATAATTTGTTTCTATCGATAATGTTTTACGATTAGAAATTATGTCTACTCAAATGTATTTCAGATTTAATCATTTAATCCTTACGATAACCTTTAATTGAAACCAAGAATTATTACCAAAATGTAATTAGCTCGAAACATTTATTTATAACATTCCTTCAAGTTCGATACCCTAGCAATTTCCCCATTCCGCCAGAATTGCTGTATTTATAAATCGATTTCATTCCCCGATATAAATCATGATTTTGTCCTTGAATTTTTTATTTCCTCATTTACGATTGGTGCATGCTGGCATCTGGACTTGAGAGACCTGTATCAAATTTCGGTAAACCTTATTTAATTAATCTTTATTTTCGGATTTTTTTTAATGTCGTAAGCTATACTACAACATAAATTTGTATATAACCATGAGAGACGTTTCTTATTCTTTTAAACCAAAGTTCATGATATCCTCGAATTACATTGCAGCTCTGGGGTGTTTGATATATTTAAATGAAATCATCATGTAGGGTAGGGTATCGTTTTTATCTATTTGCGAAATTCTGACTCTCTCAGATTTACTGTAAATATTAGAGAATAAAGTTGGATTTGAGCTTATTTAATAAAATTAGATTTTGTACGAGGAAATCCGCATGTTTATTTTTGAGGAAAATAAAATGTTTCGTAGGGATGGTAGGGATAAGAATGGTAGGGATTGCATATGTTCCTTACGAATCAAGGTTAGTAGAAGGCAACACCTGAAGGGCAAAGGGAGGAAAAGATACCAGAAGAGGTAGTTCATACTCGTTAAAAGGGGAAGACTAAGTTCTGGGAAATTTCGAATGATTAAATAACATTGAGGAAGATTGCTCGGGACGAGAGTAGTTCTTCTTAGAGGAAACTGCCACCAGAATTTGTTGCATCATTTCAACTCCTGCGTGATCTTTTAAATCTCTACCATATTACTACAATCTCTGATGATGCATTATGTGTATATATATATACTGCCCGAAAAATAAAATTTATGGAATAATTCTGCTTGAGCACTCTCCTCCTTTCCTGAATTTGGCAGGCGATGGAAATTATCGGACATGATTGGGTGTCGTAACAGATTGTGCAGTTAAAAAAGTAGACAAAAATCATAATAATTAATTAAGTATATTATAGTTTTAGCACTATTGAGATACTTTTATTGTCGTTTGTTTTTTTTATTCATTAGCAATTTGGTGAATCAGTGTAATCAATATTGAAGTGAATCGTGTGTCAGCGCGTTAATTTAAGTGATTAGTTACCAATGAACCTTCTCGTTTTACTGGAGGAGAGATTTCAGATATGTTCAACCGTGAGGGAATAATCAATGAAAGAAGGCTTAATTTTTCCAGTACAGCATCATTTTTATAATTATCCTAGGGTCTTCAACAAAGATAGACAATATTTGCAATAATTTCTGTTGAATTTCTCTCTTTTATTGTGTTCAGTCCATATCATTATTATTTCAAGAAATACGTTTGTTTTTGTCAGATATCTATAAAATGAGCGGATTATATGGAAATTATGCACTAACATCCAAGAACTTGTGACAATGCAGTACGAAGTGGTACGATTTTCTAAATATTATAACGATAAACAGCTAGCAATAGGAAAATGGTCTGTATCGCAAGTTTGGGATCCTTGAAAGTAAGGAGGTTAGTTAGAAGATTGATTACGAAATAGATTCAGAGAAAGTGCAATTATGGAAGAATTGATAGGGTCTTTTTATTAGCTTGAAGCGATCCTACATCAAGCTGAAATATAGGGCAGAAAGACGCGGCTGTGTGTTTTATTTAGATAATTAATTCTCTACAATCTTTGAGGGTTACATATCAAAAAGTAAAAATGCTGGCTTTAACATCTTCTGTCACATGTTCATAAGCGGCTTATTTTGCATGAGTATCTTAAAACAACTTGCCTTAGCAACGTATCTCTTATGAAGTGTTATTTTCACTAAATTATGTTTACGTAAAACTGTTTTGATAATTTCTTGAGCAATCAAAGGGGATCCAAAGGTATTATTTTTAAGTCCTTAAGATGATAAACGTCTCTATGGATTGTATGAGGGATTCCCTTCAATTTCAATTTCTTCGGTTTAGGCAAATTCGTTAAAACCGATAGATTTCAGCTTATTTTTGAAGAATTTGTTATTCGAAAAATTTATCTTTCGAACAATTTGTTTCCTAATAATTCTTTTTCGAATGTATGCTCCCAATTTCTTCGCCGGATGCGAGTTTATTTCTTTTCGACAAGAAATTTTGCAACTTAAATGGAAAACTGATATTTAGGTAACCTATAGCACCGAATCCATGATGTACAATGGATTTGTCCCAACTCTTGGGACATTCTTACCATTGGATAAACAGTTTTTGTAGAAAAGTATATTTAAGCTATGGCAAATATTCTGAAATTCCCTTTTATGGCAAGCAATGGTATTTTTAAATTCATATATGGCATTACGATGAATGTGAGACTGATTATTATTTATTATCTCGTTTTTTAAGATCCCACATTCTCCACTAACGGCGCTGGTATTTAACAGAAGAGTGTACCGTTTTTGCCCACCATGTTGACGTAAGTTTGATGAGAATCTCTTTCAATGTTACACCCCTGTACGTTTTCCAAGAGAAAAATTTTTGGGATTCAATTTCAGATTCCTTGAACTTTTAAGATTATCCACCGTTGAGGAAAAGAATGATATCGTCTGTGCCAACGGCAGGTCTCCGGGGAAGCAAACATGTCAGAGCTGTCGGTCTTTTCCGGCAGTATAAAGGAAGCCGTGAGGATAAACTCAACCAATACCACGGGGGCAATCTGTCACATTAAGTCACAGTGCGCGTTCGTGACTCCAGACTGCGTTTTCCTCGTCTGTGGTCAATCTCGTGTACCTTAACCATTTTCCTGAAACTTGATATTATCCTCAGGTAATCCATTTGTGGTTACGAAATCTGAGTGTGAAAATACGTTCTTCCTTAGCTAATAAATCGATGATCGACGTGATTACGGGATGGTGTGTTATTTCCTTGTTTAAAGGAAATAATCGAACGAAATCGTGACGTGAGCATTATTTGAAGACGTCATAATAACAGATCAAGCATGGCATTCATATTTCACATCTTTATCAGTGCAATTTGTTATAATTACAACTTTGGAGAGAAGCCCTGAATTTGCAATAGGTCGAAAGTATTACCTCATTTCTTCTTGATGAAGAAAAACTGTAAGTCGTAAAAGTACCTATCATTTTGTACTTACAGTATCTGGACACTCGTAAACGATTCTCCTAGATATCAATTTTCTAATTCATCGAAGCTAGTCTACATCTAATGACGTTAAAGGAAATTGTTTACTTAGCGCTCATTAGGACTATAACTGGCTTCATTTTTACGTTAGTCAATATTTAAAAATTGCTTCGCAGGATTTTCTATTTCTATTGCTTTATTGTTTATCATAGATAAATTACTTTTCAATTACTTAATATAAAATGCATATTTAAAAATATTGTCTTTTATCACATCTATTGTGATATAAATAATTTTATGATTATGATCGTAATTTTTAATAGTTTAATAACACCAGCATATCTACATTGTTTCCAGTTTTGCCTTAAGATCTGTTCGTTGATTAATATTAAATTAATGCTGATGCTTCTCTCAAAAACTATTGTCAAATCTATAGGAAACGTTTAGGCAAATATCCGAAAATCCAACTTAAAATGATTCGGTAAGTATATCTAATATTTTCGGTTTCTTCTCTAATTTAAGTCATCCTTCCGATTATTTATTTTCTGCAATTTTACAAATAAATGAAAAGGTTGTCCAGGTGACTGAGCAAACAGCACTCATTGAGTACTGGAATATACGTTATGGCTTAAGAAAGTCACAAACTGCTATCAAATGTCTCCCTCACATCTTTTTGGTAAACAGCATAGATATCCTAATCCAAACCAAACTGGTTAAGGCAGTTATTGATATACGGAGTCGAGAAGAGATAAAAAAGAAAAGAAGGCATCGTCAAGATTAAGACTTATCTCCGCATAAAAACAGAGCTAAACATTTTCTCGATCATTAAGGAAGTCATTTGTATAGTTAACCACAGGTAAACAATTCCCTCACTCCCGTTATTATCTAATGCGATTTCCTCGCGACCACAACAGTAACGCCAAAACGTTTATTTCTGTATCGCAAAAATCCTGGTTATGAATTACTTGTATTATATTCCTAATTCCTATAGCTATTTGTTGAGTAGGCTGTATGCCTCCGATTTCACTGTGGCCTAAAAATAACAAACTTCATCAATTTCACCAATAATTTAAAATACACGACCCAATTTGATTCAAAGTATTCTTATGTTTAAAAAGGTTGAAGTGTTAATTTTAAAAAGACTAAAATCTATCTATCGCTGTTATTTTCGAGATTTTCTACTTGATCGAAAAATGTACGGATTAATCGAATTAAAGCGTCGATGCATAGATACTCTCAGTGCCTCGACTTTGCTAGACAATTATTTATTGAGCAATTTCACTACGTATTTAAAGTGGCGCTTGTGGTGAAACTGAACTTAATATATATTCCTCATGGAAGTTTTGCTGAGCCGCTTGTTGAGTTGAGCATATTGCCAAAGATTGGTCAACCCAATGACAATGTTCAAAAGTTCTTCTGATTCATTGAAGTCTGCGTCCCTGTTTCTATGGATGAGAAACTTGATTCATATCCTCATTGCATTTCATTTGGTAAGTGATGTTTTAAGAAATGGTTGGTTTCCAGTCTGGGTTCCACCAAATAAACCCAAAGTTCTGCTTCCTTTTCAACTTATAGGTCCACAATTGGACTAAGAAAAATTTGTCATCCTAGATCTCGGTCATGCATGAACGATTCCCAGGTAGCAATGGTGAAATCACAAAATTCAATTGTATAAATGGATAGCCATCATTATTTTAATTGGGTTGTTTTCCTCTATACAATATTTTTCTTTGGAGACTCGGTTTCCCCATAAATGTGGATATGAAAAGTAGATACTGACAGTGTGATTTCTGTTGGATTTTTTCTTCTACATTCTGATTTTTCCCAACTAAGTGGTTTTCCCTCTATAAAACGTGCATTGAAAACGTAGGATTCATGTACATCGTGATTAGCTGTAATTGGCGCATACTAAAGTAGGCTGCTGAATTAGGGATTGAGAAATACTTGAAAGTATTGAGATCGTGGCACCTTTTCCCCATGGCAACAACTGTTAAGAATTATGCAATCATAGGAAGGTGCAAAAACTCAACTCCTTATACTTCTCAATCATTAGCATTCGTAAGGCACTTCGATCTTAAATAACGTCTGGCAATTACATTGTTTCCATTTATGCGCTTAATTAGTGTGTAATCAAATTTTAATTAATAGAGACTTGAGAGAAATGGATAATTTTGTGTTGAAATTATTTCCCTATCTTATGTTATATCACAGCGAAAGAATGAGTGTTAGCCAAATTTTCTGAAATTATTCTTTTTATATAGATTTTTCTTCAGATTAAATACAAAGATTTTTTATTTTTACTAATTTATATAAATACATTAACTGCACCAGGCCTTAATAATGGGCTGAAAATAATAAAAATGAAAAAGTTAACAGATTGAAAATATAAAAAAACCATTTTGAGAACATTAATGAATACTAATAAAGGTGGTAAATGGATTTTATTTTTCGCTCCCCTGGGTTCATCCATAATAAAATACCATTGCCGGAATAGTTGGTGCTGTGCATTTAGTAAATTGTTTCTTTTTTCACTTCCCCTTGTGTATAAACCTTACTACAATTTGAAAATGTTATTTGCTTGAATTATACTCATGCAGCCTCGAACCATATATATCGTATAAAAAAGCTAAATTTACTTTATAGTACATACAACAAAAAGCTAATTTACTTTATATATACTAAGAAAAAATTTCAATTTTTATGAAAAAATTGCGAATTTACCTTTATAAGATTAAACTTAGATGAAAGTATATACTTATTGTCAGATACAAATGGTTTTTGCTCTACATCCACCAAAACTGAAGGAGAACCTCTTGTCAGAAACCTACTTTAAGAAGTGTCAGTGTCTTTACCATAATTATCACTTATATAATTAATCACATTTGCATAAACTACTCACTACTGCATCTACGTAAATTTCGTTGTGCAATTGTTCTTGCTACTGCCTATAGAGTGGGATATCTAATTGTAAGACGGAACTGTGACGATTTACTGTAGAACTGAAATATATTCTTAAAGCAGAGAATTATTGGGAATACTTTAATAAATTGATTTTGAAGATAAAAAAGATTGAAAATGATGATGAAAAAATAAATGATATTTTAGAATTTTTCAAGGGATCCATTTAAAGTCATACTTAATTTTAATAAGACTGACAAACTAAGTATTTATAGAAGGTTCCTTAGGGATATCACACTGTAGGGAAGCACCAAGTCATTTTATATTCACTACCAATTTTCCTTTCCGTGCTGTGGGAATTTTATTTTCATTTTCAAATAATTTAAGAAATTTGTTGTTTGAAAATATAACGTATTAAATTCAAATGTATCGTAAAATATTTACAATAAGTTCGGTATACATCCAATTTATTTTACGCTCAGACTCTCATGAATATTCATACCATGAGTTAATAATTTAGCTTTGAAAATAGAAAGAGGAAGAGTAATTATTCCGTAAATCGTGTCAGAGTACAGCGAAACAAGAAATGAAACAATTACTGGTAAGTATTTCAAAGGATATCAGTCACAATCTAATTACACATAAATAGCGTAGTTGAACATTGATAAACTCTTTGATAGCGAAATTTCATATCTATATGTTTGAGTAATACTTCATCTGAAGCGATAACGTTATGACAATTTGGTATTTATAGTAGTTTACATTCAGAAAATATCAACAAAATCAGTGGAAGAGTTTACTAATTCATTTTTTTACCCTCCACCGATTACTTGGGGATCAATGCGTTGCATTGCTGCTCATATTTCCATTAGGAGTATGAGGTTAATTTTGGGATTGTTATATGTCTGAGTTTACGATGGATGTTTTAGTAAGGGCTTAATGTCAAGCCTCGATTGAATTTTCATTTACGAATATATTTCTTAAGGCCTCGTAGATTGAATTTGATTGAATTCGATCGAAGAAGCCTTAACTTGGTGGAACTCCGTAATCGGGATCATATTAAAAAAGAAGAATTTGTTGCGAATTAGCTTGAAACCGGTCGCGCGTTTAAGTTTTGTTTTGTGGAATATGCATTTTTTATTTACTGTGATCCCTAAATTTGATTGAGAAAATCAACGGATTAGAATCGTAAGGAATGTCGCGTATAATAAAATTATATTTTACAAAACAGTCGAAATATTTGTAGCGTGGAGTAAAGTGAAGCGCTTAAAATTGTCAAGTTTCATTGAAACCTTGATGAATTGTTTTATTAATTGATTCTTTCATTTCAGCAGCTCTGCAAGAGAAATAGAGGCTAAGTAGGCCGTAGGACACCGTCTTAGCGTAATCGATGCAAAGAGCTCTAGTCCTTCATCTTTCCTTGTAAAACTCCACAAGAAGAAGAATTTTTCTTAGAGAAGAAGATGAGAAAAATAATTTTTTCTTTCAAAATGAACATTGAACAGAAAAGAATCATAGATTGTTCTAATAATTTGACTGTAATAATACACTTATAAATGCATTTTACAAACACTCATAAGAGTTAAATATTGGTAGCCTATGAGATACAATTAAAAGAGTGACTCAGCGACATTCCGCTAGTTTTCTTGCGATCAACTCATGCATTAGTAGTGTCTTTAATATCATCTCGTTGATTTCTAATCCTAACATTTTTTCAATATCTTTTCTAACCATTGAGCGTTGAATTATTCACCACCGCGTGATACTGCAATCGTTTGAGGATCTTTAAGATACATTTACATGAAACCATTCGTCTCATGCATATGACTCCGTGCCTATCCTAATAGCTCATCATCTGATCCATTTGCCATGGTTTATGTGGAATTACTATTTATTCACTGAATAACCTATTGAAATCACCGAATATCCCATGAATATCCTTTGAGTTTTGTTTTCTTCTAAGACGATGTCTTGTCATATTGAACTCAATTCCTTCATACTTGTGCTAGTTTCTTCTTTATCTCGCATGTTTTTTTTTAAATTCATTATTTGGTTTATTTGTGAAATTTAATATTCTTATGTAGCCACAATTGTTTTGATGACAGTATAACTTTAGGTCAGGGGTTCATAGCTTTTTATCAACTACGTACCACTTGAATTTTTTAGAAATTTTGGCGTACCAATGTTCTGTAGTTCTTTAGAAACATATATCTACTGCCGGAAAATTGCCCAATGGCTTTTTTATTTTAAGTAAATTACTGAGAAAACTTCATATTTACTTATTATCTTACTTGTATTTCGGTTTTTCAACCCTTATCAAGACAACAATATATATATGTGTGTGTGTGTGTATTTTTCAATTTTTATTTTAAAATACATAGAGGTACCACTTGAAACCTTCCCACATACCACCAGTGGTACGCGTACCACCGGTTGGGAATCCGTGCTTAGGTCATTACCGTTTTAATTTAACTCTGCGTAAATTAGAAGACCGGAAATAGAAGTTTTATATTGTCTTTTTCTAATAAGGGAATCTTTAACTAGAAGTACTCAGTTGTACGTTATTCTGTTGTTGGAAAATCTAATTTTGAATGCTTGTAGGGTTTTTTTATGTCTCAATTTAAGAAATCAAAACAGTAGATCTAGAATATAGCGTCAAGGGTAGACATTGGTCGACGGACAGCCAGATGTGAGCCTCTTGGGAGGAGAAAGCAACGGAATCTGTTTCTCTTCCTTTTCTTGAATCATTCGTATCGCGAGATCGTTTTCCCTTTCGATTCGATGGGCTCTTATTTATTCCATGAGATTTATTTCTCCAGAATATAGTTATTGCAGTTGGATGATTTCAATGTCTGGGAATTTGATGTGCACATTTTGTTTCTTACACCTCTAGTAACAGAAGACGTATTTTTACTGATTAAATAATAATTTTAAATAGTAACGATAATAATAATAATATATATTTGAATGTATTTATGTATGTAATGAAGATTTTTCGCTATTCTTGGGTGATCACTGGTAATTTAATCATCACATCTGTGTCGACGATTTCTAAAACGCCTAATCCAAGGCATTCTGAAGGCGCTTCGTTGGATACGTTTTTATCGTACGCAGGGTTTATTTCTTTTCCTACTTTAAATATTTCAATGTTACGACTTTACTTAGTAGAGAAACGTGCAGTTAAAATTAGTTGAAGAATTTTCTTTTTCGGTTCAAAATAGTCTGCGGCTGGAAAATAGTAAAACTTGGGCAAATTTTCGTAATGATAGCCGCAATTCTTCATTATATGATATTTTCACTTTAGCAACCATTGGCATTTTGAGACAATGTTATTTTATAGCACATTCCATTAATTATGGGATATATATATGTATAATTTTGTATACCGTATATTTCCGCAGATAAGACGAGGTACTCATTTTCGTCATATTTTCTCGTCTTAGCAAACATCTATCCTGCAAAATGACTCCCAAACTATCAATAGCTTATGAATTTAGTTTTGCTCAGCGATCATTATATGCATAGAAATACTGTATAGCATAAATGGAACTACGTCCTATTCGTCATTTTTCGAATGAACAAATTTAATTTTCTTGTATCTGGTAGCCTTGGGATTGCTACGAATATTCGCACTGATTATTTTTGCATCTGTCCTCGAATTTTGGGGCTTTTTTATGATTCAACTATCGTCTTACCTGCGGAAATATGCGTCATTTGTATTACATTTAATTCCAATGTTAATTATATAGGACAATATGCCCATGAGAAATAAAAACGAATAATAGATTTTTTCGCACATTGGTAACCTTGGTTTATTTCGGATAGCCAAGTGTAAGTCAGGTATGAGAAAAAATCGATTATTTCCAGTACCGCAGTCTACGAGATATTTTATATTTGTCTCCAATCGTTTCGTTCCTCGGAAGGGCGCATTGGCGTGGGAAGGAACAGGTATCTCGAGAAAGTGGGCCGAAGCAGATAAAAATGGTGCGGCAGAGATCGGAAAGGACTTTCTCTGGAATAAGTTACAGGCCGATGGGAAGCTGTCCCCCTGCGGGGTGTCTGCCCACTTGATACATGCCGCATGTGCGTAGACTGTGAAACATCTCATCGGCAGAAAATCGGGTAACACCGTGGCTTGTCTCGAGGAGTCGGTGAATGGGGAAACTCATCGAGGAATGAAGAACAGGTGTGAAATCATCGAAATGATTTGATCGCCCACGCAATCTTGAGGTTGAAATATAGGTGTCTGTGATTAACCCCTGAACACCCTCAGACGTCCGGCGTTATTCTACTCTTATTTTATCTTATACAAGTTTTATTTTCGTTAAATGCTGTTAGAAATACACATATTCCTGTCAAGAATGCGTTTTTCTTTTAATTTACGCGTGTTTTGTAACGTTACTTCGTAAGGAAGAAGAAACGTGAAAAAGTCCGGAATCGGGAATCGAATCGAATCTCTGACAGAGATATTAAAGAAACAAACGTTTGTTCCGGTTAAACCGGAACTTCCGGTTAAGCGATATTCATAAAAACTAATTAACTTTTGGCATTAATACGAAAATGCTAAATATGATGTTTGGAATTGATCGGATACTTTAAGATACTTTTAAAGATAGAGCGCACACAAACTTTTTTACCACAGACAGACAGACACACACACACAGACACACAGACAGACATGTTCTGGAAAATAGTGAAAACGAGCTCTATGGGCCCCAAAACATCTATTTCCGTCGAAATCTGAAGGTCGAATTTTTTTGCGAATACAATAATTTTTCTATACTACGTATATGGAGAAAGTAAAAAAAACCTTTCATTTATGATGGATGCTATTAATGTTAAATCTTGACGTGTATAATTAGGTAGTCTTATGTAGAATATTTCATAAAGTAGATTTCATTTCATTTCATTTCACAAGACATGTAATGTTGTATTCTAACTCCTATTGACATCCAATGAAAAACACTTTACACTGATTCAATCGGAGAAGTTAAGTTTGCTTATTAGATATGAAAGCCGTGGTACGTTTTTAAGAATTGCAATGATGAACCGGAAAGCGTTACTAATAAATGAATAACGTCTTTATTTTGGGCAAAATTGAGACTCTTCTTCGATTTAACCCATTACTTATTAGATAATCCATGATGGAAGTTAAATTGTAATTTATATCGACTATTCAAAGTAAATCTAAAAAAATATACGTTCTCTAGAGATGTAATGGACATATGATGAGATCGTCCTATTACATACTGTATTACAAACTATATAACATAGTGCTATATTGGAGATACACATCGTAAATCCGAGAGGTAGTTATTTGAAATAGCAGTGTTAAAAATGCAGAGTTTTTGCGAACGATACGCAACAGTAACTGACTCGAGACACGGGCCATGAATGGGGTGTATAAACCGTGACACCGGAAGGTTACCACTAGGGTATGAAGATGCAGATAAACTACGTTGCCCTTTTATTCTTATATGGCATTTAAAATTATTAGCGCACCGAAAGTTCACTAGACGCTTCTCATGCAGCTTCTTTAACATTTGACGCGCACAATTAAATACAATTTAGTTTCTAACTAGTTTATTTGATGCTTTACTCTCTGTCTTTCAATCATATTTGGTCACCAAATCTTGAACTTTCTAACGTCACAGTATTTTCAGAAGCATACATTGTGCATACAATGTATTCTTTACTCAGATGGATAAACATTCTTTAAATAGACCCGAGTTTATCGTGGTTGAATGCTGGTAATAGTCGCGGTAAACGTATTGAGTTGATCGCTCCACTTTTTCTTTGAACTTATCCAAGGCCGTGACTGGAGGTGAACTTCGAATGCGACCTCTAAGCGGCTTCCATAGAAATACTGTTCACCTTTCTTCACCTATAAGTAGATACGGAAGGAAAAGAATTGCATTCGCTCTTCACAACGTTATCTCACATAGAGTATCAAGACAGCGTAGATGATGTGAATTTGGTGAGAACGACCGGAAATCAATCTATTTGAAGGACTTTTTCAACACGTCTGGATTTCTGTACAAAATATCTCTCAATTAGTTGCCTTATTTCATTATTATCCTACTATTATTTCAATGAAATTATGGAGGGAAATTTTAATTATTTTTTAATGGGGGTTGAGGTATGTTGTATAAAAGTACAGCTTATGTACTTTTATACTTTTTCGACTTTTAATGATGTGGGTGTTTTAAAACATTTAAATTTTTTGGAAGGGTATACAAATAAGATAATTTTGCTTTTCTACCATATACTGGTTTTTCCTAAGATTTGATAGAAGAGCGACCAAAATTCTATCATATTTAGAATAATTTATCCATATCAGCCTTATTTTTACTTTCTCCATATACGAAGTATAGAGAAAGTATTGTTTTCATGAAAAAATTCGACTTCGAGATTTCAACGGAAATACACGTTTTGGGGTCCCTAGAACACGTTTTGACCATTTTCGGAATGATGTCTGTGTGTATGTGTGTGTGTGTGTGTGTGTGTGTGTGTGTGTGTGTGTGTGTCTGTATGTGTGTGTGTGCTAGTGGGCGCTCTAACGTGAAAACTAGTGGTTGTATCAATACCAAACCTCATATATAGTACTGTTTTGTATGCTGTCAGAGTTGATTAGTTTTTGGAGTAAATCGGTTAACCGGAAGTCGAGCTTCATTCATCAAAGCTCATTTCCGGTTTTCAAAATATCTCCCTAAATATGATATATACGTGCATTGTATTACTTATAAAAGTTTTATATAATCTAATTTACTATAAATTTTGTATTTAACATATTTTTGTATCACCGGTTGATTAGGAGTTATTCGTGAAATACCGATAAACCGGAAGTAGCTGATATGTACTTTGTGGGCGCTCTAACATGAAAACCATTCATTGTATCAACACCAAATTTCATATATAGTATTTTGGTTGCTGTCTTAAGAGTTGATTTGTTTTTGGAGTAAATCGGTAGACCGGAAGTTTAGCTTCACTCTTCAAAGCTCATTTCAGGTTTTCAAAATATCTCCATAAATATGATATCTAGGTATATACTATTATTTTATAAACGTTTTAGAAAATATAATTTACGATAACTTTTGTTTGAAACATATTTTCGTATCACTGATTGTTTAGGAGTTATTCATGAAATACTGATAAACCGGAAGTTGCTGATTATGTACTTCGTGGGCGCTCTGGTCTCAATGGGCGAAAGGTCAATTTCATCGTTTATCATCGATCATGTCCCGAAAAACATTATTTATAATGTTTGTGACGTCAAAGATAATAATATAAAAATTAATCACTCATCTTCCAAGTTTAGATGGAATATAGAGTTCGAAATTACTGTCGTAGATAATTATTTACATCTTATATATGGAGAAAGTCATGTGCTGGCCACATCTGATTTTTTCTTATTTATGTTAAAATTCACAAAGAAGACCAAAATTTTGGGGAATTCCGACATACTCAATGAATTGTTAAATAAAACAAAGTTTTAAAAAGAACTAAGAAACTTTTAACAAACTAACAGCTAAGTAACTTTTAACTAACAACTAAGTAACTTTTAACTAACTAACAACTAAATAACTTTTACTTACAATTAGTCGTTTTTAAAAACATCTTTTTATTTAACTCTTCCTCGATTACGTACGTTACCCTCTACACCGATTTTGTGTACTCAAATTGCAGAATACGAAGCTGCTGAATTTACTTGACTGAATGTAACCACAAAATGAATAACCCTAACATACTTAATAGTTGTTTTTATCTCTCAAGTTATAAGAGTTGAATGGTAATGTTCACCCCCTATGGACTTTAAGTCAATCAAAATTTATTTGATTTTCAGTATTAAACAATGTATAAAAATTGTTTTTTTTTTTAACGCAGCCCAATCTATCGCTTGTGGAGGATTTAGTTATGTAAAACAGAAAGAGAGATTCGAGTTACCTAATCTACTTTCTGAAACGTAATTATGCCAGTATATTAAAAATTTGGTTAAAAACGAGAAAAACGAGCGATTTGCGATTGTTGCTCGGTACTAAAAACAAAATCGTTATCTTTCATGTTTCCGGTAGAGGAGCGTTGCCCTCGTTTATTGACCAGTAATTAGATTTCACAATTTGTGCTGAAATCGACTAACGTTTTTGTGTTAACGATAAATTGGGTTAAAGAGTTTCCTGGATTTTTCATCCGAATTATTTTGATTAGAGAGTGTATTAGGCTTCCTAAAGTAATCAGTCTAGGCCATCCGATTGCATTAAGGAAAATCAGAACTACATTTTGTGATGAGATAATTGAAAAAGTCGGAGTTATAATATGTAAGAAAGATTCCATTAAAGAGTTACAAAAGGATTAAATGAAAATGTACTTAAACAAGTTTAAATAAAACGACAGGTCTTGGTCTATACTAGTGGTTCTAAAACTTTCTAATCGTCAGGAACACATTGAATCTGCAAATAAGCTCTCGCACCCCCTTTAACAAATGTATTTCAACATTTTCATTTAGGAAAAGACATTTATTTGCGAGATAATTTATGTATTGCTTAAAAAATTATAATTTTTCAATAAATACTATTTATATATAAACAATTTATACATTTCAATTCATACGCTGTTTATGATAAGAGGTTATTTTGATAAAATTTAACAGGCGGTAATTTTCATAAAAAATTAGAAACTTCTCTCTCACCTTCGGTTAAGAACCACTGTCCTAGGCATCATTAGGTCGACCTCTATTTAAAGTATTTTTTCCCTGAGAAAAATGGAAGATTAGGAATTTTCAATAAAAGGTGGCGTACACTCCTGGCCAAAATTAACGCAGCACCTCCCTAGCGATCGTAACGGCCGGTGCTGCGTTAATTTTGGCCAGGAGTGTACATAGGGGCTTAAAAATTGAATCTCACATTGTGCGATCTATAAATTGTTCTGAGTTTTGAATTATTTGACCTTTTGGGCCACTTAAAATTGAAAGGTATAAACGAAACTCACTCTCAATTTTCTCACAATGGAAACATTTCGGCCTCCTAATTTAGCCCCCTTTCTTCTTTCACAGAAAGTTAAAATATTTCATAGTAGGTCTTTGCCTTTGCATATCCCTTTTCAGGGAATGCGAGTGTAAGAGTGGGTGTCTCTATTTCGAAACTAAAAGGGGAAAAGAAGATTGATAGACATTCGTATAAAAGTATTCGAAATTACTCGAATGCTTGGTGTATCATTCGCAGGAGAATGTGAAACAGTTCGGTTAATTTAAGAGGTCAAATTCTTCGCTATTCTTTTGATAGAACGCGCTAGATCTTCGAAGATCGGGCTAGATGAGTCACTGCTGACGATGTATTTACATCCTTTGATTTTTTGGTTTTATTGGGTGATAAAAATGCCTCTTTCGCCTTTAGAAACCATGTTCCCTCGCCATTTTGGTGACGTAGAATTCTTTTAATATTCTCTGACTGCCGCGATCCTTATAATCACTTCAGTACTGATCGTGAAACTTCGACGGTAGCATTACGGCTATGACAGAATTCCTCGGGTGGAATTCGCTCCAGGTGAAATGATTTTATTAGGACCTATTCGAAAAATTCATCAGTTCAGAGTTTTTAGACGTAATAAATGAGATTTTAGCTCAGTAAAGAACGAACGCGATCTCCGAGAATCATCAAGAAAACGTTACAAGTAAGCGATTGCAAAGACGAAAAGTTACTTATGGTCATTCTATCCGCAGTCTATTTGAGAAGCTAATAGGGTAGATTAGGTAGGATGTCGGTGTTAAAGGACTCCCCTGCGGTACACCACTGGTGTACATCGTGGGGTAGATACCTAAATCTAAACACCAACTTACTTATATTTGGTTTGGTAATCTAGTCTAAGTGATTGTATTATAGTCCCCTTACGCATTACTTTATAGACGTTCAAGTATGTATGTAATTAGGTCATAAAAATACGGAAATATCGGTAATATTTATCATCAAAGGTTTGAGATGCATCTTCAAGTACTACATTTAAATCGCTGTACATAACCCTTGTTTGGATTATAGAGAATTACTCGCTGGAGAGTAAGCAGAGATCCTAATTTTTTTTCAAAAAAATGTCGCCAGATATATACAAAAAGCAGAACATTACATATAAACATATATAGAAAAAAGCAAAACATTCGCGCAAGTCGAGAAAACATACCTTAACAGTTAAAAGTATACTTAATGCCTCAATTCCGTTCTAGTGAAAGTATACGTTTAGGGACTATATATTATAAATAAATTCTATGTAAAATAAACTGATAGGTGGTGAGTCCTAGTGGTCAAAGAAGGGACGTAAACATCGATGAGCCTCCAAGTGTCACATACTGTAAATTCCGCCTATTGACTAGACGGTCGTCCCACGGAAAGACATCCCACCGTATACATAATCAAACGAATTTAATCCTCTTTGACTGAAATAATAGAGAAACTTGTTTTTTTTAAGATAAGATTAAGAGACCTTGTAAAATAGAATTAATTCAGTCTTACTCTGTAAAATAGAGTGCTAGGTGCTTTAAAGCCTTAAAGATCGCTAGATAAAGAGAAAAATTTGAAATCAATCTGGTAAGCTTTAACTTTGTGGAACTCCATCCTAGTAAATGGGTGGGAATAACTTAGCAAATTCCACTGTTTAAAAGTTTTTAACCGGTTTCGGACGTTAGTCCATTGATAATGGACTAACGTCCGAAACCGGTCGCGATATTAAAAACCTTTAAACAGTTTAATTTTGCTAAGTTATTCCCACCCATTTACAGAGAGAAAAATGCTTTATTTCTATGAGGGGTTCTTGTTTTTCTTGTCAGTAACGGTGAATTTGAGGGCATACATTCCTATATATATTTTTCCCAGTGCAACAAAAATATCTCACACCAAGCCATATATATACAAAGCTCCACAAACTCTAGATAAATGCGTTTTTTGAATTAAAACATTGTGAATAATGGTTAGCAGCTGCTGCTCTACCCAGAAAATTGGAATTGCAGTATATTTGTGCTCGAGAATGCATTTTCTCATCCTCATTCATTTGCTGGAATCAAAATTATATTTATAGATGTTAAATTTATTTTGTTCTATCCTTCCCATTATTTATAATTCATTATTTTTTGCTTTCATTCGTTGATTAACTTTAAAGTTTGCTGGAATGCGGGCAGTTAAAAATTTTAACTTTTTAAATGTCTCATTAATAGTGTATGCTAATAAAAAAATCCACGTAGATTATAATCCTTATTACTCTCAAAATTGGTATAGAAACCTCCCAACTTGCTCAGTCGCAATCATTATCTCAATAGGGATTTCCCCAGTGTCACATGCCCGTAAACAAAACCTTCATATCGTACGTATCATACGGGGAGTTGGTTCGGTGAGCAGTATTTCCAGTGTGCAATTTTCCGGACATGCTCATATATGTATGACGAAATAATCGTACAACAGAAAACATGGGTTCAGTAAAATTTAAGCGTACGTTAGCAATGATTACTTATCAAATTGGGTCGAGTTTTTAGTAGGACTTCCTTGCAATTACTTTCTCTCAGCAGATTAACTTATAATTCTCTAATGGAGAGATTAGTCGTCAGCCTCATTGAAGATTATATTATGTACATTCGAATATATAAATATTATATATATATATTTTAAAAATTTTATTACAAATTACAATATAATTCATTCATAAAACTGTCTATATTCAGTTTTTTATACTTATTCTTATTAACATTCCCAGAGTTATGACTAATTTTCCTGAGATTTGCAGTAAAAGACGACTATGGTCATGCTATTCCATTTTTAGACATGTTCTTTGTGATAATTCACTCTCCGTTTGTGAAGCATAGGTTCGCCATCTCATTGAGTACCGTTGAGGTGATGACTGAAACTTAAGCAGAAAGTCGATAATCAACCACAAAAGGAAATGTTCCAATGTTCTTCCTAATACTAACGTAAGTAGAACATTAAGCTAGTACATTAATTCTAATATAAGCAAGAATGGGTCGATCGATTAAGTTTTAGTCACTTTTGATCCTTCGATGCATGCGTTAGTACCCTTGGTAACACTTTTAGCCAGATCAGTTTTCATCAGCTAAGTCCAGGAAACAGCGGAAAATCTTCTTTCACTGGCAAAATACTCATCAGTGTAACTCTTTGCCCATGTCTCTGCACCAAAATGGCCAACTTCAGAGGATTATGACGTCGACTTCGTGTAACAGATAATCACCAGGAAAAAAATTGTTCACGAAAGCCCCATTAAGAGCATAGCGTCACGGACGGGAGAAGTTGCGTTGAAAGGGTCGGAGCAGTCATCCGGAGAAGATATTCAGCCGAGAAGAAAAGGGATTCTGTCTAATGAGTCGTGATTCCCCCGTTTAATCCATCACGATTGCTCTGAGATATTCCGATGTCGCAGAGATGACGCCTTTCGCTGTTGATGATGGTGAGAGAGACCTCATCACAGCTTAGCCGTCGTGTTTATATTAGATAATCCTATTCCGGGATATCCTCGATGTACTGATGTGGTAATCAGACAGGGTTGAATAGAAGTGCCAAGGAACTGAATATCGTTGACGGTGTTACGGCCAAGTAGAGAAGTAGCATTCCTATGGGTGTCTTAGGGCCTAGTTTAATATTTCAATGTAAAATTCATTACTAAGGAGTGAGTTACTGTACTGTATGAATACTATAAATATAAAGTACTGTATGAATGAACAATTAGCTAAATAATAGTACTGTATGAAATTATGGGAGTATATATATTTAGGCGTGAAAAATTTACATTTATAAATGTTCTCCGTAGATATACTGTTGATATATAGTAATATATATATATATATATTATAGTAGTAAAAACAATTGAGCCCTAGGTATTTTTTCGTCATCATTACAAAAAATATACCGCAAGGTAAATGAGAGGCAGAAGTTTAGATCTATTTTATTTTTAATTTCCCGTTCCACCTACAAGTTACTTTTTGCTCCTTAAAAATATTAGTAAGTAGATCTGCATTTGTGTTGCATAGTATCACTAGAATACCGCAGAATTCACATAAAGTTTTAAAATTACAAGTTTTAGTCCTAAGAAGACTCATCAGTTCTACTTATGTTAATTGTAAGAAATTTCCCTTAAGTTCCGGTAACTACCACTTTCTTTACAAAATCACTATAGAAACCGATTATTATTTTTATAAACGTAAATATTAATGATTTATGTTATCAACTCACAACAATAGTTATAATTCAAACAATCGTTTTCATAAATCACTACTTGGAAGAGTAGTTTCTGCTGTGAGATCGTTATCGATGCATCTTGTGAATGAAATGAATCTTCTTCCGCTTCCTCAATTGGGTTGCGAACTTCTTCCCGAGATTGCTTTTCAGAACATTGCTAAGAATACCGTTTTGAGTTAGTTCGGTTGATTCCAGTTGAATCGCTCCATTGATGCGAGCCTGTGTAACCATATTACACCTCCTCTTGAAATTAAAGTAATACTTCCGTTACTTCTAATTAATTATCACTGTTTATTTTTTCATTGCTGATTATTCGAGAATTAATATTGATCGAATGTAATTTATTCATGCTTTTTTAAACAATGTTGCTATTTAAAAATAGAGAAATCGAAAACATTTATACTCACAAAAAAGACAACAATCGAAGTCTGATATATCACGCTGTTTCTCAAAAATTGGTAAGTTCACACGTAAGCATTGCGGAAAAAGCTCTTTTAGTATCAATCATTTTGTTATGATCAATATTTAATACCCGAACTCGTGTATATGCGTGGGAATTCTTCAAGACACTTTATATCCAACTCTGTAATCGTTTGTCGTGTCCACTAGAGTCCGAAAACATTGCTCGCAAGCTGAAACTCAAGTCTACAGATAAGTCGTTAGCTTATAAGTTATCCATATAAAAACATATCCTAATATAAGGATATAATTTTTTATCCTAGTGGAAAACTAGAATTACTTATAGCGTTTCTGCACGAATTTGTGGATATAGGTAGACTATCCGGTCATACGTGAGATATTTTCGAAAACAGCAAAATGTTCATAGATAAGAATAAACATGTACACTTTTATTATTATTTAACGGAGAGTTGAGAATGGTTTTGCCAGGAGAATCATGTGAGTTAACTCTTTGCTCTTAGGAGTGAAATCTACGGCATAAGTATGTGAGGTAGAGTCAGTAGTAGGTGGAGAAGGTACGAACGAAGGCTGAAATGAAGTTAGCGTGGCTGCGAGGGAGCGGGTTTTTTTGGTTTATTTGGGCATATAATTAAAGTCCAATGATAAGAAAGGTGCATGGTTGCATTGTGTGTGGTCATATGGGGAGAGTGAACAGGGAGAAAAGCTATTTCATTGCAGATGAAGAGACCCTTAGGAGAAGGGTCGTCTTAGATAAATGGAAGGAAATGTATGTACATAAAGATGTGTGGATTTTAAGTTATGGCAGCTGAGTATACTTTATCATAATAACAACTGTCGTGTGTATCAGATGTCTGTAAATTCCATGAGAAATACAGGTAGACTTCATTTTTAGTTTCATCGCGAACCCTTTTTATTTGGTAAAATTAAATTAAAAATTTTGGTCCTACAAAATTTGGAGGTCGGTTGTAAGAAAAAGAATTGAATAGGATTTCATATTTTTAGCATAGAACTGCAATGCAGAAATATTTGTAGATTGGAAAATCGTGCTAATCAGCAAAATTTATCGATTTTCACAAAATTTACGAAACAAAATCAGCAAATTTTTACGTTGCTAACAAAAAACTTTATGTTTATTTTACAGCAGCTCCTATACTCATATTTTTCAAGAATATATCAGCATAGTTGTTCTATTTTTTTAATTTTTGTTTTTGTTAAACCACTTACATTTTTTTAATGTTTTTTGTATGTATCTGCACCAGCCATCCGTGTATTTTAGTTTGATGGTAACCCCGAAACAGGTTTTACCTATGGGGTACCTAATTCCATCACAATGTTGAATATTTTTTAAATTTTGTTTGTATTCTCTTAAGATGAATAAAATTTAAATTTAAATTTACCTAAAATTTAAAAACCAAAATTAGCCAATGTTTACGTTTGTATCAATAAAACTTTTATTGTAACTACAGCAGCTGCAATGTTTATATTGTTCAAGCATTTATCAACCTAGGTCGCCTATGGAAAGTATGGTGAATGTAAAATGAACTTAAGCATATTCAGAAAGCAGACGTGAATGATTCACTTTTTACCACGTTTGAATCCTCAATGAGATGTATACTATTGCGCATATTTCTTTCCGCCCTGAATAGCCATCTTAATGTCGGTGGTCTTTGAAACCTCTTATATGTCGAAAGAAGCTTGTCTGTTTAGCAGCTCTTCAGCGGCGTTTTGCCTGTGCACTTTTCCACTTCTACCCCACGAGATGCCTACGGTATGCGACAGGGGGTGTGACATCACCGGATTCCCTCTCTAACTAGATGTTTTATTCATATGTTTCGGGGGAGGATTCACCGGAAGTGGCCGAGTGTTACGATCTCTTTGCGGTGTTGTATCCCTTGGACATGGCATTCACGACCGATACTAATGAAAATAACGGTGTTTAGCACATTTCCATTCAAGTAGGTTTTGACGAATTTGGCTAAAAGTGCCATTTTCTGAAATCGTCTTCTAACACTTCTTCGACAACACCAATTCCAGGTCTTCCACCTTTTCCTACTCCCAGTATCAGATTTTTTTCTACGTCGAATTCTATTTTATGAGCCATTGAGTTAAATTCATTTCTTTTAGGCTATGAGATAACGTTGAAATATATCGGAGCTGTGCATGTTTATCAATTTTCGAGGAACTTTCGTCATAATTCCTATCATACGGATGCCAGACTTATTGAGATATTCAGGACATTTATATTTTGAAGAACAAATTCCATCAAAAAGCTGGAGTTATATAGTTTAAAAATTCAATCATAAGTTACATCAACATCGATTCCTATTCACAAAAGTTATGTAAATCACTTTTAAAAATTACCACAAGGTCTGTCGTGACAGAACCTGTATTGGAACTTCTTGATATCGTTCACTTTATCTTTTCTTTCCCTCAACTCTTTGACGAAATGTAAATAAAAAATGATTGTTTTGTAGACTCTAGCCGAGATATTTTTTAGTTTAACCTTCTTGTTCGTGGGAACGAAGGTCTCAAATTTATAAGCTCGCTCCAAGATTTTCTATAGCCTAAGATTGTATAACAGTTTCGAAATTGCGAGTACCTTTATGAAATGTTAAAATTCACCGTATAAAATTGACTATCCTATTAAATATTCGACTGACCATCTGAGGCGTAGTTGAAATTGCATGTCTTATGATTGCAAAGATGAATTAATACATACGAAATAATGCGTACCTATTCAATTGATTTATGTGCAGACCCACACAATTTACCATCTCGTCAATATAATTATCATGACTTAAAAAATGTTAGAAGATATAATAGGTTTACTTTTCACAGATTTTGCTTATGCGTTTGCCATGGTTTCGGTGCAAATTCACACCATCATCAGGCATCGAGTCTTCAATATCATAATACATTGCGGAAGTTACCAAGTGTTTTTCATTTAAGATGGCTATTTCAATGCAGTATTTATTTATTTGACCCTTTATTGGCGAGGTTAGGCCCAAGTGGGCCTCTCTTCCACCTAACCTCGTATGTTGTCAGAATATGAATAATTATATATTGAATTAAAATATAAAGACAGAGTAGAGTGTGGGGAAAAATCTTTGCAACCTTTGAAGGTTGCTAAAGGAAAACTCAAGTTGCGGGAAAACACCCACGGAGAAGGGGGTGAAAAAATCCGCGGAAACACAGTAAAAATAACAATGAAGTATAGACAATAATAAAATTACATACATCATATACGTAAATCAATAAATTTACAGAAAAATAAAAATATTATTAATTACAATAGAAAAATATAACATTTACTAAAGTGAGAAAAAAATGAGAGAAAAAAATCACAGATATAATGAAATTTCCTACTAATTAATATTCGTCAAAGAAAAAAAATAATAAATAAATAAAGGTCAGCCAGAGGCGTCCGTCGACTATTTCAAATTTATCTCAGCAGAAAAAGTTATTGAAGCCTCGGTACCCGATGATGGTGTAAATTTGCACCGAAACCATGGTCGCATGAATAAAATAAAAAAATTGAAGAAAAATAAACCTTTTATTTTTCTTCACTTTTTCAAAATGAAATTCCACGAGATTTCACTAATTACTTTTAACTTCATTTCTTTAAACTTTAAACTTCACTTGAGGTAGCTTGATATACTCAGAAAATTCATTAACATTTCCTTTAAAACAAACTGCTGTACCCGAGAATGATAAATGTATGCTTCCGGAATTAAAGGTATTATTGATCTCTTTCGTTCAATTTGCTGTCCTATAGTGATTGACTTCTGAACCAGCCTCGTCCTAAAATGCAATTTCGTGTTGACTCTCATGGAAAACCGCTTCCCTATATTCCTAGAAAGTTTGTTGAACGATTCATCTGTCGCCTCAAACCTCGGCTCGTCATCTTTGAGCGAAGACAACAGATGTCGCTAATGTGTTAGCCATTTAAAATCTGCCGCGGTGGAGCCGTCCGTTTTTTTCTGCGGTGAGTTGGGTGAGTTCCACTCGGAGTGGGGGATTACACGCACTCTCTTCTTTGAATGGACGCCCATTTCAAGTCTTAGTAAATATGCTAAATAAGAAAAAAATGTTTCGAATTTGCTCGCTGAAGGTGGGATTTCCGTGTGCAAAATGTGCGAAATGTTTCAGAGAAGAATGGATGGAAGAACTTTTTCTTTCTTCTTCCTTGGAGGTAGTTTTTTTAAACATTGTAGGCTTGTTATGCCGTTATCGTCTGCATGTTCTACAGCTGCAAGACGCCTTAAGGAACAATAGATTATGTCATCAAAGGCCCATGACAAGACTAATTCGAATGCTACCCGTTACTTGAGCCGTTAGCTTCAAAAAGAATATTGATATTTTTTCACCTCCTCTGCATTGCCTACAGCCTTACATCACTTATTTTCCTCACGTATTCATGAATATGATTTATTAATAGCCGTCATACGAAGACACAGGTAGATTCCTTCATGCAAGTACTCATGACACTAAAGCTAGTCATATAAAAGATCTCTTAATAATTGGAAGCCGTTTGTGGAAACTTGTACGTATTAATCAACAAATTGAAATTTTAAATATATTTTGTATACCCTATATATTAATTATTGAATTCTCATTTATTAAATGTATATTCTTATTCGCATTCACTAATTATAAATGAGGAATGTCTATGAAAAGAATAGATTTTAGATCTATACAACTGAGGTAAGAGACGAACAGTAATAATCACAATCAATATTCGGTTCAAAAAGTGCGACTTATTGTCTAACAAATCGTCAGAAGAATATTCCAGTTAAATAAGCTCAAAAATTGAATCTGACTACCTTCATAGTGTATGGAGCTTGCAAAATCATTTCCCATTAAAAATGAGCAGATTAAAATACGTTACCGAATGTAATGAGCTTTGATATATTTAATAAGAAACATTGACCAAGGTCAACTTGAATGGTATGTAAAATAGGGAATAAGTTCATGCGGCCAACGAATGAAAGTTATCGACCTATAAAAGATATAATACGGAACTTTATTCAATGAGTAACTTGCAGATGAAGAGAACAGTAACCACTGAAATTGGGTGTTCCGGTAGAACGCTTAAGGTCAGATAAGTGGAGAGGTTCAGTTATGGAAAATTTCGGAAGTGAATCGGTGTGGATTGAGTTGATTTTTGATGAAATTATAGGAAATCTGATTTGAAAGGGCACTTCATGAGGCATCCAGGCGTGGTAGGCATTGAATTTGAAGGCTGTGCTGGAAAAAAATCAGTTTTCCCTTATGAAACTAATCCGTTAACTGATAGAGATAGCTACAAACTTTTCATGCCCTGAAGATTTTGTTTAGGAAAAATGCGTTGAGATGATCTATTAATTGCTTCTTCTATTAAGCCTCTATTATTAAATCGATTTGATTCTCCGTCTATGTCGTTATCACCAGATTTAATAAAAAATAGCTGTAGGTACTTAGTGCATAATGAAAATTCCGGTTTCAAAGTGTCAACAAAATTCTTATTCGAGTGTGAACAAGGCAGAATGAAATAATGGAAATTTTATCCCCTATCGTTGCGTATAATGTTGACTTATTCTGTTGATGCTTACTTAATGGCTGTTTTGAAACAAAGAATGATTATTCAATGAACATTTATAGCCTGAAAGATAAAATTGGAGAAGAAATTTGTTTGATAGAAGCATTTCTTTGAATCCAAAACTAGATATCAGAGTTTTCAAACCACATCATTTATTATTCTTCAATATTCTATCGTTAATTTTAATTTTTAACTTCTAATGTTCATGTTTGCGTTGTATAAATAATTGGGAAAAACATGGGGAGTTACAAAGTTTCATCAATTCTTGCATTATTTTGGAACTATTGTATAAAATGAAATATGAAAACAAAGAGTTAAATTTTAAAGGCTGCGTGTAAGACAAAGAGGCTCTCCCAAATATAAAATCTGTTTTACAAATAAAGTGACGCATTCAGCGATATATCGAACGGGTTTTACGATTCTTTTTGATAACTGATGCGAAAGAATTAAATTCTTCAATACGTTTTCGATTTTATCGCTTTTGCTTTCTCTTTGTTCCGTGTCTGCTAAACAATAAATGTTTTTTTTTTGTTTTTGAGAGGACAGAACTTCACCTCCAATGGAACTCTGAATTGTGAAATTGAAAAATAAGTTTTCTCTCTAACTCTCAGAGATTCGTTGAAGATAAATGTCATTTCTCTATCCAGTTTTTAGTTTTTCTTTGTGAGGTTTACTCCTTTTAGCTAAATAAAATTGTTCATGTCCGGCACATTTGGCATCCTTTGCCGCTATATGTATAAATAAATTATATCATGAAGAATAAAATACACGCATACATACTAACACACTATATCAGCTTTGTTAATCCAGTATTGCGAAATTGTTTGAAGAATCTATTAAAATCATACTGTAGAAACCTTATAAATTTAAGTACTAGAAAAGGAAATAAGTGCAAATCACGCGCAGCAATCGCATTAATATAATCCATCTATTGGAATGATTTTTTGTATGCTTAGAGCATAGATTCCCTCTTTTTTCCCATAAACCACTTTTAATTTTCCATGGACCCCGAAGCCTTCCAAATAATAATTTTCAATTATTTTTCTCCCTGACATGAACCCCCTGTAAAACTATATGGACCCCTGTGGACCCTTTTGTGAACTTATGGCCTAGAGCGATATTATTTAATACTCTGCATATGCATCCTGAGGTACAGAAGTGGAATGATTGCTTAGTTGAAGAATGAAACATTGTGAGGAAGTCATTTCGTAATTATCATAAACGCTGCACTTATGGTGGTAATTTAGATCAATTCCTCTTCGCTTCTTTGTGCAATTAAGGAGGTCGAAATGAATCCAAAGGCATTTTAGAAGCATCGCCCCAGTGGATGCGCTATTCGTTCCGACCAAAATGTTTTCCCTTCCATAACGAAACTCCTGCACGTGTCTTCGATATCGTCAGATTCGATGGGAAGCTGTTGTCGTCAATGACCGTTAATACGCTGTATTTTTCCTACTCTTTTGCTCTTTGAAAAACAAGGGCCAATAATATATGAGATAGAAATCTCCGAGTCATTACCAATGTTAGCAACTTATGATGCACAAAATGTCTTATCAATTAAAAATTCGAAGTAATCGTAACGGAAGGTTTATATAAGGACAGCTTATGACACTTGATGTAGACGAATTCCTCTTGGTAAAAAACCAATTCCTTCGATAAGGGATCTCGGTATGATTCGAATTCTTATCCCATAGCATTCCTCTACACTAATTTCCTTTCCGTTCCGAGCATTACAGTTTAGCTTATCATTAGCTACCATTTCATCTACTAAGTATTTTTAATAAAATATACGATTTCCACTTATCCGTCTAGCGTAAGTTTTGGCAATGAGAGAACTTAAACCACGGCTGTTAATGAAGTAGAAATCTAAACCTCTAATGAGAGTGCTGCAAAATGAAACGTAATATGAGAGCAAGATTGCAATATAATATTGGCATTGATCGTTATGTATGTGGTCAGCTTTCGAAGTAAATTTAAAACTATGTTCGGGCTTCTAATCCCAGGAACCTTATTGCTGTTTATTAGAAATGTTTGTATTTTAAGTGGATCCAGATGGAAGCCTGGTTTCATCTATGTTATGAAGTATTGGAGACAATTGAGATACATTCGTGTTCCATGACCTCCGTAGTCTTTCAAATGCTTATGACCTACTTTCTGTGAAAAAAATTTTTGTTTCGTACTTAATTTTTCTTTCATATATGTTATTATCGGAGATATCAAACGTGAGAGCGATAGTTACGGTGATATTTTGTGAACTTGAGGGCGATAAATTACACTTAGAAATATATGCTATCTTCTGGTAATTTCAAACATGTGTGATCTTCAACGTCTTGTTTAATATTTTGACTTAAGCAACCCTAAAATGCCGCCAGGCTATCAACAACAGATTTAAAAGTAAGATTTCATGCCTGAAAAAACAATTTTGTTAGAATTCCTTGTTACTTTAGACTATATGCCTAAATATCACTATTGAATATGTAATTTAACTTTAGAAACATACTGATGGTATACTATCATACCACTTTAAAGGACAAATCGTCAATTTCTTTCCTTGCTCAATGATCTTGAGTCTTAAACAATATTTTCTTACGAAATAAGTCATTTAAACAATAGAGTTGTGAGGGAATAAAGAAATCAATTTAATGTGAAAATTTCAAGCAAGTATCTCTTGAGTTTGAATTTAAAAAGTCGTATCAAAGGGAATTTTAAGGTTTTCTCCAGATTAATACTGAGAACATTTCTATAAATAGCAATTGGATGAATATCTTCCGGAACTCATCATTCTCTTGTCAGATGCGCGGTAGAGCTTTCTGTGTTTTAGAGATTTTATTTTGTTTATTAATAGCAAGTTGAATAGGAATAGCTCGTAGAAAATAAGTGATAATATTGATCTAGATTAAATTAGTTAAGACAGGAAGAAAAGATACATACATGTCAAAGGCAAAAATAACTTTTCCAAAGAAAATTGTTCGCATTTCTATGTAACGAAAGAGTGTACAAACATTTAGGATGACATTCTGAACAAAATTTCGCATTTCGTTCACGTAATGATTGAATCATTATTAATTTGAGCTAAAAATTGCATGATTTAGAGACAATATCGATAACGGGAAATCGCCTTACTTAGCGGGTAATTATAAGAATTCCCATTATGGGTTTAATTAATGCTAACTAAAAAGACCTTATATGCGAAATTTTTCATTTAGGCATAATACTAATGTGTATTTTCGATCTAAGTTTTGTCTTTTTTCCCACTTTAGAATGCAGTATTGCCAGTTCAATAGTATTATTACACCTTCTGATTTGTTCGAACATTCTGCGAATGGTTTCAATGTTATGCCAGAGACTTCATAAAACGACTCTCCCTTGAATAGCATTAAATGGCTGCATTCATAGCAATGTGACAGTTATAGTTGGATGGCCGGAAGTGCATGGAGCTTTCGATGTTATTTCCGGTGCAACACAAAAGGAGTAGAGTGAACAGCAGCCATCAACCAAGACGATCTTCGCAATTAGTTCTGATCGGGGGTAATGAGCTGAAGCGCCAAAAGAGAGACGGCGGATCTCAAGAGAACTATCAATATGACTTGACCTAAATCAAAGAGAATCGCGGTATGATTCTATTTGAAAAGACTCACTAGAATTTTATAATGATGAAGTGAAAGGATGAAATGTGAGTTCGTTACTGGAGTAATTTGAAATGACATGTATCACAATCCAGTTTATTCATGGACTAGATTATGCTAATCTAAGTCACGTGTAACCTAAATGATATGTTTGAGGACTGATCAATCAATTTTTTGCACAGATTTCGCAAAAAAATTTGTCTGGGTAACTAACTATCATTCGAACGGTTTCAGTATTTATATTTAATAATAATAATAATAATAATAAAATATTTGACCGCATTAACTTAATAGGATTTAGAGTACGCTTAGCAAATATCAGACTGTATAGTTTATTCCTCAAATTTTCTTACGTTGTTTCCTTTCCCGTATAAAAATTGTTAAAAATGTCAACTTCTATACATGTATATATCTAAGCAAGAGGCGCCAAAGATCTAATAAAGACAAATCTCGACAAATGCACAGGAACGATGAGGACATTCGAAAACAACAAACATCACGCTTTTCCCCTCTAACTAACGATTTATCTAAAGTGATGAATACCTATTTATATAATTCTTCAATTTTCTGAAGACCTTTCGTATTTTCATTACCAGTTTACTCGTAAAAGATTTCTAATGAATATTTAAAAATTCTGGATTCCATTTTAAAGATAAATAATTTATAGAAAATAAAGTTGATAACAATACATTAATACGAATAAATTAAGAAAAATAGTCAGCAAAATTTACTGGAAGAAAATTTAATTTAATTTAAATTAATTAGTTAAAACAGTGGATTTTTTCCCTCACCCAAATGACTACGCCAAACACACGTCGCGCAATTGTCACACAAGTAGAAGAATTTTTTATTGAGAAGATGGCTCGCGTGTTTTGATTGGGCTGAAAGGTACTGCTTGATTTACGAATCAAAGTTTTGGTATTCCAATTGTGTAGGTGACCGACAGCGATTTCTTTCCCTTGTTACCGCTGTGGATTTTCAGTTATTTCCAAGCAGGGGGTCAAATGAGAGAACGGTCCCAAGGGATGAATGATGCTGATGAGGTGCTTCGAAACACTGTACTATCTCTGGCTTATGGGACAAGTACGCCAAGTAGAGACTTCATGTGCAACACTTTGAAGACTTTTAAACACGCGTTCTTTTTATTAAGTATATTGTTATTAATTATAATAGTTCATTACTACTTAAATTCCAATGTTAATAGGTTCTCATTTTATTTTTGGTATTAATCGTTATAGTATGTGCTAATTTAATCCACATTGTTGCTTTTACTATTAAATAAAGCCTTAAATGTCCAAGAAGAATGAAGTTTACCGTCTCCCTTTTGTTTGTGTTTTGAATAATTGGTATATTTGATGCAACTACCTAAATTTTTAATTACTACATAAATAATACATTTTAATGATAATTTTTTATCATAAAATATAACTAAAACATTCCCGAATATTTTCTTCATTAATTACGTCGATGTTTCCTTTAGAAGGAGTAGCATACAAGGTATTGTTATTCTTTGATGATAAAAATTAATATGTTTAACATTCAGATAAAACAAGCAGCACTTATTTGTGAGGAAAATCGATGGATTCAATTGAACGGAAGAGGAGAATACATACTCTTGCGAAATCTAAGAAAGCAAGGAATGAAACCGATGCAAAATTCATTAAAGTTTCATCGTTCATCAAAGAATTCTATTAACGAAAAGAAAAATTGGAACACGGCTGTTAATTAAAAAAAGAATATTTGGAACACGGCTGTTAATGAATTAGAGGGTAAATATCTCCAATTGCTAATAGCGAATCTATCATCATCAGGGGTATTGAAATGAACATCGGTGATAATTGGTGATTAAGGCCGGCAATCCGAGCCTTTCTGTTTTTTCCGAATACCGGTGTGATAGAGGTGCAGAGCGCCGATAAATACGGCTATTGAAGATTTCAAACCTCTGAAGAACTCTATCCCATCCTTTTTCTTTGCGCCTTTTCCTCGCTCATGATAACTACGCAGCTGAGACTCGATTTTTCCAATGTTTTTGCCGCATTACAACATACTGCGCATCACCTCAGAGTGATTATTCTCTCAGGAGATTTCTTAAACGGTAAGAATCCGCAAATATTAATCACAAAGGAAGTGGATCTGCTACCGCGTAGCGTACTATAGAGATGAGAGCTTTTGGTCACAACCGGAAGGAGTATTCGGGTCATGTTTCCTGCTGACGAAGTCACTTTTCGGAGGAATTCGATTAACACTTTTCGCTGATCTTTGCGACTCCAGACCAAATGTTTTACGCCGACGTGGCTTTCAACGAATGCCGTACGTGTCTTGATAATTCTACAACGCTATTCATCCCCCATAACGTACTTAATTAAAAATTCATAAATTTCATGGTCGTCGTTATTAAATGGCAAAGTAAACAATGCTTTGAAACTATTTGATCGAGTGCCCTATTTACACTCAAACATTGCTATACATATTTGAAAGTGAATTTTTTCAAGATTAAAGAAGGAACAATTTGAATAACCGCTTTTCATCGATACATTTATCAAACGGAACGAATGAAATACATATTTATATTATAAATATTAAAAAGATACAGCAATCTGTTTAAAAAATATCCGCATTCATTTCCCTCTCGTAAAACAGCAATACAACTATCCCTAAAAAAGGGTTGTTGCAAAATTATTTTCAAAACTTCCTAGTAGTAGTATTGTTAAAAGTGCTTCGACAGCTTAGGTCATTTCGCACATTGGCTCCCACCGGGAATCAAAACTTCCTATTGTGTACATAAATTGCCATTTCATACATCGCAAAGTAAAAAAATAGCTTTTTGTTCGTGATTGAGAAGTAAATCTTCCTATTGTTCGTACTTGACCTGTAAGATTTCAATGATTTGCTTTTTGTTTTAGCAAAATGGGCCTCCATATGCAAATGAATAACCTAATATCGAGACATGGTTCTTGATTATTGTCGTATATTAATTTTTTTACAAGATCATTATTTTTAAGATTGGCGAAACCACAAATAATTTTATGTGAAAATACGCTTCAGTGATTCTAAGACTTTACCATTTCCAAAAATTAATCCAGAAGGCTGGTTGGACTATCGTTCTCTTAAGTGCTAGCTAAAGCAAAAACAATGGAGAGGAAGCGAAGCTTACTTACAGAAAGAGCGAAAAGTTGAGATAGAATTCCCTTTAGTTTCCTCACCGAGCTTATCAGTGGGAAAAATTCATGCCGGTGTAGCTCCATGACTTTTTAAGTAAAACTTTTAGTAGAATGTGGTAACGAGTGAGAAAAATCCTATTGATGAGCAACTTAAATACCTTAATAATTTTCGTAATACCTTAGCCATCGAAAACAAAGAGCCAAAATTAAATGGAAGGTGCTCTTTTCTATCCTGCTTCTAAGGCGAAATGGAAGATATTATCAAATATTGTGATAACAAGAATAAATTTACTAATACAATCCACTATATATAAACACGTGATAAGGGCTTCAGTGCACACCATCATCTTCATGCCTGTGCTATTATGGAATTCCACAAAATTAAGGTCGAAACCATCCAGAGTGTGAAAAATATTACTATCAAGATGTGGTAGTGGATACCATTCTTCTTTACGTGTATAAAAATTTTGAGGTACCTCGGCTATACTAGCATTGAAATACTTTTGAGTATAAAATCAAAATTATTACATGCTTAATCTCGGTATATACGAAATAGTGATTAATAAAACCTAAGCTTAATGTTTACTTTCAAGGAAATTCGGCTTATCCATCATTAAAATACACCAGACCGTTGAATCTAAATTATTACGTGCTTTTCTCCTATGGATTCATAATTTTGACCAATAATGTATAGGCTTAGTGTTCCTTTTTTACTAAAGAAGCATTTGTTTGCTTGGACATTAAATGGACTGTGTGGAAGTAACCTCAGTTATGCTCAGGAACTCGATTGGCTGCTTGTTCAACCTTCGTCAGAGGTCATCATTCTCGTCCCTGAATTTAAGGGACAAATTACGCCACTGATCTGTGGATTATATTCTATGAGCTCCTTGCAAACTCGTTGCGTCATCTCGTATCACACTTACTCTTCCGAGAAACTCATCTGCGTGATTTATTCGACAGCGGCCGTGACCGCAGGTCGCTGAATAATTCACGAATGAAGAATTGATAATTAATCATAATTCCCCGTGATTTTTGCGGGATGAATTGATATTGCGAATCCGCCATAAGAACTCTCTTATTTGAGTCTTCGACGTCATCGCCTTCGACGTCATCGCCTTACGAATCACCTGTTGTTTTGAATTCGCGATAAAAGATTGTTCGCCATTACTTTTTGTTGAGGACTTGGAAGTGGTGTCTCCGGCTGAAATTACATGAGAAGTGTACTCCGTTCTCTAATATTTTAGTCAAAGACAAAGGTAATGTCAAGTGCGGACTTTTGTTTAGTGTAGCTATTTAACTGCAACCTCTTAATCTATCGATGCTTCATTAACTTTAACACGTATAATGGAGTTCTATATTTTCCCGTAATATATTTACCGTTTAATCGAAATGATAAATTAGTGAATGCGCCTTTGCTGTGCAGTAATTTTATGCAATGTCATTTGTCAGAAATTCATTGTCTATTTCCAATTAAATTTTCTGTACTTCTATTTTCTTTGAGGTCCGGATAGAATTATTTAAAAATTAATATTTACATGTATAATTATCTCTGATTACACATTTACAAAACTATTTTCATATGGCGTTCGATATAAAGGATTAATATTTCTTCATCTTCATCAGCGGATCTTTCCAGAATAAATACTCGACTCACATGGCCTTTATAAGCTTAAAAGATCAATCAGTATTCGTGCCTTTTCAATTCATGTCAAAGAACTCTTTTGTATTCCCAAAATATTCATAATTCTTTAGCTAATATTTCTTTCCTGTTTAAAAATGTATCGATAAACCTCTTTCTTTAATAGCAGCTCTAAGAAATTCTCGCATTCAGATCTCGATGCCAATAGTACCAAAGAGTGGTTGTGTATCACCATAGATGCATTATGATTAGTTACCGATAATGGAAAATAAATGTAGTGCTAAAGAAGCAAAGTATAAACCACAAAAATGCTCTATCAATGAAGACTTGTTGATAACAAATCGGAGCATAACCATCTATTTGGAAAATATCAAATGTAGAATTTAAAAATAATCCCAATAGACATGCATTACGAACTGAGTTATTAGCAATGCTAGCCATTTTGAGTCATGCAAGGAATCTGATAAAATTTCACGTTTTCATACAATGATTAACAAGTAAAGTTGTCGTATAAGTTGTTCGAAATAATTTTCGTGAATTAAACTGACGAAATTCGCCGTATGTAAAGTAAACAAGACTTGATCTCAGTGAGATGCAAATATTATTTATATATTTTACAATATCGCCTAATTTGTCGCTAATACTACATTGAATAACTAAAAAAATGATCTACTTATACAAATACGGAACATTTGTGTTAATAACCTTGTCCATTAAGCACAAAAGTTTATGAACTAAGTTTATTTTACGTTGACTGCTATAAATTGCAAGATTATCTCAAACCACTTCAGACATAATTTGCGTTTGACAATCACCTCTTATTATCCTACAAAGACCTTAGATATAAAAAAACAATATCAGTTCGTAATAAAAAAGAAGAAATTTACTAGAAATAGCATGAGCAGCATTTTCACACATTTCACATTTTCACCCATCGTATGATGGGTGAAACCCTCAACTAGATGATCTCCTACACATCTCACATTTAGTTATCGGCTAATATCATAAATGCGTTGTAAGTTATTTACTGTGAATCATAAAGATCTGTGTTGCCTTGCCTAAGTACTTTTTGCGGTATTTCGAGTGTAAACAGTATCTCGCGAATTGCTCAATCTTTATGATTCGGTCTCCTTCAATACGACTACGAGTCCTTGTCCCGGTTCAATATCGCATCACGTATATTATTGGTCCATTCATCTGATTGCTCATCGATGAGAAGTAGTAAGGACAGGTGAGCAATACCCATTTCCGAATTCCTCGAAACCAAGGGGAACGCATCATCTTCAAATATGACGAGAGTGTGGAATCCTGCTGCGATTGGACCTTCAGCCTCCGATTTTAGTGATGTCACGCAGTTTGAACCTTATATCCACTGAGGGAGACTGGAGATAAATATTGGGAAAATCATGTGCGAAGGTTCAGCCGGAGAGCTTCCTTTTCATGCAACTATCCTTAGGGTGTTACATTCGCGCAATTTGCAAATAAGGAAGGTAAACAAACGCGTTCTTGGAGGAAAATAAGTTTGAGTGAAAGAGTACGTATTCATGTGAGGATTGTAAGAAGTCAATTGAATCCGTAGGGAGCTTTTTATAGCAAGATCATCTCCTCGTTGGAGTTTTTTTACTTCGCCTATTCCCTTCTCTTTGTTGGTGAGTCTGTTTCGCAGTTTATTTTGTTTGAGTCACGAAGGAGCAATTAAAGAAAGGTTGTCAAATTTTAAAATAACTATTCTTTAAAATAAATTAATTTTTGATAATTGTTTAGAAAATTAAATTCTCATTATTTCTAAAGATATATAAACATTAAAGACTGATAATTTTGTATTATTTGAAACCAACTTACATTACATTTAATTATTTAACTACTGAATATTTATCCATATCAGTACTAGTATCTGCTAATTCGGCCTCGACTTTGTGGCATTTCATGCTAAAACTTGAGAAAAAGAAGAACGCTTGTATACCTTCACCACAGTAATTCATCCACCTGAGGATGATCTTATAGATCGAAACCATGGTCGTGAGTTAATAAAATTACTGTGGTAAAGGTTAAAATGTTTTTCTATTTCTCATGTTTTACCGAATTAGAACAGTAAAATTACGTCACTGAAGAATAACTAGTCTTGGAATTATTACTTTTTACGCCATGAACAATTTGCTCATTTGGCAAAACGTAATGGTAGCACCATAATCTAAGGTGCTACTATATCTATCACTGAAAGATAGAGTGAGCCTTAAAAATGTATAGAATTTTATTAAAAAACGACCGGTCAGGTGTCGATGAAATTGTAGAAATTCTATTGTTTAATACTTTTAATTGTGAATTTCCCGAAGTGAATGCTCCCACAATCGATACTAAATCCTATGCTAAATAATGAAATGTTATATATATGAATATAACATGTTATATACATGAATGTATATATACATGTTATTACTTGTTTCAATTGTGCAATGATTGCAGTTAAGAGATTGAAAATTTGCTGATATAACTTATTCCCTTCTAATATACCATTAGTTTGGTAAATTATTATATTAGATGAAAATAATTTATAACAAATAAAATATAATCGTCAATACACTAAAAAGGCAGTCGTGAGAATAAAGAAACCAATTAAGTTTAAGCTTTTCAAAAATAAGAAATTTCCACTTATAGAGGTGCATCGACGATAGGAAACCGTCTTGTTGAATCCATAGTTCTCGCCATGTACGAAACTAAATACTTATTTGATATTTTAGAAGCACGAATGAGCAGAAGTCATCAAGGGCTAATCTTTCATTGGAGAAGGAGACCTGTAAAAGTTGAACTGATTGTAGAACTTCGGAAACCTTTTCTAAAGTCTATGCCATAGTTAAAAATGTCGAATCCATTTACGCCGAGTAGTAAAAAAATGAATTCAAGTCACCTGAGAAAGGAATTTTATGCCTGGAAAATGCTTTGTCTGAAGAAAGGTTTCTGTAAAGGTTTGCTAATATTACGTACGTTATTTATTTCGATGACCATAGCAGAATTTTACCCATGGAGGCAAGACTAGACACTCGACTGTATAGTCTTTGCGGCATAAAATTCACCAAAGGTGACACTGAGCTTGCGAAAGTTCCGTGACTGCCTGTTAAAACTGTCTTTATTTCAGCTGCTTTATACGCGAAATATCTTCTTTGAGGCAAAAGATTCGATGTTTGATGATTAAATTGATTGCAGCAGTAATATATAAATATGTTTCGGTAAATACAACTCTGTTCAAGATATATGCTTGATACAAAATCAGTACTGTAAAATTCTGATCGCAAATGTCATACATATTATATTTTCTTGTATCTTCCCATTTTAACCTAATTAATTCCCGCGATTGTGTTTAAGAATTCATTTTCGATTTGAAAACTGTTTGAATTTTAATTTAATCGTTGCCGTAAATGAAACATGACTAAGTGTTTTTGTTTTATAATATAAAGCGTTTTTAATGTGTGCTTAATAACTATACATATTATATTACACTATTAACTCAGAAAAAGTTAAAAGTAACAAGTAATATATTTGGTGGAATTTCGTTTAAAAAAAAATTTCGTTTTCGATTTTTTAACTTAGAAAAAATATCCATCAAATAACATACTTCCCATTATCACGTAGAGTTACGGATTTATTACTTCCATGATTTCATGCACTAAAGTATCCGCGAAGATAAGCAATCAAATTTCCATTCTTATAGTCTTGTAATTGCTACTAAAGTTAAACATTTCCAAGGCAAACGATGGTAAGTCTAAGCAAAGTCTTTGATGTAATTATTCTTCGCAGTTTTGAATTATTTGATATATTTGCACCATTAATTAGTTATCTTAATGGGGTGATTTGATACTTTCAGTTCCTCTTTTCGTGTTTATCAATCAATATACTTGGGAATCGACTCAAAACGGACGCTTATTCTTATTATATTTCCTCAGGTTTTAAAATCGTCTTTAAATCTTTGAATTTAGCCGTGGTGTGACCATTTTAATTTTAGACTCGCCACATCCGTATTATTTTTCAACATTTTTGTCTCGAATAAAAGAGTGCTCCACTCTGAGAAACTGCACCGTGCTCGTCATCTTAAGAGAGCGTCCTTCACCTTAATGCATCTCTCAGAGTGGGAGATCGTTAGGAAGTTTGAGGTGACAACAGCTGACAGCCTCAAAGAAGCACATACACATATATAAGCAGATACACATATTTCGTCACCTTTGAAACATTTCACGCGCGAAGTAAGATTTTAGACTGCATTTTCCAGAAATTGTCACGCACCGTAAAACCTCCTGAGGTTATATTTAATAAGCTATAGCTTGACTTTGTGGTATAGTGCCATACTTATACATACTTGAGGAATAAACAATGTAACTTCCACAGGATATTTCACAGATACTATTTGGCAAATGATGTAGGAAATAAAGTGGTTTATAATTCGTTGAGTACCTCCTATGGATATCACACCTGATCAGGGATAGTGAACCTTTTGTCGAAAGTGTGCCATATTGGTTAAATTAAAGACTCGGGTGCCAATGTGGTGCCAAAATACAGCGTGGTACGCTCACGCTACCTCTGTCATTACATCAATGATGGGCTTAAGATCTTGCTATTGACGAAAGCTATTGTTAATTTGCGGAATTCGCAATTAATTAATAAGGAAATTCTTTTAAATCGAAGACTAGGTAGCAAAAATTGTGCTTTTATAGTTCTTCGATCCAAAATAATTCTCCTACATACCACATACGGCTCAAGCTCATGGCTGCGTGCTCATAAGGAATGCCTCAGGTTCGTCACGTCTGCTTTAGGCCTACAATTCGTCTCTCTAGACAAGCGTTACTTAGTCGGTGCTTGTCCGGCTACTGGTTCTCATATTCTTCATATAGTCTTGTATGCTCCGTCACATAATCTAAATATCAAAATTAAACAATGAAAACCTATCGCTCTGATCTGTATATAATGCACAGAAAAAAATAACCTTGATCGCTGTCCTCATTATGATTTTAAATTTCAGTATTAACTTTAGATATCTGCCGCGGCAAGACGATGCGTCCTACGAAAAGTTAACTTAAATGGAATCCAGTTTCGTTTATAGTTACAAAATTATTAGATAAACATCATTGAATAAATATTTTACCAATAAGTTGTTGATGAATGGCTATAGTTTATTCATGAATTTTAAAAATATCTTGCAAGAACATTAACATGACTTTCCAATATTACCTATTCTGCAAGACTTTTTAGTGTTCCTGATATGTCCTTACAGAAACAAAATTTTTTAGCTCTCGTGGTTTATGGTTTGTATAAATAATTCTCGGAATTCCACAAGGTAACATCTTGGGACATTACTGTCGACAACGTTTCGATGAGGCACTCTGGCGTCTTCAAGGAAAGAAAAATTATTTATACAGACCTCCAGACAAACACCCCAGCGTCTAACGAATTGTCATCAGTTTTTAAGGTATTAGTAATAAATTTCCATAGGTGATCCTTGTGGTTTATATGTGGTCCGTGCTCCATATTTTTTAAGTGCGAGAAAATCTGATCTACAAGAGGAGAGAAATGCCATTTACATCGCATCGCCAGCAGACCGAGTTGGCTGTTGCCGAAAACAAGAGGGTAGTGAAAGACTAAAAAGACTTCTATGGAGGTATCCTATTCCTACACCAGATTGTGTTCTGTTCCTTTGGGACTGGTATGGGCAAAGTGCCATCAAAACGTCATGCAGTTTGGCGCCAAGTACTCACAAGTTGCAAGAGATTGAAGTCCCATCGCCCTGAGAATCAATCTATGAAAGGATCCAACAATTCTCCTTGATGACTCGAGTAGCAACACTCTACGTACTTTTCTGTGAAGAGTTTTTCATCAATTTTCAAGATTTGGCTAGAGCAGATTTATTTCCTTTATCAACACGTTAAAGGTTCCTAGAAAGGGCCCACGCCTAAGCTGGCAAATTAAATTTCATGCCACTCACGATGTATGGTTTTCAGATAGAAAAAGGAATAAGGAAATTAAGTCGTAAGGAATTTCTGAAGAAATTCTCTCTTTGACAACTGAATGATAAGTTTACCCTAACCCAAACTAATGGAGTAAGCTACTTGCACTCAAGCTCCTCTCGAAAACGGAGAATAAATATTTTTTTGGAAGTATTAGCTTAATTCATACATTATCCCTTGCGAAATTCTTATAGACGATTTAATATGGCGGCACAAAATATAACCTCTCCAAAGAAAGATAATTTGTTCCAGAAGCACTTACATTATCCAAAATACGACTTCCAGTTGAATTTTAAATTACACATGATCTACGAAAGAAAACAAACTGTTTCACTAGCAAATACGAATGAGATCAAACGAAAGCTGAATGACAAATTCATTTGCAGAAACTTCATTTACTTTTAAATGGGGATACCGATTACGGCTACACTTCACTCTTGGGAGCAATCGTATCTGTTATATCTGTTATTTCACCTTGTTCAGACCCCTTCTGGAATATGCGGCAAGTATATGGGATCCGGCGGATGTAACGTGTACTCGCGAACTCGAGAAAGTGCAGAGTAAAGCGGTTCGTTTTGTTAAGAAATGCTACGATAAAAAAGCAAGCGTTACAAAAATGCTCTCATATGTAGGTTGGGAATCCTTGAAAGAAAGGAGATTGGAAGCTAGGCTGCGATTGCTTAATAAATTCAGGGAAACTACATTTTCGGAAGATACAATCGGTATCATGCAACCCCCCTGTTACCTCGGTCGATCCGATAATGACCGTAAGTTAAGAGGAATAGATGCTAGGACGAATCGTTTTAGAGATTCATTCTTTCCGCGAACAATACGTGACAATAACCGAATAAGGAAGTAGTATAGATTCAACTGGTGTTTACACCCCCTGCCACACGCCGAAAGGCGGCTTGCAGGGTATTAATGTAGATGTAGAATCGTATAAACTCTTACTTGAAACATAAATATAACAGTACAAATCGATTTAGATTGGTGCTGGTTGATATTTGCTTTAGTCGAGTCATTCCCCCAAGGAATTTGGAAGAAGATTTAAGAAACAAGGAAATTTGGAAGGAGATTCAAGATAGGAATAATTTATAACGTAATAAATTCTGGAAGGATAGTGAAAATAATATTTTACGTAAGATTAAAAGGACTAAAAGAAATATGGTGGAATTTTATTTTTTTATTGCAGAAATAAAATGTTTATTTCGCACAGAATTTTATGGAAATTAAACATTTTATTTCTTCTTCAATTTTTTTAACTTTGCAACCCACAAAGCAACTACAAAGCAACCAAACCATATAAACAAGAAGGGAAGAACAGTGAATCAACAGCAAAAAATAAGGTAGAAAAAGATCTTAATGAAAAAGGTATCAAATATTGGGTGAAGAGTATGTGTGTAGGGGAGAGAGAGGGAGCAGGTTGACAGCAAGGGGAAGTGATTTGGGAAGAAGTGATTGTTGGTGAGGGTGTTGATTTTGTTGAATGATCTCCGTGAATTATAGATACTCTAATTTGCGGTAATTCTAATTCTCAACGTGACAGAGTAGATGTAAAGTTGGAATTATGTTTATTTCCAAGTAGTTGTTTTGCAAAATGTAAAGCGTGTTGATTGCTAATGAATGAGCGTAAGTAATCTTCGGATATATTATGTAAGTTACAGGTAGTTTACTACTGTAATCTGGCACGTATATATTAGTATTTGATCCACCTAAAGAAGTATATAAAATGCGTAGGGAAATATTTATGTTAATAATCACATAATATGAAATATAAAGGAACATTCTTTAGAAAGAATTTATTTTCATTTACTAGGAAGACAACAAATTGGAGATTTGAGATTAACTGTACTTAGAAATGAAAAACGATTAAAATATCATTTTTTTCATATATCGTCTGTCAGATTTATAACCTCGGACTTTCTTAAAGGTTTTAAAGAATTATTTTTACTTCTTACGGTGACGGTTTTCCCGTTTAACGTTAAGCTTTTGTTGATATTGGAGTAATCTTTAAGTATGAAAATAAAAGGCTATACAGGCTTACGGAAACAACACTCTAAGGCTTTAATCTAAGCTGGCACTCTAACCCCAATGATCTGACATTTTCTCACGCCTGATTCCTGCATTACGGGATCTTTGTATCCTGGAATTGCAATTTCTCGCCGGATCGCATCCAAACCATCCGTTATAAAAAGAAATTCCGTTACCTCCGAAATACGTGATCGCCGCCGTATTTTATAGAAAGGGTTTTTGGGCGGCGAGAGAACCGGTTTAAGAGTTCCACGACTTTTACTGTATTTGGTGTGTTTCCAAACGAGGAAGCTACTAGTTCGGAAGAACAGACGGGATGCGAATATTTCATCCCACGAAAAAGAAACGCGAATTCATATTTTAAATTCAGATAATGAATTCGAAAATATTTTCTCTCCAAGAATTCCTTCTCTAGTGTCTAAAATCTTACTTGACAGTGACATTTTATCTCTCTTAAGATTTATCGTACACCACGTTTCTTGGTCTATTTAGTGAGCTGTACAGTTAGTTTTTCAACATATATTGACTGTATTCATAAAAGATCAAAATTAAATTATTTAATCTTCAATTTATTTACTCTGCAGAGAACTAAAATTGCAAATATTAATTCTAATCCCGAAAAGTGTCAGAATTTAGATAATTCGAAAGTTGTAACTGCTCTAAAAATGATCGAATGTGGAAAGCTATTTTTAGCTAAAAATTGTCGATAGAGGGAAGTGACTGTTATCATTAAAATTTTTAATTTGTAATTAAGATAAAATAATTTATGTGAGTGAGTCATTCAGTCATTATAGAATAATAAATGTATACATTGGAAGTAATACATAGTAGCATATACAAGTTATCGATCAGTAGTTATAATAATCATTGGTTTTTAAAGTTTAAAAAACAGAAAAACAATTATTATTTTATGCTTTCTTTCTGACAGGTATTTTATCAAAGGCTGTTAATACATGTATTCCTATCTGTTAACCCTCAATAAGTTCATGTTTTTGTTGAGAAATTTTTCTATTGCTCCATAATATTAAATTAAGGTTTAATTAAAATTTTTTAAGGAAAATGGAAGTGTTCACATATACATTATCATTTAATGTGAAACAAATTTTCCATTCGATTTTATAAATATTGTTGTTTATTTCATTCAATTTGTTTCAAGTGGAATGAAATATTCCGATAAGAAATGTGATTGAAATTAACCATGTGAATGAGGGAGTGTATCTCAAGTATTGAATGTAAATACTAATAGTTTCTAAAATAAAAAATACACGAAAGAAAAATAAGCTGACGTTAGCAGACTGAGAAGCTCTCAATAAGTTAAATTGGCAATGATTCAACTTGAATGCGTAATAATCGTTAGTAAATATTTCCATATTCAGGATTTCTGATTCTTGTTTTACACAGGGATTTTAAAAAATAAATAAGTATGTACTTATAGTGTTAATACGTATTCTAAGTCTGTAGGAAGTAATATGACTTTCCGTAAATAGGTATGGGATAGTGAAATATTAGAGTACTAAGTTAACAGGTAACAATTATTAAAATTATAATTGTATTTAAACAAAAAATTGTTTTACAATTGATTATACTTATTTTTATATTCAGTGATTGAGTTCTGGATGTATTCTTCTCTTCCGAAATCATATCGCACGAATGTACGATCGAATGCAATTTGAGGGAAAAGGAAAAAATTGTATTCGATGAATTTGTTTACAGAATCTTATCGAGTTGCTCGGCTGTGTCATTCAAAATAAACATCAACCTGGCGACGATTTCTCCGAGCCAGAATACTCTAGCTCTTGACCCCTACTTACTCAGTCATTCAGTGTCCTTCACCCCTCCCTTCGAAAAGAACCTTCATCCATTTCTCGTCATTTCAAAACCTTTTCCTGTCTTCCGTCAGGTGGATACTATGGACCTGGATGCCATCACCTCCAACTTGACCTCGCCTCTGAAGCGCCTCAGAAGCCATCTGCCGGCAGCTCCGCGAAGCAAGTACACCGCTCCGCTGTTCCACGTGGGACCACTTCTGCCTCACGTCAACCTCCCCGGGAGACCCAATCGGGTGATAGTGCTGGACGTGGATTTAAAATTCAGAGTGGACGTGTCACTTTTGCAAGACGTTTTTAATTCGTTCGGGAAGGATTACATGATGGCCATGGGCCCTGAACTTTCGCCCCTGTACAGGAAATCGTTCGAAGAGCACAGAAAAAAGTTCCCGGGCTCGCAGCTAGGCCTTCCGAGGCCCGGGTTTCAGGTGAGGAAGGGGTCTCATGCCAATATTTTCTTCACTTTATTACATAACTGATGTCATAGATATGTCCTGGAGCAATCATTATTTGTACTATCTTTTCTGTGCTATCTCTTTTCATCTTGTCATATTTTATATTCTTACGAAGATAGATTGGCCCCCGATTTAAAGATGATCCAGCTTACTACTTACTTTTCAGGGTGGCTCTATATGTTAACGTAGATAAGATCGACAGCAATAATTGATGATATAATAAATCGGATTGGATGTCTACCAGTAGATGAGATTAGGATACTGGTGGAAAATTTCGGAAAAATCACCGAAACAGAGCTCATCAGTATATGTTGTGACTTCGTAATTCCAGTTAATGGCTATCGCGTATTCTGTGGAAAATCCTCTAAGTATTATTAGAGAACAATTTTATACATTTTATAGGCATTGAGCCCAAGCGTATTTAGAGCCAGTAGAGTAAATAGTACTAGTACACCACCAGCCATTAGACTCAAAGAAATAATACGTGAATGTATGCCCATAAAAAATCGTTTCTCATCCCTTGATATTCCTTTCTTTTTTGTATACTAATTTCAGGAAATATTTTTCTCAAAAAGAAAATTTTCTATTTTTGCTATTTTTAATTTATTCCTGCTTTCTTATGGTTTTCATGGCATTACGGCATTAATAAAATTAGAAGTATTACTATTAGTAACTGCCTTATTCTGCTCACAAAAAGGGGTCTTAATTGTTTTTCCAGTGTCGTGGGGGATCTTAATTTATATAGAATGCGCGTCATTAGTAGGCATAGTCTTGGTGGTGAAAATAACTGACAAAAGGTCCTCCAAGAAAAAGTACGAAAGAACTTACCAGACACAAGAATTGGCTTTAAGAAAGCAAAAATTACCATAAGAATTATTCAGGCAAAAGAAATATTTTTGATCCTCCTAAACATTACAGTTAATTGAAATAAAGTCATTTTTAAAAGAAATGAGAGATTTTAAAGGTTCCTTCTGGAAAGATTATCTTATTTCTGTTGCTATTCTTGAATGAAATTTCTAAATATTTCCCTTGTATTTCCATTATAAAACTGGGAATGATTCGTAATTTTTCCCTAAATGTATTGGGTGAGAAAGTATACCCTCTGCTTTTTGCAAATGTAATTTTTGATGATGTATATGCCTACATATACATCATCATTTTAGGCACCATAATATTTGCTAGGAGTTGAAAATGGCAGTAACGTCCGACCCCTTTCCTAATCTTGAATACAAAAATATAACCGCAAACTTGTATCTCATTCGAACAGCGTTTCCAAGCAGAATCGCCAAACTTGACATGGAAACTCTTAAATGATACCTCTGCAAATTCTCATTAAGAAAATAAAACATTAATATATGTACTTCATGATTGAATTGTTGAATACAGTATCAGGAAATTCTACGATATAATTACTAACTTACATGTATTGTACATTGACCAGGAAGATTCCGACATAGGTCTTAGTTTGAGAAGTTACAAGCAAGTTTCCATTTAAAGGTCACTAATAATTATCTACATGGACCACCTCTATTTTAAAGTAGAGTTTTTCAAGTAAAAAATCGTATAGAGCTCGTGCAGCTTTTTCACTTATATCAAACACTATAATTTTTTGCATTTGATGTTTATTTTGAAGATTACAGATGGAAATTTGCACATGTTCTATTTTGTATATTTTTATTTGTCGAATACAGATAGGGAGCTACCTCCTTCTATTTAACTGTACATATCGACTTAATACTCAATTGACAGTTTCACAGGTTTTATTTTTCCATTCATAAATGCATTATATACTAAGTACACTAGCTGAAAATGGCATAACTTTAAAAAATCATGTAAAAAACTGAGTAAACATACGTAAATTATCAAAATTTAAATGAAATAAAATCGTTAGCCTGGGAATGAAATCACATTTAGAGATTGGTCAATGAGCAATAAAATGACAATACTTTGTGAGTTAAATAAAATTTTTCCTTGACTATGATACGAAAGACGGGTGTCAATCGAAATCTATACAAGAATAATACATGGAAATGAGTGGTTCAAACTGTTGATCTCCAATATTATACCGACATTATGAAATTTAATTAAATATAGATTTCTATAATTATATTTCCATCTTTTAAAAACTGAGAGAGAGAGAGAGATGTTCAGTTCTAAGGGATTGAATCCGAAGCGGCGATCACAGCCAACAAAGAACAAACATTTTGAAATAAATACGGTGCTATTAAAGTAAAATACTATTAATTCTATTCTATTAATTCACAGTAAAATACTATTAATTTCTATTTTTGGTTAAAATAATATTATTATGAATAATGCAGTACTTAATATCCTATCTTAGGCGTGTGTGTATAGTTATATTTATTAATCCTAATACAAAACTAATAAGAAGAACCATCCAAGTTTCTTGTAGCCTATTTTTCTGCCTCTAATTAAGGGTTAAATATTGAGGACAGAGGGATTGGTGATGACTGTAACTGAGGGTAGAATTCAGGAAACAGTGGGGAAGATAGAAGATATTGGATGGCATGAGGGGAAATGTAGTTAACTAGTTGGAATTGTAATTAACTATAAGGAAATGAAAGAGATGGCACTTAATGGGGATTTTTGAGTGCACTTGAACCTACCGAAAGGTACTCATACTCATATATGTGTGCCGTAGTTGGACCATCGTTAGGTGGGCAGCTTCAACTACTGTCTGGAACACATTACAAACTTACAAAAAAATACAACAAGCTTCAAATAGAACAATACCCCCTTATAACTACTCTAATACATATATGCCCCAGACATCTCGTATTATTAATGTTTTCATTTCTTTAATTTTCGAGTTTATCGATCCTTAAATATATCGTGTTACCCTCCCCTTCTTACAGTGCACCAAGATGATTATTATCACTATCATAATTCCTGTATTCCATCCATATCTGAAAAGCTTCCCGTCTTTCAGGAATATTTATCGCTAACAACTTTCTCCAAACAAAGTCAAGGCGAAATGAATGACACCGCCGATAGATATAATACGCGTCTTTCATTATGGATCCCCATCTTTCGGAAACCGACGAAAGAAAAATTATTCCCAAATTTTCGAAGCGATACGACATTGTGGAAAAAAGGTCTCTCTCCACTCCAATTTTCATGTACAGAATTTCATCTGCAGAAAAAAATCAACTTTTTCTACGTCTAGGAAACCACATTCTCGGAAGGCACCACGTTGGTAACTGAAATAGGCGGTGTTAAATATTTATGGGTGTTTGAAAGAGATCGGAAAAAAAGCAGTCGCAGACTCTCTTCCTTTCCAAGGACCGAGTTTAAAACGCCCTTATGTTTTAAGGCGGAATGTTTATGGGAATGCTGTTTCCATGGGGATTTCCCCGACGGGAACGTCTGGCAAAACCCCCTCCAGGGAAACACATGATGGAGAATTCGCTCTAAGGCAGGGAAGTCCGGAGTAAAACGTGTTGATGAAGATTTCGTCGATCCCATGGACCCACAATCTCCATGACTCCCATTCGAACGGAACACATGTTTCGGATCAGTCTGATTTTCAAAGAGGAACCCGCGCTGCTTTCGAAAAAAGTGAACCGAATTTTACCAAGGAGACCAATTTTGTTGTTTATAGCCGAAGGGAAGATGAAGCGCCAACTTTATGTCGCATCTTTCGAGATTCTGATGACGAAATGTAATCATCGTCTATGTATCATGTCGTTGTCGAACGATTTTTGAATTAGGTAAGGAGAAAAGTAACTTAGCAAAATTCCACTTATATATTTTGCCAAGTTATTTCCCTCCTCACCTAGGATGGAATTGCACAAAGTAACGGCTTCGTCGATTGATTTTTGAATTTATTTTAGAAATATTTATCGGTTTTACTGAAAAGTTTGCTGATATTTTCATTATAATACATAATATATTTATTATCTGAAAATTACGTTTTACATATAAAATGTATATATAAAAGAACTAGATGAAACTTTTAAAAAATATGATTGAAATATGCAAGAGAATAGTATTCTGGTCTTTAGAAATTCATTTTACAGTAAACTATTGAAATTATAGTATGCAATCAATGAATTATATATATCATAAATGTCTTAAGTCCCCTAGAGGGCAAAAGAAATTGGAATACTATAATTACGTCCGTCATTTGTTTATATATACATTTATGCTAATACAACCACGAATGCTCGTAATTTTCATTCACGGAACAAAATTTTCGTTTAATAATCTCATCCCAGAATCTAAAAGTGTTAAACTTAGAAAATTTTACACCTTTAGATTCTCCCGTGGCTTTCATCAAAATAAACGTCTTTTAACAATTTTTCATGTAATTTTTTATAAAAACATCATTTTTACTGTTAAGGTTTGTATGGTAAATTGATTAAGTATTCAATGCATCATATCTATGGGAGACGAAATTAATTTTAGGCATTGAAAGAAAATCTTGAAAGTATGTCTGTTTTTCTCTTTAAAATGATTTACAATGTGCATTGTACATACTTGCAAAAAGTTATTGTATGTACTTAGAATCTATGTGACGGAATTGGTAATCGATAACCCTTATAGACTTACAATGTTTCGTTATCTTTATGAAGACAACTGAATATTAAACATTAATTACCACCCAATAACATTTGGTGTTATAATTGAACATAAAGAAAACGAAGAGATCAATTCATGGTATTTATTTGAAATACTGTGGATAACTATGGAAGTTTGTAAAATTCTTAATATACTATACTAATCAATTGGAAAGATACAATATGTCAATAGAAATGTTGTTAATTTCCAGTTGATTATGGAGAAGTTCTAGCAAGTATCGCCCGAAAGCATTAACTATATATGACACTACTTCAGCTAGAAATTTGTATTTCCATACTGAGAATTAATTACACCCCGCAGTACCACGGAAATAATCTATTGGCTGCGTTATTAGATCAAAGTTATCTGTAAAATCGGTCGTGCGTGCGTATATTTCTACGTTTTGGTTCGGTTATTCTAAATACCAAGCTTAAACAATTCCTATTTTAGACAAATTTTACACCCTTCAAGCAGGTTCAAAAGACATTTGTCATTAAAGATAATATTACATGTAATATTGTTGATCATTTTGAATTCACATTAATTTAAACATCCGTTCTACCAATAAGATATAATAATTTTATTTGTAATTATGTAATACTCAGATTTTATTTTTAATTTTATCTATCTATAAATGTTATTCCCACTGAAGATGAAACTTTCTCATGAAATAAAATGATTGATTTCAAGATTGTGAGGAATTTTTGTGAGGTTACATAATTTAATCCTAAAGCTCTTAAGAAGACTTCATTACCATTACCTGCTGACAGAATGGAAAATTTTGCAATGCAAAAAAATCCAACAAATTATGAAATTAAAATTCATACCGATTATAATATTCGCGCATGACCGTGGAACTCGAAAAGCCGGTTCACAAACTGATACGGAAAAAAAACAATAAGCATGTATTTCCACAAGCTATCCTTCTTCAACTTTCGCTCATCCCACTTTCTCGGATGTGTTGGCACTTGCTATCGGGCCTTCTGGAATCGTGTCACCATTCGGACACCCTTCCAAAAATTTATCCTCGTTGCATCATTCACTCAATGCAGAAGAGGTTGTCGTTGAGTATTTCTCTTCGCGGAGATGTGCAAGGTCTAATTTTTTCTCACGTACGATATTTCGATCGTAAGAATATTATGAGGAACTGAAGTCATCTCATGCGTGGTAACTTTTCTCATGCTATCACTTGGTTTGGAATTCCGCTATTCCAACAATTCTGTAAGCATCTACTCAGGGCCGGCTTTAAACAATTGGCGGCCCCAGGAAAAACGCATTTGGCGGGCCTCCCGTTTGTAATATTGTAAATTAAATAATGGTTTAAACCTGAAAAATATAATAACAGGCTCTTTTTACATTGAATAATAAACTAAATTACTAAGATTCTTTCTATCTAATGTTGTTGTGAGTTATTTGAGAGTCAATTAATGATAATAATCTTGTAATGTAATAATTTGGCGGCCCCAGGCGACCGCCTTATTCGCCTGCCCATAAAGCCAGCCCTGCATCCACTATCTATTATTTGAGGCACGGATTTCAAATAGGATTTCATTACTTTGGATAATGTAATAGTTTGTACCAAAATGCTCATTTTTGGCAGTACAAAGGGTAGTTTCATCGCTCGTCGTTCTCATCACAAGTCTGAAAAGAAATTGTGACTAGTGTCTCCTAACATATAACTAACATTTTCGCATTATTACTGGAGAAAAGACGTCTACTTATGACATTAAATACAGTATCTAAGAGTCATTTATACTTTTAAGTATTTCATACCATATGGATATAAATATTAGCTGCAGATCGGGTTTGGAACATGCTTTGGGTTCTTAAATATAACCGGAGAGACTTTTCGTTGCTTTGGAAACAAGTTTTGATTTCCGAAGATTGGTCTTATGTCTATCTGTATGGTATTCAGCCGGTTGGTATCTCAACCCCTCCAACAGAAGCTACTAAGAGTTCAATCAAGGAAGCTTTTACTTTGTGGAACTCCATCCTAGTAAATGGGTGGGAATAACTGCAAAAATTCCACTTGTTTAAAAGTTTTTAAACAAGTGAAATTTTTGCACAGTTATTCCCACCCATTTACTAAGAGCTGTTAGAGAGGAATGAGGTTTACTAGGTAGGATGAGGAGTGAGGTAGTTTGCCCTTACTTTCCTCACTGAGCCAGAATGCTATAAGCGGAACATGTCCACCCAAGTAGAGCAAAATTACTCTACTAGTAACACTTTCCTTGGAATTCCGGAAGGATTCCACTCCATTAGTATCACTCATATCTCAGTAGATTTAGTGTCATCACAGTCATAATCAAGACTGAAAAAAGTAAATGAAGCATACATTTTCTCTACTCTATACCAAAAGCCAAATGAAAAAAAATCCATGCATCAGGATATGGGAGCAGGAAACGATTCCTTATGTATCAATGTATACCTAAAGAAAGAAAAAGTCAGCTTTATCGAAGCGCCAGATGATTCCAACCAAACCAAGTCGTTCCATTTGTGATCGGATTTGCGATCGGTGAAAGTAGGTTAAAAGGGGACGCAAAAAACATTGTCATCTCGATCGTTAGTGGATATGCAAAGCAGCCTGTTTCGACCGCTTTCCCTTCAAATTAAAACTCGCTTTCGATCTGTGGAAGCCCTCAAATCAATCAGAGGTCCCTATAAAAATACATTAAGCGGTCGTTCAGTGGTTTGGCTTCGAGAGACACCGAAGAAACCCAAGGGTCATACGAGTTGGAATCACTACAAATGCTGAAGAAATAAAGGGAAAGTATTTCATTCGATCGGTGAATTTGCAATTCTTGTCCTCTGAGAGACCTTCTACACCAACATTAACTCGGTGCCTCGCCGTATTTCGTTATAAAACAATACATCAGGCTCTCCTTTTCTAAGTTTTCCTTGCTATGCAAATTGCACACACGCTGTACAAGAAAAACGTGGGTGGTTGGGAGATAAGAGGCTCAGTGGACCTTAACCTACCTAAAAACAATCGAATTATATTAATATTGGTGTATAAGCTCTTTTTCTCTCGAACTGTTCTTATATAATTTTATTTTGGTCACCAATAGGAATTAGTTTTGATATAATTTATAATATATCTCTTTCTGGTATGAATCAGTCTTCTAAAGCTTACTTTCCCTAAAATTATTGACTGAAAAAGTAGTATGATTTACGTTGAAGGCACCACTATGAAGAACTAAAAAAACTTCGATTTTTAACAGAAGTGCATTAACCTCTTCATTAGTTGCAATCAAAAGTTTACTATTCAATTATAAAAATTAGGTTAATGTGAAAGAAAGCCAACTAAGGCACAAAAATGCATGCGGTTTGGTTGCCATTTTATCTTCGATTACATCTGTTTTAAGCATTAAAACTGACAAATAACTAATCAGCTATCTTTTTGACATCGTCAATGTATAAATCAGGTGTTACATTAAAATAAGGAATAGCGAATCTTGGTTTTTGCTCAAACGCTACTATGATAATGCAAAATAAGGTGAGGGGAATTTTGTATTGTATCAAGAAAACTATCTCCATGTGAATGGTTTTCAAGAAAGACCAGTTTTCCAGGCTCGGTTCGTTGGTTGGTCTTTCCTTTGGTAGACAGCCTTCGTCAATGTTTTCGGTACCGAGTTCAACATGTTTAAGAGCACTATCTTGTTATTGTCGCAATTAAGTCCTCTTTCAGTTATATCTTTTGGGTGTTTGAAAAACTGTGAGGATGATGACTTATTTATTTTTCTCGTTTGATCTGCCCTTGGATCTCGGAGCCAACTTGTCCGCTTGCCAAAAAGGAATGGATAAATAAGGAAGAAAGAGAGGAGAGGTTTCTTAAAGAAATTCAGTGGATAGAATCCTTAAATATCCCCGCGGAATTTATTTTAGGTGGTCCGAGATTAGGGATAGTGAATTTCGAACATTTAATGTGTAGGAACAGAAAACAAAGGGCTTCAATACTGAGTATCACAGTTATTGAAGATTTGTAACATTTTCATTTAAAATATCGGATTCAACGCTTGATTTAGGTAATTCATATTTTGAGGTTCTACAAAAGGTGAAAAATAGTGACTTGGCTGGGACTTGAACCCAGGTTTCTAACCAAGCAACACCGGACAGGTGTTCTAATCAACTTAACTACCGAGTCCCATCCTTTTCACTTCTGTAAATGGGGGAATCCTTATGGTCAAGGAAGTTCATTTGTAATTTTACAATTTTATTGTTATGTCATCGAATGCTTAACTCAGAGCAAGGTAAAGTATAAAATTACGTAATTCTTCTTTTACGAACGTTTGAAAATTTTTGTATTTATGATTTTTTCATAGAAAAATAGCTTGCGGTTCCTGATAAATTCTTAACAAATTCCGAAAAATAGATGCTGAGGAAACATTTCAACGAGTTAATCCTCAGAATTCAAATTTTTTTTTATTACTGCTGACCCGACAATTTTCGAGATTTTTATTGCTTTGAATGGGTGGATCCATAATTCTGGAGTGTATATAAATTTAGAGTAAAATTTCCTTTGTCAGCATAATTCGAGCCATTAATGATTCGTTACAGTACTTTTACTGTTGACTGTTTTAAATTTCTTTAAGTAGACATAACAAATGTCAAAAACGTTGTATTCCTCTAATAAATTTGATACCGACTTCACTTTGGTATACAGGTGGGACCAGTTTTGCTATATGCTTAAAATAATCATGCAGGACTGCAATTAACATATCTGCTTTAAGTCATGCTTCTGAATATTTCGTATTTAATTTAACCTGTTTTTAACATGGTTATGATTAACCCTGCAGAAGTAGCAGTAAAACTGGTAAAATGCTCATAGTTAGGGAGTATTTATCAGGTTATCTCTTTCTAAATCCATCAAAAGGACCTTATTGCCTATAATTTGAAGTATATTTATTTGAATTTAATTTAAGTCTTTCTTCAATAAATCAGTTATTAACCAATTAAATTTTCTTTCTAGAATTAAAATATTATTCTTAAATATATTTTTCTTTGAAAATGTTTACTTGATTATAAATTTCTTTTTTTACCGAAAATAATGCTTGATTGAGGTTTCAGTGGGTGCAGGGGCCACATTTCATCAATAATAATAATGTATCCTCTTAATAATTGACGTTTCTATAGAAACCCCTGAAAGCCACATTTAGCATTCGGTATTATAAGTAATACCGGAAGTGCTCCTCAGGCCACTCGAGATGTTTCGAGTCGCCTATTCAAGTAGTCAAATAGACATTCAAATTGTTAAATATCGAAATTGTGCAAGAGAAAACAAATTCATTTTATGACGAAACTGAAAGAGAATATTTACCCTCATTCTTTCACTTGGCTAAATTAGCAAGATTAGAAAAACATACTTAAATATGAATATGAACGTGTATTTTTGAAAGTATATATAGACACAGGCCACATAGGCCAAAAACGCCACATGTGGCTCATTAAAATTAATATTTGCTTTGGTCAATACGGCCGATACTATCAGTAAATTTGCCTATACCTCATCCTTAATTTTTTCTGAAAATTTGCACACATCTTAATATTGAATATTTTTTTAAATGTTTCACATTTCACGGCTATCTATTAAATATAGATGCTTCTCCGGATTCATTCAAGGATATAGATAGATAGATAGATAGATAGGATACTAATTCACAGCCTAAACTATAAGCGTCATCGACTTGAAATTTTTACGACGTATTGGCCATAACGTATAACCGCCAGAAAAATTGCGGTTTTGAACCTCAGTGTCATGGGTTCGATTCCAGAAGGCTCCAAAGTCGCGATTTTCCCCATAAGAATACATGGCGGGGATTTTCGAAAAATGTTTTGAGGCACTTCCCGGAAAAGGAGAGAGTTGAAATTCGAGGGATCGCTAGAAGCCGTGCATATCCAACGAAAATCAAAAAGACATCGCCGAATATGGTCCATGGTTCGATGCTAGGTCGGGGCAAAAATCGGCCGTTTAAAATGCATTGTGGCGAATTTGAAGATTTTTTTTGGATCCTTTCCCGATAACATGGATACTTGAAACTCGGCACGTGGATATATATGTTGAATATATTTCATAATTGAATTTTACATGTTCGCTGATGGTCCTTGGTTCGATCCCAGAGGGCCATTTGCACTTCTCAATGCATTTCTTACGGAGATAACGGAAACAAAATTTAGGTACTTCCCGGCATATTATCGACTTCAAACTTTGCATATAGAAAGATCAAGTCCATACAAATCAAACAGTGCATTCACAGCTATCAATGTGTCCTGGGTTCGACACCAGGTGTCTCTGCAATCAGAAGTTGATCCGATTTTTAGGAATTATTTTGAAAACTTTCCCAATATTATATAAACTTGAAATTTGGCATATAGATAGAGATCATAGATTCATTTCATGAACATATTTTAGATTTCCTAGATAGTCCTTTGTTTGAATCCAGAGAGCCAATTACATTCGTGAGAAGTAGAACGTAGTTTGAGGCAGTTGTAACCAATATTTTTGGTTGAATTTTCACACACAGTCAGAGATGGTGATCTTCTATAGTGCTGCATAGTATGATCACCAGTATGACCCCGGTTCGATGCCAGAGGATGAAATTGCAGCGAATTATAAGAATTTTTTCAATCCTTTTTTTTTCTTTTGAGGATCGTCCCGATATAATGCCGATATAAAATTAGTGTTGTCGATCTGCTTGCAGTATGCAAGCTACATTTTACTCGTATTTTATATGAATCTTATATAAATATCTTTGTTAGAGTTACGCTGGCGTAGCAAAATTCGAATAAACTATTGGTTCAAGTATGTTAGAGGATGGTACATTCTTAAAAAATGCCATGTTACCGATATCCTCTCAAAATATAATACATACAATCGATATAAATAACTATGAGTCACACATTTCTCCCTAGGAGATATTTCTAGAAAGCTACTAAAATAAGCGGCGGTATCATATCGGCAGTTATATTTGCTGGTAAATTGGTTGATTGTTGCTTCTTTCGTGGAACAGAAGGGCAAATAAATATAAATATTAGTGGAAATATCCTATTCTCTATTTTAAGTTTACGTAAGACATTCCTGAGATATATATATATATTCAAAAAATGAACTTCCATGCAAATCCCTGTTTAGAAGTAAATAAATCGATTGTCTTTGGCTTGCAATCCTTTTGTTTCGTTACTGAATTCGTGCCATCGTTTTCACTTCTAGAGCTGTATAATATAGTAGTCTTACTTTGGATGGTCTTTCTGTCATGCTCTAATTTAATTTGTTTTCTGTACCATTCAAACACTTCTGATAGGAAAACAGTCAGCGTATTGAATACATAGCAGATAAAATTTACGCCATGAAAAAAATTGTTGCAAATTAATATGTCATCCTTTAATTAGAGCATGTATTTTTGTATTAGGAAACCCACGCGTCATCTTTGATGTATCAAATATCTCTTCATTGAATTAAATGTGAATTAATGAAATAGTTTATAATCGTTTAAAATTTTCGCAACAAAAATTCCGTATATTTAGTACTCCCTTAAACAAGATTTCTATGGCCTCTTCCACCATAATAAATTATCATAATTTATATAAGAAAAGGCGAGTTTTTCTCATTCTTATTAATCAAATTCCTCAAAGTAACTCTCACGAGCAATAAACACACTATTTCAGTTAATTATCTAGGGTCGTAGAGTACAAGTAGGTCGAATAACTTTGAACTATTCAGTATAAGCCGTTGAGTGTCGAATGGCCCAAATTGAAAAATAGTCGGACCCCCGCATCTGTCCGTAGACTTTTTATTCGGGATGATCGACCTTGACATACTATTTTGATCCCGCGACAGTTTTTATTAAAATAAATGGAGTAATGGAAAAGCCCTGTTTCCTTATCCTCTATCTTATGCAACCGGCACGACAGCCTCGGATTTTTTTTCGCTACGCAAGCAACGCATTAGTGGCGAACCCATAGTTTATTTTTTACCAAAAGCTATATTTGTATCGGGGGTTTTCTTCGCCATAATTCTCATGCTTCGTCGCTCTGTTAATTTCCTGCGTAACTTGGCATGCGGAGGTCTCGGAAAGAGAGATTTAGAACCGCCGAACGCTTGGAACTTGTTGGTTTTCCTGCGAGGATTTGAAGGAATCTAAACTTACGGAGTCAAAATTTCATTCATTCACCGTTCAGCCGCAATGTGAGAGAGAATTATATTGCTATCCAGATTGACGATAAGATGTGGCAGCGTAACCCAAGCTCAAGAAGTGGGCGATAATTTAGAAAACAAGTACTTATCCCTTTTAATGCCAACAAAATGTTTCATGTTTACCATAAAAAGGTGGTTTTATTTTCAGCTAAAAAAGGTCTTTAAAAAAATTGAAATGATTTTAATTTTAGATAATATTTTTTATAGGTATAGAATGAATAACAAAATTATTTTTATTCTCCTTTTTAGAACTGTGAATAAAATTACGACTTATCTGCCCTCGGAAGTGATAGCAATGGCTAAACTAAGATTGATCCTCCCATCTTCACTATTATATAGGTTATTTTTGGCAAAAGAGAATTACAATACCATTATTAAGAGCCATAGTTAGGATTTGCGGTAAAACCTCAAGAAGATGTCGATGCCAAAACATTGAAGGTTAGGTTAATAGCTTTTAAGCGAATCTTCAACGTCAGTTGACATTCCTAACACCTTTTAAAAAAAGGTTTTAGTTTGTTATCGGTTTCTTATGCGGTTTGCCTGTTTGTGTTGACATAAGGCTGGAATCAGCAATTTTTCAATTCTAATTTGTTCAATAAACTTCAGAGAATTGAATGTTAAATACATGAAAGAATAACTTAAATTGCATAGTAAGACACAGATCCGAAAAGCACAATATTGTTAGTAAATTGATTATTCTGCGACCTATCAAGTAAAGGTATTTGACAAAATAGGAAAGAAATATGAAAAGCTTCTCATTTGCAGATATGACGGAAAAGTAGAGCAATCGCCTACCGCCTATGAAAACTGTCGAAGTACGATTTCCAGATATCAATTAAGGCATGTATTCTCATACATTATCTCATTCCACATCCTTATTTATTCAAATCAGCGTTGCCATGACCATTTACTTTATTTGGTACCAAGTGAGCTTTCCTCATTCGCTTTGCAATTAATAGATCGCAATCTTTACTCCCATATCTTCGTCGGCCTCGCTCCTTCTCTTCCATCCACAAACTCATCTTAGAGATGAGTGCATCCCTCAGTCCCCGATGATCACTGACCGGAAACTTCTCGAGTCACCTTTCGAAAGAATAAAGCAACTCATCTCCGAGACCACTTAAGATAGTGATAATTATAATTCCTGAGATGGAAACAGGAAAAATCCAATTACGTCCATCGCAATAGCTATTTTACTAGTCGCGCAATACCTATTTACCTGGCTTGAGCTTCTTCGACCAATGATTTGCGGTTTGGTGTAGCCGTTTGATTATCGATATATTTTAGTCTTATTATTATATCAAATAGTTTAATTTTTATATAAAACATTATGCGATTTTGTATGACTATAGAATTTGCGATTCAGTATTTAATTCTGATCTTATTTTAATTCTACATTTGTATATAATCCCCCATGGTGGTTTCTGTAGTGTGATAAGATGTATCTGCACCGTTCAACATATTCTGTTTCTTTATGGTATCGTTCGCAGAAATTTTTATTTTTTCTCGGCATATATTTCTCTCTCTTTGCAGGCTCTGATTTTTATTCTCTCTGAAATATTTAACCGAAATTAAATTGTCTAAACATACTATATTTCGCTCGATGTTTACAATATAAGTATGCAATGACCCACTGCTTATTAGATCCCATAAAATACTTCAGAAAAGTGTAACTCAACAAAAGTAGCGAATTTTCTATACAATTGCTCCTTATTAAATTTAACTGTTTCTGAAATCAGTAGAAGATTGGTTCAGTATCCTGTTATGAGTAGATTACTACAGAGATGGGAAACCTAGGCCAAGCCTTTTCTTCACGCCATTTAAAAAACTCGATTAATTAAATTAATATTTTATTTTAATTCTAACGAAATTAAATTGGCTTGAGAAATAATCTCTGTAAGTTTATCTAGAGCAGAGTGGTCTAATATACAGCCCGCTGAAGGTTTTAAACCAACCCACCAATCTTCCATAAGTTTTTCCACGGAAATTTTTTGCGTAAATATAATAAAGTGTTTTGAGCAACGTGTATTATTGGTGCTCAAACTTTTAAACAAACTAATTATAGCTCATTACATTTGGGAGTTCAAGTCGCATTCACGATTGAGTATTCCAGAAAAATAATATAAATATATCGAATTCTTTCATTTATTATCAATCTGATAGCAAGTTATCATGTGAAAGTGAACAGTTTATAATGCTCCTTGAAGATATTCGGCAGGCTAGGGTATCAATGATTTATAAAGCCCCCCTAAATTTCCTCACTTGAATCCACCACAACTTCATTATGCTAATCAACAGGATAGCTTGTTTATTTGTGTGTATATATATAAATAGGTCTGAGGATGTATTTAGTAATTAATTTACATATTATTGGCGGAAAAATTATCTGAAAAAGTTATACATGTGAATTTATCTATTAATTTGAAGAAAAAGATGTTCTTACATTCAAATTGTTGCTGCTTTGCGTGGTTGAGAAAATTCTCAATGAGACTCCCCGATCAGTCAGATTGACCAACCTTAAACTCGCAATATTGATTATTATTGATAACATTGAAAACTATTTAAAAAATAGGCAAAAGGCAACTTAAGTGTGGCATTTTGGTTTCACATACTGTTTTCGAAAGGAAATAACTTTCCTCACCCTTCGGTTAGCACTCATGGTAGTCGCGGAGAAGAAAAAGCCAGAATACCTATGCGGTATTTGATCCCGCGGTCTCTGAAGCGAAAGGAAAAAGCTCTAGCCATCACTTATCGAAGCCTCTTGGAAAATGCGCTCACAGATGGGGAAAAATGAAAATAATGAAACGCGTACGACTCGAGCTTCGTCCACTTTTTCTCGTCCGCGTGCTGAATCGTGTCAAGGTCGTGCTTCCGTGATGTGATGTACATCTTATTCCTTCGTAATGTATTCCCTCTTTCACTTGGCCAGCTGCCAACGCATCATCGCTTTTTCCCCATCGAGTCTTCCTCCTCTTTGGCCGCCTTTTTTATGCCTCGAGGCATTATCTCGAAAACGATAAAGAAGCCCGCAGGATTCGCGGAAACCTCAATTTTTATTTCATCCTTTTAGCCGCCTGGGTGGGCTCGTCACGGCAGAGGTGCACTCTCGTCTAGAAGACAAACTTCTCTTGATTCTTTCCTGAAAAAAAGAGGTTCATTTTGAAGTTGATTTTTCAGTCTAAATGGTATATACCACGAACGAATAGATATGAACTTTGCGAAGCGGAGCCAGGAAAAGAATTTACATTCTTATCGTCAGCAGTCAAAGGGCTGTTTATGTGATACTTAATACTAAATATTAATAATCATTAAAGCTATAAATTTGGTACAAAAATAGAATAATTGCCGATTGTTATATTATTATTATTCTATTATTAATAATTGGAGGTTATTCAATAATTCAACGATAAAATTGATAATTATTACGAAAATTAAGTGAGCGATAGTGATTATTTGTACTGTATATTTTATTTAAAATATAATTGAACTACTTCAGTGATGCTCGGTGGAATTCTATCGTGCAAAATAATTTATCATAACAAAAATCTAGTTCAACAATGTTAAAAATTATTTTAAACCAGTTTAGTACGATTAAAAAAAATTTATTGTACAAGATTTTGGGCACAGTAAAATGTTTTATATTTAAAATAGTTTTACATGATTCTAAGTTGTCTCGGCTAACGAAGATAATCCGCTCCGGAGCCAAACTCGTGGGTCAAAAAAGTCGCTATCCGAAATGCAGGCTCTCATAAGTTGCTATTTTCAAAAATAAAGGGAATCACCATTAGAAGCAAATTACTTTTCCTTACTTGTATTTATTTCTGCATGAAGTGCGTGCATACATTCGCAAGCGTTCTCTGAAACGCGTTGATCCAAGTCAAGTCATTTTCTTCCTAAAACCAGAAAACAGCAAAATGGTCTTTTCAAAATAAATATTATACATCGATGTCTTGAACTACGATATCTAAATGTATTTAACTGTCGTTGATATCATACGCTGTTTTTAATGGACTTCCTAAGATAAAGCAATAGAAAGAAATCTTGAACTTTCCTAAGTTTAGTTTCGCTCACTCACAAGTGAAAATCAACAATGAAATGAGATGCATTCGAGAAAATTTTAGATACAAGTGAGAGGAATCAGTACAAAATCAGGAATCATTTTATGAAAGAAGAACTATGTATAGTCATCATCAATGATGAAATAAGAAAACGCCAAAAGAATATGTATGAGTTTTGAATGTAAACTTCAAAATTCAATTAAAAGCAAATTTTGGAGGTTGAGCCGAATTGTAAAAGTTGTCAGACCAAAGAGGAAACGAATGGAAACATTTTGAGGGCGGAAATGGCAAACAGCCTAATTTTTGTATTTAAGGCGGAGATATTTAATTAACTTCAATCTTAATTTACCCTTCAGGCTCGGAATTTAACAGCAAATGAGTCAAAATTAATACAAATGCCCGAAATGTGTAAGTAAAAGGGAAATATTGATAAACAATTGTAATCGACGGAATTGTCAATGAATAACTTTCATAAAAGCAAAACTACACGAAAAAATATTTTGAGCTGCTTATACAAAAAGAAAGGAATGTATAATGAAACAGGCTAAACACCAAAATACTTTTAAAGGTTATTACACCTGGTGACCGAAGTTGGTTACCCATTCTGAATGCGAATGAAATATCCCTCAAATAATTATCCCAGCTGAAAATAATGAGATAATTATGACCAAGAATAAATCATCTGCTTTATAAATGTTGGCTATCTACATGGACTTCATTCATCAATAATGAGGTGAAATTGCTACACTGTCCGCTGTGAATAGAAGTAGGAACCAAAATCATTTAGTGATTTCGCTGTCTTATTTCCGAAGTTCTTCTGATTATTTCCTGCCAGTTTTATATCACTATTCTCCGTATATATGTGATAAGTTATTTAGTTCACAAATTCACCCCAATTTTTTTATGATGTTCTCAGTAATAACCAATTCTTGTAATTCCTGATTTTTTTCTCCTGGCAGATTATTCTTGACCAGCTGAACGTCGACTAAAATTTTTTTTGATTCTGCTACTGTCCATTACGTACGTATTTTCATAGAATTTCAAGCAAAGATAACTAACTGTGTCATTGAGCTTCTCTGCCTTGGAAAAGAGGCCTGCATTTCTCCTTAAGATAATAATTTCATTTCTTCTTTAAAGACCGTATATTTTCCGGATTATTTTCTGTTACTACTCTTCCAAGTCTCTAATTTTTTCATGAGATCTATGCGAGGTAGTCTCTGATGCGGAAAGACCTTTTTGTGAAACAACTGTAATGTAATGTCGCCATTTTACATGATGCAATATCTTACTTTTGTTTACGAGGTATTCGTTACTACTCGGTTGAAGTCGGAGTGATAATGTGATGGTATTGATGTTTTGCAGAGTTTCCCAAAATTTTCCAAACCATCACGATGGTATAAGAGACTTGATAGTCCATCGCCGTTTACCTAGTTGATTTCCTTACTTTATCTCGAAATTTGTCCGTAAAAGGTGTCCGCCATTTTGTTGCTATAAATAACCAAAGAACCATCTTAGAGCATGAAACATTCAGCGAATTGCAAGACAAAGAGTAATGCTAGATTACTGCTGTGTTGTTTTTTCCAACAGCTTCTCTCAAAAGCAACTATATATCAACGAACTTGAACGTTTTTCCGAAAAATCCGAAACTTCCCGTTTTCGTGAACATTTCTCAAGTTTGACGCCCTGTATCTATTTGACGCCTGAAAATTTAAAAAAACAACGAGCGGGAACATAAAATTCAGTCATTTTTAAATAATCATGCCAAGTTTCAATAACCGCACTCAAAAAAACCATTTTTTGCCCCTTGTCCAGTTTTTTTCGATTCTAGCCCACTGTGCATCGCACCCTTGGTTCCGCATCCCTCATCCACAAAATTTATGATTTGTAATGGGAAATTCGAAAGAAATTAAAATAGCAATTTTGTAAAAATAAACTGATTCACAATATTTAGGTTTTATTAGTTACCTGAGATGTGCCAAGTACCAAGTGTAAAAATATAATTGTGTTATAAGTATTAATTACTTTCGTCTATCGTTCGTGGAATTAACGGATTCTTGAGACGAATGGTTCTAGCATCTTTTTCATAAAAAAATTATTAAATTTATCTATGCGATTTACGCATACTACACAATAGTCAATCATCCTAACCACAATTAAATGTTACTCGTAGTTATTTCGTACGATATGGAGTTATGATGGCCGTCTGAATGATAAATTCTTAGATATTTATCCCCGAATTCCTTTTGTCTTACATCCTGACAGTGGACAGCTCTTGAATTGCAGAAAAGAAAATATTTTCCCGAAATCAGCATTCGTCCTCTTAATTCATCCTAAAGAAGAACTTTATCCCCCAAGTTTCTTAATATACAACTACATCTTAAAGAAAATTTTGTCTTAACAATCACCGCACGACAATTTATTGTGTCCCTTCGATTGTAGAGCAACACTAAATTTCGCTAAACGTAGTTTAGTTCTGTACCACCTTGCGTGTCAAGCTGCGTATAATATCACAACACTACCTAAAGCGGAATCCAATTCACCTTTTATATTTTTCATTTAATAGAAGGAATGACACGCCATCCAGAATGAATTAGCATCTGTCAGATGTTTACCACCGCTAATAGTGTGGGATTTCCCCATGCAAGCTGCGCATCAAGTCAGCCAGCCGTAGCGTTTCATTGTACTTTTCAAGAAGGATGACGTCGAAGACCAATTAAACAATTCCCTTGTACCATTAACTTGTAAATTATCTAGAAGCAGTATCATTATTTTGATTAAATGTTGTTATTTTAATATCATGATCTATTTGAAAATGATACAAGGTATAAGAAAATCATAAACAGAATCAAAGAAGCATGCAAAATCTGCATAACCTACACATTTTTCTTTTCAGTTATAATCCTAATGAGCTTATGATGAAAAGTTGAAGGTTTCACTTTGTGGAAACAATATACGATGAAAATTAAATCAAATGCTTTATCTTTCACTCTTTTAATAGTGGAAGTTACAGAGTTTGTTTTAATTTTCTATGCTTTAATATGTTAGCGAGATGAGTAAGCTCTGATTCATTTTACGGAATTATTGTCAAGACTTATGCATTTCCATGATTTTTATTTTCATAAATATATAGAATTAAATGTAGTTTACATAATTATTAAAATAATGATAATCATAACTTCAAAGTTGAAATAGAATTTCTTATGATCACGGTCGCCTCTGTGGACTCTATTTACCAAATTTTTATGATGCACCGCTTCTGGAAGAACCCAGGACATATGATTAAGATCGAAAATTCGCCAAAAAGGATCATACGGTACCGTAATAACCTCTCAAAGGAACTCTTTTCTGATGCAACAATTTGAATCTTTGCGTTTTGCTGTCTCCTGTAATTTCAAACAAATCTGAAGTCGCTGTATATTTTAGTGACTAATCCTTTTCATCATTACCGCTCTTCTCTTTATTTTCTAAATCGTTTACGTAAATCCGGGGAAATTCCGAGATCTTCGAATCGATTTCTTTGTTCCTGAGAAATTTTGGAATTGATTAGAGAATTCGTAATGAACAATTGTTTTCTTCCCTCTGGTAATGAGCACACGTGAAAATCTAAAATATAAGTTTAACGGTTTGTTTAAGCATATATGCATTTAATTTTTCTTTCTGGTGATTCGTTCAAGGAAATACGCGTTCGCAATTTCAAAGTAGCAAGTGTCAAAGTAAAGAATATTATTTACAGTAGTATATTTTCTATTCTGAAAACTGCTTTCATGGATTCATTAAAGAATGAATAAATTTAGTTAATACGGGAATAAATCACTAACATATGGTATGATAAAAAATAATACTAAAATAGAGAGGGTAAAATTAAAATAAACGAGAATGTATGGTGAATATATCGTAATAAAATGTTAAGTATAATCATTCGATGGAAGATGAAAAATAATTATTTATTATATATGCTACAGATTGAATTTATCCAGGTGGCTGTCCCAATTATAGTCCAAGAACAATTAAAATTAAAAAAATATTATAAAACATAAGATACATTGTATTTCTGATTTTCACCTACCATCAAATGATAATTTCATAACATTTCAGAACGACATATTTTCCATATATCCTCATTTAAGCTCATCGGCAGATCATTAAGATTATGCCATAACATTTAATTTACTCGGAATTAAATGAGTATATTATAGCAATTAATGATACAGCTAATCTTCGTGTGGGCGGGTCCTTCAATTATGTTCTCCTCTATAGTTAACTGTCATGAGCAATCTCTCCATTCTCCCATATCCAACTTTTCCTTTCAGGTCATCTTTGTTCTTATCCTTCCTTTCATCTTCCACATCTTTCACCAGCCACAAATACTTCTATCAATGATGTTGTTATTCCATTTATTCTTAACTAATGCCTTTACCAATTAATTTTTCTCTTCCTGATTGAACTTTTTCATTTAGCCTCTTAAAAACCTCTTTATCTGACCATATTATTCCCTTCATCTTCGTCTACATTCATATTTCACATATTTCTAAACGTCTTATAAAATATAATATATAATAAAACAATAATATAAAATATAGTAAAACACTCTAAACACTGCTCTTCACTAGTCTCTTTCTTAGTTCTACATGTATCTTTCCTTGAAATATAATATTTTTTTTCACGAATGCTTCCTTTGCAATTGCTATGTTTGATCTGATTTTTCTCTCACTTTTCCTTTATTCCGTTATATTAATACCTAAATTTATAAACCCATTTACTAGTTTTACAGAATCTATATTAATTTTAATATCTTCCTCGTATCCTCATTACTTTCGTTTACTTGATATTTATATTTAATCCATATATTTTCATTGTTGTCTGTAATTTTTGTATTAACTACTGCACTAAAGAAGTAATTAATTATACAATAGTTAAATTATAGTATTAAAGTATAATTGAGGTATAATATAGACATTCATAGTCACTCATAAATAACTGTATTATACATTAATAATAAAATGCATTTAAATTACTTATAACATGGAATTTAAAAAACACAGGAATTCAGTTGAAAATTAAATGCAAAAGTTCATTTCGATGAAAACCCATAACTTAGCATACGGAAATAGAATATGACAATTGAGATACGTTTTACTGTTCACGTTCGATTTCACGTCACGATAGTGGGATCATCAATAGAACGCAGTGCGATTAATTAATTGCTACTATGTCTATCTCACGCCTCGTCGCGCACTTCGATCACGTTCATGTCTGTCCGTTTCCTTCTTCAATCCATGGAAATGTGCATTCCGATGTGCCATTTTATAAAATATGCATTTCACGATTTGCTAAGATGGATATCATCTAGCTGTACTAGGACATTATTCTTGCAGCGTCATTATTTTAGAAAGCTAATGGACATGGATAGTCTCTAAGAGCAATGGCTAGAATTTAGCATTATTTGTTCATTGATTACTCCACGTTATAACTCGTCTTTTAAATTTGATCTACTTGTTCGTCCTTATCAGATTTTATTTCTCATATATTATTCCGTCTTCTTAATGCTAATTTTCGGTGATAGTTATATTTAATTCAGTATTGCTAAACGTTTTCGAATAATAAAAAAGGAACGTCTCTGACAGGAGCACTACTACAGTGAATTATTTATTTATTTTTGCAGTATATTACTTAAAAATCAAATGTTTAAACTAGAATGTCTATTCTCTCCCTTTTAAATTTGGCAAGATTGTAATTATTTCAAATCTCAAACTATTGTATTGTGTGTCTTATATGTTATGTTATTTATTTCCTATATATGTATTTCACTTCTAATGATCATGCCATCAGGCTTGCGACCTATCTGCAAGGATTTATAATAATAAAGGAGGCTATGCATACTTCATTATGTTTGGGGAAAATTTTTTCAGTGAAATGTATCTTTCGCAGAGACAGGAGTATGATGTAAATGTCACTTTCTTCATTTCTTCCTAGCTTTTATAATAAACTTCCTATAAACTCTATCGTATTCGGCCGAACTTCGTGGAAGGACATTCTGAAGTTTTAAAGTAAAACACCGTAAACTTCCACACTATAACTTCCTATAGTTAATTCCACCGATTGTAGACTGGCATAAATGCCGTTTGTGTCTGTAAGCGGTTTCCTGACGTCGCTTACTCTGATGAGTTCATAATATATGGAGTACAGTTAGATTCTAAAAAATTAAGATAGAATAAGCTGTCGTTGTCCTTCTATTGGCCAGTTCTCCGTGGTTTATCGATTATGATTGGATGCAGGATCCAAGTCGTGGAAGTCTGCGTGGGCCGAAAAATTAGCCCGGTTCATTGCGTTCATGAGTGAACGTAATGAATGTGAGCTTTACCTTGTAATAAATTTTGTGGGCTGAACTTGGCCATATCCCGAAAATAAACGACATTACCCAGTGCAAGCCCTACCCAGTGTCGTCTTATATGTCAAGTACCCTAAATTCTCGAATTTGAAGCCGTATGCGTAAATGAGAAGAGCTAAACAACTTATTATACTTATTATGAGTGCATTCTAAGGAGGCGATCAAGAGTTTATTATTCTTGTCAAATCATCCAAGATGTACCGAATAAGCAGGATGTGGACGCGCTGGTAAAAAATTGAATGAGGTCGAGATGATTCTATCCCCTCAGTCATAAGGGTATGGGATTCGAATAATATAATCATTAAATGCATCTAGGACATTTTTTTTAAGGGTAGTATGGTAAAGGAAGCATTTGCACTTTAAATATATGAGTGTTGGATAACGACTTTGAGTTAATAAAAATGTACACAAATACCTAAATCGTTCATTCGTATTAAAGCGCTGACAGAATAAATTCGACGAAATTATCGGTGGTAAAAGAAACCCCATGCTTTTTCCTCGCATACAAATTTTAATCGAATTGTGAATTTATACTAATATTTAATATGAAAATTCAACCATTCGGAAAGAAAAATTTTCAAACTTGTTCTGTTTTCGTTAATTTTCAAATGGTGACTGAATTAAGGTTATGATATTTCTAAAATAATGGATCTTACGTACACAGCTAATTTTCAATACGTCTATTGCATTTATTTATTGTATGACATCACTAGTTTATGGAATTGATCAACTCATCCAACAGATTGAAGACTTTTAGCGCTTGAATTACGAAAATTCTGTTTGAATATGCTCCCCGCTATGTTAAATTCCTTGAATCATTTATTCATGTGTCTCCAATCACAGATTTTCCAGGACAGCATGGATAACAGAAAGAAATTCATTTTATAAGACCTTTTGATTATTGCTTTTCTTATACTGTCTACTTCGATAGCTTTAAAATATAAGAAAATCTTTACTTCTGGAATCTTACAAAGTAGTAATTCTTGGGGGATCACACGCATAATATGCATCGACTTTATTGTTAGTATCTTTAGAATAAAGAGGGTGAACTTGCAAATACGGTGCTCTTCCTTATAATTCGGAAACGTCCCTCTCACTTTAAAATTTTTTATCTGAATAATCTCATGTTTTATGGACTAGTTAAAAAAATCTGGAAGCTACCTGAAAAATCTCTTTTTCCGTCAGTTTAATTTCGACCTTTTATTCGTCGCAAATATGTCCAATATTTGGATGCAAACCAAAATATTCCTCTGAAAGTTATAAAAATAAAATAAGTCATATAAATAATATAAGACAACATGTGCTTAGGGAAAGTATAACTGCGAACAATTTTCAATCGTTACTAGCTTACGCTTATCTGAAGTCGATTGAGGAATATTTTATGATTCATTCGCAGGACCGCTTTACATAGTTGAAGTTTATTACTCTGCGGGATAATTTTGAATTCATTTTCAGACAAAAATTGTTGGAAATAAAAACATACTAGCCACAGAGAACAGGTTCAGGCCTTCGAATGACATCTTTCAATAAGTTGGAACTCATTCTCTTGAAATAAGTTTATTGATGTTAATGTTTATTGATGTTAATGTTTATTGATGATGTCTGTAAGATGTGGTTTATTATTTATTATATGCATCGTAAATACAGACATGTGGTGCTCCCAACAGCTGCTGAAAATCTATCTGGAAAGTTTAAAATTCGTCAATAAAATAAACGTTTGACAATGAATAGTATGAATAGCTTCTAACCTTTTGCTTGTTTCGAATTTGCAAGGGAGACCATTCAGCGGTGTTCTGCGAAAGATTTATTTTTGTTAATACTGTGTAAACCATTCTATCTCGTTTTTTCTCCGTTAGACACTATTACATAAGGATGTATTACGTCTTTCATTCAAATATTTTAACTTAAAATCTTCCTTCCTCACAGGGAAACGCAAAGTAGCTCCCAATATTTATTTAGCGTAACCATAACAAACCTTTCTCTTGCTGTATTTAACCTCCAACCACATACCCCTGAAAACCTATCTCAATCCCTGAAAATCTACAGATGCCCTATTGCTGGTGCAAAACTGATAACAAACTTTCCTTCTCTCTACTTAGGGTCTCAACTCTGGCGTGGCCCTATTCGACTTGGCGCGCCTCAGAGAAAACGAGTACTACAACAGCCTCCTGATGGCACCGGAAGATGGGGCCATCGCATCCGGGGACCCACTAGACCACCTCATCAAACATTTCTCCTTCCAACCCAGCGGAGTAGGGGACCAAGACTTCTTCACCCTTTTGGCCACGGCGATGCCGAAATGGGTGTTGCAACTGGACTGCTCGTGGAACGTCCAGTTGGATCTCACGATGAACGACACGGACCACTTCAACTCCTACCACGATTGCTGTGATCCAAAGGAAGTGAAAGTGTACCACGGGAACTCAGGGTATTCCATACCGGGGGATTGATCTTAAGGTAGCACATTTACCTCGGGAGAGGTTTTGAAACACTTAAAATTCTCAGTTCCTCGAACAAGATATTTGTTTACGCTTTATTTTCGGAGGGCTGCTGATATTCCTGCCATTTTGGTGCCACGGAACGAATGTTTTCTACTGTTTATTTTTGAACATAGTGAAGAATGCGAGTGAAGGGTGTGTATTTTTCGACGATAAGGACGGGGAGTAATCATGGGTCCAAGAATATCGAATGCTGGATCATATTTTATATTTATCTTCCTTTCTCGGTGCTTTTCGAGGAGGAAAAGCAAGAAAAATACGGTTGTGCAATTTTCCGTGAACTGTTAATGCTTGTTGAACGGACAGGTGTATTTTTAAACGTTGTAATGATATTTTATGAATAAATATTCTTATATATTTTATGGTTAACGTTTGTTTTTATTTATAATGGATAACTGGTCACCCTTTTAAATATTAGTGTACTCATATTGTTTTCCATCACTGTTAAATGAATATTGAAATGATTAAATTGGCATGCACGACATATAATCAGTTTTATAAGCAGGACTATGTCCATGATATTACTTTAAAAATTCGTCAAACTTAACGATTAATTCCAAAGGGCGAGGGTATTAAAGGTGATGATTATTTTGAATTTTGTAAAATATTATAGATCATATTGGAAACGATTGAGTGAAAAATATTACAATGATTATCGTATCTGTAATTCTGATACGGGTTACATGTATGACGATATAAAATTAGCAATCGGAAGAGTTCTCATTCTTGGAAGATTTGAAATTTAGATCTAATTATCAGTAAAGGTTGATCATATTCCTTTAGCCCTCTAAAATTAACTAAAATAATTTTAGAATAAACATATTTACGTCGTGTATGCAGAGGAAAACTCGAAAAAGGTAAATACCAATTTAAACACCAGTAAATTATATTCATATATTTGATGAGAAAGGTTTCATTCTCAATTCTACGCAGGAAAAATAACAGGCCACAAATAAAAATAAAAGGCCACAAAAATTATATTTTTTTAAATTTTAAACTGCAGTAAGCTATTAACGTTTAATACATACTTTCCCAGATTATATCAGAGAACAGAAAACACTAGGTTAACTCCGCACTTTTCTTTTTTTAAGTCAACCCTGTTTATTTTTTGACTGTCGCATAAGAGAAGCTCCGCCACATCAGAATATGTTAAACATAACGTAAATGTAATTTTGCGCTTTGCTTTAACTCCCACACTACCCCCATAAATTTTATTTTGCCTTACTTATTCGGTGGAATGAAATTTTTGTCGGTAAAAATCCAGTCTACAAATATCATCGAATTTCAATTTATTATGCAAACATTGACTAAGAGTTGGCTTTTTTTATTTTTGATGGATCTTAAGAGAGGATCAGGTTACCTTCTCATCACAGATTTTGGCGCTCTTCCGTCCTTCGTTTCAATAAAGCGACCTTCCTTTGTTTACAGAAGGTGTTTTGCCTCACTGCTGGATCAGCCTTGTCCTTTCCGGAGAACTAAGTAGGGCTTGCTCATTCCACCCCGAAATCGTCTCTAACCAAACCACCTGGTTAATTGGAGGCCATCGAGAGCACACATGATGACGAACGTTTTCATACAGCGATGCAATTAGCATGAGTTTGTTTGGAGGCATTCAGCGGTATGGTTTATCCTTATGTAAGCATATGGACCGACTCGTTTTAAGAACTCCCTTACCGGGACTTTCATGTTGGGTTCTGACCTTCTAAAGGAAGTGAGAAGATTTCAATATTGATTGAGGAATTTCTTCTTCAGTGCCTCCAAATTCTTGTGGATATTCTATTAAATATTTTTGTTGTGAAACACCGTACATACTTCATTTTGGCATGTATATCCTACCCATTTTTCTAAAATATTTCTTATTTTGCATATTCTGCTACCATCCTTCAGATTCACTGTATTAAACGATAGTTGTATTTTTTTACATACATAATCTTACCATTAATAAATATATCATATAATAATAAAGTGTGACTTTATACACGAATTCATTCACAAATTCTCTTAAACAAATTTATGGTTGGCTAAAGTAACTTAGCACGAATTCTAATAGCACGAATTCTATATTACAGAGGGAAATTTTTATAAAGCTATTTAATTTATTCATGCATATATTTTTATTCCAAAAATTACTGAATAAATACATGCTTACAAGACATGCTACCTCTTTTCATGATTCTGAAAGTATGATGGAATATCTTCTAGGTATTGATTAATCTATCAACCCATATAAATATATTATCAACTACGTAAACATATTCATCCTTAAAAGATACTGATAAGATACATGCACGAGTGTATTCCTTGGCTCTACGTTAGATTCTCAGTGGGAGCTCATGTGCGAAATGACCTCAGCTGTCGAAGCATTACTTATACTACACCTTCGCTCTAATACTTCATCTTACATTATGGAGTTCTTCAACACCTGTATGGGAATCACCTTTCGAAGTTTATTCTAGTAAAATCGATTGCTGTGTTTTGTTCTTAAGGCCACTGCTTGTGTCTCATTCAAATATTCCGCAGTGCCTCTCATCTGAAGGATTTCACCACCTCTGATTCTAAGCTGTTACTGAGTCGATATCGACATTGTCGATCGAAGCTCAAAAGAAACATCAAAGAATCATCATCAGATAATTTAGTAATAATAATTGTAGTACATAGATGTTTAATTTACAGAATATGAGAATTGGGTATAATTCATTACTAATATAATTTTACAACTAGGTATAATTATCTTCACTACTACTTCTATGATTGCAATTTAATATTCCTAAACAAATTAAATGGTCGGATGTGTTGGATCTAAGTATAAGTTCCCTATTTTATTTCGTATCAAGACTAGGATTCATAATAAAGTATTCATATATGCCGATTCCCCTTCCACCTCGTGATTGTAATCAATAATATGCCAACTAATATTTTTTGAAATGTGCTTTTCAAAAGAAGGTCAACTTAAGTCATTAAAAGCTACCTACTTCATGACGTAAAATCATCAATTTTAACATTGTTTTCTGGTAAACTTCAAACTAATTCTTTTACCAAAGAATTTGGCTGATGATGCAATCGTTTATTGAATGTTCCAATCCATCACAATATATGTGTATCAATCAACGTGTATTTTAAGGATACTACATTCGTATCTTTTGAAAATATATAGCTGCATCGCAAAGAGGACAGAATTTGAATTCTGAATCGGTTAATTGAACTTTTGGTAAATTGGCCTTAAGAATGATATGTATCAAATACTTTTGCCATCAAGTCTTAAGAAAACAATCCATTGACTTAAGATATCTTCTCATCAGAGATTCTGATTGCATATCGATACAATGCGCTCCCATGTTTATTATTAAACGTCGTATTTGCATAATCAACTTTCGAGTCATTGGTTCAGTGAAACAAAGAATGTCTTTGTATAAAAATAGCTAAAAATGTAATACATTTTAAATGGTTCAGTCATACATTTTGAGTAGTACCTTTCATTAAAAAGGTAAATACGTGAGGTATCCGCTGTCACAAACAACGAGTAGTTTTATTATGAATTTTCATCTATGTTTTTCACTAAAAGTTTTAAAAATCATCTTACTCACTTTTACGATCTAGCATTAACTTAATTATTCAGTCTTCATACTCTTTAAGATATCGTTTAATTAATTTTGACGTAGGTAATGTTTCGAGATCTTGGAGTTGGAGTTCTAGTTTTGGTTAAAATTATGATGCAATAAATAGTTCGTTCCATACGTATTCCTATCAACAATAATGTTTTATTGTTATAGGATTAATTTCAACGACTGAAATTGATACCACGTCATAAAAAGTCTTAGACCAATTCAAAATGTTTCATATTAATTTCCATTCTTCAGAATCCGATGCAAGTAAACCACACGATTTCAAATCACACAAAATCGGAGTCATTAGAATGCAACCATTTTTTGCGCGATTGAATTAAAAAAATCGCTTTGAAATCGTTAAACCACTCCTCTGTCTCCCTCGAGACGGGCACAAACACGAGACTTGACTTATCAGACACGCGTCCCATTTCCCTCCTCACGTAAGCAACACGCGTTTCAAGAATAATAAGCACCCCATTCAACATGCGAATAATCCAACTCTTTCTCTCCGTCCACCCCAACCCACCCACCGACTCGGAAGTTGATTAACTCCTAATCACCCCTTTATTAATCTCCCCAGATCCCTTTTTTGCCCCCACATCAGACCCAATCACCGAGAGGGAGGGACTATATCCTGAAGAGACGCCACGGCTCGGAGAATTTTTTATTCTCGTGGCGGAGTCAGACTGGCGCCTAAGACGCAAGGGATAGGCACTGTGTATTTCCTTGTGGCGTCGTCTTAAAGAAAGACGGGTTATCATCATGAATGGAACGAGTGTTTCCACAGCGCGCACGGCGTTAAAGAGGCGGGGTTTGGCAGCTGTCGCGACTCTGGACCGAGAAGCTTGGGGGTCGGGAGCTATGAAGACCGGGCGGAGTCTACGATTCCAGACACAAGACAGTCTCTGTGCTTTTCCGAATGTGTGCACGCTTGTCCTCTCTCGACTGGAATGATGTAATTAGGATACCTTTCTCAGCGTCGTCCAGGCCATCACAAACCCATGTTGCTGAAATCGTGAGTATGAGGGAAACATTCCTTCCTGTTTTTTCTGTCGACTGTCGTTCATATTTTGTGGGTCGTTTTCTCTCTAGAGAGGGTGCTGTGTTCACTTGCTTTTCTATCTCGTCTTCAGTATTAGTATATTGGAATAACGAGTGTTAATTACTCGGTAAACGGTGCTCTTTCAATCGGAGAAACGTTTGTGTGAAAGTTAGTAAGTGTAATCAGTGTACATCGACTGCTCCTGCGATTTCCATTTGCTTTTGGAAGCCAAAAGTTTTATTTCTTTCCCATGTGAATAGTGCGGACAAGTTTCAAAAAGTGAAGGATGAAGGTGTTGATTTTATCTATAAGGACCACAGGTTGCTTAGAAGTATGTAGGATTCCCACAGAAGAGCCATTCGATCGCTAGATCTGTTAACAGAATACAGGTGAATCGAATTCATAACTGACGACGTTTAATCCAAAGCCGTTTGCCATTAAATTTCCATTTCGTAAGTTTTCCAAACTCGGATCGTAGGCAATTTCACTGAAAAAGCTTAGCCTTCCCTTATTTAAAGCGGAAAGATTACGACTGTATCAAAATCGATTTACATTTTATCTTAGTGTATCTGGCTGAAGGCCAGATGTGTTTCTAGCTATATTATTGATTTAAAACTTTTATGTAACTTAAATCTCATGTATCGCAATGCAAGAATGACACATTTCACCCCAATCTCCTCGCGTTTAGCTCGCATCTTTTAAATGGCTCCCTGTGTGTCGTATAACTTTACTTCATGTCAGTGAGGTCATCAGCTGGTTGGATCCTCAACCCCTCCGCCATAAGCTATCGAAAGCATTGGTGAGGGAAACAGGCACGCTAGGTAAAATCGTGAAAAAATTTATTGGACGCTCAAATTAGGATCATTAAGAATATTATTCTAGCTCATAATAAATGTATGCTACATAAATAAACTCAGACTCGTAAAATACAGAGAAAAAAAGAAAATGAAAGGTAGATTTTCACATTTTTTTAATTAAAAAAAAATTTGTTCATTAACATTTAGAGGCAGGAACCTTTTTCATTCAGGTCTAGCGTTAGACCAGTCAATGATCAAGTAAGATGGAATGGAGGGTAAGCTTACGTTGAAATTGGCTATCGAAGTAAGCAGAAGAGGCAATCCAGTTCCATGCTGCAATCGCTGCAGATATTATTGGCCTGATTGACTGCATTAACTTAAACTATCCTTTCCGTATCAGATGTTGAGAAAATTCCAAACAGTTTCGTTTCTAGAATATCTTTCGATCATTATTTCTTTGTCGCGTATTATTTATTATTCATTAACTTCGCTGGTGAATGAAATAATTGCTCGGATTCATCCAACCGATCCCGAATGCTAGGTTAAATGAAAAGGGACATTTTCTTAGGAAATTAAAAATCACTCTGTGATGAAAGCTTTCCTCTTATCTTCGTTCATTGAAATATAACTCTAATTTAGGGATGGGGATAGGGATTAGCACACATTAAGAATGTTTACCAAAATCGGTCAAAAATCTGATACAAAATTAATGTTGATTGGTTACATTTTGAAAACTGACCAAATGAAAGAAATTATGGCAGGTTTTTTGAAAAACATTCAAAAGGCGTATCTCTATATTGGAAATAGATTTGGCAAAAACATGTCCTGCATGCCCAATGATGCACCCAAAGGGGGGGCAAAGGGGCCTCCCCTCCCTTTACTCTATACAAAACCCAAATTGATCTTTAATGGGCAAATCACAGTCATATGGCGACAGCAATTGGAAAAATAGGAAAAAGAGTGTTACATAATTTTAATTGAGTGTGACAAGACCAAAGATTAAAGAAAGACTCTTTTATTTGTGCTGTGACAAATAACCAACTTATGTTTTTACAACCAACTTATGTCAGTCATGGGTTAAGATCTGGATATCACTAATTTACTTATGCTGTATAGAACATATCTGCTATAGCACATACTAAACTTGTATTTAGCTAAAAATTATACTTGAATTTATTGAAACATAGCACAGTGCCATAGCCAACTTGGAGAGTATGATTGGATTTACTTAAAAGTATATAAATTATACGCACTGTTCATGATAATTACACCATGGCATATACCTAGACGCTTAAGACTATATTTGTTTGTAAATCTGATATTTTATTTACAGGGGGCATAAATGTAATAACTAATATAGCCTACTATAAAATTGAAAATAAACTTATTAAAATAAAAATTTGACACACTTTTATGTAAGAGATAGCTTTCCCCATAAAACCAATTTTTGGGTGTGCCGCTGCACATGCCACAAACAAGTCATTGGTGATCTACACGTTGTACTCATGCCAAGAATTATCCAACCCTTCTCTGATCATTTCCATGTATCAAATCTCCGATCATTTAATTTTTCATTATTATGCTTAAATGTTGATTTAAGTTGTTAAATCAATGCCAAACAGTACCCATCCTATTTTATGTTTTATCTTTTTAACCTTCAAGGTACTCATGCTACTCTATTCAGAATCTTAAGATTGCATCTCTCTCTATCTTTCAGCATTCATAGGAAGGGAAAACAAATACAAAATTTGTTAACACTTTGCTTGCCTTGCTGTATTGCCTATATTCAACCCTGCAGATGTTATGTACCCTTCAATCTTGCTGTTCTTTTTCATGTTAAGCATATTGTTCACCTCTTCTTCTCACAATATTCCTTTTATTCATTTCTTTGTTAGCATATTTTCCTAAGATCCTTCAAAGCCTCATTCACTATCTCCAGATAGGGTCTCCTTGTACTATTAGTGCTATCTATATTCTGGTCATACATAATCCTCCTCATTTTGTATTTACCCTACAGTCTACATGTCCATACTCACACAAAACATCCACATTTTAATTTTCAAACTTTTTTTTATTTACTGTCATTACATATATATATATATATATATATATATATATATATATATATATATATATATATATATATATATACGCTTGTCTCTCCTGATTTTCCCACATGTTATCCCCATATAATTCATTCCATTTGTATTCAGCATTCTTTGCTTATGTTTCTTCTCAACTAGTCATCTAAATTACCCTACAAGTAAAATAAGTGAGCACTAGCAGACAAGTATATATTGCTGTTTTTGTCTCTCCTTACAATTTCTAAAATTCTGATTCTTCATTTGTATCTGCTTGTTCCACTCAATCTTCTTTTCCAATCCAAGGATACAGTATGATCCTCGACATCAATAATCCCCAATTAATGCTCAGGCTGTGATCACTCTATCAATCCTTAAGAGTTTCTCTATTTGTGGAGTTTATCCTCATCTTCCTTATTATTATAGCCATAATAGCCGGTTACATTTATATATTAGCCTCCCTCTAATCTCTCACATATCTTTCTAATTTCAGACTATAAGGTAGATTTTGTATATCCTTAACTGACATTTCTTTTAACATTCAAGAACGTACTCCTCATAGAATTCACTGCTACACCAGCTGTGTTTTTCTGTTAAATAAACATAATATTCATAAATAAGAATTCATTCCCTGATCTTATAAAATTCACTTTTTGTAAAAGTAAAAAATACTCTCAAGTGTAGGTATTACAATCACAAGTACATATTTTCATCTTTTATATAAGATATTTCAAAACAATATCAACTGATCATTGTAAATTAATTGAAAATACAGTCGGTGTTTTTGAAAAGAGGAGATTTACAGATATCTTGCATTTTTTTAATCAATAAAATAATTATATAATCTGCTATAAATTTTCAGTGCTTCTTGGGTTGCATTGATAATATTCATGGTGTGTGGTACAGAGATCAGTGAATCATCAAGAGAGACAGAAGTGGAACCTGGAAACAATTTGGATTTAAGAAAAGAAGCTCACTACCAAATACTGGATGAAGAAGACGGTTACTACCTTGATACTCTTGATCAGATAGGACCTGTAACTAGGTATAGATGATAATTTAAAGTAACATTACCAAGTTGATTATATGCTACATCTAATATTAATAATAAGTTTTGAAGGATTTATACATCTATGAGCTTAGCAAATTACTAAAAAAAATCAATTATGTTTTTTCTGGAACTCAACCATTCATATTGTCTTCATCTCTTTGAATTTTGAATGCTTGAAAGTTCTTTTCAAGATCCACAAATGGTGAATTTTTTTATCAACAGTATTGCTATTTTAATAAGTTGCACTGCAAGACTATTTTTAGCTGACTAGGTTCATGAAAAAGAAAATTAACAAATAAATGATGAATTAGGAGCTGCATTTAGCTAATCATAAATATGTTTATTGCATGATTAAATGAATGATTTAATACTTAACTCCATTGAAAATGTTTGCCTGAATTCCACTATATATTTATATATTCAGAGAATCAAAAAAAAACAATAATTTCATAAAAATGTCAATATTTACCTATATTGATCCTCTAGTTCAGTGTTTCCCATATCCCACTGGGGGGTAATTTGATATTTAAAGTAGGAATAGAGAATTACTTGATATCTTGAAAATTTACTTTTTTCCTAGAATTTCCTAACATTTTCTTCCTATTACCAAAAGCCAATGATTCTAAACAAGTTATTGTACAAGCTCCATTAAGTGAACAATCTAATTTTTTAATATTTTAAAATTATGTGTAAGTTACATGTGGGACATTAGGATTTTTAAAAAGGCTTAGGAGCATAACAAAAAGGTTGGGAAACACTGAGCTAAATGTTGCAGTAAACATGCAGAAAATTCCTTATTATCAAAACAATTTGGACTGACTATTTTTATAGCATTTAATTACTGATAATTTAAAAAAATTATATTAATTATCACAAGCAATATTATTCTCATTATTCACATGAATATTCGTTTTCTGGGAAGTACCTGAGCCTCTATTTAAAATATGTAATATATTAATTTAAAGAAATAGTCTTAACTGCAGTACAAAGCTGTAAAATAGTGTAAAATCTTCAGCTTGAAATTTTCACCCAAAAATTTTGGGAAAATCTCCAAATTATCATCAGAAAAATTTATAGAAGAAGTAAGCACTTGTGCAGATGATAAATTGATATCATTTCAATATGGACAACTCCTCTGTATTATCAAAACTTAAATTGTAACAAGAATTTTTTCTTTGTATTTTTCAGACCAGAGACTCTGCAATGCCCATCAGACAACATAATAACCACAAGGTACAAATGCAATGTTGAAGGAGAATGGGTAGACTGTTTTCGAAAGAATTGCTGTCCTGGATACATACTAATTGCTGGGAGGTAAAATATTGTATATTATTGATATTTTCCTGGATATAATACATCAGAGCAAATGAGTTACCAAGTAACAATAATATTAATGAAAATGAAATATTTTTATATTAAACTTTGAATCCCCAATTTGTCAATATACATTGGTTTCATATGATAGTTTTAAAACATTTTGTGTGGCAATATAACATCTCAAGCTATAAACTTTTTAATAACCTTTGTTGATTGAATCTTTTGCCACTAACAATACCACAGCTCTTCCTTGGGAAAATTGGAATGATTTCATATAACCTCTCAAATGTAAAAAACTTTAAATTTGAATCCATTAAGGTCTGATAACTAAATATTTTCATAGCTGCAAAAATATACAATAAAATAGTATGAAACCTTTGGAGCAGAAAATTTTAGAATCACTTTCTCTACAGTACTTTTGATGTTAATTTAATATCTCCAATATTCCAGGTGTCTCTCCAAAGATAAAGATCCCTGTTCATTGAATCTATGTGAACAAATGTGTACAGTTTATCTTGGAAGAATTATATGTACATGCTTTACAGGATACAAATTCAGTTCTGAAAATCAGAAGAAGGGATTGAGACCAACCTGCCTAGGTAAATAATTGTATTATTAAATCAACTTTAATGGTGTAATTTAAAATATTAACTCAAATCTTGGGCTAATGACCAAAATGGTAATGAAAATTTATAATGAGGTATTTATTCCTAATCTTCATATTTTCTAATGATGGTTTAGGTATTTACATTTAATATGAAACAATGTCCAATTTCTCTCAACATAGATTGTAACATACTACTGACACTTATTTTCTTGTCACTTCATGTTTTTCCAATGATAAAGCAATAGATTGTCACATAGCTTCTATTTGTATAAGAATAAAAATAATTACTTCTTGAACAATTTGATTTATACACCTCTACTGAAATTTTTAAAAGATTTGCACACAAACTATGAAGTTATATCAGTTTACTCAATTATGTTCTTTATTTTATTGTAAGAAGCTAATGATGAGTCATTGTTTATGATAAATTCTTGAGTGGAATGGATAAGATAATGTATCACCCATAAAAATAAGTTCAAAAATATAAAAGATAACTACTGTAACTAGGATGACGGAAACAAACATTAGCTAAGCATAAAGAGCCATGTTCCTTGAATCCAAGGCTAAATAAGGCATGAATATAACAACATTACTAGGACATTAATCCAGGTATCCTACTTTTCGGGCAGGTATTCTAGCCAGTCCCAATCTTGTAATTATTTTTTGTCTTGCTTAACCTTACTGTAACTAGATTAATACAATTATATTTTTTGCTTTATTAAGTATTCCCTTTAACTTATTCAATGATAATTGAGCGAATGTTTTGAATTAGGTTATTTTCAAATTAAATAATGTGCCTATCTTTAATGGGATAAATAAAAATAAAACTATATAAAATGTTTTCATTCCTGCAGATGTCAATGAGTGTCTTGATAATAATGGGGATTGTGAACACGTATGCATAAATGAGCAAGGTGGATACAAATGTGAGTGCAATGATGGATGGAAGCTTCAAAGAGACAATAGAACATGCCAACAAATAATTCAAACACCAAAACCAACGAGTGCTGGGAGAAGTGAAAAAGGAAAAGCCAAAGGGGAAGCAAATCCTGTTGAGCATTGCTCAGCAAACTGTGATACAGTGGCCCGTCTACAACAAACTGTTCAGGAGTTGCAATCTAAGGTATGCGTGTTTCTAATATGTTGGCCAGGTAAATTCACTCAAGTTTGGGGAATTTTGGAAATTTTCATAACAGTCCATGAAAATATGTACTTGAAAAATGAAAAGAATTATGGATCTAAAATTTTAATGTATACACAACCACAAAATACATACACTAATGACCATGGTTTCGATGCATGTGCATCATCATCAGGCAAAGAATCTCGACAAGGTATATACAGTCACTGTTCAGGGGAGGGAATAAAAAAGGGAGGGGTAAGGGGGAATGCAACATTGTTTGGGATAGTGAATGGGCGACACTAGTGGGAGAGGGGGATTGGGGAGTGGGAAGATAAATGGGAAAGTATATTAGGTGAGGGATGGGGAAAAGTAACAGCATGGAGGATTGGAGAGTAACTCTCATGCATAATTAAATTGACAACATTAAACTGGTTATTTTTGCTATAATTGAAATATTCTATATGCTCTAAAGCTAGTGTCTACCTTCTGTAGCAAAATGACAGGCTTGAATTTCAAAATCGCTATAGTATCCATTTTCAATTAAATGATTTGTGAAGTTGGATTTCTCGGGCTGGTTCAAAACAAATGCTATAGTATGTTATGTACCATCCATAGTGGCGGAGTGGTTAGCGTTCTAGCGTGTTAACCCTCGAGCGCCCACAGTTGGGTATAAGCAACTGTGGGCGCTCGAGGGTTAACGATCCAACCTCATGGTCCTGGATTCAAATCCCAGCTAATCGGATTTATCTGGTTAGGGAATGGTTGTCTTTGTATGTTGAGTGTATCTTGTGCTTATTATTAAAGGAAAATACAAAAAATTAATACAATAAAAAAGGGGTTAAATTGGAAGAATGGTCTTCAAAGGCTAAAATTCGCTCATGAAAAGAGACGGCATTATTATAATTATTACTTAAAGTTTACTAAAAAGGGATGTACACATATATATATAAAACAATTATGTAAGCATTTACAGTTATGATGATGTTATATTAAAGTGATAGTAATATATTCATCTTTATCAAGGCAAGATCCCGATTGAAAGGTCTCCTCTTACATTTATTCAACCAGAGGGAGTCAATGAAATGATGATTGAAGTCAAGTAAAATTCTAAACCAACGCTCAGACCAATAAAGACTAGTCTGTTGCTAAGTTATATCAGCCACTCACTTTGCCTAATCAATACCTTGTAAAACAAAGTATCAAGGTTTGGTTCAATTAATCAGAGCATCTATAGGGATACCTGGATGTATTTTCAAGTCCTGACTGACATTTTTTTATCCCATTAACAATATATTCCCAGTATCCTGGTGCTTGTAGGAAAAACAAAATTACATCTTTTATCCTTATTCTTGGACTTGTTTAGTTACAAGTTTTATCAGTAATGGTTACTTTAAAGAAATTAAATGAACTTAAGAATTAATTTAAACTCAATAGGGTACTTTTGATTCCTGTGTATAAATGGAAATTATCACAATCACTAGCAAAAGTATAAAAAATACAAAATAGAGGGGTACTACATTAAGTTCACTCTGAGCCACAGTCTCATCTGGAGGTGCTCTATTGACAAAAAGTACACTAGACAAGTATAACACAATAAAAATTCATGTTCTCATTTTTACATTTCTATCAAGGTCCATACACTAAGCACTGCAATCAAACTATATAGTATTGAATCAGGACCTCCTGGTCCAAAGGGTAGTCAAGGGGCTCCAGGGCCCCCTGGGCCAAGAGGGTTCCCTGGACCAGAAGGCCCTCCAGGAGAAAGGGGTCCACCAGGAGCTCCTGGAGAGTCTGGCACTAAAGCCATTGGGCATAACTGGTGGCAAGATGGAGATGAGGGCAGAGGGGAAGATACTGCACTTGACACCCCACAAACTCTTGATTCATTCGCTATGTTGAAGGGAAGTGGGAAGACTGACAGCATGAGATTTTGTAGATGCAAGAGAGGACCTGTGGTATGTCTAACTATTGATTTAAATATTTTAAACCCTTTTCTTCCATATATTATATTTAGTTAAAAATCTTCTGTCCTGCAATTGCTTGGTGAGCAATCACTTTGCTACTGCTTATCTCCTGGTAACATCTGTTACCTATATCTATTTTTCTATTACATAAGTCCCCACAGCTAGTCACAAGGACAGGTGGGGATGTTAACTTATACCATAATCATACATAAATACAAAAATATATAAAAATAGTGCTTTGATATAACAATACATAGTATAAGAATTATATAATATAATAAAAATAACCCTGAAATATCATCTAAATGATTTGTCAACACAATATCTAATACCATCCTAAAAAAATTTTCTGGTTAATATTGCCTAGTTATTTCATTTTCCTTTCATCATTGCTAACTGCAGATTGTAATTCAATTCCCTTACAGAATCACATAGCTTCAGCTAATGTGGTATTCATTCTAAATTTGATTAAATGTCATAAAAAAATATAGTTATGAACATACATTTCATATCATATTTCTATTCATCATGAAATCAAGAATAATTATTGATTATTGATTAAAGAAGATATTTGTGGAGAATAATTGTCCTTGATTTCTGCTGAAGATATTTTTCAATTTAGACTTTTTATAAAGAATATACCAAAGTATTTTATTTGAATTTCTCTATTTAATTGCAAGCACAAATGATAATCATATTGTGGGATTATTATCCTGTATATCCAACTTTGCTATCAACATGGTGTGAGATTTGAGTCTGCTACTTAGAATTATTAATTTTCAGAATGCAATTGCCATCCATGTTTTAGCAGGGTTCAGCAGATGCAAATGCTTCTGAACATGCAAGTTCTGATCTGAAAAGTATTTGAACCTTGTCCTGTGATAAAATGTAATAGTTTACTCTCTGAATATTCAGGGACCACCAGGTGCACCAGGGAAACAGGGAACAAAAGGGGATGAAGGGGAACGGGGCTATCCTGGAGAGAAAGGTGACCCTGGTTCTCTGGATTTCCTTCTCCTTTTGCTAGCAGATGTGAGGCATGACATACAACAGCTAAAGAACAGAGTTTTTGTAAATGAGAGGTATCGAAACTCATTCTTTTATTTTTGATTTTCTTATAACTAAATAATAATAATAATTTTTATTAATCCAAAGACAATACAGTAAGTATGTATAGGACAAGTCAAGTTCTAAATCACTCTAAGTAAAATTCATATTCTAAATCACTTTAAGTATTCCTGAACAGAATAATAACATTTTTCAAGTAAGTACTTGTGAATGGTTTGCTTAAAAGCCATTAAATTACATTAAATGTAGATCTCTTTTCCTTTTCGTGTCATGGTGATGAAAGGACTCATTTAATTGGTAATTGCTAATGTTCCTTTTAACAAACAATAGGACATTATATATGTAAATAGATGACACAGTTAAAATTTGAAATTTTTGAAAAAATGGTTTGCAGGTAGCTCTACAAGGTGCATTTGCAATTCTTCTTATGATCTTCTTCTGAATTCTAAAAATTTCAATCAGTCTGGTTGAAGAATCCCAGAGTGTAATTCCATATGTGACCCTGGAGTAAAAATAACCATAGTACATATTAAGTAGGATTTTTTGACTAACTGAGTCCCTTAATACACAAATTAAATAGAAGACTGAATTAATTTTTTTAAGTAGGTAGTCAACATGGTTGCTCCAGGTGAGACAAGGATCAATATGTAGCCCAAGGAATTTCAAGTTCTTGGAATTGAATCTCACACTAATGAAGAGGTGTCCAACCTTTTGGTGGCAGAGGGCCACATTACAAATTTCTCAGGCATGCAGGTCATCAAGGCACCCTTGATTTAGGCAATTACATAAACAAAACTAAAGGAAAACATTTATACTTTTTCTCCAGAGTAAAAGAACATAGAATATTATATTAATTCACTATGTAACCCAAATACAAATGAGCATAGTAAAACATGCTAATTTTTCAAACAGAATGATAATTGTTTTAATGTGGTCTCTGAGTCTGTTTTTTTGATACCAGTACTGTTTATTTTCAAGTTATGCAACACGGGCTGTAGGTTGGATATGCTCGGGCACTGTATGAGGTCGCTTCGGGCACCTGGGTGCCCATGGGCACCAGGTTGAGTATCCAACTGGGCTAGAGAGTAGAAATAGCAGAGGACAATAACTTATGTACTTTTGTTAGAGAAATAATCTTTGTATTACAAGCACACTTTTTCAGCACCATAACAGAAGGAGTTACAGATGGAAAATATCTGGTGATGCAGGTTGATTCATGATTGAATGATTGATTTAGCTCTTAGTTGATTACATTTTGGTAAGAAAAAGGTTTAGAAATAGTGTTAAAAACTCGTGAAGTTATCCTGATGCTGATGCAGATTTGGATCATAACTTTATAATAATGAAAACTGAGAAAAAAGGATCCCAGTTGCTTAGGAAACTGGGATACAAGGATAAGAGAGGTTTTTATAATTTATGCAAGAAAATTTATAATGAAGGATTTTACCAAAACTATCTTGATTCCTTTAAAGAAAAAGAACAATGCTACTGAGTGTTGGGATTATTGTACAATAAGCCTAATCTCTCATGTAGCAAAAGTACTTCTAAGGGTCTTAAATGGATAGATAAAGGGAAAATTAAAGGGCAAATCAGAGAAAATGGGTTTGGTTCTCAGAGAGGGAAAGGAACAAATGATGCAATTGGGGTGTTGAGAGTACTTGTGGAACAAAGCCTGGAATTTAAAAGGGACTTATGTGTATGTTTTGTAGATTTTGAAAAGGCTTTTAATAAGGTTCAGTGGCCAAAACTGATGGGGATATTAAAGAAAATTTGCTTGGACTGGAAATATTGGATATTGGTGCAAAAGTTTTATGTATTGATCTGTAATTTGTCACTTTTCAACATGTATCTATGCAAAGGAAATGGTGAAAGAAGCCTGGGAAAAAATAGGCAAGGAAGTTATGGTTAGCAGGAAACTTGTAAAGTTTGTAAGGTATGCAGACGATAAAGCTTTTATGTGTGATTCCGACATGGGTGTACAAGTTTTAGTAACTGCAATGAAAGATAAAGCGAGGAAATTTGAGTTGAAAATAATCATATGTAAAACTAAAGTGATGAGGTTTCCTAAGGGAAAGAAAGCTAAGTTAACGACGAGGGTGGATAGAAAATAACTAGAACAGGTGGATAAATGCTCTTACTTTGTAAGTACTCTATCTTTGAATGGAAAGTGCAAAGATGAGGTTTGTAAAAGAATATCCTTAGCCCAGGTATCCTTCATGAAGAAAAGGGAATTGATGACCAAAGGTCTTGATAAAGGAATTAAAAAAATTGACAAAATCCTTCGTTTGGAGCGTCACGCTGTGTGGGTGTGAAACCTCAACCTATAGAAAGGAGGAAGTAAAGCATTTAGAGGCCTTCAAGATATGGGTCTGGTGTGAATGGAAAAAGTAAGTTGGGTGTTCAGGTAAACAAACAAGGAGGTGCTAGAGATGGTTGGAGAGGAGAGAGCTTTAAAAGAAGTTATTAAACCTCGACAGAAGAAATTTGTGGGTCAAATATTGAGAGGAGAGTGGCTGCTAAAGTCTGTATTTGAGAGTAGAATTCAAGGGAAAAACAGAAACTTACAAAACTAAGACAGAAGATGTTGGATGACATAAAGTGTAGGGTTAACCACCAGGAAGTGAAGGAGATTGGAGAGGAGAACATCAAATTGGGACTTTGATGTGCATAAGCCTACCAAAACATGTATGCAATGATGCTGGGGAAGGAGAACTTAAATGTCCATGAATATTGAAGGCATTTCTGAAAATATTATAAAATTATAAGTAATTATAAGATGTAATAGGTCAATTCAGCTGATTACATTGATATTTTTGCCAAGGGAGATAATTATTTTTGTTGCCAACTTCATTCGAGAGAATCTATGCTAGGCAAAATATGAAATCCTATGGATTCTCAATTAGTTATACCATAGAGGTTATATATGAAAAAGTAGCAGTATTCTATTTATTTTAGTAATTTAGCGTTTTTTCATTCACTCTTGAGTATTCTCCTTTTGACAGTTTCATGTGCACTCAAAAATCCCTATTAAGCGCCATCTCCTTCATTTCCTTATAGTTAACTCTATCCCTTATGCCATCCAACATCTTTTGTCTTCCTGTCTGTTTTTCCTCTGAATTCTACCCTCAATTACAGTCTTCAGTGATATCTGATAATAATGATATAATGTCATCTTCTGTAGCTGAACTATTTTGCACTATGGAGTATCAGTTTTCATACTGAGTATATAGGTAAGTATTTGAAATATAACTTAATCCAAGATATTTACAAGAAAGCCGAATGTGATAGATTGTGTTGCTAAAAACCAGTAGTGTTAAAAATATCATACACAGAAAATGTTAGGGACAATGATATTTTTAAATTTGATTTAATTATGGTGATTTTTGTATGATATATTTTTTATTACAGTGAATCATAAAATATTCATTTGGTTAAACTTATAGAAGTAAATTTCATAATTAAATTTTGCAACAAACTTGAACATGAATGTTTCTATATATTTTAGGCCTCCCAAGTTTGAGATGCGGGATGAACTTGATAAGCTCCTAGAGGAGAAAGAAAGAGTTATTGGAGGAAGTTGAAGCACTGGATGACCATTAAGATGGGAAACATTTACTTTGTTAAAATACTTTTACCTGATATTTATGATTATGTAATTTAAATAATAAGGATTAATAAATATATTTTTAAAACTTTTTCCTTTGGATTTCATGACAGCACTTCTGATCTGATTAAAGGATTACGACTAGTAGTAAGAATGAAAGTTCATGGAGAATATTGCATAAGCAGTTTCTTCAAAGTGTATACACTAGGAACAGAGTATACTCTGTTCCTAGAATAAAAGTTGATGTCATTTAAAAGAGTCTTAAGTAAATTTGAAATCTCTGTTTGGCCTCTGTTATACTAAGAATGGTTCCAGCTCTAGTAAAATATGATTGCTATGTTTACCTTTTTGGCTTATATACCTGATAATATGATCCTATGGTAAAGAGAGAATATTGTAAAAGCCATTATCAAAATTGCTTTGAAACATGATTAAGGGAATAGCCTCTCCTTACAATATTATAGTTATATGTCAAATGAATAAGCATATTACCATAGATAGTATACAGGCTCGTTATTGGGTAGGAAGATATGATGATTATTTCTACATATTAGTTCAATTATGTTCATGAAATGTGTTTTCTCTACATTCCTTCCACATCTCCATGTGAGAATAGCCATTCTTTCACAGTTCTTAAGGATCTTAATTTCTTCACTTGCAAAAAGCATGTTTTCGAATATAGAGAGACACTATTAACAACCTTTGAATATATATTATATGAGCTAAAGTATTAACTGCACAGCGAACATTTTCAAACGGAATTGGGACATCGTCCGAACTCCGTGTTACTTTGATTGATGAAAGGATTCCAATATCTACATTCAATTGGTGCATACTACAACCTTTAATATGTAGATTATTTAAAATACTATATCACATTAACTTCGGGGCGTTAATACTAAATAATGAACAACATCTCGCTCCAAAAAGCTACTTCTTTAAAAAAGCAATTAATTCTTACATTCTAACTTCACAAGCTAATCACACAATCTTTGAAATTCACAAAAATGTATTATTGTATTACCTGTACAGTGTTATTATCCACGAATATTACAATATTAACAATCAATCCCAAAGTCATTGCATCGTTCCAACACCAACAACGCCAATTCTTCGGAAAACAAATAATTCGTGGTAATAAGCGTGGTAACCCCCAGGGGGGTTACCACGCTTCAAGGAAGCTTCAGCGATAAAATATTAATTAGGAGTTTAGGAATTTAAGAAAAAATCGCAAATACCTAAAAATATATTTTATATTTTGCTTTGAGGAATTGAAGTATTGACTGAAAAACAAAGTGAAACATATTTTAGGATTTCTGAAGTTTCAAAAAAAATATGTTTACTCCAAAAATGGCAAAAATATAATTTTAAAATTTCAAGGTCTGTTGATAGTTTAAGAAAATTAGGAGTTGAAAATTAAATAAAAACACGTGCTGTCATCTCTTGCTGAATATTAGAACTTTTGTTTTTAAACTTTGATACTGCTGCCATCTCTTGAGGAAAATTCGAACTATCGTTATTAAACTTTGACGCTGCTGCCATCTCTAGAGGAAAATTCGAACTATTGTTCTTAAGCCTAGATGCTGCCATCTCTTGAGGAAAATCGGAACTTTTGTTTTTAAACTATGCCGCTGCTGCCATCTCTTGAGGAAAATTCGAACTTTACTTCTAGATTAGTGCCATCTCTTGAAATAAATTTGGACTTTGGTTGTTAACATACGCAGATTATTCCTAATTTTAAGGAATAAGCGATATTTATTGATATATTACAGATACTTGAATTATATCTGATATTTTTTATGTATAACCTCCTCTTTCCTAATTCCTTTTGTACGGGATATTATTGAGTATTCGTTACTCCATCCGTATTTTTCATAATGGAAATTGTCCTTTCTATGGATATTATTTTTAGTAATTTTCCAGTGAAAACAAACCATTGAAATAATTTTTCCGTTTACAGTTTTCATATTTGATTCTCATTAATTCGGAAAAGTATTCTCGAAAATATATTATCTTTTCTTGCATTTCTCCAATAGAAATTTGATTATTGCAATTAATTATGAATCAGTGTTTTTTATAACGTAAAATGTTTTGAATAATTTTTTTTGCACATTCTTCTAACAAACTATTCAAACAAACGTTAATGGCTAAAAAAGAATATATATTCAATTTGTTTCTTCTGGAATTTGTCAGGTCTCCCTGGGATCACTATTCGTAATTATTTTAAAAATTTTAACTAAGTCTGCAAAAAGTACATGTATTACCTAAGGAATCCATCTGGATTCAAGCTCATGATAGTTCGAAACTAGCATCAAAAGAAGGGAAATAGATTAAATGTTCTTATGTTGGTCGAGAAATATCGTATTCTTATGTTGGTCGAGAAATTGCGAGAATTTCGATAGAATATACGAAAATGTTGACGAAATTAGCATGTGGAAACAAACCCATTCCATGGAAGAAGGATGCCCATTCCCTTGACGATATGAATTTAAAAAAAATCGAATTTTTGTTAACGAGTCTGTAGCAACCAAGCTTTATTTATATCAATGTAATTGTTTACCGTCTTTTTCGTAAAATGAATGAGTTTTATAGTTGTGGTTTACCGAAAATTGATTTCTGTCGATCAATTCAACTGGTTGCGTATAAATATCCTAGTACGTTGCGTAAGTATTGAAGTATTATCTTCTGAGTCATGTACTAAATCTAATCTATTTGCAATAATGTATATTGAGCGATTGACGGGAATGGAGTTAACGAAGAACGTAAAGATTTCCCAGATTCGGTGTTAGTAATCTTTGAAGAGTTGAACGGCGAGTTGTAAAGTTGTAGCTATCCTCCAGCAACGTATGATAGACCAATAAGGTAAATAAATTTTATTTTATTACAAGCAGAATATAAACTTTGATTTAATCGTTGTTTTTAAGTGCTTCCAATCCATTTATATTTACGGTAAATTTGCAGTTTGGTACCTTTCTTTCATCTGATTTTAAGAAAGCTGAAGTAAGTCAAAAGTATTTTTGGAACTTATAATTATAAAGGAATGCCAAACATAATAATAAGTTAACATCTTTCTCATTTAAATACATTCCTAATATCTGTTAATTAAATACATTGGTGTCTAAAAATTAGGGCTGCATGTCTAATTTCTTGTATGATTGATCTTATTGACCAGTTATTGTTTCTTACTCATACAAAATACATCTCTTTATGTTTTCAGATTTTATTAAGTACATAAAGATTTCTTTAAAGCATTGTGTTTGCAGATTAGAAGATGATTGAATCAAAGACAACTATGAGCACATAAAATAATTTTTGCATCAATGGTAAAAGACAAAACTGTAGTAATGAAGTAATGTAGCCAAAGAGATAATAGTGTACTCATGTTGCTGCAATGGCATCATGACTCCATCTCCATTGTTTTAGTTGGTCAGAGGATGATGCAATTAAACAAATTGTTTGTGCTACTTTTGGTTACTGACCGTTTTGAAGGTTATCAAAAAATATGAAGAACCTTCATTATCTTGTAATAACATTTTTGTGCACTAATAATTAGTACAAATACCTATCCATGCTTTCTGAAGATAATACATTCATTTTATAAGTTAAATTTGGTCTTTTTTTTTCAATGCAACGAATCACCAAGGTTGCTATTGATGTTATATATCTGAAATAAGAAAATATTATATTAAGTTTAAGAAAAGTTTAATGATTTTCAGATTTGTGTATGAGTTATTTTGTTAATGATATTCAAAGGTCAGATAAATATTCCTGTTAGAAGATATCTTATGATTTACGAACTAGAAGATAAATATAATAATTTCATTTTGGTTATTTATTTTAAATTTTCATCAATTGAAATGTGTAATTCAGAAATAGTAATCACTAATATAACTCACTGTTATTTCCATAAAAAAATTCTGTGACTTCAGGCTCTATTGGATTTAAATGAAAGAAACAAAAATTCAAGAAATTTTACATTGATTATTCTTTCTGGGTGGATTTTTTTCTTCGTATTTGCATTCAAGTTTGAATGAATGCCATGAATTTATAAGTGTTTAGAATTTGGTATCTACGAGGCAATAGGCACACTTGATGAGAAAAGTAATAAATAGCAACTCAACCCATTACAATTACACCCAGATTGACTCAGTTATCTGGATTCATTGAATGATTTGATTGCTTCCTAAGTCATCTGAATATTTAGGTTGTGTTTTTTTTTGGCTTCTTATCTAAAATAAATACATTTTTTATATTTTTTAATGTTTCTATGACTGACTGATATCAATACCTGAGGATGTGATAAACATAAGTGTAGTAGAGATTTCTTATAGTATAAATATCGATGTAAATTTTGGCAAAAATATTATTAATTCTCCAAGTTAAAAGAAATCATCATAAGATGGAATATCTTGAGCTAATATATATATGCACAGCTCCTGCATTTTGTGCTAGTTCATATCTGACGGATGTTATTTATTTATAGATAAATATTGTTGTTATCTTATATTGTTGTTATAACTTAAAATTGCCTTCAAAATAAAAATAGTAATTGCTAGTAAATATGAATAATTTGAAATTCAAGTATTCTGTTGTATATATTTTGATTTGGTCCTGACACTTAGGCTTCCTTATATTTTATTCTCAAGTACTTAGGAACAAATAATTATATAGCACATAATTTGGTTTCAACCCACTTAGAATAAAATCATGAGCTATGATGGTATATGTTTATCTCTGAAGTTAAATTTCTTCATAATGGACATGGAACCTAAAATTAATATGAATATTTTGCAAAGGTCTGTGAAAATATCTTATATTCATTATACTGGTCATATATTTTAAAGTGACTGGTTGCATTCTTTTATGTCTGGAAGATTTCTATGCTAAGAAATATCACCAAATATATTCTGTATGTTGACAATACTAAAAAGCAACTTCTTTACTCCTTCTTACTTTTTACCTTACTGCTTACCTTCAATGCTATGCTTATTTCTCTTACAATGACCATTTTAATGCTTTCGTATTGCTTATCACTGTTACATATTAGTTTTACAACTCTGAAAGCTCCTTGCAATCATTTTAAATTCTTATGTTTTTTATTGAAAACATTTTTCATTCCTAGGAATCTTTTGTGCTTTGAAGGTTAACAATATCCTTTAACTAGTGGTGAGGCAAAAGAATACTTGTAGATATTCCTCATGAAATTTAATCTTGTACTTATTGAAAGGGGAAAACATCTCAAGTAATATCTGATCACTTCTAAAAGTTAATGAAAAATGCTAAGGATGATTTCTAAAATATCTGGGCTATTCTAAACTTAGATGTAATGAAAGATATGGAATCAGGCGTAACCATGGAAGAAGGAGAAATATAAAGTTTCCTAGAAAATGGTGGGCTGTGTGAAACTATGGGTGTTAATCTACGGCTTTCTGCAAAGTTACGCATTCTCTTATCAATTATAAAAGAAGAAATATTTGCCATCAATTACCAATTCAATTACTATCAAACCATCAGTCCCCAAGGAGCTGAAGGCACTTATTCTTAGCTACCTTGTAACTGCATAATTATAAATTTCTTTTTGAAAATCTCTCCATGGGTTCTGGTGCAAAATGACCAAAGCTGTCGATGCACCTAAAAAACCAACACTACTACTACTCCCCATGGGCTGAGCCAGTTAAAAAAATGTATTTTATTTACTAAATATGTAGGGATTTTGAAGAAATTTTTAACTGAAAAAGGTGTCCAAATCATGTTTTTAGATGGCTCAACTCATCTTGAAATTTATCCTTCTTTCTTATGTATCTTAATTGTCTTGTTTAGTAAAAAACTGGTAATTCATTTGTGCAAAATAAGAACTAATTTATTGAGCTGATTTAATGCAGCTTAGAAACTGAGAATGTCAATGAGTGATTTTAACTGGAGTTAGGAGCCATATAATTAGTTCTATGATGATCGTTAAAGTAAAAGACGTGGTCGGTAGTACAGTGGTTAGCATATCTGCCAGGAAATAGGGGAGATTTGGGTTTGAGTATCCAAGTATGTCCAAGTCCCTATTTTTCACTTCCTGTTGAAGATTGCTCTTTACCATACCTTGTGTAATTTTAATCAAGGATATTAGTAGTAATGATCTCATTTATTTTTCTCTAAACTGAAATGCTTTCTTTTAGACATACATCAGAACCATTTCAAATCTTAAATATGCAACAAAAAATTGGTTTAGGAAAGATTGATCAACACTTAGTTTTGATTTTTTTGAGGTTTATTTTTCAAAGAGTGGAAAAAGTGTACAAGTATTTTCATTGCTGAAATTGTATGAATTCTATTTATTTCAGTGAAATTATTACTCAGCGTTATGTAACATGAGATATTTACTTTTGAGTAGAAAAACATAACATTGTTCATTCCACTAACCATGCAAAATAGTTATGTAGACCAGACTCTCTTATTTATCATCATTATATCATTTTTTTCAATGGATGCCTTAGGAATCTCTGTTTAAGGAGAACATTTTACTTTTCTTACATGAATGTATGAAGAGTAAATGTTTTATGTATTTCATCAATGTTAGAGTGAGTAAAATATTTGCTTTAAGAAGAAAGTAATTTTTATGAAAAGCCTATTCCTACAATATTTTTCATTTTTTTTTAACTACACTTCTTGATGAATTCATAAAATATTATTCTTAGACATTGTCTAGAGGAAGCAACACGAAGTTAATGCAGATCTGCTACTAATTTCATCATTGTATCAATCTTGTCCTAAAATCATAATTCTCACATTAGGTATCATAGCCTGACCAATGATAGATTTTAATTAAGAAACAAATAAAGTGATGCCCATCACTGTGAACATTTAATCCATTATACATGTTTACCGGAACCTTCATGGGTGACAGATTTAGTGTATATTTTCTTTTGTTGTAAAAAAAAGGAAATATTTCTGCTTCGCTACCTTTGAATCCTTGGAATCTTTGCATATCATAGTTAAGCATAGTAGATTCATACAAACCATTTGGCAATCATGCAACAAGATTTTAATCCAAGAGATTCTATAGATCCATGATTTAGAATTTCAGTTTTTTCATTTAGATTTTATGTACCTTTTTTCCTCCATAAAAACTCAGTAAGTTTAGTTTGATTCCTTGTGCTTACAATACCATAGTAGATTTCATGGTATGGATCTATCCATCCAATCCACCTCGAGGTAATTAATATGGTAGCTTTCCTTTGAATTTTCAACTTCTTTTAGCTGATGGATCTGCATTTAAGGTGAATGATTCAAGATTTTTAGCTTAACTTAAAAATCTTCGTAAGATTATCCTTGAAATTGATTTTATTTAAAACTTTAAGTGCCATTTCCATCAAATCTTCTCAGTCAACTTCTTTTTCCACTAATAAATCTTTAATGTCCTCTGTAGCCATTCACAAAACCTTTCCTTTTGATCAATTTCGTAAGTCCTAATATGCCACCAATATCATTTTCTTAATATGGAAGTACGTTTTCTATTTCAACTGGTCATGGCCATATCTTCTTCCAACATGAATTTTAATATTGATGTTTTTAGTTCTTTTGGTGACAAAGATATGATGTTGATGTTATGATTAATTGAAAATTGCTTCCAAGCTTCCATTACTCTTAATTGATTTTGCAATGGTTACATCTTAAATCTGCTCTAATGCTCTTCTTATATAATTAGTTTCAAAGGGTTAAATAATACCTTGATCTAACATTTGGAGTGGCAAAGTAATTTTAGGTGGTATTAAGTTGTTGTTGTTATTGTTGAGGGTGACCAGTAGCACTATATTGTAGTAATGGCTCTTTGAAGCTCAAATTTTTCTGCTTTAAATAATCTGCTCAAAATTTGGGATGTAACAATTTAAAAAGCAATCCTTTAATACATTTCCAGTTACCCAAGTTCTTGGATATTCTTTCCAATATACCACCAAGGTTTTTTAATTTACACCTTTAAGTTTGAGGGGGTTTAAAAATCTGTGCACTAGCAATTGCTTAAGGGATTCGTCCCCCAACACATTAATGCACAAAAGTATCATTATATGATCTTTGGTCATCTTGGTCAATGGTCGATAGATGGAGGATCAACTGTGCTTTGTGCTTTCTACTATGATATTGGAATAGAGTTATTTTTGAAAATATAATAATATATTAATACATTTTCATATGAAACCACTGTAGTGCATCATTCCCTCTCATAATTATTTTAAAGTAACATAATTTTAAAATGTGTTAAATAAAAATGATGTAGTTCTGTTGAAGTACAGTGTTGTACTAAGGTTTTTCAATTTTCTTATTGTCTTAGACTGAAACGGTGCTATAGTTTGCAGAGTTATATGAGCTCATATAACTCTGCAAACTATAACACAGTTTCAATCCAAACCTAGGGTTCCTGTAATATATTCAATTGTATTAGAGTGAGTGATATTGTGATATGATATCTTCTCGAAACATAAGTTATTTAGTTATTAAAAACTATTGTCTTGTAGTTATTTTAATGGGGCAGCGGTCAAAGTTAGGAGAATCTACTTTTTGCTCCAATCATTAACTTAAATATTTTTCATTTCTTTCCTGATTGTGCATTTTTATGAAAGATACAGATGTTTATCATTGAAGTGTTTGTATGTGATATGTTTGTCTTCTGTGCCAATTACACAATTTAATCAGCTTGAGCATGTGTGAAGGAAGTTAAATGTGTTATTGCTATTGTTTAGGAGATGATTTAGCTTACAAGAATGCATAAATTGTTTTGAAAATGAAATCAGTTATTCCACGAATATATTCCTAGTTATCACATCAGTGTTATCATAACTCCTAATTGAGATTAATTTTAAGTTCAAAATTACATATATACATATATATATATATCGAGTAAAATGTTGCTTGCATACTGCAAGCATACGAATTGTATTTATAGTCTTTATTCCTATTTATCATGCCAAGTTTTGAGTTTCAATGTTATCGGGAAGGGGTAAAAAAAAATCTTAAAAATTGTCACAGTATCTAAATTTTATATACGCCTGGTGTCAAACCCAGGACCTATTGGCAGATGCGAATAGATATTATAACTTGTTAGGACCGGATTTTATTTAATGCAATGTTTGAAGTCCATATCATATCGGGAAGGTCCTGAAATAAGACTCCATTATCCCCATCTGAAATGCATTGGGTAATTTAAATGGTTTCTGGGATCAAACCAAGGATGATCAATGAAATCTAAAAAACGTATTTGAAATATATCTATGATCTTTATTTACATGGCAAGTTTCTATATTATCGGGAAGAAGATCAAAATAATTCTCAAAAATCGGATCAGTTACTGATTGTTGAGACGCCTGGTGTCAAACCCAGGACATATTGCCAGCTGTAAATGCACAGAATGACTTGCTAGGACTTAATTTTATTTCATACAAAGTTTGAAGTTGATATCATGTCTGGAAGTACCTAAAATTTGTTTCCGTTATCTCCATAAGAAATGCATTGAGGAATGTAAATGGCTCCCTGGAATCGAACCAAGGACAAACAGCGGAAAGTTCAACATCGCACATAAAAGATATTTACGATCTCTATCTGCATACTGAGTTTCAAGTTTCCATCTTATCGGGAAGTGATTTTAAAAAATCTTAAAAATCGCAATGTAAATTAAATGGGAGAATATTTGCCCTGACCTAGAGTCGAACCAAGGATAATCTTCGATGATGTCTTAATGGTTTTCGTCGAATACACACGGTTTTCAGCGATACCTCGAATTTCAACGCTACTTTTTCGGGAAGTGCCTCAAAAACATTTTCGAAAATCCCCACCATGTATCTTTATGGAGAAAATCGTGACTTTGGGGCCTTCTGTAATCGAACCAATGACAATGAGGTTCAAAGTTGGTTTTTTTTTCTAGAGGTTGCACGTTATGGACAATACAAAAAAATAAAGTAAAAATTTCAAGTCCGTGGCACTTGTGGAATATGGAAAGAATTTTGATCCCCAGTGAGTGAGTGAGTGTATATATATATATATATATATATATATATATATATATATATATATATATATATATATATATATATATATACGAGTAAAATGTAGCTTGCATACTGCAAGCAGATCGACAACACTAATTTCATATCGGCATCATATCGGGACGGACATCAAAAGAAAAAAAAATTCAAAATATTCGTAGAATTCGCTGCAATTTAATCACCTGGCAGCGAACCCCGGTCTTCCTGGTGTACTTACTATGCAGCAAAATAGAAAATTACCATATCAAACTATGTGTGAAAATTCAAGCAAAACTATTAGGTGCAACTACCTCAAACGACGTCCTACTATTCACATACACTCCTTATTTGAGAAATTATAATGTGCTCTGGCATCGAACCCAGGAACAGCATGGTCTTATCTATTTTTTTTCTTAAACAAAGTGTTAATATACATCTTCCATCTAAGCAAGAGCTCCCTTACATATCGATAAATGCATAAAAAAATTATGAAAAGATACCCCATAGTATTATATATGGGTGATATTTTTACCGCCCGGCATCGAACCCGGGTCTTTCAGGCAATACTTTCTATGCAGCACAAAAGAAAAACACCATCTCTAACCGCGTATGCAAATTCAAGCAGAAATATTGGTTACAACTGCCTCAAATGACGTCCTACTTTTCCTTTATATTCCTTATGAGAGAAACGTTATTGTGCTCTGGCTTCGAACCCAGGAACAGTACGGTCTTATGAAAATTTTTTTCTAAAACTTATTCGTACCATACATCTTCCAGCCAAGCACGAACATCCTATCATTTCGATAAGTGCATCTAAAAAAATAATAAAAAACGGCTCCCATGTATTTTAAAGGGCAGATCTTTGCATTGTCCTAGCATCGAACCCAGGATAACTTTTGTAAAAGTCATTGATGTTTTCGAAAGTTCAAGACCATAAATATAGGCACCTTGAGTTTTACTTCTCTACCTATCCGGAAAGTATTTTTTTTTAATTCCCGAAAATCACGGCAATGCATTCAAACGGGAAAAATCGGGACTTTGGGGCCCTCTGGAATCGAACCTATGACACTGAGGATCAAAGTCTCTTTTTTCCTGGGGGTTTCACGTTATGGCCAATATGTCATAAAAATTTCAGATCAATGACGCTTGTAGTTTAGGCTGTGAATTTGTATCCTATCTATCTATATAGGTATATATATGAATGAATCCGGAGAAGCATCTATATATAATAGATATATATATATATATACGAGTAAAATGTAGCTTGCATACTGCAAGCAGATCGGCAATACTAATTTCATATCGGCATCACATCGGGACGGTCCTCATAAGAAAAAAAGGATTTAATTTTTTCTTAAAATTCGCTGAAATATCATCGTCTGGCATCGAACCCGGGTCTTACTGGAAAACCTACTATGAAACACAATAGAGGATCACTATCTCTAACTATGTGTGAAAATTCAAGCAGAAATATTGGCTACAACTTCCTCAAAAGATGCTCTAATGTTCACGAATGTAAATGGCTCTCGGGACTCGAACCAAGGACGATCTTGGAAATTTAAAAAATGTTTCTGAAAGTTATTAATGATGTCAATCTATATGCCAAATTTCAAGTTTCTATATTATTGGGAAAGGTTTCAAAATAATTCCTAAAAATCGGATCAACTTTTGATTGCAGAGACACCTGGTGTCGAACCCAGGACACATTGATAGCTATGAATGCTTAGTTTGATTTGTCAAAACTGGTTCTTCTATCATGCTAAGTTTTAAGTCGATAGCATGCCGGGAAGTACCTAAAATTTGTTTCCGTTATCTCCGTAAGATATGCATTGAGGAATATAAATGTCCCTCTGGGATCGAACCAAGGACCATCAGCGAATATATAAAATTTGATTATGATATATATTTATAGTATCTAACCTCATACTGAATTTCAAGTTTCCATGCCATCGGGAAAGGGTCCAAAAAAATTCTTAAAAATCGCCACAATACATTTTAAACGGCAGATTTTTGCATCGACCTAGCATCGAACCCAGGTTATTTTCCGTAAAACTCATTTATGTTTTCGATAGATCATGACCATATATAAAGGCTCCTTGAGTTTTGATTCTCTACCTATCCTGGAAGTATTTTTTTTTAATTCCCGAAAATCAAAGCAATGCATTTAAACGGGAAAAATCGGGAATTTGGAGCCCCCTGGCATCGAACCCATGACACTGAGGATCAAAATCGCAATTTTTCTGGTGGTTACACGTCATGGCCATAACGTCGTAAAAATTTCAGCTCAATCACTCTTGTGGTTTAGGCTGTGAGTTTGTATCCTCTCTATATATATATCTATTATATATAGATGCTTCTCCGGATTCATTCATATATCTATTATATACGAGTAAAATGTAGCTTGCATACTGCAAGCAGATCGACAACACTAATTTCATAACGGCATTATATCGCGACGGTCCCGGAAAGGAAAAAAAGGATTGAAAATATTCTTAAAATTCGCTTCAATTTAATCATCTGGCATCGAACCCGGGTCTTTTTGGTGAAATTTCTATGCAGCACATCAGATCATCTTCTCTAAATAGGTGTGAAAATTCAAGCAGAAATATTGGCTGCAACTGCCTCAAACGAAGACCTACTTTTCACGAATGTTAATAGCTCTCTGGATTCGAACCAAGGACAATCTAGGAAATATAAAATGTGTTTTCGAAATCTATCTATAAGTTCTATATATTTGCCGAATTTCAATTTTTAATATTATTGGGAAGGGTTTCAAAATAATTCTTAAAAATCGGATCAGTTACTGATTGTAGAGACGCCTGGTGTCGAACCCTGGAAGTTTTGGAAGCTGTAAATACACAAAATGACTTGCTAGGACTTGATCTAATTTCATACAAAGTTTGAAGTCGATATCATACCGGGAAGTACCTAAAACCTAATTCTGTTATCTCCATAAGAAATGCATAGAGGAATGTAAATTGCCCTCTGGGATCGAACCAAGGACCATCAGAGAATATGTAAAATTTGATTATGAAATATATGTATGATCTCCAACCACATGCCGAATTTCAAGTTTCTATGCCATCGGAAAAGGGTCCAAAAAAAATCTTTAAAATCGCCACAATGCATTTTAAACGGCCGATTTTTGCCTCGACCTAGCATCGAACTCAGGATATTTTCCGTGAAACTCATATATGTTTTCGATAGATCATGACCATATCTATTGGCTCCATGAGTTTTGATTCTCTACCTATCCGGGAAGTATTTTTTTAAAATTCCCGAAAATCACGGCAATGCATTTAAACGGGAGAAATCGGGACTTTGGGGCCCTCTGGAATCGAACCAACGACACTGAGGTTCAATATCGCAATTTTTCTGGAGGTTACACGTTATGGCCAATATGTCGTAAAAATTTCAGGTCAATGACGATTGTGGTTTAGCCTGTGAATTTGTATCCTCGCTATATATATATATGGATACATGAATGAATCCGGAGAAGCATCTATATATAATAGATAGATGCTTCTCCGGATTCATTCATGTATCCATATATATATTCATATATATATACGAGTAAAATGTAGCTTGCATACTGCAAGCAGATCGGCAATACTAATTTCATATCGGCATCATATCGGGACGGTCTTTAAAAGAAAAAAAAAGGATTTAATTTTTTCTTAAAATTCGCTGAAATTTCATCGTCTGGGATCGAACCCTGGTCTTACTGGTAAACCTACTATGAAACACAATAGAAGATCACCATCTCTAACTATGTGTGAAAATTCAAGCAGAAATATTGGCTATAACTGCCTCAAAAAACGTTCTAATTTTCACGAATCTTAATGCCTCTCGGGACTCGAACCAAGGACGATCGTGGAAGTCTAAAATATGTTTCTGATAGATATTTATGATCTCTATCTATATGCCGAATTTCAAGTTTCTATTTTAGTGGGAAAGGTTTCAAAATAATTCCTAAAAATCGGATCAAATTCTGATTTCAGAGACACCTGGTGTCGAACCCAGGACGTATTGCAAGCTGTGAATGCAGAATTTGATTTGTAAAGACTTACTCTTGTATCATGCAAAGTTTGAAGTTGATAGCATGTCGGAAAGTACCTAAATTTTGTTTCCGTTGTCTCCGTAAGAAATGCATTGAGAAGTGCAAATGGCCCTCTGGGATCGAACCAAGGACCATCAGCGAACATGTAAAATTTGATTATGAAGTATATTCATGATATCTATCCACGTGCCGAGTTTCGAATATCCATGTTATCGGGAAAGGATCCAAAAAAAATCTTCAAAATCGCCGTAATGCATTTTAAACGGCCGATTTTTTCCCCGACCTAGCATCGAACCATGGACTATATTCTAAGATGTTTTTCTGATTTTCGTTGGATACGCACGGCTTCTAGCGATCCCTCGAGTTTCAACTCTTTCTCTCCCCGGGAAGTACCTCAAAAAAATTTTCGAAAATCTCCGCCATGTATTCTTATGGAGAAAATCGCGACTTTGGGGCCCTCTGGAACCGAACCCATGACCCTGAGGATCAAAATCGCAATTTTTCTGGCGGTTACACGTTATGGCCAATACGTCGTAAAAATTTCAAGTCAATCACGCTTGTGGTTTAGGCTGTGAATTAGTATCCTATCTATCTATCTATCTATCTATCTATCTATCTATCTATATAGGTATATCCATGAATGAATCCGGAGAAGCATCTATATATAATAGATATATAGAGAGGATACAAACTCACAGGCCAAACCACAAGCGTCATTGACTTGAAATTTTTACGACATATTGGCCATAGAGTGTAACCGCCAGAAAAATTGCGATTTTGCACCTCAGTGTCATGGGTTCGATTCCAGAGGGCCCCAAAGTCTCGATTTTTCCCGTTTAAATGCATTGCTTTGATTTTCGGGAATTTTTAAAAAATACTTCCGGGATAGGTAGAGAATCGAAAATATAGGAGCCTTTATATATGGTCATGATCTATCGAAAACATAAATGAGTTTTACGGAAAATATCCTGTAGCTATATAGATAGGATACAAATTCACAGGCTAAACCACAAGCGTCATTGACTTGAAAATTTTATGACATATTGGCCATAACGTATAACCCCCAGGAAAAAAGCGACTTTGATCCTCAGTGTCATGGGTTCGATTCCAGAGGGCCCCAAAGTCCCGATTTTTCCCGTTTAAATGCATTGCTTAGATTTTCGGGAATTTTTAAAAAATACTTCCCGGATAGGTAGAGAATCGAAACTCTAGGAGCCTTTATATATGGCCATGATCTATCGAAAACACAAATGAGTTTTACGTAAAATAACCTGGGTTCGATGCTAGGTCAAGGCAAAAATCGGCCGTTTAAAATGCATTGTGGCGATTTTTAAGATTTTTTTTCGACCCATTCCCGATGTCATGGAAACTTGAAATTCGGCACGGAGTTGTAGATCATTAATATATTTCCTAATCAAATTTTACATATTCGCTGATGGTCCTTGGATCGATCCCAGAGAGCCATTTACATTCCTCAATGCATTTCTTATGGAGATAACAGAATTAGGTTTTAGGTACTTCCCGGCATGATATCGACTTCAAACTTTGTATGAAATAAGATTAAGTCTTAATAAATCATACTAAGCATTCACAATTACCAATATTTCCTGGGTTCGACACCAGGCGTCTCTACAATCAGTAAATTATCCGATTTTTAAGAATTAATTTTAACCCCTTCCCAATAATATTAAAACATGAAATTAGTCATATAAATAGAGAACATAGATACATTTCAAAATCATGTTTTAGATTTCCTAAATAGTCCTTGATTCGAATCCAGAGAGCCATCTACATTCGTGAATAGTAGGACGTCGTTTCATGCAGTTGCAGTCAATATTTCTGCTTGAATTTTCACATATAGTTAGAGATGGTGTTCTTCTGTTGTGCTGCATAGTAGGTTTACCAGTGATACCCGGGTTCGATGCCAGACGATGAAATTTCAGCGAATTTTAAGAAAAATTTCAATCCTTTTTTTTTTAGGACAGTCCCGATATGATGCCGATATGAAATAAGTATTGCCGATCTGCTTGCAGTATGCAAGCTACATTTTACTCGTAATAGATATATAGATGCTTCTCCGGATTCATTCATATATATACCTATATAGATAGATAGGATACAAATTCACAGCCTAAACTACAAGCGTCATTGATCTGAAATTTTTATGACATATTGGCCATAACGTGAAACCCCCAGGAAAAAAGAGACTTTGATCCTCTGTGTCATAGGTTCGATTCCAGAGGGCCCCAAAGTCCCGATTTTTCCCGTTTGAATGCATTGCCGTGATTTTCGGGAATTAAAAAAAAATACTTTCCGGATAGGTAGAGTAGTAAAACTCAAGGTGCCTATATTTATGGTCTTGGACTTTCGAAAACATCAATGACTTTTACAAAAGTTATCCTGGGTTCGATGCTAGGACGATGCAAAGATCTGCCCTTTAAAATACATGGGAGCCGTTTTTCATTATTTTTTTAGATGCACTTATCGAAATGATAGGATGTTCGTGCTTGGCTGGAAGATGTATGGTACGAATAAGTTTTAGAAAAAAATTTTCATAAGACCGTGCTATTCCTGGGTTCGAAGCCAGAGCACAATAACTTTTCTCTCATAAGGAATATAAAGGAAAAGTAGGACGTCATTTGAGGCAGTTGTAACCAATATTTCTGCTTGAATTTGCATACGCGGTTAGAGATGGTGTTTTTCTGTTGTGCTGCATAGAAAGTATTGCCTGAAAGACCCGGGTTCGATGCCGGGAGGTAAAAATATCCCCCATATATAATACTATGGGGTATCTTTTCATAATTTTTTTATGCATTTATTGATATGCAAGGGAGCTCTTGCTTAGATGGAAGATGTATATTAACACTTTGTTTAAGAAAAAAAATAGATAAGACCATGCTGTTCCTGGGTTCGATGCCAGAGCACATAATAATTTCTCAAATAAGGAGTGTATGTGAATAGTAGGACGTCGTTTGAGGTAGTTGCACCAAATAGTTTTGCTTGAATTTTCACACATAGTTTGATATGGTAATCTTCTATTTTGCTGCATAGTAAGTACACCAGGAAGACTGGGGTTCGCTGCCAGGCGATTAAATTGCAGCGAATTCTACGAATATTTTGAATTTTTTTTTTCTTTTGATGTCCGTCCCGATATGATGCCGATATGAAATTAGTGTTGTCGATCTGCTTGCAGTATGCAAGCAATATTTTACTCGTATATATATATGGATACATGAATGAATCCGGAGAAGCATCTATATATAATAGATATATATATATATATATGTATGTATATATATATATATATATATATATATATGTATATATATATATATATATATATATATATGTATATATATATATATGTATATATCTATTATATATAGATGCTTCTCCGGATTCATTCATATATCATATATATATATATATATATAGAGAGGATACAAAGTCACAGGCTAAACCACTAGCGTCATTGGCTTGAAATTTTTACGACATATTGGCCATAACGTATAACCTCCAGAAAAATTGCGATTTTGAACCTCAGTGTCATGGGTTCGATTCCAGAGGGCCCCAAAGTCGCGATTTTCCCCATAAGATTACATGGCGGGGATTTTCGAAAATTTCTTTGAGGCACTTCCCGGAAAAGCAGAGAGTTGAAACTCGAGGGACCGCTAAATGCCGTGCATAGCCAACGAAAATCGGAAAAACATCTTCGAATATTGTCCTTGGTTCGATGCTAGGCCGGGGCAAAAGTCGGCCGTTTAAAATGCATTGCGGCGATTTTTAAGATTTTTTTTGGATCATTTCCCGATAACATGGATACTTGAAATTCGGCACGTCGATAGATATCATGAATTTATTTCATAATCAAATTTTACATATTAGCTTATGGTCCTTGGTTCGATCCCAGAGGACCATTTGCACTTCCCAACGCTTTTCTTACGGAGATAACGGAAACAAATTTTAGGTACTTCCCGGTACGATATCGACTTCAAACTTTGCATGTAGAAAGATCAAGTCCATACAAATCAAACAGTGCATTCACAGCTATCAAAGAGTCCTGGGTTCGACACCAGGTGTCTCTGCAATCAGAAGTTAATCCGATTTTTAGGAATTATTTTGAAACCTTTGCCAATAATATAGAAACTTCAAATTCGGCATATAGATAGAGATCATTAATAACTTTCAGAAACATTTTTTAGATTTCCAAGATCGTCCTTGGTTCGAGTCCCGAGAGCCATTAACATTCATGAAAATTAGAACGTCTTTTGAGGCAGTTGTAGCCCATATTTCTGCTTGAATTTTCACACATCGTTAGAGATGGTGATGTTCTATTGTGCTGCATAGTAAGTTCACAGTAAAGACCCGGGTTCGATGCCGGACGATGGAATTTAGGCAAATTTTAAGATATATTTCAATCTTTTTTTTTCTTTTGATGGCCGTCCGGATATGATGCCGACATGAAAATAGTGTTGTCGATCTGCTTGCAGTATGCAAGCAACATTTTACTCGTATATATATGTATATATCTATTATATATAGATGCTTCTCCGGATTCATTCATGTATATACCTATATAGATAGATAGATAGATAGGATACTAATTCACAGCCTAAACCACCAGCGTGATTGACTTGAAATTTTTACGACGTATTGGCCATAACGTGTAACCGCCAGAAAAATTGCGATTTTGATCCTCAGGGTCATGGGTTCGATTCCAGAGGGCCGCAAAGTCGCGATTTTCTCCATAAGAATACATGGCGGGGATTTTCGAAAATTTTTTTGAGGTACTTCCCGGGGAGAGAAAGAGTTGAAACTCGAGGGATCGCTAGAAGCCGTGCGTATCCAACGAAAATCAGAAAAACATCTTAGAATATAGTTCATGGTTCGATGCTTGGTCGCGGCAAAAATCGGCCGTTTAAAATGCATTACGGCGATTTTGAAGATTTTATTTGGATCCTTTCCCGATAACATGGATATTCGAAACTCGGCACGTGGATAGATATCATGAATATACTTCATAATCAAATTTTACATGTTCGCTGATGGTCCTTGGTTCGATCCCAGAGGGCCATTTGCACTTCTCAATGCATTTCTTACGGAGACAACGGAAACAAAATTTAGGTACTTTCCGACATGCTATCAACTTCAAACTTTGCTTGATACAAGAGTAAGTCTTTACAAATCAAACTCTGCATTCACAGCTTGCAATACGTCCTGGGTTCGACACCAGGTGTCTCTGAAATTAAGAATTTGATCCGATTTTTAGGAATTATTTTGAAACCTTTCCCACTAAAATAGAAACTTGAAATTCGGCATATAGATAGAGATCATAAATATCTATCAGAAACATATTTTAGACTTCCACGATCGTCCTTGGTTCGAGTCCCGAGAGGCATTAACATTCGTGAAAATTAGAACGTTTTTTGAGGCAGTTATAGCCAATATTTCTGCTTGAATTTTCACACGTAGTTAGAGATGGTGATCTTCTATTGTGTTTCATAGTAGGTTTACCAGTAAGACCCGGGTTCGATGCCAGACGATGAAATTTCAGCGAATTTAAGAAAAAATTAAATCCTTTTTTTTTCTTTTAAAGACCGTCCCGATATGATGCCGATATGAAATTAGTATTGCCGATCTGCTTGCAGTATGCAAGCTACATTTTACTCGTATATATATAGGTATATCCGGAGAAGCGTCTATATATAATAGATTATGTAATTTTGAACTTATTCATAAAATTAATCTCAATTAGGAGTGGTGAAGGTACATGTTGGTATGGAAGATGCATGGTGTTTGATTAACTTTGAAGATCAATGGAAGATGATCAAAGAGGAATTTGAGGATGTTTGATTGGTTTATTGATTTATTGAACCTTTTATTTATCATGAAATCTAGGATTTCAGATAAAGTGTTGTAATGAATATGAATTGGTTGATCTTGTACATGGCCCACTATTTTTTTGAAAAAGTATTGATGTTGTTGATGATATCAATCATGTAGTTATTATAAAGATTTGTTATGTGTGAGCCCCATGTGATTTCTGTGCCAGTTTCTTGCAGAAATGTTTTTACTGGGTAAACTTTAAGGTGAATTTACTGTTTTCTCAAAATTTCATTATTAATCTTAAGCCTTGGAGGTATATAAAAACTGTACAAGTAAATTGTGTCTGAAGGGAGCGTAATGCTAATACCTACACATTTTGTTAAATCCAATTTATTTCTAGGTAAAATGCTAAAATCGAACTTATTATTTATAATAATTGTCACTCCACCTGCTTGGCTTAGCCTGCTGTTACTATTCGTTGAGTAATTAGAAGTGATTAGCTTTTTCTTGCATGATGAGGTTTTTTACAGTAGGCAGATAGGAGCGTTCTATTCCTCTGGGAATGCCATCAGTTCAGAAAGTTTGGACACTGGCATTTCTATGAAATGTTGCTGGTGTCAAATTCCAAGACATTTCATAATCACGGGCAGGATAAAACGGTTTTTCTATTGAATTGAAGGGAGTGATTTAATATGACTGTTTACATTATAAGTCAAGCTGACTAGATCCTTGTTGTTACTGATTTCTTATAGGAAAGGTTATCACTATACTGTTTTACAGCTGGCTTTCACTCTCATTTATCAATATCAAATTAAATTAGTGATATTATCACCAATCATTATGCAATCGAATGCTATCTAGTAATGAATTAATTATGATATAATTCAATGATGGATTATTGTATATAATTATATCACGTATGGGTCATCAGAGCTGGTTTTACAATTAAATTCTTTAATCAGTTTAGTGTACGAGGTATCACAAATGGTAAGCAGTTACCACCACAGCATCAAACACACTATTTTAATCATCATGTTGATTATATGCAATTATTTTCTCAGAAATCTCTTTTTCTATTATTGTCTCAGTTCTTTATAATTTTTGAAGCATGCGTGAGTTCATAGTCTATATCTTTGCATAAGATTGCAATACTTAAAAAAATATCATTACGTTACTATAATAAAATGAAAAACTTTCGTAAATTCCACACTGAGTTTATTCACGGCCAGTTTTGTAATTTGCATTACATCTTCAGGCGAAGGGAAACATTTTTGCAAGGAATATATAGGATGGTTGAGAGGGTGGGAGGGTAGAGGGGAGGGGAAGGGATGGGTGCATCATGGGAATATTTTGCTTGGTAAGGAGAGAAGGGGTGAAGAGTTTAAAAATAATTGTTCTCTCTCTCAACCATCCTATATATTCCTTGCAAAAATGTTTCCCTTTGCCTGAAGATTTAATGCAAATTACAAAATGGTTGCGAATAAACTCAGTGTGGAATTTACAAAGTTTTTCCTTTTACTATGGCTTTCCATGAAGTTACCCCTGCTAATATTGATTTCAACATTACTATAATATTATACATATAATATTTTATAATATTAGTATCACATTAATATAAAATTAATATAACATTCATATATTAAGTCTTTTCAGCCTTTTGCTCACATTATCTGTTTTGACGTTCAATTAAGTTAATAAGCTGAGATTTCAATATTAAGATATTTTTTCCGATCAAATAAAAGTTTTCAGATTTTCTTACAAGGTCGAGAAGACATATTGCACTAACAAGGGGAGTCTCTCACTTTTGTCCGGAGATTTTGATGAAAATTTTTGTGGTGATGCAGGAAGTAGTGTAATGAAAAATTGTATTGGTGTTCGTGTAAACGGGCCTCAGTTTTGTTGCAATAATTAATTGAAAATTGACGATCTGCGTATAGGCAACCCCGCGCTACACACCCGCGCTACACCAAATCTGTAAGGAACAACCCGCTGTTTTCAAGTAATTATCTAATCTTATTTTTATTTCTTCTGATATATATTTTCATTGTTACTCACTGATAGACACAAGGGTGATATTTCCATTATTTCACCCGATATCCAATCGAATAACCCAATTTCAATCAAATGAACTTCGATGACGAAGAGTTTCGCTAAAAGTATGATGAATGAGTGTTCGTAAAAATGTTTCTCGAATCATTCTGTATTCGTTGGTAATGGTTTATAATTATAATAATTAATAGGTATTTTATAGATATGTTTCAGATCAATAAACAATCAGCTGTCACTTCATATATGCCGTAAGGAAAGAAAAAAGTGGAACAAGGCTGTTAATGAATTAGAGGTTTTAAATTTCTAAAAGCCGTCTTTGTCGGCGCGTTTGGCATCGTAAAGTGTGGTATTCCTTCCTTGCTTTCTCGGATCACCGTGAAGTAAGAGGAGGAACGCCGACGAAGACGGCTTTTGGAGATTTCAAACCTCTAATATATATATATATATACGAGTAAAATGTAGCTTGCATACTGAAAGCAGATCGACACCACTAATTTCATAACGGCATTATATCGGGACGGTCCCGGAAAGGAAAAAAAGGATTGAAAATATTCTTAAAATTCGCTTCAATATAATCGTCTGGCATCGAACCCGGGTCTTTTTGGTTAAATTTCTATGCAGCACATAAGAAGATCATCTTCTCTAAATACGTGTGAAAATTCAAGCAGAAATATTTGCTGCAACTGCCTCAAACGAAGACCTACTTTTCACGAATGTTAATAGCTCTCTGGATTCGAACCAAGGACGATCTAGGAAATATAAAATATGTTTCCGAAATGTATCTATACGTTCTATATATATGCCGAATTTCAAGTTTTAATATTATTGGGAAGGGGTTCAAAATAATTCTTAAAAATCGGTTCAGTGACTGATTGTAGAGACGCCTGGTGTCGAACCCTGGAGGTATTGGAAGCTGTAAATGCACAAAATGACTTGCTAAGACTTGATCTAATTTCATACAAAGTTTGAAGTCGATATCATACCGGGAAGTACCTAAAATGTGTTTCCGTTATCCCCATAAGAAATGCATTGTGGAGTGCAAATGGCCCTCTGGGATCGAACCAAGGACCATCAGCGAATAGGTAAAATTTGATTATGAAATATATTTATGATTTCTAACCCCATGCCAAATTTCAAGTTTCCATGCATTCGGGAAGGGGTCCAAAAAAAATCTTAAAAATCGCCACAATGCATTTTAAACGGCCGATTTTTGCCCTGACCTAGCATCGAACCCAGGATATTTTCCGTAAAACTCATTTATGTTTTCGATAGATCATGTTCATATATATATAGGCTCCTTGAGTTTTGATTCTCTACCTATCCGGAAAGTATTTTTTAAAAATTCCCGAAAATCACGGCAATGCATTTAAACGGGAAAAATCGGGACTTTGGAGCCCTCTGGAATCGAACCTATGACACTGAGGATCAAAGTCGCTTTTTTCCTGGGGGTTTCACGTTATGGCCAATACGTCATAAAAATTTCAAGGCAATGACCCTTGTAGTTTAGCCTGTGAATTTGTATCCTATCTATATAGCTATATAGCTATATGGCTATACGAGTAAAATGTTGCTTGCATACTGCAAGCAGATCGACAACACTATTTTCATGTCGGCATCATATCCGGACGGCCATCAAAAGAAAAAAAAAGATTGAAATTTTTCTTAAAATTTGCCGAAATTCCATCGTCCGGCATCGAACCCGGGTCTTTACTGTGAACTTACTATGCAGCACAATAGACCATCACCATCTCTAACGATGTGTGAAAATTCAAGCAGAAATATGGGCTACAACTGCCTCAAAAGACGTTCTAATTTTTACGAATTTAAATGGCTCTCTGGATTCGAACCAAGGACGATCTTGGAAATCTAAAACATGTTTCTGAAAGTTATTTATGATATCTATCTATATGCCGAATTTAAAGTTTCTATATTATTGGCAAAGGTTTCAAAATAATTCCTAAAAATCGGATTAACTTCTGATTGCAGAGACACCTGGTGTCGAACCCAGGACTCTTTGATAGCTATGAATGCACTGTTTGATTTGTATGGACTTGATCTTTGTACATGCAAAGTTTGAAGTTGATATCGTGCCGGGAAGTACCTAAAATTTGTTTCCGTTATCTCCGTAAGAAAAGCATTGGGAATTGCAAATGGTCCTCTGGGATCGAACCAAGGACCATAAGCTAATATGTAAAATTCGATTATGAAATAAATTCATGATATCTATCGACGTGCCGAGTTTCAATAATCCATGTTATCGGGAAAGGATCCAAAAAAAATCTTAAAAATCGCCGCAATGCATTTTAAACGGCCGATTTTTGCCCCGGCCTAGCATCGAACCAAGGACAATATTCGAAGATGTCTTTCCGATTTTCGTTGGCTATGCACGGCATTTAGCGGTCCCTAGAGTTTCAACTCTCTGCTTTTCCGGGAAGTGCCTCAAAAAAATTTTCGAAAATCCCCGCCATGTACTCTTATGGGGAAAATCGCGACTTTGGGGCCCTCTGGAATCGAACCCATGACACTGAGGTTCAAAATCGCAATTTTTCTGGAGGTTATACGTTATGGCCAATATGTCGTAAAAATTTCAAGCCATTGACGCTAGTGGTTTAGCCTGTGACTTTGTATCCTCTCTATATATCTTCTATTATATATAGATGCTTCTCCGGATTCATTCATATATATAGCTATATAGCTATATAGATAGGATACAAATTCACAGGCTAAACTACAAGGGTCATTGCCTTGAAATTTTTATGACATATTGGCCATAACGTATAACCCCCAGGAAAAAAGGAACTTTGATCCTCAGTGTCATAGGTTCGATTCCAGATGGCCCCAAAGTCCCGATTTTTCCCGTTTAAATGCATTGCCGTGATTTTCGGGAATTTAAAAAAAATAGTTCCCGGAAAGGTAGAGAAATAAAACTCAAGGTGCCTATATATATGGTCTTGGACTTTCGAAAACATCAATGACTTTCACAAAAAATATCCTGGGTTCGATGCTAGGACGATGCAAAGATCTGCCCTTTAAAATACATGGGAGCTGTTTTTCATTATTTTTTTTGATGCACTTCTCGAAATAATAGGAAGTTCGTGCTTAGCCGGAAAGTGTAAGGTAAGAATTAGTTTAAGAAAAAAATTTTCATAAGACCGTACTATTCCTGGGTTCGATGCCAGGGCACATTAAAATTTCTCTCATAAGGAATATAAGGGAAAAGTAAGACTTCGATTGAGGTAGTTGCAGCCAATATTTCTGCTTGAATTTTAGCACATAGTTAAAGAATAATATCTTCCATTATCTTGCATAGGAAGTTTCACCAGAAAGTCCCGGGTTCGATGCCGGGCGGTAAATATGTCTCCCGTTTAAAATACATACGGTTTGTATTTCATTATTTTTTTGATGCACTTATCGAAATGATAGGAAGTGTGTGCTTGGCTGGAAGATGTATGGTTAAAACTGGTTTAAGAAAACAGTTTTCAAAAGACCGTAATATTTCTGGGTTCGATGCCAGACCACATTAACATTTCTCTCATAAGAAATATAAGGGAAAAGTAGGACGTCGTTTGATGCAATTTCAGATAATATATCTGCTTGAATTTTTACAGATAGTTAGAGATGGTGATCTTCTATTGTGCTGCATAGTAAGTATCACTAGGAAGACCCGGGTTCGATGCCGGACGAATAAATTGCAGCGGTTAATCAGAATATTTTCAATCCATTTTTTTTTCTTTTGACGGCCTTCCCGATATGATGCCGACATGAAATTAGTGTTGTCGATCTGCTTGCAGTATGCAAGCTACATTTTACTCGTATATATATATGAATATATGATATATGAATGAATCCGGAGAAGCATCTATATATAATAGATATATGTCGGCAACTCCTTGGTTACTGGGAGACGTTCCAGGTCTACCATCTTTCTGGACGTAACCTTTGGTCTTGAATGTACTCAAACCTACCATTTATCCAAATAGGGAGGAATATTGGAATACAAACGTCCTTCAGTTGGAAAACGAGAATACATTTAATGAGAAACTTCTTAGGAGTCTTAATTTTTTGTTTCTTCCGACGCACGGTGTTTCAAACTTGATTATAGTTGTTTTAATCATTTTCCATTATCGTGAGAATTTAAAGTTCAATGAATCTTTAAATTTAATTAATTAAAATTAATCAATACCTAACGGAATATTTTAATTCAGTGTTAAATATCAATATTTATTGAAGTCGATTCTATTTAATGATTCTGATTTTGGAGACTTTTAGTATCAATTAGCTCATGAAATTTTATTAGTTATGCAATTGAGTAAAATAGTGTGTGTATAGGTTTTTTATTTATAGTCTTTACTTTTGCAGTAAATCATCACACTTTCTCTTTTACTATGATCTGGATGAAAATTGTTATGAAAACGACAAAAACACATAATGGGCATGACATTAGCATTTTATAAAGCATTGCCTTTCACAGGCACAATTTGCCTTTAGCACATCGTCTGAAAAACATACTTGATCACAGGTTGCAGAGCTTTTTTGGCCACTCCATGAATAAAAGGCGATTAGTGGATGAGCACGGTTTTACCTCGCTTTTTAAGAAAACTTTTTAAGTTTTTGAGGACAATTATCCAGATTTTGAAGATGTCACTGAAATATTTTTTCTTTAATTCTGCCACTTTATTGCTAACCTATGGTCCAAATATGTCTCAGATTTCCTGCACGAAGAGAAAAACGTAACGTAGTATTTCACCAGAGGCTGTGATTGCATACTGTGCAGTGTATGAATGCGTTATTTTCCCCTATTTCCAATACATAGCTATACTGTCTTTTCTCCTTGGTGCGGTCAAGTTCTTTAAATGTTAACTATATTCACACCCTGTCTGATAAGTATCGATTTAATAATCTGGTTGGTAATCTCTCAACAGTTGATGTCTGTTAAATGAAAAGTTCCGCTGTCTTTAGGGTTATTTGTGGAAACACGACGTCTCTACGGGAAACATAATTCGCTGCTTTCCGTTGTCGTTGTCGTATTCGAATTTCTTTTTTAAATTGAATTAAAAATTTAATGGAGCCAAGATCTCAAACCAGTGACAATGAAAAAAGGAAAAACTCACTTTGTAAAATTCCACAAAAATATATTTCTCTACTGCGACATGTTTCAACTCACAGAGTTATCATCAGGCATACTTTACAAAGTGAGTTTTTCCATTGATATGGAATCCCACCAAGAAACGGCTTCTACTATTGATTACAGTGACAACGAATTCAGTCGACGGGTGCTGATAACCCACCGATAAAGCCCACCGTTGGAGCTTTCTGGAGGTGATGTGCTCGTTTCCCTTTCTTGGTTCACAAAACCAATCATGCGTATATTGATTTATCATTTGCGTCTTTTCGAATCGTGTTCCTCGATTTGTACCATTTTGGATGTTCCCTAGCAAGATAAACAACCTTAATATTCACATCAAACGGAGCGCGAAGATAATTTAAGATTTCGGTGATGGCTCATTGGAATCACTGGTATTTTCCTTTGAAGCAGGGCTGCTATCTCTCGATTCTGCTCCCTCGTCGCTAGCATTCACGACTTCTGCATCTGCTTCTTCATTTTCAAAGAATAACATATCCTATTCTACATTAATATTCTCCTCCATGATCTCCATGAATCTCTCAATGGTTCCCTCCCCAAATGACGTGCCTTCTTGGATATTTTCAAACTTGCAAGATTTTCAATAATACTCATGGCCATTAAACTATCTTAACCAAGGAGTTGCCAGCGTATATGTAGTCAGAGCAGATTACTTACTATCTGACACACAACTATAAAGCATCTAGTGATTGGTATAATTATTAAATTCCGGAAATAATTCGCTACTTTTAGTTATGAAATTCTGAATCAGTCGAACACAAGTTCCTTTTACATTCTTAGGGTAGTCTTGAAGTCAAAAACAGCACTTGCGAATGCTATTGTATCAAGTACAAGATGACAGCTAATGTAATTAGTATCAACAAACATCGAATGATTCGAGAAAGCATTTTAATGAACACTCATTCATCATACTTTTAGCGAAGCTCTTCGCCATCGAAGTTCATTTGGTTGAAATTAGGTTATTCTATTGGATATCGGGTGAAATAATGGAAATATCACCCTTATGTCTATCAGCGAGTAACAACGAAAATATACATCAAAAGAAATAAAAATATGATTAGATAATTACTCGAAAACAGCGGGTTATTCCTTACAGATTTGGCGTAGCGCGGAATTGCCTATACGCAGATCGTCAATTTTCAATTAATTATTGCAACAAAACTAAGGCTCATTTAGACGAATGCCAATATAGTTTTTCATTACACTACTTCCTGCATCACCACAAAAATTTTCATCAAAATCCCCGGGCAAAAGTGAGAGCCTCCCATTGTTAGATGTTAAAAAGTCAAGTCCAAGCGTTCATTCCATTGATGAATATGGCTTACGGCGGCCTTCACCGTGGGTGGGTGTGGTAAGCACATCGACTTTTACGCCGTCGTATTTGGCTGTTTTAGACCCCTTAGATGTATAATATATTAATCCATATTGTTTCGGATTAAAGATTATTTAATGACTAATAGTAAATATGTGCCTATTCCTATCTGAAAGGAAATCAATGTTTCTAAATTATGAATGATCGTTCATTCAATGGTAGATTCCTTCGCATCCTTTAATTTTTGCGCTGCTGGGTGAAGGTTTCAAGGTGCTCTTTCTCAAGAATGAAGCGTTGATTAGGGTATCATTTGATTTAATCATCAGGGTATTAACTGAAGCAAAATGCCGCAACGCTTACGCAACGACAGTCCGAACGTACGGCCCGTGTCTTCGCTTGTGTCGCCGTTTCTAGGAACAAAGTCTTTCCTACATCTTAGAGTGATTTCGTTTCTGTCTACGTAGTTTTCATTTTCAGGGTAGTTTCCATCTGGAAAATCAGTCCCTGGTGGTCCATTGTAGTCTGGGAAGAGATAAGCGGGAAGACAATGTCCGTTGGTGTAGGGCTGCACCGTGCATTTTTCTACCTCCTGGTATGGTTGTTGGGATCCATCTCCATAATCACCCCCATTGTTGTTCATGTAATTTGAGCATAGATTATTTATGAGATTTGTTGGATGCAGAAATCTCGGAAGGCTGTACTCTGAATCATTGGAAAGCGGAAATTCCTCCGGTCGGATAGTGAACGTAACGTCATCTCCTAGTTCATCGTCGTCTTTCCAATCCAATGGTAGGTCCTCTTCATTTCCTGGAAGGCCAACGAAGGGAGTATAAATGTATAAATATTTAATTTTCTTAGATACGCATTTTCTCATTTCAGTCGCTTCTAAACAAATATATTACGAATTAGTGTGCGTTTAAAAGTCTTTCGTACGGTGGCTTTCAGTCACGTTCATATGGCTCATAAGTTACGTTGAGGTTGAAAATAGAAATTCTTGCAAGTTCTAAAATAGACGCCAAAAATGTGAATTGATGATCAAAAAGAGATGAGCTAGATAAATGATGCAGATGAAACTCATTGATGGTGGTTTAAACCATATTAAAGTGTTTGCGTATAAGGTCCAGTCACGGAAAATATATGAAAGAATGCGTAATTATGCCACTTAAAACAAATCATTTAGAGATGTTTGCGTGCATTCTTGCCTTTATTTGATATATCTATAACTTTAATAAAAATATTGAATATTTAACAAATATCTAAGGTGTTACTTAAGATTTTAATTGATCATGGAATAATTTTTGCGGCTCCCAAATAATTTGAATTTGTTAAGGATAGGTCACCTTAATTTGTCTTATATTTTGCCGACCACTGATGTGTGTTGACTATTGTAGAGTAAAAATCTATAAAGATCTGAGACTACTTTGAAACTTATAACCATCGTAAAAACGGTCATTGCTGCACTTTTAGTATGTTATGTCGATTTAAATTTCCATACAATACTCCACCATTGACTTCAAAATTAAAACATCAGTCAGTAAAATTAAAAAAATTAAGAACTAGTGGTTCCCGTTTTAAATTCTGATTATTTTTACCTCGTTTTTCTGGTCTGAGGTAGCTAATCATAGAGCTATTCTTAACTTTATGATCTTTTGAATTTTTTTATCTCATTATTGGTATCTTTTTATTTGCTCAGTAAGGTAGGTTTATGCTGTATTTATTTCTCAATGACGTAATAAAATGCAATTATTATTAGCGAATTGGACACTTTATCAAACCTTTCAGTGGTGTTGCCTCTGCAAGGAAGACTGATAGCGTGAATAGCACGACGTATACGCCCAAGGCCCGGTGGTTTATTGCCATCACCTGTATAAAATTGAATTTAAAACATTCAAAAAGTTTATTTTTAAATTATATTTTTCCTAAAACTGAAGTTTATTAAGTAAATACAATAATTTCAGGTGTCGGAATATCAACTTAGGTTTTATTATACTTCTATGGCTGATATTTACACGAGTACTGATTCATATAATATTAAATTGGTTTTTTATGTCATATTTGAAGGATCTTTAATGCCAAATAGAAATGTTAAGTAATTTTGCCCGGAAACTTTGATACAAGTATGCTTGCTGAACATGTTGTGCATTGAATTTTCTGCGGAAAAGTGCTAAGTATTTCTATTTGGTGATTTATTTCTTCGAAGTCAAGCCTTCCAAAATCGGTTATGATCAATTCTAAATTATTTGGCCGGACTTCCTAGAAAGACATTCTGAGGAAGTGAAGAAAAACATGGTAATATCCAAACGTGTTTGTTAAGACGGCCGGTTTCGTAATAACGATGTGCAGCCAAAACTGGTCGTCCTAGTAAACAAGCGTGGATATTATCAAGTTTTTCTTCGCTCGGCCATCGAGTATGATATTTAGTAATGTCTGGGGACGGTTAATGCAAACGTAAATCGATTGAATCGAAATGTATGAGCGAAGCTAATTTGATTCTTCTTTAGTATCAAAGCAGAACTGCTTGACTTTGTATTTGATACTATTGCCCTCAATATAGTCGCTCTTCAAGGAAAACATCAAAATGTTTATAGACAATTATATGTTGCATGCCTCAGATACCTCTCTTAAAATGGTGATGTTTTTTTCGGTTTCACAATTCAATTCACGGCCTCACTCGTCTTACTAAAAATAATAACCCGTTGTATTCAAAATTCTATCAACAAAGCTTAGATCTTTCTTACACCAAGACATTTTTTTTACCATCGAAAATACGAAATCACTTTTTGAATGTATATTTATGCAAATCATTGATGGCAGTCAATGGTTTTTAGTAGACAAATGTTTGTAAACGGTTATCGGCTTGAAGAACGATGAATATTGTTCTGATACCAATGGTACTCACATATTTTTATGCCTTAACACCAAAGGTTTTTTATATTATGATGGTTTGTTGGAATTGTTGATGTTCCTAAATATAGGAAATCGTTTTCACTCTTCTACTTCATGAGCAGGCATTTACGCTCATAAATGTGTTCCGAAGAACTCACCGAAACCTTAAGAAATGTATGCAACGTTAGAATAAAAATTGATTAATATGTTTAAATACTAATTTATATCGTTATTTGAACTATTGAAATTAATTTAATGTCTTTTGGTATTAAAAAATATTACGGTAAGAGTAAAAATGAGTAGAAAGGGTGAAACATTTAACAGCACTGTTCATGCCATTAAAACTTATTATCTATATATATAAAGCAGAAATTCTGTGGGTTTGTGGGTTTGTGTGTTTGTGGGTTTGTTTGTTTTGGATTGGAGTCTACACCGTTTGCCCGATTTGTCTCAAACTTTGCATACGTGTCCATTTATATCAGGAAGGAAGTACTGTCGCATTTTTATTCAAGAATTTTGCTGGGTTCGAACCAAGATCGCTCAGATAGATTTTCATAAGGAATACACGTAAGTTTCACTTTTATCGGTTGCAGGCTTTATTTCTTTTGAAGAATTAAATTAGAAGGAATAGTCGTACAGAGTCGAGACAAACTACGAAAGAAAGAAAATCGAATAAAGATTCTTATTTTGGTCGTGGAATCTTACTTTCGATTAGAATTTGCGAGAATATTGGTAAAATATACAAAACTTTCGTGAAAATTCGAGGCTGTAAACAACTCATCCCCCTGACGACCGATCCCATTGTTGAATCCGAGCTCATGCTTTATCCCGTAAAAATACTCGTGGACTTTAGGCCCATAAAGCTGATGATTGAAGAGTACGATATATTACATGGATAACGAGAAATTTTCTGTAAGAAGGTAACCAGCAATTGCAGGTACGTAATTACAGTCAGGAGATTGTGTGTCTTCGATTTTAGTACAAACCGTTTGCCAGATTCGCGTCAAACTTTGCGTACGTGTTTTCTGGGACCAGGAAGGACGTACTGTCTCAATTTTATTCGACAATTTTGCTGGTTTCGAACCAAGATCGCTCAGATGGGTTTCCATAAAGAATAAATCTAATCTTCACTTTAATCGGTAGCAGGCTATATTTCTTTTGAAGAATTAAAACAGAAGAATAGTCGTGCGGAGTCGAAACAAGAAGTAAAAGAACGGAAATTAAATTAATGTTCTAATTTTGATCGTGGAATATTGTTTCCAAATCGAAATTTGGAGAATTTTGATCAAATACGCGTGAATTATCCAAAATTGTTGAGGTTGTAAACAGCCAATCCTCCTCACGATCAATGCGATTGTTGACCCGAGCTCATGACTTATTCTAAAGGGAATTTACGCATTGCACGACCGGCAACTTGAATTTAATCTACTTCTATATTCCCCGTTGAGAATCAACGGGAGCTTCAGCTAGTTATACTATAAGGTACTTCATTACTAAAATCACTATACTTAATGAAATTCCTTTCGTTGAGCTTCCAAGAAGTAATTAAGTGAGCAGTATTTTCTGAACATTAAATGATACACTTCCTGCAACATCGAAACAGATAAAAAAGCTGAATCAACGGTTAAAAATCAAAGGAATGGAACATACCGGTATGTTAAGGATTGTTGGAATAAATTATTGCTTATAGTCTAAGATGTGTGATAGGACGGGTGAACCGGGATTTTAAATAGTTCCATATAACTCATATCCTTGAGGCAATTTTCCTAAGCCTAACCCATTAACGGTCAATGTTAGAATTTACGAGAAATTTACCGTTTTTTCGCATCAATCTTCTCTTAACCGCTTAGAAAATGCTAATAAAAAATTTGGTTTCTTAAAAAAATTATAAATATAAGAAACTTAATGTTGCGTTTTCTCAAATTTGGCCGAATCAGTTATATCTATTGGATGTTATGCAACCCATCCACACATTTATAATTTTGACTTTTTCAATGCTATTTCACTTAAGAAGTGCTGTTAAAGACTGATGAATACGTTCACCTTTTGCCTTTGCTGTTTTCCCTCGGTGTTTCTATTTTTGTAATCTCATACATAAATAAAATATGCTTACAATAAGATTGCGAAGTTTTAGTTTGCGAGAAAAATCAGGTGCAAACTTAATAACAAATTCAATATTTCCTCTAATTAAAAAATATTCTATTACTAATTTGTGCAAGTATGTTTTTCATTTATGAAAATTTTCAAAGCATTTTGGATGTAAGGACACATTACATTTTTTACAAAGATATATAGTTTGGCCTTTACAGAACCTACATCTCTTTCTAGCATTGCCCTTAGAAATAATGTGAAAAACTCTATCTCTTCTCACTTCAACAGGCATCGGGAAGGTCTTCCCTTTTGGTAGTTATGTCTTGAACATGATGGTTCTTGTTACTCTTCAAGGGAAGCCACATCACCTTTGAGGAGGGTCATTGCTACATAAGACCTAAAATATAGCAATGAAATCTTACTTTCATTAGCTTTCCGGAACAGTTTCCAGGAATTAGTACAGGCACTGTCTATTGCGTTAGTGAATAGAGGCCACCACCACTTCTTTCCTCTAATTCGAACTCTATAATTTGCATTGGCATTGTCGTGAAGATCAACTCCCCCCATATACTTGTTGTATTCTCCGACGACATGAGGTTGTGGGGTAGAGATGTACTTCCTTTCTTTATGGCTAAATCTTTTAGCCGTCCCTAAAGGAAGAACAGATGCTACCTTGCTTGCCACCTTAACAACAGAGCTATCGTTCCACTTCACTCTTGACAGATCAATAGATTCATCGAAAACATAATCGACATTTCCTCTTGGTCTTTTTGCGAATTTCTTCGCATCTTCTATTGTACACTTTTCAGTTCTATTTTCTCAGATAGTACCTTTGGCGAAACAATTACTTTCCCTCATTATACGAAATAAAGCGTACGACGAAAAAAATTGTCGAAAAATAAACGATGATGGGATGATTCAGGAATGACTATTAATAATTCAAGAACAACGCTAGCACCTAGCAGCTAAACTAATTTAGTTTCATAGGAGTTTTCTCTGGCTCCGGCGTACGGCAAAAACTGAAACAGGTACCCATCAGAAGAGCAAAGATAGCATAATTTGAAACCAAATCTCACAGGTTTATTTTTAATAAACGTCTTCGCGGAATGACGGCCAAAATAAGGTACCATCTGCTCATCTATGGATAAATTATGAGCAAATATTCCAAATTGCAGGTATTTTTCATTTAATATTTTGAATAAGGGCATGATTTTTGCAAACTTGTCCGTTTTGTCCAAGCATGAATTATCTGAGAAATGAATGTTCTCTTTAATTGCCCGAAGTCTGTTTCTACTGAAAGAGCTGCGTTCCAAATCTACGCCTTTTAATCAACATCCTTCGATCAATACATATCTTGCAGGGGAAACATATTATAGCCAGTGAGAAGCAAGAAACCGATAAATTTCCTTAAATCAGATACAGTAAGTTGGAATTCATACCTATTGTTGTCTGCGGCGAATTTGTTCGAAAAACAATTTTCTAAGACATTTTCGTCCAAAAATGACCGGAAAATATCTATCGAAGACGTGACACAGAGCTCATTCCTCAATTTTTCATTGTGTTCTTTTTCCACTGAAGTAGGAGCTGAGGAAAATATAATTTGTTTCACTTTTTTCCACTTTGGGATTGCATATTCTTTTCTTTTGGAGTATTCACTAGGAGCACCTCTAGAACGTTTCACAGGCCTATTTTCAAGTTCGTCAGTGGTTGAAAACATTACACCAGAACTCCTATGGATCTCAAAAGTCCCAGCGACGTCAATGTTGATGTTTTCTTCTCCAATAAAATTTTCTTCAATATTTTCCTCTTCAGTAAGGGTGTCCAGTGGACACTGTCAGGAGGAAGATAAACCGCATCCATCTGTTCGTCATCTGAATCAGATGGCTCTTCAATAATCCCAATAACCTCTTGAACCGACAATAATCTTTCTCTTTTCTGCTCCATCTAGAATAAAGCATTAAAATAAATAACTTGAAAGCAGAGCTGATGTGATGAAAATTCTTAGAGAATAACGATTATGTACCATAATATTACCTCTCAAACTGTTGTTGAAACTGCAATTTTTGATATATCTCTTCTCATAGGAGAGGATGTTCGCAAACTGTTAAATACTTCTGGAACACACAGGAACGCACTGGAAATTTCGAACTGCACAGCACAAAAGATTTTGGCAGACTAACATACGCATCCCTCTAGGATCATTAACTTTCACCACTGCGGAAAAACCCCGGTTGGTTTTTCCGCAGTGGTGAAAGGGCAAAGTTCATGGCATCCTAGGGGACATAGTGTACCGTTCGGCCATGTGGTCGCATCTGGACACGCTCTTGTCCTCTTACCGCTGATGTATTTTCCTAACATTTCCTTGACGACCAATAAGATTCTGTGGGTTCGCTCCCATTTGAAAGCGTTTCATTAATTGCTAATTTCGGTGATTTTTTAAAAGGAGTGCCTTCTCTTTGTTTAAAATCCATTCATAAATGTATTTGACTAGACATAGACATCGTTCCTTAGAGATACATTTCTTTTTCATACCAAAGGATATTCTATTTTTTAACTTTAAAATGAGTACATGTAGACCTATAAAAGTTCAAACATGATGAGACACGGAGGTTAAATTGGGAGCGCGCGTGCGCTGCTTTCCGCACCCTCAGAGCCTGTACCGCCAAAGTTCCAAAAACGCAAAATTAAGTTCACTCTTCAAATTTATCTAAAAAAACGTTTTTTTTTTTCATAAGAAAGAAATTTAAGGCATTCAATTGATATTATTTTTATCACGGATATAAGCTTAAAATTAAAAAAAAAATTAGATTAGACGGTAGAAATGTTTCATTCTGGAAGACTCATATGACAGAAAATGCGACATATTTAAATAATTCTAAAAAAAAGAAATAAATTTTAACTGAAATTTTTTCAGCAAAAAAGAGGATAGAAATTTAAATATTAATTAATTACAGAAATTATCGAAATTTTAACGTCAACATAAATATTTTTAATTTAACAATAATGTTGCGTTTTCGCAACTTTGGCCGGTAATGGGCTAATCTCAACTCATGAAAAACTGGGATTTCCAGAGTAATAGCTTAACTTTACCGGGAGATGGGAATTAGGTTTTACCTCCGTGATCCAGGGGTGATAAGCGTTAATTGATCGGAAACTATGATAGGGATAATTAGTAATATTGGCACCATGCCACATATTGAACTCGAGATGATTTATTTAGGAAGAGTATTGAATGCTTTAAATTCCACCGCATGCGATGACGATTTTAATATATTATTGGAATGAGACTACAGTTAATTCAAATTACACTCATCCGTGTCTCTTAAAAGTGTAAATGGAAATGGCCCTCCTTTTTATAAGGATACTGAATAACCATCAGATATCCAATGCGTTTAAATCTCGATATGGGTTTTAATAGTTTAATGCGAAGAATAAATAAAGGTTAAATATGAACTTCAACTCAAATTTTGTTGAAGTAAATGAATACTGTGTCATTAAATTGGAATAATCCTTTACCTCAAATAGATAGAAGAATGTTTCGCTGTATCAGATTTTCTCCAATGTTGGAAATTGGTGGATTTCCAGTTGCTTGGACGCACCTTAAATCTGGCACTGCACTTATTTGCTCAATGCATTTTTAACGAAGGAAATCACTTGAGTATGCACTCTCCGTTCAAATTATGCAAGTAATTTACACGCTCCGATGCTAACTAGCTTCGTGAAAAAATATTCCAGTCTTGTTCGAGAGGCTTATTATATAAGTAAATGGAGGGACGAATGTTAGATAAAATGTCCCTCTTTGTTTGGCTATCTTCGCCATTGGTAAAAGCTTCTTTCCTAAACTTATCTTCGCTTCCATTCTACCAATCCTTCAAAACAAAGATTAATTCTTTCTTTATGACACAATAATCCTAATCCAAAGATGGGACAGAACTCGTTTCCAACGGTGAGGAATGTTTCGACACCAGTAGATGGAAAACAAGTTTTTCTCTTCCATATATACTTGTATCTTCTCGTATTTAACGTTTTGAGCTGTCGACACAATGCGTTACACGTAAATGAGGTTAGCTTTTGAAAAGGGACTGAGGACAGCTTTGTTTTACTATTGATAGATATAGCTGAAAGTTGTGAGGGCAATCATGGACTAAATGGTAAATGGTAGCTGGGGAATCGATGCAGATTATATTCTTATGTTTTTCTGAAAAATTTGAGATAGAGTTTAGGAATGCCAAAGTTTATAGAAGATAAGATATTTAGTAGTGAAATTTATAAATAAAAGGCCAATTTAAAAGCGGTTCTGTTATATCTTGTTTTTATACGAGAATTGGTTACTCTTTGAAACATTTCTTAGCGATGAATTCTATGAAAGGAAATCGTATAAAAATAAATGTTATATTATTTCCGTGTTTGATGCAATGATTCTCAGTTTTGTTTAAAATGTTATTCTTGCAACTTGCTCTATAAAATCAAAAGTAGTTGTTATTAAAATCTGATCAATTTAATACCTATTGCTGACTTATTATTACAAAGATTACTTACATTTTATCTCTAATCTTTTGCTGGTGGACAAACCAGTTCCAAAACCATATTTAAGGTATTATTTACGACTTTAATTCCGATATAATGTTTATTTATCACTTCCCAGTGCAACAGCAACGTAAGCCCCGTTATTACTCATGTCTTAAGCATGCTATTGATAAAAGAAAATTGGAATTTTAATTGAAAAATTGGTTTCAGTACTCAAAAATACATACTGTTGTTCAAAACATTGGGTACATTTTCTTGATTTGTTGAAGTACGGTCCTACTTCATTGCGTACACCTGCAATTTAACGAAGCAGAAAAACTTGTTTTTTTGTTGTGACCCGCTAATTTCCGGGGAAAAATTCTGTGATAATGATTGCAGACCAAAACTGAGACCAGTTTTTTGAGAAATTAAATAACTTGAGCAACCAGCAGTCGACAACACTTGAATTAATGCAAGTCTTAACTTTTCTGCCGAGCATAGTGGCGCCTTATTCTATAATTTTAAGAATATAGTTATTTATATTTTATTTTGTCATTTATTGCAGACTGCCCTTTTGCTATAAACTGCTACGACTTATTGCGCATTTTATTCAGCTCGTATCACCACAAAGATAGAAAGAGGAAGGGAACAAAAACAAAACCACTGCAACACAGTGAACTTGAAATTAAAAAGTAATAATCACATTCTCTTTTCTATGTTGGACTCTGTGAATGACAAACTTTACACATTTGCCTCTTTAATTTTTCCCCCAATCTCATTAATTTCATATTTGTAACTTACATTCATTTAGGTACTGTAATGCAAAATAAAATTTAATATGGATTTTAGAACCATAAAAAATCTAGAACTCGCTGCAACGCATCTATAAGCGATGTTTCATGAATTATAGAAAATAATTGGCTCCTCAAAAACACTCATATCTTTATCTGACACTCATTATCATAACTGCTGAAATGAGTCAATCATTAGGATAATTTATATGTATCTAAGTGAATTAATAATGCTGAGATTCCAAATTTAACGTTCTCAGAATAGGAAGTATAACACCTCTGTTCGACTCTATGCGACTGTTAGATAGAGCCACAGCCATAGTGAAGTCATCTCTAGAGGAGATTCCAACGCCACAAGATGTCAATTTCAAGCTAGGTTGTAGTTTAGAAGGAATGTTTATGAAACAATGAATGGTCGCTTCTTCATAGTTGTATTTCTCAAGCGTTATTTACGACAACAATGCTCTGGGCGCCATTGAATTATTTATTTTTAGCAGTTCCATATTCAATAGATGATATTGTCAAAAATACGTTTGGTTCCTTATTTGATTATTCATGGTAAATCATTTTTCATTAATATCGAATTAACCCTCCAAAGTCTGCTGCTAATGTTGAAAAATTGTCAGCAACATTTCCTAATTGGGATTCAAACTAAAGAGTTCGTAAAAATTAATGAGATCTAGCGTGACGTCGTGGAATTCTGCACTTATTTTTTTTTAAATGTTGAAGAGTTCTCATTACGTCAAGAATTGAAAATATTTTTCACTGCGTAGTTTTCTTATTTTTTATCGAAGGGAAGAGGTGTTTCAAGCTGCAAAATTCCTCGATTATCTCCCGTTCTTTGACGCCATATTCATTCCTACAAATTATTATTTGGGAAAGTAAAGATTTCGTCCTCTCATGTTAGACAGAACAAAACCCAAAATTTTAAAATCGATTTGAATTTTATTTAGAAAATGTTTCCTCCCTTCTTTTTCTTCTTTTCTCTTTCTTATTTTTCTTAGCTTTGGATATTCTTCCTCAAAAATGTATGCGAATCCTCCTTTTGCTTCTGTAATTGTTTATATAAACCACATGTCTGTTATTAAAATTCAGATCATATAAATTATCTCGGCTTCAACCGTAGCTACAACATGAAGAGCTCAGTGTCGTGGTTGATTATACATTTATCGTTTATCATAAACAGAAGACGAAATAGAATCTCCACTTATGTCTGTTCTATAAGAGCCTAGTATTTTGGTCATTCTTTTTACACCTATAAGTTTGAATTACATTCGATAAACGTGCTTTTATTGTAACCTTAAATAATGCATAGAATTTTCTTTTGATAGCCATCGCACTGTGAGATTTTTGTTCAACATCCGTCCTGAACATTTATGAGTTCAGCCAGTCTAGATATTTAATCAACAAGATAAATGCATATTAATTGATAACTTCGATTCAAACATAAATGGAATAATTTTCCGGTTTAAAATCGGTTGAATACCGGCGTGCGCCTTTAAAATGTGCCGCGGACGGTCCGCCCGCACCACGGCTCTGAATAGATCTGCTAAAAGATTTATTTAGTTTGGTAATCTTCCTTATCGTATCATTTTCCGGAAAAACGAATTTAAATCCCTCTCGAAATCAAATTCATAAATTTATCTGGTTTGTCTCAAGTTTTCTTGATTGATTGATTGATTTGATACAAGTTTGTTAATGTTTTACACATTTGAGCAGGTTATCATTTTACCTGATTTGTCTGATCAGAGAGATGTTTTTGTATATGATAGCAGAGTTCATTCTTGTATAAGATATTTTAATTTGGGTTTGAGGCCATGTAAGCTATCAATTAACTTTTTTTAACTACGTAGGAAGAGAAATTTGGAGAAGATTACGGAGTTATTATTATTATTAGGGATCTTTTTAGCTCAGGGCATTGGCTCTATCAGCTTATATCATGAACTAGTTTACAATCATCCTCATTCTAGTTTTCAAGTTTTTGGTGCAATTACTCGAAAAAGGTACAGTACAGGCGGAAGCCTTGATGTGTGGCAAAGTCAAAGAGTCGGTCAAAAATTTAAATCTTCGAGAAAAATCAAGGAAATAGATGCTCTTCAAAAATTCATTTTTTCGCGAGAGAATCGTAAGCATTACCAATTAGGAAAATAAAAGTACAGCACCATATATACAGCTGATACACGCCGAAGGGTAATGTAAATGTAGAAGTTTATGACACATTTGCTGTAATAACTGCACAGTAGACTTTCAATGTTTTAGTTTCAAGATTTGAATCGGATGATATTTTAGTTGCCAGCTCTCAAATCTCAAAAATGGAAACATCTTTTAATTCCTATTGTGCAGTAATCATATTTTATCACCAAATACTACCTACATATATTCGTGAGCTCTGTCATAAAATAATAAAATGGACAAATTTGAGTTGAATGTAAATTCTTTATTTACCTGTTTTTCTTACTTACAGTAGCATAATTAATATAAAACACCAGTCAATTCATATTTTTGTACTTCCATATCATTTAATCGCTTCACTATGTAGCATGGTCTTGGCGATGTATTGGAGAACATTCGTGAGCTTACTGAACTCATTAATTTTAGGAAATTACCTGGAATAATAATGTCCATATGTTCTGAGAGTAATTAAAAATTCAATTGCTCAGAGAGTGTAAAATGGCTATATTTAAATTTTATATGTGCATAAATGCATATTGGAAGTTATTTTTTCACCATATTATGTACCTCTGAACTCAATCAGTACGGCATCTGCATATTGAGTTAGTGGACGGCATTCATGTATGGCCTACAGTGAGTCAGAGGAGAGAATCCAAGGAAGCGTCCTTCCTCCGTCAGCTTCACCTCTTCCAGAAGTCTTAGGGCGTTCAATCCTCGATGGAGGCATTTCGGCGGCTTCTTGTTGAAATTTTGCGAGTTAAAATACTTCTTAACTTCATCTTCGTTGTTCAGTCGTGTTTCGTCGAAATCGGCTAATATGTTTCTAGTTTCCGGGTCTTTGAACCAGGCAGTTAAAACGTGTACGCTGACATCTACTGTTGTGTGGCTACTACTCGGTTTACGTTTACGGTGACCTCCTTTGTTTCCTTGGTTTCCGTTTCCATGACTACTGCTACTATCTGCGCTGTTTTCATAGTTGCCATTATAATTGTTGTTGTTGTTTGTGCCATGGATTCCGTTGTGAGTACCATAGCCGTTTCCTCCATAGTAACCACCGGTATTTCCATGATTTCCGTAGCCATTGCTGCTTTCCTCACTATTTTCATAGTTACCGTTATGATTGTTATTGCTTGAACTATAATGTCCATTATTGGTACCATGGCTGTTCCCATCATAATTGCCGACATTATTTCCGTAGTGACCATTTCCATTGTCATAGCTGCTATCTGCACTGTTTTCATTGTCGCTGTTATAATTGTTGTCGTTTGAGCCATAATTACTGCTGCTGGTGCCTTGGTTGTTTCCTCCATAGTTACCACCGTTATGACCATGGTAACCATATCCATTGCCGTTGCTGCTGTCATAGTTACCGTTGTAATTGTTGTTGTTTGAGCCATGGTTGCCATTATGGGTACCATAGCCGTTACCTCCGTCGTGGCCACCGCTGTTTCCCATGTAGTTTCCTCCATTGTTGCCACCTCCGTAGTTCCCGTTATTATTTGGGTACTGATTGGGTATTGTGATGCCCTGATTATGGAGTTGATGGATCAGAGAACCAAGATTGCTTGTTGGCTTGGTGTCCGCTGGTTCGTACACCGAGAAGCCCTCACAGTCGTCGGAGCTCGAGCTGTCGGAGCTTGAGCTGTCGGATTCAACTGAATCGGGGACGTTTGAGGAAGATCCTGATGTCCCTCCATTGATGAAATTTCCGCACAGCCTTTTTAATTTGGCGAGTGGTGAGAGGAAAAGGCTGCCAAGAAATAACTTCGGATCATCGGTATCATTTACTTTTACTGCTTCATCTGCAACTACAGTGCGTATTACTCTTAAACCCTTTGGTGATGGGGCATACTCTTCATTACCTGGAAGGGTAAATTAAAATATTGTGAGGAAAAACGTACTGATTTTTAAAACAGCTAGCAGCAGAAAAGCTTTGATACCCAAATGGCTTCATGTAATATTTTCTAACTATTTATAATTTATATAATACCTATTCAGCGCCTTCTCTAGAATATTTTGGTAGCTTATCCCACCCTTTATGCTCCAAAGACAAATTAAGTATATTCCATTTGACAAAATGTGGTAGCCGGAACAAATTTACGTTACGCGTGCATAGATACGTTTTTATTTCTGGATACTAATGTTGCTCCGTCCGCATATAATTTAAATGTTGAAATACTTTGAAGCGATAATGGGAAATAACTTACCGAGTAATTTAAATGACTTCGGATTCTATACTTTAACACCAACCTGTCATACCAGCCAATCATGGACACTCGAATTGTTGCATGCACTACTAAAGCATATTATCAGATTGCCGTATATAATTGCTTTCGGAATTTTGTTTTTTTTAATCCTAAATCCATTAACTGACAGGGCTTTTGGAGTATGACGAAGAACAATATTGAACAAATTTCATGAATACTCACCTTCTACGCAAATCAGAAAGACAGCAGTTACTGATAAGCTAAATACCAAGCGAACTAACATTTTCATGCTCTGCAAGAGAAGAAGGAGAATCATTAACTCAATAAATATTAAATTATTTAAAAAAATATGATTACCTTAGATGCCGAAAATTTTGGGTAAAGACGTTTGAGGAATTGAACTTAAGAAACTATTCAAAGTTCCGAAAATGTTAAATCGGAACGAAGGTAGTAAATAGACATGGTTATTCTTTGAGTAATTGCAATACACTGGTTGCAGCATATTATTAATACATGTACGTAACTAAACTTACTGTTGAATTAGAGGAGTGCTTTGGAATGCTAAGTTCTTTGTTTTACAAAACAGTTATCATCTCAAGATCAACTTTTTCTCTTTTTTTAATCCATAAATTAAGGCAAAATACATAAAAATTGCAGAGGCAAAAATGATCGATTCCCATTAAAATTAGTACCACTAGTTAACTCGGAGAACTCATATATATGACAATAAATTATAAGAAATGTTGACATTGAACAAAGGATTCGTCATTTATTGCTTTATTATTTATGTGAGCCCATAAAATCTGAGACATCATCTAAACGTGTCGCAAAATTTTACATTTCCGCATTATAAGAAAGTTCAATAATAAAAAATGATTACTGCGCAACAAGAGTTAAATTATAACGAATGAAAGTAACTGCCAATACTACCGATTCAAAAAAATATAAGTTACGCGTGCTGAAAGAATAAATAACGGATCTTACCTATTCTACTTTCAATGATAATAAATCAACATTAAGGTAAATAATTTGCTTGTTATGGCATAAGACCCTTCATTACTTCATAATGTCCTACGACGGAAGCACTGCCGAGAAGTCGATTCTTTCAATCGCTAATATTTTCGTATCTGATCTTGCAAACCCGTTTTCTATCTGCTGAAATGCAAAATATTGTTACGTTAACACTCACCTATGCAGACTATCCTTTAAATTGAAATGAAGGCTCTCCGCGAATTCAGGATGTTATATATACAAATCATTTATATCTGTCGATAAACCGTATCTGTCTCCATTATCATGAGCTACTTCTTACTTCTACGTCGAGACTAAAAGTCTGACTTTAACGACCTAAGTGAAAGAAGTTATCGCTATGTATGACTCGTTTGTCAATTGAATAAAAAAATCAGAGTAATTGCGGAAAATTATTCAGAGACTAGAGTACCTGAATATTTTCATATCAAATCGAGTTACTTGTACCGGTCATTTTACGACTAAACAGGCTTGAAAATCGACAAATTCTTTGAACGAAATCGCTCAATCGTATTTTTAATGCGCAATTCTATCTCTCATTTCTTTCCCAATCAAAAGTCGGGCCCAAAAGACGTTATCCTACTCGATATAGAAGGTCATGAAATGAATATATATAAGAGCCACGATATTCTATCTGAAGTTTGTTTAAGACATAGAAGCTGGACATCGGTTGCCTGGTGTCGGCTGTCATAGGGTTATAAAGACCGATGAAGGAGACGCCTTACAGTTATTGTGTGTAGCTATTCTGTAATATTTCTTTGTTATCATATGTCAATCCTATACAAAGGGGACTGCTTGTAGATATATATTCAAAGTTTGAATTGAAGAACACACTAGGATTCTGATCCGGAATTCCCTCATAATGACTGAAGTCGGGTGTATAATTACTCTGGTATTTATTTATTTATTTGACCCTTTATTGGCGAGGTTAGGCCCAAGTGGGCCTCTCTTCCACCTAACCACGTATGTCGTCATAATATGAATAATTACAAATTAAATTAAAACAAAAAGACAGAGTGGAGTGTGGGGAAAAAATCTTCGCAACTGAAGGTTGCTAAAGAAAAACTCAAGTTGCGGGAAAACACCCACAGAGAAGGGGGGTGAAAAAAAACCGCGAAAACACAGTAAAAATAACAATTAAATATTCGGTAGTCGATTGAGAAATTTAATTGTTATATGCTGTTGTGTGATGCATATTGGTCGACACCTTGATAGCTAACGCGTTCGCTTTAAACGCGAGGTTTAATTTCCAATTTAAGTCAACATTTATTGGCGTTCGCCTACCGTCACGATGGATGATGGTATCTGAATTAAAAGAGGTCTGGTCTAGAAAGGTCAATATGGCGGTGTGGGAGTCGATGTGTTGACCTCTGTAATTATCAAATGGGTACGTCATGTCTCTCAGCGGGATGACGCGCCGTGATTTTTGCTCTACTAATTTATATTTATAGGTATCCAACAGATCTAGTCTACATTCTAAATTGTTTTGAATTTATTGAAGGAATATTCGGATCAATTATTGACAAAGAAAAAATGCACGTAATAAACGATTCTCCAATTTCCAATAATGCACTGTCCATGAATTTCCATCGATATGCTTTTTTCCCAATCTAGGTCCCTATAAACCAAATCAAAGGTTATCTATAAAATGATTAAATAGTACATAACTTAGAATTTTAGGAATGGGAAATTTATCTTTTACGTCCATCGTCTACAGATCAAAATCTTCGTTTGCTGTTTCTACGAATAAGAATACGGAGAATGCAATTTTTTGGAAGAAAAAAATCCTTCAAGCAAACAAACGGATATAAGGATAGTGTTTGGCGCGAAGGAAATTATGCCTGAGCAATGCGTTCTCAAGAATCAAGATTTAATATCAAATCAGTAAATTGAGGCGTTCTGTATTTATTTATCTTTAAAATGGTATCATCATGTACTCGGTTTTTTATAAATTAAAATAAATAGCAAGAGAGATCTACAGGAAGAGATGTATAAGATTGGTTTTCTTAAAATCTTGGAATTATGTGAGGAAATATGTATATCTTTTATTGAATTCACACAGAGAAATGTGAGAGATATGTATAGCTCAACTGTAAGATATCATATCAAGCATTTGTTCTTCAAATATATCAAATATTATTTTGTAATAACTAATTCCGGTGGTATTCTAAACATTTAGATGCACTAACAGCATTTTTCACTGAATTTGCATATACTGTCGATCAATTTTAATTATGGTTTCGCGCTCTCTTGCATCTTTGTCATAGCGTCTGACGCTAAAAGCAATTATAACGAATTGTTCGATTTCGAGAGGCTTCCAATTTTGGATCTGGTCTTATTCCCTTTGAGCAGGCCTTTACTGGAACGTATTGGAAAAAAGGGCCGCATATATGTGACGAAAACATATCGCGGCCCACAATTGAATAATTTGGAAATATGATTATTTAATAATACAGAAAAATATTAATTAAAACATTAATATAAGAACCAATAATATATGTGTGACAATTACCTATTCGGGGTGTTTCAAAATTCATAGAATATGTATTAAAAAGTTAATTTTTCATTATTAATATGCATTTATAGTAAAAGTGTTATTTCCTAAGCCCATTACGGACAGCAGTGTTATCTCCAGCGGACCGCTTATAGTCCGAGGGCCAGTACAGCCCTGCCTTTGAGATGAATTAATCAGGAGAAATGCCTTATAAGGATATTGATACCCTAACGTTATGTGAAATGTATTGCACGAATTTAGGATATGACTCATTCAGATAAAATAAGTTTTACATGGTACGTATCGTTGGTCAATGAATCTAAATTTCCATATAAAAGAGAATCACTTTTATTTCCGATTGAATTTTTCCCCAATCCACCCGCTAAGAGAAGACGAAGAGTAGAGTCTAAACAAGGAAAGTTATTCTGAATGCAGATGTAATACAATTACATTATGTTAGGAAACGAATATATTTCGCAATGGTGAATACTGGTAATGATATGCAATCGCTGGAAATAGAATACCTCAAACAAATGAGAAACTGTTACGAGTCTTATCCCTTTTTAAACTCGACTTGTCGGTTTCAATGAGATTGATCGTTGACAGCTGTCGTTGCAGTTCGCAAAAATTGTAAACTGCTCTCTTTAAAAGTAAATTGAAAAATTTATCTTGAAATGTTACTGACTTAATGAGGCCAGTCAACTAAGCAATTTTTCATTTTTGGATTTTTTTGCCGAGTTTTCTCTTAAACGAGTATTGACTCAAATATTTTAATGCTTTATTTCCTTGCTTTGTTTAACAGCCTATTCTGAACTAGGAAATATTTTATCGATTTACTTTCCATCGATGAAATATCAAATTTTGTTATCGGCGGTTCTTTCATCATCTGAATTTGAAAAATTAGAGTATTGATAATTCTCAGTTGAGATTAAACTAGCTAGCTAGCTAACTAGTTTCCTTATAACTTTTTGTATAGAGTTTAATGTAAATATATAACTTTACTATTTCTAACTGTATTATTGTGATGATTAGCAATTATCCTTTATTTATTACCATCAAATGTACTTAAATAGATGTAAATATCATCAAAGCTATGTTAGAAAAATACTAAGCTTGTGTGCCTAAACGTCATATATCTTTTCATGATTCTTTCTTTCCTTTTCATCTTTTGGATATCGAATGCTTTAATTTTCGATCATTCATTCTAAAAGAAATACGCTGGTCGAAGGAGACATTCCTGATTTCTCCTTGGCAAATTCATTTGTAAATGTACAGAACAATATTGAATTATTTCTCCTTTTCTGTAAAAATAATAAATGGCATACTTTCGATAACTTAAAACTTTTGTATAGGTTTTCAATGAAAATTTTTCACATTGAAATTTCGTGAAAACCCATTATGAAAGTCAACGAGAACAAAATCATGATTTAATTATCAGTTGATGATAAGTTTGGCCATTACCTCTTAAAGAAAGGACTGAAAATATTACAAAATAACGGAAAATGGCGAATGACCGATAAAACGAAATTAAGGAAAGAAACTGAAATAAATATGGAATCAAGTTCTTGCTGAATCAATCTCTGAGCCACTACATAAATCGATTTTCATATATAATCGTAAGTGATATATTTCATTTATTGGCATACATATAGTGGATTTGGTATAAATAGAACAAATTGATAACTTTTTAACATAAAAAATCTCATGAATAAGTATTTATTAGATGAGTAACTTGCGTGAAAAGTAACAGATCACTCAGGTTTCACACAAATGGTACAAAATATGCGAGGATGTACAAGTTTAAACACATTTAAAACTCTGAAATTCTTTTTCAAAACGATGGCTAAAATGAAAATCCGAGCATTCATTTAAGCTGAAATGCATTCACCACTGAAAGAAGAAACTTGCAATGCACCTCGGGAGAGATGCCAAAAAGTCGTCCTTCACCGAAATTTCGAATTCCGTCTAAGAATTGAGGAGCCTGACGAACACGTCTTACTTTCTTAACACACATTTTTGGTTTATTATCAGTTTGGTATCTTTTGATTCTATATATATACATGCTTAATGGTTCATCATGCTTAATGACAGGAGAAATATTTCCTACATTGATTACTTTCCGAATATTTTCACCATTAATCGCTAAATTTTCCGTGACATTAGCAGTCTTGTTACCTTCAGCTGTTTGGGATCCTGGACTTGATGCATCTTCGGTGGTGTTTGTTATCTCGATACTCCTATTGCCGTTCGTGCTTTCAATTCCGTGATCAACAAAGATTTTGCCCGCACTGTGATTTCCAGCAGTATCACCTTGATAATCCATGTAATGTGGGTTCATTAACTCCATTAGCACTATATTAGGATTTATGATACCGCCATTATTTTCGTTGTTATTTTCATCATTTACGTTTCCAATCGTGAGGCTATTGATATCGTATGGAGGAATTCCAAGTAAATTGTAATCTCTATGCTCGTGATGAATTCCTCCTTGGTTGCTATTGTGACTCACATGACTTCCATTCTTGAATATATTGTTGTCGCTTCCTCCATGATATCCAGCATAGTTGGTGTCACTGTTGTTGTTTTCCCCATCATTGTTACCACTGTTTTCATTATTGTTCTCTTCACTATTTTGGGAGTAGTTAACTGTAGTGGCACTTTCAAGTTTATCTTCGACGTCCGCTTCATTGTCACTAACATTGTTACTTTCATTATCTCCACCGGTATTACCAGCATAACCATCCGTGGTACTATAGCTGCTGGTGGTTTCGCTTATGTTGTTATCAACAGAACTGGTGTCAGCTTCTTTGTCAGGGCTACCGGTAGAACTGCCACTGGAATCAATCTCCTCAATCTGCGAACCACCGTGCTCAGTATTTTCATAGTTCTCCGTGGTGCCTTCCCCATAACTGTTTTCACCATCGCCATTGTCGTTTGAGCCACTTCCAACGCTATTCTCAGGCTGCGTTTGTTCCGAAATTGAGTCAGTGCCTTCACCGGGATTTTCAGGATGGTATTCGGGACTTTCAGATTCATCTTCGCATTCCTCCAGGACCTCGCTGTAGTTGTCATCCTCATCCGATTCACTCACACTCACGTACTTGTCGCATAATGTACGCACGATTTCCGCCGGCCAGAAGGGTCCTCCTTGGCCAGCACCGGGAGGAGGCGGCAACCTGAAGAAATCGGAGGGCATGCGGCCCTGTCTCTTGTTTACTGCATCCGCAAAGCCTCTTCTGAATGCATTGCCAAAATATTCAATTGTATTCGCTGGAAAAATTTCCCTTTGTTCTGAAATGTGACAGATTAGTAATAATGAATACTTTTAATAATCTATAAATAATTAACTAACTATTCATAGTTATATGATTCCAATTTGTTATTTAAATGCACCAATTGTGTTCCAGCTACTTAGGTTGCTTATTAAGGTTGATGCTTATTATAAAGTGTTTGCAGTACAGTATTGCATCTTTATAAAGGTTTTATGGTTGATAAATTCAACCCAATCGAGAAAGATGGCGATTAAGAATAGCGATTGGCACATCCAGGAATCTTTGTATTTGAACACTCTAATTAAGCACAATAATTTATGAATAGTTTGTTAAGTCGGTAATGTTTTAAAGAATACAAAAAATGAAAATACAACCTTTTAAAGGATATTTAAACAAATTATTGATTGTGGCTCAATTGTTACTCACGAAATAGAAACAGCAATTTGTATGTTAGCTGTCAAGTATATAACATCGCCTTTGTGCAAGATGAATTTCCTCAAGAAAAAGCAATTTAAGGGAAATATAATTTCATAAAATGACTTTTAGTATATTTACTTTATTATCTAATGAAAAATACATTCAATTAGATCAGAGTTGAAGTATTTTCTTTAGTTCAAGATGTTACGTCTGTATAAATTCATGCTAATACAAGTCATGCTTAATAGATAACCCTTCCTCCACGTACCTGGTATTAAAGGAATCACCAATGGGTTCGCACTTGGCAGAAGGATTACAACGACCAACGTTGCAAATACTGCAAATGCCGAGTATTGCATTAGCTCTCTCATAACCTGTTAGATGAATTTTTTTCCATTACTGACAATAGGATTGCAATAAATGTATTTGTTTGGGTGTTTCAAGTAGTAGATGTTATCATTTCTTGATTTACAAAATGAACCACATCCACAAATGTAAATTTTTTTGGGTTTTAAATCAAATCTCAACAGAAATCGGTATCCAAATTATTGCATCTAGAAATCGAAATTCAAGTAATAAAATTCTTCACGTTTAAAATAAATTTGCAATAAATATTTTTCCTGATTGTGCAGATGAATGATTGTTGAGATACTATTTGTATATTTTTGTTCCAGTTAGGAGTTTTGTTAAGATTTCAAAATTTAATATCTACGTTTAAGGTGCAATAGTTTTTAACACTTCAACATTTTATGTATTTATAATCCAAAAATTTACTTGTTCAATTTACTCTTCGTTATTAAATCATCTCTAAATCTTGTATCAGTAAGAAATGTCACCGGAAGTATGTTTTTTTTCCTCCAAACTGCACTGTAAAAATAAATCTGCACAGGAATGCTAGCAAAATAATTAATATATTTGAAATTATAAGTAACAAATAATTCTGTTTTTATTAAACACAGTATTTAACAAGTAGATAAAAGAAATAGTCGATCCGAAATTAGTAGTAGAATTAGTATCATTTAGTCGATCCGAAATTAGTAGTAGAATTAGTATCATTTACTGTGGAGAAGTAATGAAACTTTTCCCTTCGCTGGAAATGATCAATTAATTTTCTTTACAACTGAATAAGAAAGCTGTGAGTGAATTCAATTGATTTGAAAATATCGGTTCTAAGAAATGAATTCTGAAGTGTAAAAATTCGAATGGCTTTATGTTTTAATCCATCAAATATTTAATTCTAATTTATCAAGAATCAGTTATTATACGCCAATCATTTTGCGAGAAAATAAATCTTATAATTTTTCAGTAAAGAGAAATGAAGTTGTTAGTACTTACTGAAAAGATGGGAAACACCGCACCTTATTTAAGCCGTCCCTCTAACTTCTCCAAATGCGAATGGCACGCAATTTTCTTGCTTCGCCAATTTATATAATCGCTAGAGTATCTACCTGTAGGATTCGCTTTTGGACCTATCTTTAATTTATTCATTTCCTGTAACATACACTGTGTGTTTTTACTTCTATCGGAGCGGACGTGAGAATCAAACCCTCACTATGCGTCCATTGGTTCGAGAGCTAATAAACTTATTATGGTCCGATAAGTGCAGGAAATGGAGGTCGATAGCTAAATAAGCAATATGTCACTTCCATATCAGGAGACACGTGAAAATTAGACGGTTGTATTCTCTTCTCTGAGACTTTCTCTGAGACAGTTATGCCTGAATAAGACAGAATTCATTTCATCAATGTCAGGGATGTTAGTCTTGGCATTTGAACGCACAAATAAGAAAAATGAAAGCTTAAACAGCTTTTAAAATGTCCATTTGGACACAGATTTCTAATATATGTATGAACACGATTCCGGTACTCTTCGCGCTTAATACTTCTATGCTCTCAATTAATTTGTATAATCACCGTATGGAAGGATTGGATGGGTTTAGCCATGAATGCGCTTGTAATAAAGAAAAAGAAAAACTTTACTGCCGCATAACCATGGCCCACTTGAGTTCCTGTTCGAAAAACTGGTTTATTCAATATCTGGAATGTCATAAAGGCAAGTGGTAATCATTCGGCGAAATGTTTTGTTATTTTGTATATAATGGAATCAGCATCTTCTTTCCTGCCTTTAATCTCTTTGCAAGGCCATTCAACTCAGGATTTCGTCCTCATTATCCCTTTTCAAGGTCTAACGATTTTTCAGGGCGAAGAAGTTTAATTCAAAATTACATATAATAGACGAAATTTTTTCGGGTAAGAATGAATTCCCTCCCGTACCCGCGAATTTATTAAATTTTATCTTTCCCTAATCTGAGAAAAGTTAGTCGAAAAATCGGCTCTTGGTACCCATTAGTACACACAGTGGAAGATACACATACTATTCACGATGAATAGTATGTGTTTTATATTATATATTTGAATCATATTTCTATGTTTCGCTACTAACAATATTTTACACCACCAAAAAGATGCGCGACACTTAGATGCATTGTTCTGGATGTATATGGATTGCATTCGGTTAAAAGTTACATCTTAAATAGTTGAAAGGTGAAGCACCAGTGACTTGCAGCAGTGAGAGTACATACAATACAGATTTTGAATATGACAAAGATGACAAGAGTTATTCTAATTCATATTGTGTTACCCAAGCTAATCCGTATGATTTACGAGATGAACTATATCCGGAAATCAATAGCGTTCGAAGAATTACGAATATGCTGAAATTTCTCCCGCGAAAAGTTCTCTTTGCCGAATGAAACTATCCCGACCGAAAAAGAAGCAGAAGCGTAAGGGCGAAATACTTGTTTTTTTCTGAGGAAGGAAATGTAGTTACGTATTATCTCACTCCCAACTTGAAATTGCTTTAGGACGCAGTATTAAGATACCGAAGTTTAATAAAAACGAAAACCAATTTTATAAATATGGTAAATTGTCACTAATTATAATGTTTTGCAGAGAGATCATGATAATCTGACCGTGCAGATACTATTCTGTTAATCGTAATTCCTTATTTGAAAATACTGGAAATTTTTGTCTCCAAAGGATATTAGAAATCGATTTATAGTCATCAATTTACGGTAAGCACATATTGCATTAGTTTAATTTTGTTTCCTTAAGTTTTTGCATCTATTGCATTAAGCCCAGCCTCTGGCTATTCCCTTATTTATCATTTGCTATCGTTGCCATTATTGCGGGCGATCCTAGGAGATCGAGTAAAGAGAAGATTTCGGGAAGTACCGATAAATCAAGGGATACAATTTCCCGATTCCAATCTGTCGTGGAGTGGGAAATCATAAATTTGAAAAAAATCTGGAAAGGTCGGAATCAGACTCAGATATTTTTTATTTCCTATGAATAATCCGAGAAGCATCTCATATCAGAAGCATCATGTCCTAATCGAAATGCATTTATTTTCGTGGAAATTTAAATTTCTCTTGGTTCGACTACAACCGCACTTTAAAGAATGAAGATATAAAATTAAAAAATATATTCTAAGGAATACCTTGGCTCAATGAACTTTAAAAGAAAACAAATTTTGATATAATGCACAGTGAATCAAAGAACTCTATGAAATAATTTTTTTAATTATTCAGCCAAAAATATATAAATTCAATTTTGTCTCATCGATACCTAACACATTCCGTGGATTTTACCTAATGATGATTAGAGATAAGTCAAAACCGTTCGCAGAGTAACTCCTTATGAAACTGTGACATAGATTTTCTATTCTGTTCACCTTGATGAAGTTCACCTAAATTACGACTTCTTCGATTCATAATATAGAGAGGAATCTCCGATAAGTTTGCCATAATTCATCATTATAATACTGATATCCCTTTTAAACAAGGAAAATAAGAGTTTCAATTTTACGGGATAACAGCGAATGTTTCTGTTCTCATAATTTGATGAAGTGAGTATTTTCACATTAATTGTACATAAAATTTTGAATTGATAATATCTTTCATTTACTTAAGTATGTAATAAAGTATGTATAAGTACTGCTTCCATTTTGCAATTCAAAGAATATTTTATATTGTATTTTAAGAGATGATAGAGAAAAATAAGTAGTCCGTACGTAATATATAAAATATAAATACTTTATCCTTTGATTTTGAATCAGTTACATTCAAGGCTGTCAGTATTTTATATTTACTGATACGCGAGCTATTCTGATTAATGGCATCCATATTTACCAATTCTTTTGAATGTTTTTCACTTAATTCTCCTTTAGCCCTCTGTAGGCGCGAACGAAGTTACGCTTTGTCAGTTTAGAATTGAAATCTTTAACTGAAGATGATAGCTTAGCTATTGAAATTTGCAATGAGCTCTCTTTATAATATATTTTTTCGTAATTCGCATGGAGCTCCTTTAAATGAACCAGCGTAATTTTAGCTGCATCTGCTGACGGCGCAAGGAGTATTTTATTCTTTCCTAAAATTTATACGCGTGGTCTAATATGCTTACATCCTGAAGTGATTGTAAATGAAACTGATCTCGGTAGAAAATATCCCTTTTATTCCTTGTAAATTGAGACTATAAGGTCAACATAATTCTCAATCTAATGAATTATCATTGCCATTTTTCCTATATGTAGGCTCCTTAGCTTTAATATTCTCTACTTAAATCTCAATTTCATCCTTTGTAACGTCCTCCGCCCTTAATATCATATAAAACCTTTTGCCTCTGAACCTGCATTTTCTCTTCCATTATAACTTCAATAAATACCACTTGACACACTTCATTCTTCTGCCAACACCAAATTACTTCAATGAATGGTTATTTTCCTAACATTTCAACTTACTGATCGCACATCGCATATGCGATTTTTGTATGTACAAGGATATTGGACAAATTTTATTCCATATATTTCAAATATAATCATATATATAATTAATAATTGTCGCTTTTTAGGCATTGTTCTTAATGTTAGCTAAAATTCGCGTTAGCACGTGTTCTTTAGTCTGACTTTTAAGTCACGCTGAAAAATATGCCCTATTTATACTACTCGAAAGACATATCGTTAATAGTAAAAAAGGTAGGGTTATATTTAAATAAGTTATCAAAACGATTAAGGTATGCATAAGAGATTTTATTGCAGGCAAGGGAAAGAACATATCGTATACATTCAGTGTTTTTGGAAATGCTTAGATGTTAGTGAATGAAGTGCTCGTCGACAAACATGACACTGAACTGTAATCGTTAGGTCATCGAAGCATTACACCGTATTCCTTGACTTTCATGAACATAACCGTTAGTGTTGAGAATAATAATTCTTTTTCATAAGAGGAGCCAAATTATCCTGATTTTTCAGTTGAAAAACGAGGTATCGGAAATTGGAAGATATCATTGCATCAGTGGTCTGTATTTCATATGGAGTACATGGTTCATCGTTCACTTTCTTGAGGGGCTGCGATTGACATGTTTAAGTATGATCTTAAGGGTTTCACAATGCTTCACCGGATTGAACCCGAGCAATTTCTCCTGTGTAAGAGTTTTCCTTGCATCCTTCCTACGGCACTTCTTCTTTCCCTTTGGTACTTCAGCTACCTTGTTCTCAACTTTAGGGATCACCTCGCTCGTTGGCTTATTCACGACTTCAACCAACTCTTCCTCATCTGCAGTCTTTCTAATGTTTAACGGAGTGCCTTGTTGGGCGTTAGCACTGCTTAAGGATTCTTGTGCTGTGTTTGTCGCAGCAGTAGGATCCACAGCACCGGCATTTACGTTCTGATTAGGCACTTCTGCATTTCCATTAACCGACTCGTCATTTGGTGGCTGAGCATCGCCTACATTTTCTTCTTTGGGAGCCTCATTCACCCCGGTGACGCCTTCTGCTGGTACTGCTACATCAACACTTGGAACTTCTTTTGGTGGTTCTGGGCTGCCAGCTACCTCAGGCATTGGTGGTATCACCTCTGCTGCACCTGCATCTTGCTTTTGAGGTTCTGCATTACCCTCAGCAATACCTTGATTAGCAACGACACCATCAGCATTTTCTTCTTTCTTGGGAGGTTCTGGAGTACCATTTTCTTCTGCTTTTGGCAGTATTACCTCAGCTGCACCTGTGACCGGCTTTGAAGGTTCTGCAATTCCCTCAACAACAACTTGATTGGCGACGTCACCATCAGCATTTTTTTCTTTCTTGGGAGGTTCTGGAGTACCATTTTCTTCTGTTTTTGGTGGTATTATCTCAGCTGCACCTGTGACCGGCTTTGAAGGTTCTGCAATTCCCTGAACAACACCTTGGTTAGCGACTTCACCACCAACATTTTCTTCTTTTTTGGAAGGTTCTGGAGTACCATTTTCTTCTGTTTTTGGTGGTATTATCTCAGCTGCACCTGTGACCGGCTTTGAAGGTTCTGCAATTCCCTCAACAACTCCTTGGTTAGCGACTTCACCACCAACATTTTCTTCTTTTTTGGAAGGTTCTGGAGTACCATTTTCTTCTGTTTTTGGTGGTATTATCTCAGCTGCACCTGTGACCGGCTTCGAAGGTTCTGCAATTCCCTCAACAACACCTTTATTGGCGACGTCACCATCAGCATTTTCTTCTTTCTTGGGAGGTTCTGGAGTACCATTTTCTTCTGCTTTTGGTGGTATTACCTCAGCTGCACCTGTGACCGGCTTTGAAGGTTCTGCAATTCCCTCAACAACACCTTGATTGGCGACGCCACCATTAGCATTTTCTTCTTTCTTGGGAGGTTCTGGAGTACCATTTTCTTCTGTTTTTGGTGGTATTATCTCAGCTGCACCTGTGACCGGCTTTGAAGGTTCTGCAATTCCCTCAACAACTCCTTGGTTAGCGACTTCACCACCAACATTTTCTTCTTTTTTGGAAGGTTCTGGAGTTACATTTTCTTTTGCCTTTGTTGGTAAATCTTCAGTTGCACCTACGACTAGCTTTGGTGGTTCTACAATACCCTCAGCAACCCCTTGATTTGCGACCTCGCCAATATTTTCTTCTTCTTTGGGAGGTTCTGGATCCCCATTTGCCTCAGGCTTAGGCGGTATCATCTCACCTACAATGCTATTTTCCCCTTCAGTCAAAGTTTCCACAGTTTTAGAACTGAATTCTGTGCTTGAAGGTTTTGAGTTCGGTTTTTCTTCGATAGACTCTGCATTGCCATTGTTTGTTGCATCGATTGGTTGTAGATGAACATCAGTTGAGTCTGCTGAGGATTCGTCACTGCTTGCTGATTCGATGCTTCTCTTTCTCCTCCAATTATTACTATAGCTATCACTATCGGAATATGATTCAGATGAACTGTCGTAATCTGACCAAAAATCATTTTGTGTTGGACTGTCTCCAGTTGTCTCTGCTATGGGAGCATCTTTGTTTGAAGTATTAATTGTTTCAGCATTTTCGTTATTTCCTTCTGCAGCGGGAGCGTCACCAACAATTTCAACTGTACTGCTCTCTTCTGATTCCTTACTAGCACTGCTTGACTTGTCAACAGGAGGTTCTGCTGGTTGTACATTAGTCCCTTCGTTATCAGTATTGTCTTCTTTAGGAGGATCTATGGCCATGGTATTCTCTTCTTCTTTTGGAGTTTCCACGTTACCAGCGCCTGCCTCTGGAGCTGAAGGCTCCACAGCATTAGCATTTTCACCCTCAGGTTTATCTGCATCAGGTTTAGCTTCAGCATTGGAGATTTCTGTATCTCCGGCATTTACATTTGGTATCTCTTTGGGGTGCTCTGGATTACCATTTACTACGTGATAATAATTCTGCCACCCACCTGCATATGTGTCTTCCTTGGGAGGCTCTAAGCCAGCTTCAGCTATTTCCTTGTTGATGGTCTGTGCACTCTTATTTTCTTCTTCTTTGGGGGGTTCTGGATTTCCATTCGCTTCTTGGTTAGATTGAACTTCTTCATCCGCCTCTTCTTTGGGTGGTTCCACGCCAGCTTCGCTTATCTCTTTGTTGATGTTTTCTCCGCTCTTAATTTCTTCTTCTTTTGGAGGTTCTGGATTGGCGTTTGCTTCTTGGTTAGGTTGATCCTTTTCACCCGCGTCTTCCTTGGGTGGCTCTACGCCAGCTTCAGTTATATCTTTCTGGATGGTTTCTCCACTCTTATTGCCTTCTACTTTAGGAGGCTCTGGATTGGCATTTGCTTCTTGGTTAGATTGTACTTCCTCGCCCGCGTTTTCTTTGGTAGGCTCTGGTGTGGCATTCGCTTCTTGGTTAGGTTGATCCTTTTCACCCGCGTCTTCCTTGGGTGGCTCTACGCCAGCTTCAGTTATATCTTTCTGGATGGTTTCTCCACTCTTATTGCCTTCTTCTTTAGGAGGCTCTGGATTGCCATTCGCTTCTTGGTTGGATTGAACCCCCTCTCCCGCGTTTTCTTTGGTAGGCTCTGGAGTGGCATTCACTTCTTGGTTAGGTTGTACCTCTTCACCCGCGTTTTCTTTGGGTGGTTCTGCACCAGCTTCACTTATCTCTTTGTTAATATTTTCTCCGCTCTTATTTTCTCCTTCTTTTGGGGGTTCCAAGTTCCCAGCATTTGCTTCCTCTTTTGGTGGCTTTCCGTCGGTGTTAGTCATTGGCGCTTCGGTAGCTTCTGCCTCTGGGTCAGGAATCTCCATGTCTCCCACTTTATCACTTTCTCCTCGGTGAGCTTTCACGAGTATGGTATCGTTATGCAGAAGTATGCCATCGCCTCCAGCGACTTCAACGCTTGGCAACGCTTCGGCGACAATTGTGTCATCAGAGTCTTTTGGTGCCTTCTCAGCAGCTACCTCTCCTGCTTCTTCAGTGATTTTATTGCTAGGAACGTTGGCTCCTTCTTCGGTTTCAGTTTCTTCTTCACAATCTTCTTCTTCTTCATCATTGTTTTCTTCACCTGCACACAATTTGCTTAGGAACTGTAGGGGTCCATTGATCTTCAGTTGATTTAAAGTGTCACCAAAAGGCAATATTTGGATGTTTGGTTGAGCGACGGTGTCCTTTGTAATGGTAGCAATTGATTCTTTCGCCTCTTCCCTTGCTGTCTGAATAACATCATCTATGACTTCACTTTGCTTTTCTGGAGATGTATAGGCTGAAAATAAAGATTAAGAGTATATTAGTAGTTTCTATGGGTGTAAGAGTGCTCCAATTACTTTCTGTAGTACGGAATGGAAATGTACGTAGAATTTTATGAAATCAAATACTGTCTTATTTGTATAATCCTTAACTTTCTATTTTTTATCATGGTTCCATGCAAAGCACGTCGAGGTAGCTTAGTACATCATTACCAACGATTCTATCGGATTACGTTAATGATGGTCATGATCAGAATTAATTTCTCTCGAATCACAACAAAACATTACCGTCTTTTGATCAGTGAACAAAATCGCTCTGCTTAAATATTTTAAGCATAAAAAGAAAGACTAAAGTTCCCTCAGTTTCAATTATTAGTTGATGTTCTCTCTATTATCTTTAATTGTTTTTAAATTTAGATTTGTCACAATTTTCTACTCTATAAAGCTATATGGATATTCAAAGGGACTACTTAAAAAATTGGGGAAATTACCAGGTCCATCATAATCCCTATTTTTTCCAACACCGCCCAATAAAAGGGAAAAGAGGCCGGAACGATCGGAAGAACTGGCAAAATGAGGATGGTTTAAACGATGCGGAAGGATTTCAAGTTTGTCAAGCATGGATATTTAATCAGATCGGATACTTAATTTAATATACGCCGCATATGATACCAAATACTTTTGTAAGGACGTACCTCTTGCTGATACAGAGTTCGTAAGGATGAAGCAAAAGCCCAATATGGGCAGTAGCATTGTCGTCTTCATCTTCTGAAATCAGAAATATTGGAATCAATATAAATATTCAACGATTAAATAATTTCTTATACTTATTATACTTTAGTAATGTTTATGTTACTCTGTTCACCTATTACCTTAAGGTAATAGGTGAAAAGTTGTATCAATTGTTAGAAACAGAGTTTAAAAGGAACTGTAAAATGCAGTGTTTGCTTATAACATTTGAAACTTCTATCAATTGCTTGGTGCCTCGGCTACCTTTATGTAACTTCTTATATGCCATTGTGAAGAACGAACATATCTGACATTGGCAATGAAACTTAAATGGTAGATTATAAATCTGAAGCTCTCTTCTCATTATAAATTTTCAGACAATGAATTATAACGTTTTAAGAATAGTGATGCACAATACCTCAAGTATCTAGTCATAAAGAAAACTACTGGACGAGTTAAGTAACCCGCGAACAAAATGATTCCTTGCACGTATTTCACAATCAAATTATGAACTGCAATTAGCGATATATTTCTATATAAAAGTTAAAAGCATTTTCGTGATGGTTATATTAAAACAGCTGCATTAAAAATTATTTGATGCGTCTCGTAGTAGCTTTTCATGCAACATATTTGGGTGTGATTTTCGAAATCATTAACGGTCAGTGCGGCTCTTAATAATAGCCTTACTTCGGCTTATAAACTGAATTTGCCTTTAACATGGTTCATATGCCTATCCCTAAAACTGATTTTCCAATGTACTCTGAATAAATATGTTGTCCTATTTTCAGATACAATAAAATGATATCATCGTATTATTAGTGTAACAATAAAAGTAAATAAACTCATTCTGGAATAGGATTGAAAATTGGAGGGGTTTTGTTCACCAAATCTCACAAAGAGAATGTACTAACCCGGCCAGAGCTTTGCCTCTTGGACCAGAGGAAAAATTAACGTAATGAAAGAAGATGATTAGTAACTTTTGATGATCTTGTTTGTAAATCAAAGAAAAATTCATTAATTGGATATTAAAATAGATAGCTACAACAATAGTGTAATATCGTGATTCGTATTCAATAACCAATTACATTGGGTTTTCTTATACATATATATCGGACAATCAATTCCCCGCTTACCGTAAAAATTCCCATGTGGAACGAATTGCGTGATTAATCAAAGCGCAGTATCCTAACTGCAGGAATTTCCTCACTCAAAATACCCAAAGCGGCCTGGAGAAGTTTAAAAACTTTAACTTCATTACACTTCATGAAATTTTAATTTTACTAAATATCTCAGATTTCAAATCCGTGGGGATGATTTCCGATTTATGTACTTATACTTCGCTTGTTAAATTACACTTGAAAATGATTGTGATACAGCACGATAGAATAACGATTTGGTGGTTCAAAAATATCCTTTCATAACGATTTTCTTTTTTTAAATGCAGCTGTTTTATGGAATCGGCCGGATTACGTTTGTTGAGAATTATCTTCAAAACTTAGTTTCTGGTTCACCGACTTAGAAGCCGTTGATCATTCTTAATAATCTTGATCGGCGTGTATTGATCTATGAAGTTTTTATCAGGATTTGTAGAGTAAGAAAACATCCCAAACGTATTTTTAAAGTCTAAAAATGTAAACACTCTATTTTGAAATGTTTTTGAATGTAGTAGATTGTTTAAAAATCTAAATTTAGCCCGAATCGGCAAGCAAATGCTGGTGTTAAGATTGAAGGATACTTACTGCAGGAAGACAGCTGGAGTCACTATGCTTCTGCTTTGACTCCAACTCGAGAAGGATGCCGTATTTTTGCGCGCTGGCTGTTATATACTAAATTGCCTGATAAACACAGCTACTTTTTGCGCGAGGAAGTAAAATGTCAAATTCTGATCAGGAAAAAAAGTGACAAAGTGACCGGTTTCCGTGCGAAATTGACACCTTGAGATAAACTCCGTTTTCTGTTTTTTTCACCTCGTTTGTTTTCTGTTCCATTCCCGAATTTCCTTTAACAAAAATCCCGACCTGAAAAATGATTTCTTCCTCGTCTAAATTTAAGGTTTGAAGGGTATAATAAAAATAAAAAATGTACTCAATATTAAAGAAGCGACACGCCTGGTAATTTCCACAAATAATTTATATTTAAAGGCGTAGATGCGTTTAAAGACTAGTATCGTGAACATATAGCTTTGGCACCTTTATAAAATAAATCGTCTATGCATAATACCAAGTGCTTTGCTTTAATAAAATGGCGTTTTTACATAAAGTCGAGCTTGAACATAACATATATATATATTCAATCACTTCGGTCTTTACTTAGTGGAACTTCATCTTTATACATGGGATATAATAGATTATATTTAAAACTACTTAACTGTAGAATAAAGTAAAGATTATTTTATCCTATGTGCGACAACAGATATACATTCAAAATTGATCACAATATTTACAAATTTGAAAAATACAAACGATCTTTGTTGATGGAGGGATTTTGAATTGCATAATTATTACATTTATGATCAACCGGTAATTTACTGAAATAATGGTCACGAGACTATTTTATGTGTGTAATTTAAAAAATTACCAAAGCCTATATAAAAATACTGTTATTTCCTAGCAAAATTTATCTTTCATCATCAAAGAAAAAGAATAATAAATATTTTCTATCTATAAAGTGGTTCAGTATATTCTTACTGAAAGAAGTAGAACTTTAACTGAGATTTTTCAATAAATACAGGAATATCATATTATAATACCATCCTCATCGATCAGCAGAAGCTCACCAAAGAAGATTAAAGACGTAAAACACAAATGCAATCGTAATGCATTGTCTCTTATTGATGTTTTAGAAAAAAAATAATTCTGAAATGTATAATTATCAATGGAAGCCATTATTGAGAATTCATATTATGAGCGTTAGCTCTCTATTAAGTTAATGTTTTTTCCATTTGAGTTATTAATTAAAGACTGCACACTAAGGACATGCGCTTTTACCTTTCTTAATTCATTCAAAAAACCATTCATAGATAACAGCACAACTTAAGATCTGACAGATTGATATCTGTCAATGTTGCAATCATGGAGTATCATCGGGAACGAAATTGTGACCACTTTAATCGCAGACAGGAAAGATATCAATACAGGCTATTCTGAACTCGTAGCTTAGAATTCAATATGTTTACATGCGAGTAAACTAACACGCCATTCATTAGCATCTAACGCATGTTATATTTCGAATATGAATTGCAACTTTCATGGTATTTCAAGCTCAATTCGGAAACTTAAATCCCAATATTTTTCAAACCAGGACTTATCGGCTGTCATATTTAGAAAGTACATATTACTCTGCTATAAAGGTAGTGATAAAATTAAATAACTATTCATGAATTGAATATTTTTATTGAACTTCAATAGAATCACTGAAGGTATAATACATTTTAAGTTAATTTAGCTGAAAATATTTCTTGAATTTAAAATATTATCTATAAACACGCATGCATATTCATGGGAAACTTGAAAATAAATATTTGTTTTGTGAGAGCTGGGATGTTGTTTTAATCTCATTGGTGGGCCAAGTTAGATAAAAAAGATTCAGCAGCAATATCTATCAACAAATACAGTTGAAAAATCATCTGGGTAGTAATGGGATATTATGAGTAATAATTACCGAGTAAAGAAAAATGTAAAGACTCGATAAAAACGGCTTCATGATAAAATTCTTTTACTACACCGCACATACAGTTACAATCACGACCAGGTTTCGTAGCCAAGCTACATTGAAGATATGGCTTGGCTACGAAACCTGGTCTTGTTCGTAACTGTATTTGTGGTGTAGTAAAAGAATTTTATCATGAAGCCGTTTTGTATTTATGTACACCACGAAGTCCTGGTTCTATTTCGTTGTAAAGACTCGGTAATACAACTCATAAATACAACCAAAGCTTTTTTCTAGAAATCACTGATGAGAATAAATTAATGAGATGCATTGAAACGAATTGCTACTTCTGCATTTAATTAAGAAAGCAATTAGCGTTTCACATTTGTTAATACGAGAACAAAAAAGACTCTTTTCCGGTGAAAACAAGCTGTCGATGTTTTTGAAAATAGTTTTACACAAATATGACACGTACTTATTTAGCTAATTTTTTCGGTAAATACATTAATCATTCTGTTCTGTTTTGCTAACGAGTCGCTTTTATCAGGAGTCACTATATCTTTCTTTAGACTACTAGGTGATGATATTCGATTTTCAAAAACTATTCGTTTTACGTTTCAACAGTTCATTTTGCTTGAGTCTCCTTAATTCTCATTTCAATTCTGTTAAACCTAAAATGTATTTTACGGAATTTGTTCAAGGCAGTAAATTTTATTACATACACGAGGAAGAGAAAAAATGAAAATGGCACATACGTACTTCTTATCCATTTTTAATGAGCACGTTTACTACCTAGCAATTACCGTCGTCTTTGAAATGACTTTTGCGTCACAATTTTAACTCAACTACTTACCGTCGCCGGCTAAGTATAATAATTTTCGATAATATTTATTCAGGAATTCACGACTTATTGGTTCATTCTTTAGTGGACAGAGATGATTAAAAACGCTAAAAATAAAAGAAGATAAGATATTGACCAATAAAAAACTACTAACATAAAAAAGCATTTGTTTTGAGAAAAGGAAAAACTTTCCGAAGATCTACGTTTGGAGTGTTGCGTTGTATGGAAGTGAATCGTGGACTATAGGGGGGAGTGAAATGAAAAGATTTCCTTTGAAGCATGGTATTACAGAAATTCTTCGGTAACACCATGCTGAAAGTAAGCAGGACGGAAAGGAAAACTAATAATGAAATCTTTGAAAAAGCTCAAGAAGAAGAAAGAAGTATAATAAGAATCATTAAAGAAAGGAGAGTTATACTGACTTGACATTTACTACGGCACGATAGTCAAGTAAAAAGTATAATTGAAGGAAAATATGAGGGTACAAATTGTAGAGGACTAGACTATGTCAGTCAAATCATGAAATATATGCAATGCCGAGCATACTACGAACTGAAACGGAAAGCTGAGAAAAGAGATGAAGGGAGGTCTGTTGCCAACTCAAGGGTTGAAAAGGAAAAAAAAAAGATATTTACCCTAATATTTAAACACGCGTTCCAAGAATGGCGTTTTTCAAATAGTTTTCTGCACATGTTTCTAAAAAAAGTTACAGAAGGCTGGAGGAATTATTATCTAATTCCGACAAGTTTTAAAAGTACCACACTAAATTTAACGTAAGCATTAAAAATGTTAAATTACCTTTTAATTACATCTTTTATGCAATACATTCGATTAAAATTTCATTTGCAACGTCTTTTTACCTAATTACATCTAAATCTAAGATTACCAAAGAAAGTATTTTCCATTAAATAAAAATATAACATTAGGAGCAAATTTTATCAGCACGGTATCTTATATCTATATATCGTTTTGATACACATATTACCTACATGATAATTAGTATATTATGTGCATATCACGGTTAACTGCAAAAAAATTGCGACAAAAATATTACGGTAAAATATGACCATAATGTTTATTTGCTTGGAAATGTTTGCTTGGCAAAATTACGATTCTTGATGCTATCGTCAAGTAGCTAAATTCAGACCATGATACGCAGTAATTGCTTGTCCCAAAAGCAGAGTGTCTAAATGGTAAGTGATATTGAATTTCACTCTGTTGAGAATTGACAAGATTTATCTTTTTCGGCATATGCCTTGCATTTTAATCTAGAGGCTCGAGTTATTCACAAGGATATCAGGTCTTATGATAGCTGTATACAGTCAAAGTCATGTATTTAAGACCGCTAGAGGTTTTATATAGTGGATAGCTATTACTGGGTAAAAATAGTCTGATATGTGAAAACAAGTTTTAATAGCTTTAGAGTTTACTTGAAGCCATTGATACTTCAACTTATTTTTAGCATTATAATTGTCTGATACTAACTGATTCTCAAACTTGATTTCATTACACGACTCAATAACACATTAAAATTTTATTTGTGAACCCTTATATTACATTTTTGCAAGTTTCAGTTCAAATCCTCCTTTAAAAAGTAAACAACTTCCACTGTTAAGTTAAAGTCTTGAATAATGTATCTCCGAAATTCCCTTAGCAAAAAAATCCCGGTGGGAGCCAATGTGCGAAATGACCTAAGCTGTCGAAGCACTTTTAACAATACTACTACTACTACTCCCTTAGCAAAAAAATCTTGTGAATTCACATGAATTAAAAATAACGATATCTTCGGACAATTATCTATAGCTACCTTTAATAGTACTAACTATCTAAAACGGGCTTTTTCGTAATAGGAAAGGGAAGGAATTTACAAAAGTTGACTACATTTTTCTCTGGTATTTTATCAGATTATTTCATTGACATTCGTTTCATCCTTGAGCTTATTTTAAACTCATATGTTGAAGAAAGAACCTTGATATTTTTAAGTACAGTAACTCTTGAAAGAAAGTATACTTGAAAGAAAAAATGTCACATAATTTTCTGTAAACAATAGTTGCAACGAAATGTGTTGAACAATAGGGTGGTCCTTATTTATATGGGGAAACATATTTTGAGAAATTCTTCCAAGACGCCCCCTATAGTTGTTCCATTTGGTTAGAAAATAAATCGTGTAAAATATTATTTAAATCGGATAACGGAAAGAAGTGCCGCATCGCACTTAAAGTTTATAATTTTCAACATTTTTGGCCTTTTTTTAATCATCACAGGAAATAAGGGATTCTTCCCATGTTTCAACTGTTTTGATTTTTTATCAATGCATCGTTAGACATTAACTGTGATTTCCGTAAAACATTAATTAGATCTGCGCAGTAGTTTACGAGACGCAGCCCAAATAGAGAGCGCGCGCCGTACAAGTGGCGCCTTGCTCTAGGTGCCTCCGCTCGAATCCAAGAATCTCGCCGCCTTGTATTTTGTTTAGTTTTTATAGCTCTAATCAATTTTTAGCATAGTTTTTCTGCATAGCGTAGGCTAAAGACCTAATTATACGTTATATTCTTTAAAATTTTGAAGTTAGCTACGTATAAAAAGAAGAAAAGTGGCGCCGTTCCGTCAGGCCTCCGCTCGAGTCTTTGACTTTTGCTGCCTTTAATTTTGTCTTGTATTACACTACTAGATAAAAAATTATTAATTTATGTTGTTTTAGGGACTATTACTCTATGTTCGTCTAATAAAGCATAACATAAATCTTCCAAGTTTCAAACAAATGCTGGTGAACCATGGGAACTCCCAATGCCCTGTTTTTCGTATCACATGTTTGTTAAACGATCGTCAATATTGCCTGGATTTTGATCTAAACTGTTACAAGGAAATAACAAAGCAATAAGTATAGCGAAACTTCGTTGATTACAGATTTACTTTTCGACAGTGTAAGTTTTTAGATCAATTTTGGCTACGGGAATGGTATATTACCAGGGGTATCCCTCTCTGGAAGATGCCAGCTTTAGGAGCTCTTCATTGTAGATTCCGAGATTGATTGATTCATCTGTGATTGTAAAAGACTGAAATCTAGAATTCTACTTTGTACATCAATTCTGATACATGGTGTGTAACAGAAAAATACGAAAGAGAAAATAGTGCTGCCTGAAATTACCGAAACCCTTGCTTCTCAGACTCTACCGGCGAACCAAATTGCGCTGTGGTTTCACTGAGCGAGCAGCTTATAATACTGCCTTTCGGTGTAAGTATTCTCTTAGAAGTACAGAAGTGATTACTGAAATGGAAACCAGAACTACTGACCGAATTTACCTGATTGGATACTACACGAATCAAATTATTGGCTCTAAGTTGCCATCGACTGGCCAAGTGCTAAGAGTGTTTTTTTATAATCTGCAAAGAGTAAACTTAGATTTACGTACTAGTGCCAATTTAGCAGTAAAGGAAGTGGAAGTTTTCTGGGAGAAAGCGCGAATACCTACAAGAAAACTTCAACGCAGTATTGAGAAGCTAGAGTCACTTTATCAGGAGTGGGGAATATTGAGAAATCTTCAAGTAGATGGAATGAATCACAAAAGAAAAAGGAAACTAAGTTCCTTGAATTATTTGACGATCTTTCTGACATTGCGCATGCAGACGCTTTGGAAATGATCTCCCTCGAAGAAGATAAGCAGTTTCTTCTAAATCAACGAGAAAAAGGACGACCAGGATGTATGCTTGGACTGGACGATAATTTAAGGCAAAGTGTAAAGTGTAAAGAAAGAAGTTTTCGATAGACTCCAAGTTATCACAACCTGAAGGGGAGCTGAACATTTTCTTGGGGTTTCCAGTATACCATCTGGGAGTAATAGAGCTCAAGCCATCGCTGTGCACCAGGTGCTGGAAGAGTGGGGCCTAACTGATTAGGTTCAAGCATTCTCTTGCGATATTACTGCATCAAACACAGGAAGAATGAATGGCGCTTGTCTCTTATTAGAGCAAAGAATTGAAAAAGACATTTTATTTTTACCATGCCGGCACCATATTTATGAGATAATTTTACGGAGTGTTTTCGACGAAAAATTTAGAAAGTCCTTAGATCCAAATGTCCCTATCTTCAAAAGGTTTCTGAGCGCATGGTCTCAAATAAACTATGAGAACTTTAAACCTGGTATGCAAGACTGCCGTGCTCGGAGCGTGCTTAAGAACACAGCGGGAAAAATTTTAGATTTAGCGCTTCAGCATCTACAAGATAGTCATCTCAGAGAAGACTGTCGAGAGCTCCTTGAGCTAACAGTTATTTTTATGGGAGGAGTACCTCCACGAGGGATATCATTTCGCGTCCCCGGTGCGTTGCACCAGACTAGGTGGATGTCAAAAGCACTGTATTCCTTAAAAATATTTCTTTTTCTTCATGAATTTGCCTTATCTACTGAAGAAGTAGTTGTAATACGCGATGTCTGCATATTTGTAGTGAGCCTGTACGTGGAGGGCTGGATTACCGCGCCAAATACCAGGCTTCTAGAAGAGATATGATATTTTTACAAAAGTTATATGAATGCAGTAGAAACAGCAATGTTGTTTCTGTGGCCACAATAAACAAATTCTGCAATCATTTGCGGTACCTTGCGCCAGAAAATGCGGCCCTAGCATTCTTCCATGAGAAGGTATCGGTGAATACAAAACTACTAATGGTAAAAGCTCTGGAAACAAGCTTCAGCGATTTTTCAGAGTATTCCACAAAAACCTTCAGTACATCCAAATGACATACGCCAATTCATAGAAAAAGGACTTGAAAGTTTCATTTTTTGCGAATCTAAGTCAGTTTTACTTTCTCCCTAACCGTAGTATAGAGAAAGTATTGTATTCGCAAAAAAATTCGACCTCCAGATTTCGACGGAAATAGATGTTTTGGGGTCCATAGAGCACGTTTTTGCTATTTTCCCGAACATGTCTGTCTGTGTGTCTGTCTGTCTAAAGTTGATTAGTTTTTGGTGAATATCGCTAAACCGGAAGTTGCAGTTTATCCGGAACTAAATTTCGTTTCTTAAATATCTCTGTAAAAATGCAATATAGGTATATATATATTTACAAACAAAAGTTGTAGATAATGTACTTAACTACAACTTTTGTATAAAACATTTTTTCGTAACACTGATTTTTTAGGAGTTATTCTTCAATAATGGTTAACCGGAAGTTGTTGTTTACCCAGAAATGGAGGTTTTTCATACATATCTCTGTCAAAATGCAATGTAGGTATGTACAATTGTGTACCAAAGTTATAGATAATGTACTTTACTACAACTTTTGTATGAAACATTTTCCTGTAACACTCATTGTTTTGGAGTTATTTATATATTACCGGCATAGGCTTCTGTTTTCAATAAATACGGAGAAAGTCATGTGTTGGCCACATCAGATTTTTTTTTTAGACTTAATATTTCTATGTCATTTTTGTCCAAGGATCCACAACTGTGGCTAGATAACGAAAGATACAAACAAGAACTTGAGATAGTGAAAGAACTAAAAGTCGTCAACGACTGTGCAGAAAGGGGTTAAGTTGATGGAGGAGTTCAACGAAAAATGAAACACAAAAACAATTTGTGCTTAAAGTCTTTCGTGAATACGGACGAAAGTTCCCAGACTGCAACAGAACAACGTTGGCCCATTAATTTTAGAATTATGCATTAATAAAAATATATGTTGCATTTTTTATCATCAAACGGCCTCAATTCATTTACCAAACCTAAGAAGACCAAAAACTAGCTTTCGATATCTATACCGGAATAAAATAATTTTTATCCTTTTATTTATAGTTAACTTCAAAATTATAAAGTATATAACGCATAATAACGTCTTTAACCTGCGCTATTAAGAAAAACTATGCTAAAAAACGATTAGAGCTAAAAAAAAGACAAAATACAAGGCGGCGAGATTCTTGGATTCGAGCGGAGGCGCCTAGTGCACGGCGCCACTTGTACGGCGCACGCTCTCTATTTGGGCTGCGTCTCGGAAACTACTGCGCAGATCTAATTAATATTTTACGGAAATCACAGTTAATGTCTAACGATGCATTGATAAAAAATCAAAACAGTTGAAATATGGGAAGACTCCCTTATCTCCTGCGATGATCAAAAAATGGCCTAAAAGGTTGAAAAGTATAAGCTTTACGTGCGATGTGCCACATTTTCCGTTATCCGATTTAAATAATATTTTACACGATTTATTTTCTAACCTAATGGAACAACTTTAGAGGGCGTCCCGAAAGAATTTCAAAATTTCGAAAATACGGACCACCCTAGTGTGCATACATATAGGACAGTGATCATCATAACAATATAACAGTTATCTTTTAAACGCTCTATTTCAAAATATTATTCTACATTACCAGACGGTCATCGTAAGCCGAAACTGTCGTTAAAAAAGGTGTCAATTCACATAAAAAATAATTTGATGTATATTATAATTTTTTCCGTCCCGTTATGAAACCTACCCTCAGCCTTAGTACATTCCATGTTATAGATGCTGATCTGTCTGTTAAGTATTCAGCCCAACGGCCGGTTGGTACCTCACCCCCTACGGCATAAGCTTCTAAGAGCAGAGAGGAATGAGGTTCACTAGGTAGGATGAGAAGTGAGGTAGTTTGCCATTGCTTTCCTAACTGAGACCATGATTAGTGCAATTATTTACTCGTACTTCGGTAGTTTTCATTTCATCACAGCTAGAATAAGTACTGGGACAAAAGAAAATGAAAGATATATTTTTCTCTATCCTTTACCACATGCCAAATGAAAACATTCCTTTCATCAGACTATGGTAGCAGGAACAAGATGTTGGTAAAACTCATGTAAAACTAAAGAAGTTTGCTTTTGCCTCTATATTAACTCGTTTATATAAGTTTTCGTGGACTTATAAATAAACAGAACTGATGCTATGGTAGTTCTTAATCTGAAGCTCCAATATATTCCGTGCCATTCCAAAGCAACAATTTTTATTTACTCTCACTTATACATATTTAACATAATTTTTAACCCAGCAGTCTTAATTCAATATTTTTCTAAGGTTTATCAAATATTTTTTCAGTTATTTACAAGGATTGGCTAGCCACATTACAGTACGGCTACAGAAACTTGGCTTTAAGAAATCAATGAATACGACGAGACATCTAAGATTCTCACCCTAATATATCCAGATTATAGCATATGTAAGAAAAGTATTACGACAAAAATTGGGTACCTCAGAGATCCTTTGGATAGCTGAGGAAACCCTTCGGAAGGTTTTCCCATAGATAATTTTTGCAAACTTCTTCCATGATTCGTTTTAATTGTTTTGAGTCATAATTTGGGAAGATCAGTGTTTTCATTGTGATTTTTCCAACTGTTGCTATGAAAGTATGCTACTGCTACTTCACACAAATTATTAAGATAAAGAAACGAAATTTAAAAGCAAGTACGGAAAATTCTGAGAATATTAACGGCCTCATACGCGAAAATGGATTTGAATAAATATTTTTTTCAGATGCGGAAACTTATGTGATTTTACCTATCCAGAAATATAATTGGTATATATGAATTTAGGTAACTGAATACAAATGTATAATAAGTCCGCATCATTTATATCATTTTAGAGATTTATAGTTGTATAGCTTTCCTAAAAACCTTAGAAATATATAAAATGAAATTATGATCATTCTGAATCGGCCGAGTTATCATGAAATAGAAAAATTAACAGATGTTCTTATGTCTAACGATTTAAAATCTCAAAATTATTTGTCATCAACCATCAACGCACATAATACACAATCTGTTCGATTCACACTAGAAAAACAACTAAGAATTCGCTACTCTTTAAGTGAGACTACTCTAATCAATATTCTGTCAATTTGCAATCAAAGCTTGAAAATCTTGTAGAGAATTATTTGTAAAGTTAGGGTTGCAAATATAAGCTACAGTTAAGATAGAATAATCATTTAAAATCTTAAATTGTCTTCATCATGAAGCCTACTTAAATAAATTTTATTTCAATTAAATACTTTAATAAAATATTTATGAAGAAACAATCAAAATAAAGGGTACAGTCTACTTTGTTGGAATGAAATATTCGATTTTTCAATTTTTGAATTTTTTAAAGCTTCAATTTTCTAGAATATGTGGAGAATATCACAAAGTTGTATTCTAAATATTAGTTGAAGTATAGTAAAGAGACGCAGCTCCTGGGCCCTAGAGTCATCTCCTTTGAGAGGCTCGAGGGCCCTTGGAGGCAGGTAAACGCTCCCTACCTCCTCCCACTATTATTTTGTAGCTCTGCTTGCTATTTTTCTCAACGGTCACATCTAGAAAAAAATATCTTTATATTATATTATATTATCTACATATTTAAACAGTGGAAACTTAAAAAAATGTAATAGATAATGACGAAAATTATTAATATACACATAAGAAAACAAACAAAGAAGAAAGATGGAGGAAAAGACAAAGAAGAAAAACCTTTAATTATTATCAATCAGCCAGAGCTCAATCTATAGTAAGAGACTGAGCGATAGACACATTGCATTACATTGCTTGCCGTGTAAACAAACCCATAGTAACAAACTTTATTGTTATTGTGAACAATAATCAATAAGGGAAATAAATCATTATAAATTAATAATTATTTTGTAATAAATACACGTTTTTCAAATTCCAAATCAACTTCCAAATAAAACTTTGAAGAAATATAGTAACCATGTTGAATATAACATTATTATGAAATGGTATAAATGAAAACGACATTTTAACGTAAATATGTCGGAATAACAAGAAAATTGGTTAATTATGGTATGACTCCTAAACAGTGGTTGATATTGATATTTTTTCAAATAAAACTTATAGAAAAATAAATTTTTTGTAACCGTTGTAGATAACTGTATACACCTAAATATCAGATTAATGGAGGAATTTTGCAAAAACGGAAACGAGCTTCGAAAAATAAAGCTCAACTTCCGGTCGACCGATTTACTCCAAAAACTAATTAACTCTAACGACACCAACCAAAGTGCTATATATGAAATTTGGTGTTGATACGACAAATAGTTTTCATGTTAGATCGCCCACAAAGTACATAACCCGCAACTTCCGGTTTAACAGTATTTCATGGTTAACTCCTAAACAATCAGTGATAAAAAATATGTTTCATACAAAAGTTATAATAAATGACATTTTCTACCGAAATTTGCTGCGAAGAATAATGCTCGACTTCCGGTAAACCGATGTACTCCAAAAACTAATCAACTCTGAGAGCTTCTACCACAGTGCTATATATGAAGTTCGGTATTGATACGGCTAATAGTTTTTACGTTAGAGCGTCCACAATCACACACACATATATACACACACACACACGCAGACATTATTCCGAAAATGGTCAAAACGTGTTCTAGGACCCCAAAACATGTATTTCCGTTGAAATCTAGAGGTCGATTTTTTTCATGAAAACAATACTTTCTCTATACTACGTATTTGGAGAAAGTAAAAATAGAGTAAGGATTATCCTTTCTTTATGGTGAAAACCTGCTATTGAAAAGTGTTTGAATTGTCTTACGACAGGGATCGCACGTTCGTCATAGAGGTCGTAAGCAGTCCTTCAATTTCTACGCCTTTCTCATCGAGCTTTTCTATCGTGGTGTGCTTTCCGCCTGAAAATACTTAGCAAGATGTTTAAACATAAAGTTTCAGCTTAAAGGAGCTGGACGACAACAGTAGAGAAAAAGATCATTCCATGGAAGTCGATTTACGAAGTAGCATGAGCAGGAGTACGCAAGCAGGTCGTCAGAAAAGATGTAATTCCACTATCATAGGAAAAGTGGAAATATAACTGTCAACGAATGTCTTTATTGGCTTACTACTGCTAATGTTCCTTTTCTTAAATTATCCACTGAAGATGAAAGGTAAACAAAGAGATATACTTTGCATATTTTAAGGAACAAGTTTACTCCAACAGTTGATCGGAACCATGTTCGCAAGCTCGTAAAACTTTGTGGAATCATTAAAAGATTTAGTTTTGTTTTTCCATTCCAAGCGCATCTGCTTCTCATGTCAAATTCTGCCCATAAATGATTGCCTGCGAATATATTGCTGTCTCCATTCCGCCGCGGCGGCATTTTTTCATATCCCAAAGATAAAGGTTTGAGATGATAGTGAAATCGCCTTTATTGAGGGCGAATTCCGAACTGAAGGGAGCCTTAGGAAAACACGCTAGCCAGTACGTCTGAGTAGCCGGCGTGATGGGTCTTTCTTTTAAAGTTTGGCTTCTTAATAATTTTGTCTCGAAAAAAGGAATATAATTAGCTTCTAGCACTAATCTGGAAGTGTAACTTAGTGTATGTATGTAGATGTATGTATGTAGATGTAAGTAGGTAGATGTATATATATAAACAGCAGTCATTGCGCTCTTGAAGGCTTCTTTCAGGAGTCGAACCCAGGAATGTTGTAGAGTAACTGAAAGGGCCGCCCGCTGTGCAGTCCTGAAGGCCCAGTGTTACTTGGTTTTGCTGAATTCTTTTGATACCCTTACCTAAATAATTTTGGTTTTCGATGGAAAATAGAAGAAGAATCAGCTGTTATAAAGTCTATAAACTGCTACTACCTATCGTGCTTTCTAGTGCTTAACTACCTGCTGGAAATTGTTATTTACTTTCCTTTTTTCACCAGGAAATTTTTCTGCATTTTATTTTGATGTGGCGTTTGTCTGAATAGAACCTACCGGAGATGACCTTTACAAATTGTCGTTTATTAGCAAAGGATTGAAGGATGGAGACCTCAACGCCCTTTGGGCTGCGGTGATGCATTTGTGGTTGATGGAATTGGATCAGTAACCAATTAACGTAAAATTTGGAGCCTCTGGAGAGACGTTGGTAATTATTGTAGTGAACCTAAAACCTTTTCAATTGTATCTATGAATCAAGTAATTTTTTTCCAAGCTTTTCCGCTTAATGTAAGAGTAATTTCTTTTTAATCGATTTTCTAACCTTTTCTGCTCAACATCATAAGTTCTTATATTTTTTGAGTATATAAAAAGTTTAACATTATCAACCAAGATTAACTTACCTTGTTTCGTTCTTTGTGCTAAGAAACAGACGTTGAATAAATGTTGTTGTTAATTTTTTCATTAATACCATTACTTTGACAGGAGTCATATCATATTATCAATAATATACATTATTCCACTTTGATTAGCTGAAGATAATTAGAATATTGTTTCCCAATCAATTTTCTACCTTTAATTTATAGAAATCTCGTTTGAAAGCTGTCTCCGAATCTTACCTTTAACTATTCAGTTACTATTGATATGTGCATAAAATTGAGTGAGTGTCTTTTGGAAATACAATGGTTTACTTCAATTAGTAAAATAATATAATAAAATTATTCAAGTATGCATGTAGTAGAGGTTAATCTTTATTTACAAAATTGCTGTCTTGGTAAATATTTTTACAAGCTTATTTAATTTGCGTCGATGCTATATTTTAAAGCTTTAGCATAACCAAGTTAGGAAACGCATCTGCGGGGACTTAATTTAGAATAACTATACTTATATTTTTATGTAATTGTAATCTTTAAATATTTTAGCCTATATTGCATTACTTTCTTTATTCTATTAAATTATCTAATGGCATTGATCTCTCATTTCAGTTGATTCAGTTTATCTTAATATATTTTATTTACATCAGAATTCAATTCTCTTTTTCTCTGTAGAAACATTTAATCTGTAATGCCTTCCATACAGTCAGTCATTTTTGACTGATTTATTGGTTATAGTGTTACAACAATAAGATTTCCTTATTTGCAACAAAATAATCTTTAACAGTTGACACGTAAAATGCTTGTTTTCACTCTTATCTTTCCGGTGTTTGATTGCTGTCCTGTTGTTTACAACGATTTAACCTCTGGCAATGAGCTCAAGTTTATTGGACTTATGTCTTTTTTGTTTATGTCTTTTTCGTTTTGTCATTGTATTGATCTTATCTTTACATTTTTGTTGCATTATATTTGAGAGCAAATATGTATATATTTCTCGCTCTTATGGGAATCCCCCTAAAGCTAATAAAAACAATAAAAATAACAATATGCAAATTGTAGATATCTTCCACAGAGCTGCTCTTTTAATCTGTTATGTTTACTTTTGATAATGTTAACTTCCACGTAAAGAAATGTATATATCTTTTACACTAAGCACAGCACCGGTTACAAAATTTCTTTAAAGGATTTTCTTAGAAAAATAGAATATTCATTTGATGTTGAAAAAGAATGTTCCGTAGCGGAAAATAGAATAATCATTGGAAATTAAATCTAAGATGCGGCAACTAATTATTTTCATAATACATTACCTGATATACTCATTTTATATATGCATATGGCAATCTTGAAATTAGAATAAGTTTTAATATCTATGTCTACCGATAAAAAAATTACTGGGATTCAAAGTTTGAAATATTACGTCTCACATCAAAAAGCCCTTTGTTTAAATGGCCTGGAGGTCCAAGATCTTCTCTCCAGTTGAAATCTAAAAATTTACTAGTTTAAAGTCTAAAACTAGTCTTAAGGTGGAGATGTATCATTCCTTTTGCCTTTGCAAAGGTGGATATTGTATTTATATCAATACCCTACAACCTGCCTATCGGCATTAGACGCACGGCGATTTACTTTAAACTCTCTTGTATGAAAAACATGCTCAATTGATCGACCAAAAGTTTGAGATATAAATTTTTATTACTGAGCAAGGAAGTATACATGACTGTTCAGATTATCTACATCGAACGCAAAGTAAAATTGCTAGCCAATGAATCTTCTAAAGGGGAATGTCCGTAGTAGAGGAAAGCAGTGCTGTCTGGGGAAAAAATTTAGTAACCTGCCGGTTTCATCGACACTGACTGAGGAGAGACTTTTCAGATAGGCCTTTTGTCTGCAATGAGGTCTTGGGAAACCTCCATGGTGATTGCCTCCGTGGTAACCGCCTCCGTGGTGACCATTTCCGTGGTGACCGCTTCCGTGGTGACCGCTTCCGTGGTGACCGCTTCCGTGGTGACCGCTTCCGTGGTGACCGCCTCCTAGGTTTCTTCCTCCTTGGTTACTTCCTCCTGGATTTCCACTGCCTAGGGGTGGTAGTTCAGTAGTAGTAGGATTGTCATCGTTGAAGACTTCGTCATGGTGATAATAACCACCATTTGGATTCATGTTGTTGTCAGTATGTACACCGTTTGGAATGTCTGGAAGTTGAACGCCGTTGTTGATCGCCTCCTCGATGATCGAACCAAGGTTTCTTGGATGACTGTCGTTCGAGTCGTAGTCATCATCGCATTCTTCGCTAGAGCTGCTATAGCTGCTATAGCTTCCGTAGTAGCCATGGCTTTCTGAGCTGTAACCATAGGACCCTGTATCTACTTGGGGTGGATTGAAGTCACCCTGGTTGACGTAATTTCCGCAGAAACTGGTGAGTAGTGCGAGAGGCCGCAGAGCCAGTTGAGTCGTTGCGCCTAAGAGAAAACGTCCTGTCGTTGGCGTTTCCAGAACGCCATCTCGGAGGATCAATCCTTCGACACCTGTATCTTCATTCGAGACTTTTTGAGTTTCAACTGGTTGCTGAACTGAAATGCAGAAGAAAAGTTTGAGATGGTTTCTTGTACAGTATATCTTTACAACATTTGAAATCGTGTGTTTTTATCAGGAACTACAATGAATGTGAGTTTCTGATGAAAGATAGGCTTGAAGTTATGAATTGAACTATCTGATTAGGTGTGTAAGATTTTTTCGATCCATAGCATATATTTTTTCCTAATATTATTCAACCATTACGTTGTTTGGCTGGCTAATTAGCTGATATTCAAGAGCCAGTGGGCCGATCTTTGAAAAGGTGATTTATTTTAATGTAATATAACTCTCCAAAAATATTTAAATATACCTAATATACGTAAAGATATTTTTTTATAAATGAAGACTAGTTAAGTATTTGAAATAAATACTTATTGAAAATATATCCCATAAATTTCATATAAATAGGATGGCATGCCGTAAGGAGTAAGGAAATTTTCCTTAGATGAGTGATAACGAATGATAAGTTAAATTATAATGGCTATTGCTCATAAATTTTAAAAGGGGTATAATAAATAAATAAAAAATAAAGTAAAACATGAAATACATCAATTATACATGCAAAGTTATGAACCTTCCTTGATCTATCTATCTTTTTTTAATATTTAGTTTGTGAGGAAGATGAAGTAATGATGAAACAACATAAAGATAAAGCAACATAAAGATGAAGCAATAGAAAGACCGAATTTCATTTTGTATTGTGCATAATACAATGTGCAAATTGAAAATTGAAATTGCAAATAAAATATTTCAATTTTTTATACCTTGAAAAAATCATAATCAATATACATCAACGTTTTAAATTTACAATCTGTTCTTATAAAATATTAGGAGGATTTGTAAATTAAAATAATAATTCAAATTTACTTTCTTTGCAAACATTGACTGCGATAAATAACTAATTTTGGCGGCATCTGTTTGTGAATATTTAAAATATTGGCTGCTATAATAAATAGCGAAATAATCCTGTCATAATATTAATAACTTCGTGTTCGTGTTCCTAATACAAATATCTGCAGAATTTTAAAAAACTTAAGAGGGATGATAAATGAATAGTTAGAAGTGCGGTGAAAAGAGGAACACCGACCAAAACGGCTATTGGATATTTAAATCCTCTAATTTTATTTTCTTTATAAATAATTATTTCTAACTAGTTTAGCTAGTATCTAGTTAATAGTCAGTTTCTAGTTATCAGTGAAAATTATAGCTGTAACTTGTCTCGGGATGAATATATTGTTTAAAAAATCTTTTTAAAGTAAGAGAATAGTTACAAAAATCCAATGTTGTAACAAGGCACCCTAATCTTGGCTATTCATTACAATGATTCCATTTTCCAGAATCTTGCAGCAGTTTAGTAAAGCAATCTTCTTTTGTTTCGTCCTTAACTTACTATCCTTCTTCAAACCTCTAAATGAATATCTCCAAGAAACTGTTTCGTGTCTTTAAGTCAGTAAAAATAAAATCGGATAAAGGATACATGAAGAGGCATAGAAGACACTACTAATTAGAAGAAGCACATTAAAAATTTATAACTTTAAGTTTTGTTTTTTTTTCTGTAACATGCTTTATTAAAGGAATATTTAAACAACTGATGTTGAAACGACATCATTCCTATATAAAAGTGAATAAATGTAATTTTATATGCGTGACCTCCAAACTGATGTAGAGTTGTTCTTGAGTTGGATTGATAACATCGAATTCTATTATCTTTTATTTTTTATCATTCCTATTAATTTTTAGTGATAGGATAACCTCTCAAAATCAACTGATTATAGTTACCGTAACGGCTATAAAATGTATCCATCCTGAATTATGATAGCTGGGTTCTATGAAGCGAAGGTGGTGCTAGTCTATTATAGAAACAAAGTCCGTATGAGGGATGCCATGACCTGCCGCACACAATTGGCGACTCGCAGGTTATATTATACATATTTTTCCATTTTCATTTTATTTTGGGTATAACTTTTCCTGGATTGTATTGTAGTGTATAATTATTATGTTTGACTGGATTGTAGTTTTGTGTTTACTCCACGGCTCTGAACCTCATTGACTTATTCTGTATACGCTTCTGCCTCGGATAATTGTATCGATAATGTCGATAAGAAATGTATCTATGGCACGCTACTTTAATATGGTTTTAATGCTAAGCATACAAAGCGTATTCAATGCTATAAATTATAATAAAACTGTGTCAAATATTCCTCTTCTAATTTCACAAATATTGTGTGAGTAGATCAAAGAGATTCTTATTTCACCAGCCAAAACATAATGTCACCATTGACATTTATCCATATATATGGGATTATCTTTATACTTACCTCCTACGGGAACGGCCTCCCTTTCGGGCAGGACAACCAACACGCATATCAGGAAATACACGCCTATAGCCCTCTTCATTCTGAAAATAATGATATTTTGGTTATTTAAGGAGTCAAAGAAGTTTTGCGATTTTTTCTCTTAGCTTTATGTTCCATCTTCAACTTTCAAGTCTCAATTTTTAATTTGCACACAAACGGCTTTTACGTCTTTAGAAGTATTACATCACCATTAAGTCCGAATAGGTATTTTACTTCTAGTAAACCTATTTGGTCGGCCATGTTGGCATTGATAGAGGTGTGACTGTATATAAGATAAATAAGTTTCTCAATCATTACTTTACTTAGCCGAGGTTACATTTCTTATAGTGGTGCTTGTCAGATCACTAAACCAACTCCTGTTTTGGTTAATAGTAGGAAATTGATCGTTATGTCTTGGTAACAACCTGACAACGTGAAAGATAATGCGCGTTACCGGTAAATAACAGGGATAGTTAGAGCGGGACAAAAGGGGTACATACACAGAAAGATAACGCGCGTTACCAGTATTCATAATGACAGGGATAGTTTGAGCGGGACAAAATGGACACAGAACGAAAATTCTTAGGGGCATATGAGAGTTATAAATGATCGAAATCGATAAGCCGGATCATTTATTCATCATGTTCACTCTGAAATATTTTGAGTATAAATTTGAATTCACGACTTATACTACATTGAACAAGATATGGGAAGTATAATAATTTTAACTTAATTAAGGATGATAAGAATAAACAATAGTTAGTTGAATAAATTTGAAGTTCAAAATCCCACCTGAAATTTTCAATTCCATAGAGCATAAGCAGAGAGAAGTACCCCATAAGGGAATTACATACGTAAGGGTTGGGACTCTATATTATATAGCAAAGAAGCTATCTTCAATATCAGTAATCAAAGGTGAATTATAAAAATGAATGTATTTTAATCTAAGGAATTTTCATTTCCATAACATGTAAATTATGGTGGGCCGAACTTTTCGAATTAAGTTTGCCTTATGCAGGGAAGTTGCGTATTGATATGAAGATCTCGAATGCAAATAGTTTTCAAGATTGGTTAATATTTACCACTGCCATTTAGCCCTAGAGCTAAAAAAATAGCGAAAATACAGGCGCCAATGAGAAACGAGACCGAGCTATTGTAAATATCGACATTTTAGTAAGTATCAACGATGAGTTGATTTCTCTCTATTAAGTTCCTGAAATGTTAAAGTTAACTAACGCAATCTTTGATTCTACTGCCCCTACACGATGGTATAATTTATTATATCTTCTACTTTTTATAAATAACAGCGAATGCCTTCTATTTCTTCTATGTATCCAACTGGTAAATTACCCAGGTCAAACAATTTTATATCCATGGAGGCTGTTAAACTTCCCATCCAAATTATTATTCTATGCAAACTCGAGGCTCGAGTCTAAATAGAAGAACTGATTTTTGCAAAAAAAATTCCCAGATTTTCAGCCGGATATATGCATCTATGAAGTTTTGTCTTCCCTGTTAGAGGCATTTAGGAGGAAATCCTAGATTAATGTAGTTAGCCGGATGTACTCGCACTTTTCCGATGTAAATGTTTCATCCACAGTGTTCGCTCAATTTTCGTTAGTTAGTTGGGACCTTTTAATGAATTACCTTTTCGGTAAAAATATTGTCGTAAAAGCTGAGAATTATACTACCTCTAGAGTTTATAACTCACAGTAAAGTGAAAGACTTGTCAATACAATCTGCTTAGTATAGAGCAACGCCGCTTCGTTCTCCTAAAATTAGTTCCAGGATATTTGTCTTGTCTGCAGCAACTTTATCCAATAAACCATCCAATCCTATCATTGAATCTTTTCTTCAGACAACCCATTCTTTACGCAAATTGCCTTGCAGCTTGCCATCCTACTTTAAACCCTTCGCGATATTCGCTAAATCTTTTTCCCATAATCCATTCGCTCTCATCGAAAATCTTGAAAATTTCTCGTATCTGTTATACTTCATTTTTTATAATTCTTCCTAATATTCGGCTATTTATAATCAGTCTTTTTCTTTTCATCCCACCGCTCAATTCACTTTCTTTTTACTAACGCTTTATTCCGAATATCCTCAGCCCAAAGAGTGACAACCAAAAGTGCGAGATAAATAAGTTACATCTACATCTACATTAATACCCTACAAGCCGCCTTTCGGCGTGTGGCAGGGGGTGTAAACACCATTCGAATCTAAATTACTTCCTTATTCGGTTATTGTCACGTATTGTTCGCGGAAAGAATGAATCTCTAAAACGATTCGTCCTAGCATCTATTTCTCTTACCTTACGGTCATTATCGGATCGACCGACGTAGCAGGGGGGTTGCATGATACCGATTGTATCTTCGGAAAATGTAGTTTCCCTGAATTTATTAAGCAATCGCAGCCTAGCTTCCAATCTCCTTTCTTTCAAGGATTCCCAACCTACGTCTGAGAGCATTTTTGTAACACTTGCTTTTTTATCGTAGCATTTCTTAACAAAACGAACCGCTTTACGCTGCACTTTCTCGAGTTCGCGAGTACACGTTTCATCCGCCGGATCCCATATACTTGCCGTATATTCCAGAAGGGGTCTGACCAAGGTAAAATAACATCGCTCTCTCACCTTTTCATCGCATTTACCGACAATGCGCTTTACAAAGCCAAGCCTTTTACTTGCTTTGCCGCAGATTTTTCGAATATGCGTGCTCCAATTTAAGTTATTAGTAATGTTGATCCCGAGATATTTAACTGAATCTACTACTTTGATACTAATTCCATTTCCATTTCCAAAAGGATTGGTTATTCTTTGCATTCTATAGAATGCAAAGAATAACCAATCCTTTTCCTATTGCAACTCGAATATGTTCTTTAAAATATTCACTACTGTTAAACGTAACTCCTATTTATTTATAAAATATCCACGTTTAAGATTTGTTTTCTCCTTGGTCTAACTGGCGATGTCATCTGAAAGTTTAAAATTCCATATTATTTAGCAACTAATTTTGTATGTAGCAACCGAGATTGGGAGATATGTATAGCAAGCAATTGTTTGCTATTACTAAGCTAATGATTTGCATTCCTACTCAATGTTTGTTACTTTGCTTCAGTTTACATTTTGTTGAATTAAAGCGAAGAAGCCAGAAAAGGAATTTAAATGTAAGGGCGTCCTACCCTTTAGTAATTCATTGAATATCTCACATTCCTTGGTTTAAAAGTACCGCGCTGACTAATTTTACGAATTTCAGATGAAAAGCCTCAGAACGACAGATTTATTAATTCTAGGAGATTTTAATCTCCCGCCAGCAGAGACGCGATCAAATCTGCCAAATTCCGAGAGACTCCCGGAATCCTGGGAGAGGTGACAACGCTTGTCTAAACTAATTCTGTATGTTGCTACCGAAATATAGTTCTATTACTATTGCAATAATCAACACTTTAAAAACAAGTTTTCGATTAGGAATTTTCAAGTTCATAAAGTTGACCCTGAGGTGAGAATCGCGAGTATTTACTAAGAAATTGAAACTGTTTTGAGCTTGAGACATACCTGAGTTTCTGATGAATCCTCTCTCTTAACAGTTCCTCTGAATAGTACCCAATGAAAAAGCTGTCTCCCCATTACGCTACTATATATACCTGAGGTAATTTAGGGATCAATTAAACAATTTGTAATCTACCCACTCTTTTGCTTCGTTAACCAAAGTATCTTTCTTCTATCTCCTGTGACCTATTCCTAAATTGGTGGTCTAACTCAGATATCGCCATTGTCAACAAAAAACTCGTCACTCATCAACTAAGACTCGTTTGAGACTCCGACATATCAAAGGAAAAGTGATAACGTTAAATGAAAATGGTCTCATTAGAAATTGAATAAACATTATTTCCTAAGTTTTGGTTTGATTTTGATTGTGAAGAAAAACATATGTTTTTCGGAATCAAGTTTTATGGATCGTTTCATAATTGTTTAAAGTATTAAGTAGTCGCGTGAATGGAAGTTGTAGTTTTGGGTGGAAAAATTAAATGACGATTAGTTTGAGATAGTAACACAAATAGAGGAGGATATGTGATATTGTAAATATAAATACTGACTTCTCATCCAATACGGACAAAAATTGCAATGAGACCTTACCCAAATATATATAAACACTATTTGAGACCGCGAGCAGGTCATCTCAGGTCTAGTGGTGGATCTAGGTTCGAATTCCCATCGTGTCAGACTTTTTTCATGTCCGATCATTTCTGGGAAACTATATTACCATGGTTGCTATAAAGGTTTTCTTTCATATATATTCAATAATTATTAAATAATAAAGTAAAATATGCTGTAAGAAAATTAATTTCATTATATATGTGTGTGTGTGTGTGTGTGTGTGTGTGTGTGTGTTTGTGTATTTCGTTATTTCATTCAAGCAGAAAATAAAGTATAAAAAACAACATATTGCATGAATTTATATAAGAGACTTTCTATGAATCCGGTTGTGTTTTATTAACGTATTGTGACGCGTAGTAAAATCAATTTATCTTTAATTTTCATTTTAATAACAAATAAATTATCATTTAATGCTTCTGTATTCGTATATAACGGCATTATTTTTTTCCAAATTAATGCGTGAAATATTAATTGAGTAATAAAGTTTCATTGATTATATTTAATACAAATTTTCAGCATTCTTATGATGTCTTATGATCTTTTAAGTAATTCTAAGCATTCGAAGTCACTGCTCTTTGATGAAGAAACAGATCTTGATGAAAGTGTCTTAGAAGAAACGCCATTCGCACTTACTGCACGTATTTAATCAAGAATGCGACATTTAGACATTGTCCATTAGAGTTCCCATTCCAACAGTTAGATTTCACAATTACGTCACTCTGTTTCTTCACTTTCCTTAATCAAGAAATCAACCTATTTAGTAAGACAATTTAGCGACCATAACTAACGGTTCAGATAAGTACAAAATTACACGGCTAAACTTTTTGTCATCGTACAGCGATAGTAAGGAAACTGATAATGTCTCTTTCTACTCTAGTACAGAAAACTATCAAAAGGAAGATACGGATCACAAGGTTGTTTAATCTTAATGCGGTTGCGTTCTAAGGAGTCATTGATCTTTCACAATTCGAGAGAAGTAGCTAATAATCTCCCGTAATTTTTGTACAACTTTAGTCAGTCTATTTGATGTTCAAAACCTCAGATACTTGATATTCAAAACTAATGATAAGTAACGTCTTCATATCTGTTTCCTCATGTTATATTGGCTGTTATATGTTTCAAGGAACAATTATAATACTACTGATTGACGTTTAACATGAAAAATGGATCGATAGATATATATAATGGCTAATTTGGAAGTGAAACATTTTTCAAATTGGAAAGAATTAGAAAATTTTGGCACGTCCGGTATGCATCTTACAAGACAAGAGAATGTCAAGAAGATACCATTTGTCGATAAAAACAGGATTAGTAGCGATTATTGTTTTCCTAGAAATGTCAATATTTCCATACATAAATAAATTTTTATTATGTCCTGTGGCAAGCCACCTAAGGACAACAGTAAATTACAGTAATGGAATCATATCAGTCCAAATAAAGAAATATTACAATATTAAACAAATAATCAAATCATAAAATTTTAAATCTATTTATGGTTCTTGCATCACGGATTGTAGTTGGCAGGGAATTCCATAAATTTATGGCAGATACTGTAAATGATTACAACTCGTAGTGAGATAACGAAGTTGTTAGTACATGTTTTAAAGTATTTGCAATTTATAAATGTTGTAAGTATAATGGATTACGCGCCACTACCAATTAAAAACTGTGTTAACTGTGGTGAATACGAATTTTTATCACTTTTTCATTTGCTTAATCCCTTAATCAAGATTCACGTGCACTCCCATATCAAAGAATTTATCGAAATCTGAAATGTGGTATGATTCAAATTTAATTCCATTCTCATGTGTACGAAAAACCTTCAGTGTGACGTCCTAATTTTGTTGTCAGTCCATTAAATAGCATTTAAAAAACGATATCGTTCTTTCCTGAAGAGCTCACTTTCTGTCTTTAAGCATATTCACTAATTGATTTTTTATAATTTTCTTTGGAACCTTTTCGGTATAATTAATTTCAGAGGCAAACCTCACACCCTCAACCTTGGTTACATAAAATGGGTGTTCTTATAATAACCTCAATGTAGAATTTACATCTCTAAGGGGCTTGATGGAACTAGATCTCGTCCTCCCGTCCAAATAATGATCTAAAGGCATTTAATTCAAATTTGTCGGTCATTCCTTGATATCGGAGAAATCGTTGGAACTATCTCAATAATCCTTAGCTAATACATCCATTTCTGTACCCCTTTAATCAGGACACAAGTGGACAGCTTTTAAAATCGGATCATTAAAAGGCATGCTTACACTAATGCTCTTTGCACAAATCCCTTTATCTACTCAATATTATGTATAGGCTTGGTCATAGGTAGGCATTTGTTCTTTTCCTTACTTCAACGTACGACTAACTTATTTAAAATAACACGCACTATCCTCTTTCTTACTTCATGTTATACATACTATTCTCGCACTGGAAAGGTACGGAATTGTTAATAGCATTACAAGAATTAAAATGAGCCAGTTCTGAGATCAATATACAATCAATGATATTTGAGTTGCTTATGCCAAAGCCTGTGAATGAAATGGTATTTTCTACAATTATTCCGATGTATATTGTAAACAACAGTAATATGGTATTCCATAAATGGCATACAGTTTGAAGTACCGTAATGTTACATGATATTAATCATAATTGTGATGCGTAGATCTTACTTTAAAATATTTATCGCAAGGTATGTTGAAATTATTTCTTTTCTCCAATTTATTGCGAGTTTGTATATCCTGAGTTGTTTGGGAATTTTATTTTTTTTGTTGACCTAATATTGAGAGATTTTTTCATCTAACCAAACCTTGCTTTTTCAATTAATTTTCGCAGAATATTGAAACGATGAACGAGGCTAAAGGACAAGCTAACTTGGGGTAGAATTTGCCATATGAAGGACCCATCTATGAAACTATGTGTATTTCCTCAGAACTGTTACTTTTATGAATCTAATTAAGAACATATACTTCTTATATTCTTTCCAATACTACTTATAGTTCAATGCAGCTTCTAAGAATTCCCGTTCCGAATTTCTATTTCTAAGAAGCTTTTGATACCACTTTATACAGAGCGATTATGTTTTGCCGTTCACTTAAGTTGATGTGCCGTTAACCAGCAGGTGGTGTAAGACCCCTGCGGCGTTTATCATACTACTCGTTTCCTTTAATTATCCTTCGTTGACAATATCGATGTGTAGAGTTCCTTTTAAGATATCTGAGAAGTCTTGTAATGATTTACTCAGTCCGTTTTTCTTCTTATACTAGTTTTATGAATATAAATGGCAAGGGTTTTCGCGGTACTGGATAACTGCGGTATATGGACCACATTAAAAATTCTAATTTCAGCCATAAGTTTTAAAATCAAACAAACGTGATCATTTGATCATGGCCGAGTTTCAAAGAAATTATCTAATTTATCCTATTAACTTGTCTATGCGATTTCCTCCCAAAGAACGAATATTATCTTTTACATTCATTTACTCTAGTTTAATTATTTCATTACTGAACTACTTGAAAATTCGGTGCCCATCTAGGCGCTGAACCTTTGAGCTTGCGGTAGGATTAGCTCTGAAATTTCTCTCTTAACTTCTTCACCTCTATTTCTTAACTAACCAAATTTGCAATAATGAAGTTGAAATTTAGAGGCAAATTATATAAAACTATTAACTAACGTAAACACCATGGATTTGTAAATAACTAGTTATAGAATAAAATGTAATACTGATAAAAAATTAAATAGTAAAATGTTAGTTTAGAAGTTATTTTGATGCCCAAGTTGGTCATCAGAACATTGACCTAACAGACTCCAGTTGTAATCAGAGAACCTTCAGTAAATGGGTCGTCTGATGAACGCAGTTATAGAATATTCCTAGTTTTAATCACGCATTGTGGAATAGTTATGTGTAGATATTGAGGTACCTGGTCTTTAAACTATCAGCTTTTATCTTTGATAAGAATTTAACTAATATGTTCAAAGCAAAACATCATTCTTTCTAGCTTACGGTAGATTCATGTGCCCTAGATTTTTCCTTCTTAACTTTTTTACCTTTGTTTCTTAATTAACGGAGCTGCCCATTAATTCTCAACGGGAAAGTAGACATTGATAAATGCTATCCAAATCGCGAGTTGCTGAACTCTCGAGATAAATAAAGGTGGTCAAGAACGCTGTAGATAATCAATTAAAACGATGAGCCTCGGAAACAAAATTATATTTAGTCGCTTCATTATGTTAACACTGAGTTGGCGGTTCACTTTCTACTGTATATGAGGAATATGCAAATGATAGTTTCAAACTGAGAGTTGGAAACAAAGATACAAATTGATTAATTTGTTAATTTATTATTGATTGATTAATTGATAAATTCACTCGGTACCCAAGCAACTAATTAACAAAATCTTCTTTCCACACCTCATTTCGCTAAATATCTCTAAAATATTCTCAAAAGTTATCCATCTTCCGTCCTTTAACTGATAATTATATTGTTTCTCGGCTCCTGTACCTTGACAGCATCTGTGCGAATCACAGGAAATTTCTTCGAGAAGAAAAATATCTTCTTGATATTACTTTCAGAAGTGTCTAAATTTCAAACTGTCTTCTTAATCGTTAAGGGTTGTTGTCATACCGGTTGCTTAGTTGTTATATGCTTCCTCAAAATTCAGATCAAAATTTCAAAACCTAAACAACATTCTACGACCAAAATTCAAGAATCGTTATTCAATTTCCCTTTCCTTATTCGTCTCGATTACCTTTAACTATTCTTTTAAATTCTATTGTTAACAAGAAATGAACCCTGCGAACAATAAAACGAATTTGAGATGCATATCTCACATGAAAGCTATTCAGAGTTTGGGGTCGAATCGGGTGCGGTTATGTGAATTAAAGGTAGCCTATTATCTTCTCATGGAAGATATTTAGCTACCTTTATATTTGGAAGAATTTCCAACTTTTGTTTCTCACATTCTGCTCAATAAGATAAATCTAGACCAAAATATCATTCAGCAACGCTTCCCTTTGTCTTTTGCATTCCATCCTACTTTTAGAAATCCTTTCCTCTCAATATTTAACGCATCCATTTCCGTAGTCGTTACTTAACTTATTACCTCAGTGGTTATCACGGTTTTCCCCGCTCTCTTGTTGAACACAACTGGAAAATCTCTAACAATATTATGAAAAATCTACCCCATCTTTCCACCTTACTTCAAATAGCTCTAGTATAAATAATGAACCTCCACATTTCTTATTTTACGTTTCTCAATTTCTCTTTCCTAAGTATGTACCGTCCCTAACTCTCAAATTCCTATCCAAGGTTTCCCAGCCATCATCTCTTTTCATGTTGTTAGTTGTGTAAAGATATCGTCGTATGACGACGAAGCCTTGCCCTCATGTACCATTATTCTCCCAGTAGTCGCTTTTTTTTTCGATTGGTGATTTACGGGCTCTTGATTTCATTAAATTGCCTTTAAAAGTTTAAAGCTCTTCATACAATTTTTTTCTCACTCCTGAAACTGTATGTTATAGGAGAAATTCTATAATCAATGTCAAGTAAAGCTCCTACGTACGTCGACTTAATAAATAAATATTGATATTTGATTAACAATTGAACGGGCATAATTTTGGTGGGTTAACTAGTATCGGATATGAAGCAACAAAAATTCAGTGCCATTAAATACATTTTATCAATTCAATCTCATTGTCAGATCGACCATTTAAATAAAAATAATTTAGCCTTTTTCATCAGAAAATGCATTGAGACTGTTAATAATAGTTCTCTCGAGCGAAACAAATAAATATTATCGATATTATATTAATTTTTAAGAGATAAAGTTAAACTGCCATAAAACAACTTCTATGAATGATAATTTATGTTGCCTTTGGTGAAAGCGGTCCCGGGTTCGATTCCCGGTGGGAGTCAACGTACGAACTGACCTAAGCTGTCGAATCACTTTTAACAATACTACTACTACTACGATAATTTATGGAGCTATCATCAATTAAACCCTCAGTTGTCTCGTAACATACGCTATTCTAAATCTTTTAAGAACGCGTTACCCCCTAGTAAATAAAGCAGCCTATTAAGTTTCCATGGTAAGATATAAATACTCTATAGCATAATTACATATTATTCTTTATTTTAAAAGTCCTTCTAAGACTTCCTACGCATATTGATCTGAAAAAATGGAATGTATTTCGGTAAATATTCCAGTTTTTCAAGTGAGCAGGAATGTTTTTTCTGATGTTATCTTATTTGGAAACAAGTTTCGTTTGCATGATAAAGGAATGTCCATTTGAGACCAAATGCGAAATTCGGAAAATTACCAGATAAATAGCCTAAATTGTACGTTTAGTAGGTTTAATCGCTTCGTTTAACCGCCGCAAAATGTTTTGCGGCAGGGGCTCATAATAGGGTTAAATAGTGAAATAAACTAGAAGAAAAGAAATCAACTCCAGTTATTTTTTACTTTTGCAAGTTTAAACTAGAAGAGTTGGTCTCTTGCAGCATATCACGTTAAATTTTTATGTTAGGATTGAATACATTCCTGAAGTGTCGGTTGAACAAACATTGATTTGGGTCTTAATTCAAACTATCATCACACGTTTTTCTATAGACACTCATTAGAAATCGTGGTACTCAAGATTGGAATGGCATTAAAAATAGAATCTTACTGGAAATCTCAGAAAAAAATGTGATATCAAATATGTGCCTGAAGGTGAGTTAGATATACTTAGAGTGAAAAGTATGAAAATAATTCATGAACTAGAAAAGGAAAACAATAATTAATAGATTCTGGAAGCTGTTTGCAGATTATGTGGTAGAACACAGGACTCTTATTTTGAAATGAAGTCGCAGATAACAAACTACTTTGACTGAAATCGTTTCATAGAATTAGAGTATATTCAATAAAAATTCTCATCACCTTTTATTCCTTTTTTCATTTTCATTTCTCCTTCTTTTGGGTGTTTTCTACCAAAGAAGGCTTTACCGCTTGAGGGTCAAGGTTTTCATACTCATAGTGATATTTTGTTTTCCTTTTTTCATTTTCAATCGCTATATCTATCTCTCTTTGTAGATCCTCAAAGAAGAAGGGTAAAATGTAATAGAAAACTTATCGGTATTAATGGGCGACCCAAATAAAACGTTTTAAGCCAATAAATTTGTTATAATTAGACTGCTAATTAACTTAATTGAATACAGATATCATGATTTTCCATTAGTTGCACGGATATCCTTTTAAAATTAATTCACGGATTGTAAGAAAGATATTCAATCCTTGTTTGGTTCAATTTTCTGACAAGTACAACTGTCCAATAAAGCCTTGGTATTATTTATTTCTAAAATTAAACTAATATATCATACACTTCCAGCCGAGTCAGAATTTTTATATGTAATTTCTTTACCTGAAACAAGTGAACCATGCGTTTGTCTGAGGGTTACTTTGATCTGCGACTGAAATTATTCAACGAAAGGGATGGTTTTTCTGTTTCATTTAGACGAGAAATATTCTCATTCTCTAAATTCAACCATTCACTTTGTAGATGCATTCACTACGTCAATGGTTATTATTATAATGTCTTTTATTTTCGCATTATGAGCTAATATCACGTTCAATATTCACCTCAAAGTTATCTGCATAATATTTTTGAGTTACTTTGACTTTGTCTTTTTATCAAATAAATGCTTTTATATCAAACAGTATCACCCTAAATTACTTTAATAAGCATTACACTAACGAAACTTTGTTATCATTTCCTACCCAATTTCAATTGCTACGTTCACAGGAAAACTTCGAGAAAGTCTTCTTTTGGATACATAATTACATAGAAGTCATCATTAAATAGATATTATTAAAATGAATTTCCATTTAATTATTTGATTCTTTAATTTACTCATTTTATAAATAACCTTTAGCGGCAAGATTCGTTTGATTTGAGAAATCAGCGTTGTGACAAGGAAATCTCCAGGAATTAATTATTTAATTATGAATGTGCGATGATAGGCAATTAGAGCTAAATTTAAACAATGTTTAGTAGTTAACTTCTTCGAAAGTAAACCTATAACAAAGGATTATTCGTACTGCCTCCGTGGGATGAACTTATAAGTAGAATCAGTGAAATGCATTGGAGTAACTCTCACGCATAATTTATGATGGACAACCCACAAGAGTAGCGTATGCGGAAAAGCACTTAAGAAACACGGATTCGTTAAGAGAATAGTCGGTAGGAGTGTAGTAAAAGTCCGCGAGCAGTGTTACTTAGCATTAGTTAGGCCTCATCATAAGTATGCATGTATGGTATGGGACCCTGTCGACAAGTGTCATTTTAGGGATTAACAAAAGCTGCATCGAAACGCGATACGATTTTTATAAATATATTCCTACAGCCAAGTTTTCGAGTAGAAATCGTAACTAGTTTTTCTGTTTGAAGTTATTCCAAGTTGATGTAGCGTTCGATGTCGGTGGGAATTAAATATTCTTCTATAAGGAGTCTGAAGGTAGCTCGGGACCTTTTTTGAGGAACTTAGAGATCAAAATTAATGAGGAGATGAGAATGTGTGAATCTAGTGTAGTGAAGTTTCGATAGCTTTTGGCTTGAAGGTTTTTATTCGGTCCTAAAAATCGACTTCGAGATTTCAACGGAAATATATGTTTGGGGTCCCTAGAAAACGTTTTGACCATTTTCGGAATGATGTATGTGTGTATGTGTGTGTGTGTGTGTGTTTATGGGCGCTCTAACGTAAGAACTATTAGGCGTATCAATGCTAAACTTCATATATAGCACTGTGGTGGGTGCTGTTAGAGTTGATTAGTATTTGGAGTGAATCGGTTAACTGGAAGTCAACCTTTATTCTTCGAAGCGAATTTCAAAGCAAACTATCTCCATAAATATGATATTTGGGTATATTCTATTATTTATAAAAGTTTTAGAAAATGTAATTTACTATAACTTTTGTATGAAGCATATCTTTGTATCACTGATTGTTTAGGAGTTATTCGTGAAATACTGATAAACTGGAAGTTGCAGATTATGTACTTTGTGGGCGTTCTAACATGAAAACTATTAGTCGTATCAACACCAAACTTCATATATAGCACTTTGGTTGGTGTCGTTAGAGCTGATTAGTTTTTAGAGCAAATCGGTTAACCGGAAGTTGAGCTTTACTTTTCGAAGCTCGTTTCCGTATTTGCAAAATAGCTCCATAAATATGATATTTAGGTATATACTATTATTTTTAAAAGTTTTAGAAAATATAATTTACTATAACTTTTGTATGAAACATATATTTTTATAACTGATTTTTTATGAGTTATTCATGAAATACTGATAAATCGGAAGTTGCTGATTATGTACTTTGTGGGCGCTCTAGGCGCTGTGGACGAAAGGCCAAGATCATCGTTTTTCATCGAACATGTCCCGAAAAACATTATTTATAATGTTTGTGAGGTAAAAGATAATATGATATAAATTAATCACTTATCATCCAAGTTTAGATCGAATATAGAGTACCGAAAATACTGTCGTAGATAAATATTTACATCTTATATATGGAGAAAGTCATGAGCTGGCCATATCAGATTTTTTCAGGTAGAAATTTGGAGGGTCTCCGTCCTAATCCGGACCCTTAGCTCGCCTTCACTGGTACTGAGCGCCCGACCTTCCCATCAGGGGGGACCATAAAAAAACCGACCGCGTGGAATACGATTTAAAAAGTTATAAACAATTCAAATGAGCAACAATTTATTATCTTCGTCGTCTCACTCGTCCAAAGAGATATACAAGCGTCTTTTGATCGACGTTTTACGATGAAAATTAAGATTTTTCTTGATTTTGCTTGAAATGACGCATTGACACACAGCAACATTGCCCTGGGGTTGTGTTTACATTTACATTTAAACCCTGCAATCCGCCAGTGGCGCGTGGCAGGGGGTTGAGTTGGGGGTATTTCTAGCAAAAATCTAGAAATCCTTCCCCCCAACCCAGCCCAACCCCTGTTGAGATTAAACAGGTACCTCAGCTAGTTGATAATAAGACAGCAAACCAAACCAAGTGGGACAGTGAGCTATTTAAAGGGGGTCCTATTTTCCTCTCATACGGGACTCAGGAGCTTGTTTCACCTATGACATGGACTCAGATAGTGTAAATGAACCTTTTACTTAACGATCACATTTGATTTTTTTCTCAAAGTCCTCTTGATTCCTTTCTCATCATGGAAAATAAAACATGCCTGCAATATAAACTCCTCGGATACCGGTGTGATCTGCTAGAGCAATACCGAGGACGAAACATCTGTCAACCTCCTACAAACTGTGTTAAAACCTCGTTGATTATTCTAATGTTAGTTTTATGTATATTCTAATACATTACTCCGCCTCAGTTTTTACTTGATCATTACAAAGTATTGCATAAAAATTCCTTAATAATCAATTACCGCAATGAAATAAAGCTACTTTATGAAACATCATAATAGCTTTCCAGGGTAATTAGAGATTTTCCGTTTGTGCAAATGTTTGTTCCAATTCATTATTGGGGCTCAATGCAGTAAGAGTTGTCAAAGTGACGAATATGAGAACTTTTATAACATGCAAGACATGCAGGTGCAGCTATGAGTACAATAAAATGTTCATTAAACGCCATGGCTTGATACCAAGGTTCGTTCTGTTTCATGGAGTTCAGATAATGAATGAAATAATAAAATTAAGGAAGATACATACATTCAAGTTTTGGAATATTTTGTGGGGGGCAGCTGTTTTGACAGCTAAATGCACAGCAATTGACCATGCTGCAGTCAGAAACAGGCAACTGATTATTTACATATAAAACGTTTAGAAATGCAAAAATAACAAAATTGCTTCGTGTTACACATTGCTCAAACTACGCCTTGTGTTCAAAAACGTTCAAATTACTTGAATAAACCTTGAAAACTCTGTAGCAAAACTGCAATATCATGACAAAACAATGTAATGGCATAGGGACATGCGAAAAGTTCACACCAGTATGGCTAAATGCGCAATCTGCCACTTTTTTTTGGCTTCACTTTTGTGTGCTAGAGGGAGACAGCAATGCTCTGTCTAAAGTACATTTTTTTCTGATATTTATTAATTGTGACAATTTATCACCTATTAGAAAAATAGGACTGAAATAATTTCTTAGCAACATCTAATACCAGCATCTTATATTTACTCAATAGGAGATCATGGTTGACTGAATTGAAAGCCTGTGCTGACATCAAAATAAAGAGCAAGAGCATTCTTACTCATATTAAGTTGTTCAGTTAAATAGCTAATAGTATGGTACAGTACCTGGTAAGTGGATTTTCCTTTGCAGAGGCCAAATTGAGAGCTATATATATATATTCATATAAAAATAAATGCTATAGAAAAATTCAGCAAGTAAAGTACTGAAAACATATTCAAATACTTTGGAGAATTGAGAGACTAAAGAAATGGGGCAATATTATTACATAGTCTTTATCACTTTAGTTTTCATAAACAGGGATAACCTTTCAGAAGATTTCAGAATATCAGTAAAAATACCATGGGAAAGTAATAGGTCAATATGAAACAGAAGGGGAAATACAATATATTTATTGCATACACTAAAAAGTTTGCCATGGATATCATGTTGAGAAAGTTGGAGAAGAAATGTTGGAGATTCTCTAGTACATTAATCCAAGAAATGTCCCATACTGAAAGAACTAAAGAAGTTTTCCCAGATTAATGCCTGTATACAGAAAATTGACATCAAAATCACCAGCTATAAACACAGCATGGTTTAACATGGTTTCTTCGTTAAGTAGGGCATACGGAAGTTAATCTAGTTTGTCTGAAAAAGAGGTGAAACATGGTAAAGGGGAGTGATATAAAACAATAACATTACATTTATCATCACCAAACTTGAAACTTGCAAGACATACAAAAATAAGTTATCAATTTAATGGATTCAAGTCTATTGATTGTTCTTGTAATCTTCCAATTTTTTAAAAAATTATAACACCACCATATCTATGTAAAGAAAGACAGAAAGCACAAGCATAGCCAGAGTATAGAATATACTTTCACTTCCTTCATCAAGTCTTCACAAATGCATATTAAGTCTGGATTCTCATCTTTAGATAAAACTTTCCTGAGCTGCTAGATTGTTTCTAAGATGCTGAATATTAATTAACAAAACACTGAGTACTGATGCTAGGATCCTAGTCACAAAAATTTGAGTTTCAAAAATCCTAAGTCATGTATAGTAGTATATTTAGGAGTATTTATAACGTATACAGAATCGACAGGTGTTGGACTACTTATTCTTCATCACTTTCCACAATACTGATTTCCTCACCACTTGAAGCGACCACGCTTGGTAGATCAATTTCATCATTATGATTTGTTTTGTATCTCTAAAAAAAATCTTGTCATTACTATGCCATTTTGCCACTATATTATAGTTCTTTGAATAAGCTTAGATCGGCAACAAACAGAACTCTTCTTTTGAGGGTAATTATTCACATACAATGCCGTATCCCGGAAATCTGCCTTTCAGGTACATTTTTGTCAATTTCCATGGTAGAAAATCTCAATGACATAATCCATTGGGCATACTTTCTTCAGTTAGCCTCTGCAGAGGTATACTTTAAGTATAGCATATGCTTTTTTGTAAGAAGAGTGTTATTTATGTCATATTTTGCACTTGGCAGATACATTGAAAAGGATAAATGGAAAATGCATTCCTTCAATTCTTAATATCACCATGAAAGAGAGAAACTTTTGTTGGGAAATCTATTGAACATTTACATTTCTAATTTAATTCATAAGACTATAATGGAAATATCATTGTGATGACCCTCTGTAGGATTTTTGTGTGAGCTTGCACCATTCTTATATAAAATTTTACTTAATCTTCTACATTGCAAATCTGCTAACATTTCTGATATACTATATTAATTATTTTTAGCAATGCTATGAAAGTGAAGTAATAATCAAGCCATTTTTATGTGAATGAACCTTAAAAGTTGATCAGTGTTATATATACATATAATGAAGTTTTTTTATTATTATATTTCTTAAACACCAGGCTCCAAAACCCAATAAGGGTCTTGTTCTTTTTTGTTTTTCAGGCTGCATATGTTACACACTGGCCCAGTGAATGTGAACTGACATTCTTGAATACATTTATGATTTATTTTTCTTTTTGTGTTTATAATGTAAGTATAACGTTATCCTAATTAAAAATTTTGAACAAAACATTTCTATTTATCTCAATCATTTAAAACCTATAAGTATTTGTAGTTACGAAAATTATAAAAAGATCTTAAGTTCTCCAAACATGTGAGTTTAAAGATAGATCAACACAGTTTCAAGATAGACAGCTACAAGGGAGTTCAAGTGAGTAGGAACAAAGATGGTTTCAAGACAGTTCAACACAGTTAAAAACAACACAGACCAACACAGTCCATTTCAAGTGAGAACAAGACAGATTTCAAGACAGTTTCAACACAGATATATTCTCCCATATTGGGAACAAGAGAGATCAACACAGTTCAAGACAGTTTAAAGTGTTTCAACAGACTTTCAACAGACTTTCAACACAAATCGTTTTGCATGGGATAGCATAGCCAGATTGAAGAAATATGGCCATGTGAAAATGTTTATATACATACTCTTTTAAAATTATTTTGCTTTGCCAATAACTTGTTATCTCAAATATTCTTATTTTATCTTAACTTTATCTCTCATGTATGCTATTTCAAGTGTTAGACTTATGTTATAAATATGATATTGTGAAATCACCAGTTAATGATATTCAATACCAATCATCCTCCAGGACATTTTCATTGCCTATCTGTATTTATACCTCTTCATAATGAAAGAATTATTGAATATAGATGTTATAGACTGATTTCTGTGAATAAATTAAACTTCCAACAATTTTCCTCAAACTTGACAATTATTTCTGGAGAATTTAACTAGTTTATAAATCTAAACCAATTTATGCAATTCTATTATCATATTGCCAGTTAATAAAAACTTTAATTTACCTTTCATTGATTCAAGATTCATTTCAGAGGTATGCTAGACTTTTCTAATGCAATAATATTCATTATTGTTACTAAAAAAAATTAATATTCATAGGAAGCATAATAACTACCTACTTAAGTCTATATCTGTGAGTATAAATAGCAACAAATCGTAAGAAAGAACGTGATACTCTCTGGAAACGATGGTTTAGTAGTCAACACTTCTAAACTCGTCTTGTGCCCAGTTAATCTCTAAATATCGTCGAAATCGGGCCAAAACCACTTGAGAAAAAAAAAAGGCTGACTGTGTGAAACTAGAAATTTACCAAATATGTAATGCTATTACTATTTTACATCTCAACCTAATAACTTTTAATACGAATTAGTAATCTAGCGAACTTATGGGTCATAACAAATCTAATGACTTTATAGTGCAGAAAATTCAGTTGATCCTAGCTTTAGATTCAGAATCCTATCCCACTTTTAGATTGTGTATATTTTACTTTCTGTCAAAGTTTTGAATTTGATAATAGTCCAAGAGCATTAATTGAAACAATACAAACATAAATTCGCCTTGATATCTTCAAAACAATTCATCATCTTTATTTAAAATACAATGTTAAAGACAACTTTGCGGTGTTCTTGTTTTTGCTGTTTTGTCTGTTTGATAGTAAAGCTTATCGTCTGTTTTTATATACGAATCTCATATCCATCTACTCTGCCTTTGCATTTTCAAATATTGGAAAAGAGTTCCTCATGCCAAACCATATCAAATGAAATACAACTTGAAATTTCATTATGATAGGAAGTTTATTTATTTCCAACTGACTCGATATTGGACGAAAGAGTTTGCAATATCAGAGAAATCAAAAATATAATTGTTATCAATCCAAATATGGAAGTAAGGTTGAAATGGTTTGACCAAGGGGCAACAAAATTCATTGAGTTTAAATGATAGTTCCATCCTTTATCCATAATAACTATATTTGTTTTACTTTCCTGTTCAGCTGTTATACAAGTGCTAAATCCTAAATATATGATGATAGGTTATTGTCTTCTGACTCCATTCAGTGCTTGAATTACATTTTCTATTGAAGGAGTTAAAGAAAAATCTCCAGTAACTATTGGCAATAATTCTCTTTATGGTTAAATTTTGTTCTCAGATTTCATCTCCATTCAATTTCTCATCTTGGTGCTTCTGATCCTTCATTTGTTGTTTGGTAAGTGCCATTGGTTATAGTCAATCAAACATTTTTGTGTCAATTTCTCTGGCTTATCTCACTGAATAATGTTGCAGTTGTGTAAATCTTTATTCCACATAGCAATGGTTCCCAGGCTACTTTTGATTGGCGATTCCCAATTGAAGTATGTACATGAATATTCCCACCTCTTCCCAGCCTTTGAGGTAACTGCAATTTCTAGAGCAGGAATGAGGGTCGTAGAGGTTGATGATTCCTTGCTGCTGGCCACTACATTATTCCATGATGTAGTTATCCATCTGGGGACCATCCATTTTATTTGTGGTGAGCTCTATTATAGTTTGTAGAAATTATTTGTTATTATATAGTTGGTTCCATTTACAACAGTATTAGTAATCTTTATTTGATTTTTCATGAATTTTTGCAGGAGATACACCAAAGGAAGCTTGCCAGCATCTTAGGAAACTGATGGACAATCTAATAAAGCTAGAGGAACTGAATGTATAGCTAGCATGCCCTCACGGTCTCCTTCTAATTTTCCACCTCTTGTTAGAACTAATAAACCTAGAGTAACTGAATGTGTAGCTAGCATGCCGTCGCGGTCTCCTTCTCGCCCTTCAGTTTCCCTGCCTGCCTCACAGTCCCTCACTAGTTGTCATTTTACTTTTGTTTCGAAGAGGAAATTATTCATTAAAACTGTGAAAAGTAATGTCGACATGCATCCCTCTTATCCAATTCCCTTGGCCAATCGTTGGGAAGCTTTAAAAGATTTATGTAATGTGTCACCCTAGTCCACATTTCCATATGTCAAATGTTTCAATCGTAAATTGAAATTTTTTTATGGTGGTTCTGCAAAAAGGGTTCTGAAACTCTTTCAATTTATCCCCGTCATTGTGAGGTATGTAAAAATAAATATTCCTCCAAGTCATCATTTAACAAACTTAAGAATTGTAGCAACGTTTCCGGAAACACAACAAAGACCTTAATCACCAATCCAAGGGTTTGTGAAGTCTGTCATGTGCCATATTCTAATAGGTTTAATTACAGTAGGCATCAGAAAATATGCAAAATGTGTTGGCTGCCTGTGGTGGGTTTTAGCAGTTTCCCCATCACCTCGGGGTAAATGCCAGGCAATTTGCAATTCTGTTAGAAAAATTGAGAATAAATTCCACATATGGCAAAACTTAAATAACTCTCATTTATTTAACCTATCCCTCGCCTAACAGGAATCTTGGATTTACAACCCAACTGTAATTTCAATTATTTTTTTGGATTTTCTCTTGAAATGTAGGATTACTTCTGGTTTTATAAGGAGGAAAAAAAAAGTTGATAAGGGCAAAATAATTCATTATGGTCAATAAGATTATTTAACAGTTTATTTGTACATTGCAGAATTTATAAAAGTCTCACAACAGACCTGGCTAAATCTTATATCTATGTAGTATCTTATCACTAGGAAAAAATATAAGAAATTTATTTGAAGTGCAAAGTTAAAGGCTAATGCGGAATATATAAACAAAGCAGATAACAAATGCAAAGCTGCTTGGAATATTATAAAGACAATTTCTAACAGTCAGAGAGGACATAATACTTTTCCCTTTTAAGCTAACGAATTTTTAAATTATTGTATAAAATCTATTGAAAATGTGACCTCCAGCATTATACCATCCAGTGTCATAGCTCAGGAACCATTAGGTAATTTACTGGTTGCTAACGGTACTTTAAGTTGGAACCATGTAACTTCCTCCGACATAAAGAAATTGTTAAAGGAATGAAGAATACTGATACTAGAGATGTATACAAACTCTCTTACAACCTAGTTAAGTCTGTCATGGGACATATTGCTGAGCCTATTGCAATTTGTATCAATAGCTGTTTAGCCCAAGGAAAATTTCCTGACATATTGAAAGTAACAAAAAAAATCTATAACGTAAAGCCAGTATTGCTGCTCTTTTCTTCCTCTAGCTTTGAAGTTAAAGTTTTCCCTTTTGCTCTCATTAAGTATGTTAACATAGAATTCCCTTGATTTTCTGAATTTCCATGAGTTTGAATGGCAGTAAGGTTTTTCCAATCATTAAACCATTCAGAAGTTAATGCTGTTGCAGAAGATGCAATATTTGGAAAGAGTTTACAAACAAAGCTAAAAACTAAAATTTGCTAACAATTTGAATGTAGGCCCCTCTTGATCTTGAGGCCCTAGGCTGAAGCCTAGTTAGCCTATTGGAAAATCCAGCCCTGATACTATGGTATAAGAGGGAAAGAGCTTGATATTATTAAGTTTTATCTTGACAAAGGCTGTCAATCTGTTTATACAATTGGGGAATGGTCCTCAAGCTCTGTTATCACTGATGGAATTCCTGAAGGATCTGTTTTGGGACACCTTCTTTTCTTAATAATGATGAATGACCTAAAAAGTAATGTCAGATCTAAAACTTTGATATATGCAGATGATGTGACAGTGTACGCCTCAGATGATAATTCTAAGATAATGGGTCTTCATATGTCTAAGGCTTTCACTGATACTTCCAATTGGTTCTCTGCGAATAAGTTATTGCTCAATGAAAATAAAAATCAATCTCTTGTCTTTACCTTAAAGGAAATTAAACATGATTTGCAGTCTGTGAAATTATTAGGCCTTCATCTGGACCCAAAATTGTCTTGGGATGCGTACACTAAAAGTATGTACAGCAAATTATCTAGAATTGTTTTTGTGATACGAGCCTTGAAGGCTAAGGTACCAAAAGAGTATCTGCGTAATATATACTTTGGTTTATTTCTAAGTATTCTATGCTATGGTATTTGTATGTTGGGCAATAGCCCTGGAATCAACAAAATACTGTAGATTCAGAAAAAGGTAATGAGGATTTTGGCTGGGGCTAAAATCACAGAACACTGTAAGCCTATCTTTCGAGCAGAATGTATTATGACTGTCATAAATCTATGTATATATGAGGTACTTGTGTATACCAAAGTTTATTTTTGACTAGGTCCTTTGCTACTCTCTGTATGGCTTTTTCGACTAATAAAATATTTTTATCTAAAACGGTCAACTACCTCCTGCCTGGATTCAAGAGAGTTCATTTGTAATTGGGAAAGTAGGAGGGTATATGAATAATCTTCTTTGGGGATAAGTCATTTACAGAACAAATGTTTTATAAATCTCCTTTGAGCATATTCTAAATGTTTGTCAATTTGATAATAGGGATTGGAGTAATGCGTTTTAACTTTAACAAATCTTTAAGTTAAATAGTCTCTAATCTTTGAAAGAAAGCCACCATGTTAGTCTATAGCCTTTAATCTTCTAATTAAAATTATGTGATTTACTTTATTAAAGGCTTTTGAACTATCAGTATATCTTGCATCAATTTGGTTATTGGTATCAAATGCTTCTAGAATAGTATTATTATGAATTAAATTGGTAAGAGTTGGTTGCCCTTTCATGAATCCATGCTGCTGTGGTATAATAATATTTCCGAGTTGGAGATAATAAATGATATTATAAACAAGTTTTTCAAAGAGTTTTAGCATTTTTGAGATGGTGGCCAGAGGACAATAGTTACTTATATTGTTTCACTTAGCAGTACTTTCAATTTGAGGGGAATTAGCCAGTCATAATAAGTGACATAGTTCTTGGCACTGAGAGGTAAGAGTAACAATCATATAAGGTTATAGGTGGAACACAATCGAATGGATCCAAACCTTTTTCTTTAGAGATATTAATTCCAGTAATTCAGCCCTAACAACCCATTTTGGGAAACTAAAATTTGAAATGGCATTTACGGACATATGGTTTCAATTGCACTGAGTATAATTTCATAATATACATCAGCAATGACCAAACTAAGAATGGCGTTCAAAATACTTGACCAATCAAAGGTAGAGAAATGGTTACTTTTTTACTTTCTCCATATACGAAGTATAGAGAAAGTATTGTTTTCATGAAAAAAAATCGACTTCGAGATTTCAACGGAAATACATGTTTTGGGGTCCCTAGAACACGTTTTGACCATTTTCGGAATGATGTCTGTGTGTATGTGTGTGTGGGTATGTGTGTGTGTGACAGTGGGCGCTCTAACGTGAAAACTATTAGTCGTATCAATACCAAAATTCATATATAGTACTGTAGTGTGTGCTGTCAGAGTTGATTAGTTTTTCAAGTAAATCGGTAAACCGGAAGTCGAGCTTCATTCATCAAAGCTCATTTCCGGTTTTCAAAATATCTCCATAAATATGATATATAGGTATATTGTATACCTTATAAAAGTTTTAGATAATGAGTTTTACTATAACTTTTGTATTTAAAATATTTTTGTATCACCAGTTGATTAGGAGTTATTCGTGAAATACTGATCAACCGGAAGTAGCTGATTATGTACTTTGTGGGCGCTCTAACATAAAAAGTATTTGTCAGATCAACACCAAATTTCAAGTATAGTATTTTGGTTTGTGTCTTTAGAGTTGATTAGATTTTGGAGAAAATCGGTTGACCGGAAGTTGAGCTTCATTCTTCAAAGCTCATTTCCGGTTTTCAAAATATCCCCATAAATATGATATTTAGGTATATACTATTATTTATAAAAGTTTTAGAAAATGTAATTTACTATGACTTTTGTATGAAACATATTTTTGTATCACTGATTGTGTAGGAGTTATTTGTGAAATACTGATAAACCGGAAGTTGCTGATTATGTACGTTGTGGGCGCTCTGGGCGCTGGGGCGAAAGGCCACTTCATCGTTTTTCATCGAACATGTCCTGAAAAACATTATTTATAATGTTTGTGACGTAAAAGATAATAATATATAAATTAATCACTCATATTCAAAGTTTAGGTAAAATTTCACTTAATTTTACCAAAGTTTAGATGGAATATAGAGTTCGAAATTACTGTCGTAGATAAATATTTACATCTTATGTATGGAGAAAGTCGCATGTGCTGGGGGGCTATTCTGTGATTCGTCGGAATCTAGCACGTCGGAAACAGATTTTTCGGATCCGACGGCAGAAAAATCCGAGCTAACTTTCCGACGAAGCCTTTCTGTGCGATTCTGTGCGCATGTTGGATCGGAAACTTGACTTTTTCAACATGAGGCACGGTCCTACCCATATTAGGAGGAAAATCCCGAACACTTCCGAAGGGTACGGTCACGTGCTTCATCTCAGCCAACGGAGGGCAAGCAAATAAACACATGAAGGCTGAAACTCTACGTGTAACATTTCCCGGTAGCAGAAGCAACTCATGGAATAAAGATTTAAGTAGCTATAAAAGGCTCATGGTAGACTTTTGTTGTTTCCTTGTTGAAGCTACGGTGATGAAGGCGTTGTGGAATAATGAAACGACTGTAATTGCATTCGTTAATGTTTATGCTGTTTGTTTTTAAATATGCTGTACGTAAATATTGCGAACGAAAGGATGGTATTAATTCTGGCACTTAGGGAGTGGAAATATATTCCGCGTTATAAACATATACTGCACTTCTTCAAATAGATAAGAATTTGAGAAAAATGTGCACCTCCGAGAATACATTTCCCCAACATTCATCTCCAACAACAATTCTAAATCGGAAACAATAATTACTAAAATTCCTGTGTAAGTCGTATAATATATCTATAGTATCTATAAATATAAAAGTATGATCAGATGGTCATACATTTAATTGAGAGATTCTGATGAACATTACTTATTATTTAACGAAGATTCAGAAACTCAAGAAAACAAATTCTGACACTCGGCCGACGATGTTAAAGATTTGCAAATTACGAACTTAGAGCGTTTCCCAACCGGACAGGCATATTGTGAGAGCTTATATTGTGATACTATACTGTGTCATAATAATAAAGGTTAACTGTTTAAGGTGTCCTATCAGTCTAAGTTTAGTCCTAGGACTGTTATCACAGTAGTAGCGTTTCAGTTGTTGTCGCCCGTTTACATTGGGTTTCTCACAACCAAATAATAATCAAGGTTGGAATAAATAGGTTAAATTAAATTTCAAAACATCATTCGCTATATAAGTTCGCTCACGCAGAGTTTATTCGGACTTTCCAGTTATAATAATGGTGCTTTACTTATGTAGAAATTTATATATGCAGATTTGCATCGGGTGTATTATATTAAATATTATATACAAGTATTATGTATAACGTCTACATTTACGAACGATGTTAACTCGATTGAAGGAAAGTTCCAACTTATAAGACCTTAGGCGGCCGAGGATCTTAAGCGATCTTAACATCTTTTGGTTGACTCATGCACTCAAAATATGCAACGGATTACTAGCATACCCCATCATCTTACTAATATAAACTATTTATGGTTATTTACATTAATCATTAAAATATAGCTTAATTTTACATTAAATCCTTTGAAAGATGCGCGTTACAATAAGCTACATAATTAAGTGCGCATGCGCACGGAATCTGTCCCTCGGCCTCCGACACGCTTTATCTGTCGGGCAGAATCTGCCGTCTGAAGTTAGCCCATTTTCCGACACAGAGTGCACAGAATCGCACGGAGGCTCCTCCCACATCGGATTGTGGTACTTTCCGACAATATGGCCGCTTTCCGTGTCGGAAAGGAGTTGCAGAATAGTCCCCCTGGCCACATCAGATTTTTCAGATAAATTTTCTTGTGAAAAGTTATAAGAAGAATTCCATTTATGGGGGAGGTATTTCAGTATGGTGTGAATATGTGAATATAAAAAATGTGAATAGAGAGGTGGGTGGTGGTCATCTGGTTTGAGAAGTGGAGTTTCTTGAACCATCAATGTTGGATACACAGAGATCAAGAATTTTATCATATTTGTTCAGTACATTATTAAATTGTTTGAAGCGGTGGACATTCATTAAATCAAAGATACCCTGGGCTTTAATATGTGAATTTGCTTGCACAGTGAGTTGAGAATGTTACCATTTAACATCACTAAGGTTCATCATCACCGTAATTCATTCATTCATTCACATTAATTAATTCATCGTAATTTACATGGAGTTACAAGTATGCCACCTTGTTATCCTTCCATTTCCTTCAACAATAAATATGATTCAATGCTATAATATCCATTGCTGTCGTGTTTTCCAATGGTAAACTAAGCTTTCACGAATTAAAATGATGATATAAACCTTTGTTTGGGATACACTTCGAATTTTATACATCAATTTCCATCTTGCCCTACCGAGGTAAACCGACTTATCTGCTTCCTACAGAAAGTAATCTTACGATGTATATATGTGTTCATATTTCGTGCAAATGAGCTGTTGTTATTTGAAAACGAAGAGTACCAATTTATTATTCAAAACTAAATGGATAAACCCGAATTCCACACGTCAACAATAATTAATTCAACGTATTTCACATCGAGTTTGAGAGGTATATCGCTATCCTTGCTTTGAAAACTTGTGGTGTGGTGTGTTTTCTCATGGAAACGAGGTTATACCCTTCTTTAAATAAGTTACAAACAATATTATTAATTCCATGAGGTTTTCCCTTAACTTTATGCCACTGTTATGAATAATATGATAAGTTTTCCCAATGAATGTTATGTTTCCCGTCGTGACGTTCGTCTGCTATGCCTTCTGCTTCCCTGCGGAGTTGCCGTATCGGTTGGTGACGTAGGTATGCCGCATGTTATCTCTTTCGCCAAATAAAACGACTCCTTGGGCTTGTGCGGCTTGTGGCTGCAGAAAGCCAGGTAAGCCAGCCTGTTCAAAGTAGTGTCACCAGGTGTCACCCATTGTCTCTTTCCGACAAGGCCCTATATAGAGGGCCTTGCTTTCCGAGATTTTGTTCTGTGCTTATGAGAAGCGCCAAGTTAAGTTTTCGTTATCAGCAACACTCACTATTGATCTTGAAAATCCTCAGTGTCATGGGTTCGATTCCAGAGGGCCCCAAAGTCCCGATTTTTCCCGTTTAAATGCATTGCGTTGATTTTCGGGATAAAAAAAAATACTTCTCTAATTGGCAGAGAATTAAAACTCAAGGAGCCTATATATATGGTCATGATCTATTGAAAACGTAAATGACTTTTACGGAAAATATCCTGGGTTCGATGCTAAGACGATGCAAAAATCTTTCATTTAAAATACATTGAGGTATTATATAGTATTAGCGTAATATTTTCCTTAAGAATACAGTATTGACAGAATACATGTATACAAGTTGAAATTAGCATATCTAAGATAATTCGTAATAAGCAAACTTTGTTAACATCGTGGAATAAGCCTTATTTTACAGAAAAATGAATCAGTAAATTTTCCTTCTAATTATTAAAAAATTTCGAGAGTAAAACTAAGTCTACCAGGGAAGTGTTTACAGCTCTATTTTCATGGCGTCTCTCCCTGTTTTTTTTTCAAAGGACACTATACCGGAATCATCGGCTAAAGATAGTATTCCTGTGAAATTTGCCATATTAGTGAGAATATTCCCGAAACATTCGTAGATGTTTATAGAGTCACAAAGAAAATACTAGAAAAGTTGTTCAGAGTCTAGTGTACCTTATGAAAGCACGTGAGAGCAAGGCCAATGACAGCGTCGAAGGTATCATAAACCTTGACTGGTGGCCTCCTAGATTTTCATGCCCTCGAATAAGTCCTGCCAAGTTTACAAGTAAAGCTAACTCTGTTGGCTAGCTTCTATTAAAATTATCTACAAAAGTTCACGTCGGAATATTATGAAACGCCATGATCATATATTACTTTCTGGAGTCTCCTCATGATCATTTTTGCGGCACACCGAGAAAGTCTTTCTACCTTAAGTCTGTCGATATTAGAAAAGTGCTTTTCTTCGAATCGCATTGCTCCTTTGCTTCCTCGAAACTAAACTCAACAGCTATTATGTGGAACCAATCGAGAAGCGATAAATTAAAAGGAATTTCTCCGGAATAATTCTCGGCATGCTTGTATTAACGGACAAAAGCAGTTTTGTAAACATTCACTTATAAATCGATACAAATACACACTACAAGTTGCATGAATCGATAAAAATACACACATGCAATAAAAATAGTATAAAGTCTCGAAATCAACTGCTTGGCTGAAGATTGCTTTCAGAATAATTTGAGCATTTTCTTCCTCAATCTGCGGTACGCTGTAAGTAGCGGTCTTTAAAAACTAATACTACTGAATACTACTACTACTACATTATAGGGTGAATTATGAATTTAAAGTCGTCTCTTCGAAGGCTCGAAATAAAAAAATATGTTCCCCTAACAACATTGTTTGATAGACAGGAAAAGAAAGGATGAAAAATCATTTAAATTTTGAAATTCCTAATATTTTCAAGAGCATTTCGAGCGAAGAAATCGCGAAATTTAGCATAAAGATACATCTTATCAGCAGTGTATTACTTGTAATTATAATAAAAATAGAGTAACCGTTTCACTGTATCTTACTACACCGGGTCTGGTCTATCAGTATGGCATAGGTGCTATTGTAGGTAAATTTATTTCACGAAAAGAAATCTTTGCAGTTGATGTATTTGTATTTACAAACAGCAGCTCGTGAAGTTTACTTGTTTAACGTCTTTCTTGTTTTATTAAACATTGATTTCCTTCAGTATTGATGCTAACTATTTCATCCACTTTCATGCCAATAATTGCCAAAAACTCATCTTAAAATTAATTAACAAAGTGATTATAATGAGCGGTTATCGGTTAAATGCGTTTCATTATAGGGAATAAATTAATTTAGTTGATTAAGTTTAGTTAATTTAGAATAAGAATTAAAATTTCTATTATACTAGCTCAAGCCACTGATTATTAATTTTTTCACAAACCATGACATGAGAATATAGTAATGACGGTAATAATTCAAGATGAGTACAGCTAGTAGAGTAGTATTATAAACATTTTTGCAACCTTTCTAAGAATAACTCCTCCATCCTTCGCTTTATTTACCTTGGTGTGAATCACTTAAAACTGATTGGTTTTGGTGCACATGAAGATTTTCAAGGTATATGGGTCAATGTGATATTGATAAGGAAATGCACGTATCATTCGTCCTAAATTCTTCTACAATTGAAGATCCACTGACTCATTCTGAGGGCTTTTCTTTTAGCTAACAAAATAAAATGGGTAGTAAATTTCCTTTGGTTAAGTTCAACTACCATGTAAATCATGTTAACTATGTTACAAAAATACATAAGTACGATTGCTCTGAAATTTGGAAAATTGAGATTGTTCATGAAAACAATCAACTAGTTTTATAAAGGGAAATTTTTAACCTGTGTCCATTAGCCATTGCCGTATCCAAATATATCCTTATTTGCAGAACTGATGTGTAAAAAGTAGCTTCAGCTTGGGAATTATTTATACTTATTTTTCCAGTTGAAGTGACAGTGATAAAAGTAAATAAGTTGAAAGAAACCTTTTGTTATATTCGTGTCAATTTTTAATACGCTATCAATTTTTCTATTTTTATCATCAAGAACCTAAAAGCGTTTTTAACGATCCACGTTACGCTAACCTTCAAATTGCGAATCAATGCTATACACCCGTTTCTGTATCACTGGAAAGTTTTAAATATTTCCGAAGATTGTAGGATCGTTGAAAGATTTATCTAAGGTAAATAGTACTTATTAATATATACAGTCTTATCTATCGGCAGACTGTTAAATTAACTGATAAGATTATAAGAAGCTACTCTTCCTGCTAGACACTGCTAAAAAATCTTCACCAAAACAAGGCCACTCTTTAAATCTATGCCAGCCTTGACAATGATTGGTAATCTAATAAGATTAAACGCATATATAAGTAAAGATTTTTCAGCTTTAGGTCTGATATAATCCTAACAGCAGGCTTGAGATGGATTCAGCTCTCTTTCTGATTTATCTCCTCTCCATTTTCATCTACGGAAGTGGTGAGCAATTAGTAATTTTCTTTAACTATGTTTTATTGGGTATGATACTTCGGTGGTTTGATTAATGGAAATAATTTCTTTCGTTTACATGTAAAACTTTGAGGAGGAAATGGTTAAGATAATATGGGTGATAAGATAGCATATACTCCTCAGATACTATTATTAGATTTTTCTTTAACCTATATTTATTATAACATTCAGTGGCATAAAATATATTCTTGAGACAAGAATCATACGTTTATAGTTTTAAAACTTTCTATGTTATTCGGTACTATTGTGTAATTATAATTTACGATGCTTTATTTACCGTGATGAGTTATGGCTCTCGAAATTTAACTATCCCATCAGATATGTGAGACGTTCAAACAAGTCAATAAGGTGTAATTTAATAAAATAAAGTATAGCTGATTCGGTAACTTATTGTGCCAATCAGCTCTAATTTTTCCCTGTGACGATGAGAGTACGATATATAAAATATTATTAGATACAGATTAATAAAAATATAATTATGATTAAGATCTAACAAACATTTATTTTAATTTCAATAAAATTATCTTATATAATTATGATTATGTATGATAATTTTATTTGAATTAAAATAAAATTTTATCTATGGTCCAGTTAAAAATATATTACAGAATAGTTAATTTAAATTAATTTGAATTTATTTTTAGACTCCATTTAATATGAGATATTCAGGTATTCCTTATTCCCTCTTAATTTAATAACATATTTCCAGGAGCTTCATACCTCAAATTTCCGCATGCAGAAGCAAGAGTAGTTAACGGCACTGCGGCGAGCAGAGGGCAGTTCTCATTTATGGTAAGGATATTTTTTCACCTAAAATAATAGACGGTGCGTTAAAATAATAGTTTAACTCAATTGAATCCTCATATTTAATCATAAATGAATGTTGGAGAATTCACTGTCATTTAAAACTGTCCAACTCTTCAAAAAATGTTCGTAATCGGAAAACTTGCAGTCAATATTCAACAAAACGATATTCAGGCGACATAAATTCATTAGTCAAAAATTAGAATTACGTTTATCATAAGCAGTCGTGGCTATTAGTTTCCAGTTTCAACGGATCTGTTCATATTCCCAGCTGAATATATAACTTTTTATAAGTTTATTCCAACAAACTATGATGATAACTATTAGTTACAGATATTTTATTTTTAATGAAAAAAAGGTACTTTCTTAGCTAAAATGCGAATTACATCGAATGCTTTTCCACAGGTTGCTCTACGGTACAAAAATCGCTTCACCTGCGGCGCTTCTCTTCTTAACAGACGATGGGTGCTGACTGCCGCCCACTGCGTCTATGGGTAAGTAAATATAAAGATTTAAATGGCTACTTGCTTGTTATAATTTAAAAAATGAAATATATGATAAAGACTGGGTTAAGGATTTATCGACTGTGTTAAGGATTTTCTCTACGAGAGGGAACAACAAGTTGTACTGGATGGCGTTAGCTCAAATAGAGTCAAAGTTACCTCTGGCGTACCTCAAGGCAGTGTAATTGGACCTCTTCTTTTCCTGATCTATATCAATGACTTGAGTGACGAGATAGTTAGCAATGTGAGGATATTTGTGGATGACTCGGTTTTATATAGGGAAATAACAAACGAGGAAGACCGAACATCTCTCTCAAACGATTTAGTCCTCATCCAAAGGTGGTGCGAAAAATGGGAATTAGAAATTAACTTAGGTAAATGCTCCGTAGTTAATTTCTTCGAAAAGAAAAAATTGCGTCCAAATCACCCTTAAAAAATTAATGGAATTAATATCAAAGTAGTAGATTCAGTTGAATATCTCGGAATCAACATTACTAATAACTTAAATTGGAGCACGCATATTCGAAAAATCTGCGGCAAAGCAAGTAAAAGGCTTAGCTTTGTAAAGTGTATTGTCGGTAAATGCGATGAAAAGGTGAGAGAGCGATGTTATTTTACCTTGGTCAGACCCCTTCTGGAATATGCTGCAAGTATATGGGATCCGGCGGATGAAACGTGTACTCGAGAAAAAGCAGCGTAAAGCGGTTCGTTTTGTTAAGAAATGCTACGATAAAAAAGCAAGCGTTACATAAATGCTCTCAGACGTAGATTGGGAATCCTTGAAAGAAAGGAGATTGGAAGCTAGGCTGCGATTGCCTAATAAATTCAGGAAAACTACATTTTCGGAAGATACAATCGGTATAATGCAACCCCCCTGCTATCTCGGTCGATCCGATAATGACCGTAAGTTAAGAGAAATAGATACTAGGACGAATCGTTTTAAAAATTCATTTTTTCCGCGAACGATACGCGAAAATAACCGAATAAGGAAGTAGTTAGATTCAACTGGTGTTTACACCCCATGCCACACGCCGAAAGGCGGCTTGTAGGGTATTAATGTAGATGTAAATGAAGACTGTCTTCGAATTTGTCATAAATTTGATTAACCGTCCACTTGTCACTCTCTGCTGAAGCATCAAGAGGGAGGTTTGATGGGGTTCTATAGAAAAGGTACCCTACCTACTCCTACGTGTTTGCAAGTCCATGCACTATAAAAAAGTGTGGCTTTTCGCGATTCAAAGGAACTTTACTAATATGATGTAAGGTGATTTAAAATTAAAATAGCCTAATAGCAAATTAAAATAGTGATTTTATTGTTTTCGGCTGTCTATATATTTTAATTATCCAAAAGATGTCACTTCATGATTAGTCCGGATGATGGGGGTTCTATTTTATAATGGAATATTTTATAACTTATCCATAACTGCAATATGTATTGATATCATATTGATAGCTTAGGATTTATCGCGCATATATATTTTCCATAAACAATGAATTCTACATCGTTTTCTCTTAAAAGATTTACACGGAAAAAATCTTGGCTCATAACTATTTTGATGATATTCTTTGTTCTTGAGGCTTATTAACTCTGATCGAAAATTTTTACTTGAATACTTTACTTGAAAACACAGAAAAATCATCAGTTCAAGCCATTTTCTATGTACAAAAAACACACCTCACGGAACTGCACTAAGTTTAGGAGATATCTAAATGTATTGTTGAGATTTCAAAATATTTTGTAATTTTGGGACGCATTCTTCATGAGTTTTCATTTCTCTTTGAACGTTCTTCTCTTTTATTCCAATATTCACAAACTATTATTCGTTTCTCCTATTGACAACTTGTTCAATTTTTTCCAATACAGAAGGAACTTCTCAGAATTTTCCATCTTGGCCGGAACGACCGATTTGAATGGGAATGGATCCATGATTGAAATAGAGACAGTTGTACCTCATGAAAAATACAGCCCTTACGATGCTTCCAATGATATAGCCGTTCTTAAGGTGAGTCATATTTTACATCAAAAGGTAAATTAATGTCTGTTAACCAGACAAACTGCTAGAATTGTTAATGATTATCGTTCTTGAACTAATTTGCTTAAGTTTATCTTGTATTAATGAGTCTTTGATCGTGATATTTCACTCAGAGATAGAGGAAGTAAATGACATTAAAGTAATCAGGCGTTACCATGAACAAATGACATCGACCAAGCCGATTACTTCTAAATAGCTTCCGTCTGATGCTCTTGAGGGATAAGATATTTGCTATAGTCTCGGAAAATATGACTGGTTCAGAAGTTGATAGCTTTGTCCGATTAATGTTTCAAGGAGGAGCACCGTCGTCACATTTGTCAATTCTCCGTTTTCCACTCGATTAAAATTTTTAAAGAAAATAATACCTTACCAAAGAGCTGTAAACATGAAGGAAAACGATATTAATGAAATTTGTTAGTGAAATTATATTATTACTTTGTAATAATCAACGCGACAATGAATTTATTCAACGTTTATAACATACGAGGATGAGGGTTTTAGGATAGAAAGGAATTAATAGATTATAAGACGATTTCCCGGAATCTTTGAGTAGCGAATGCCTTCGTACCATATACAAGGATATACTAATTTACATAAATTATCTGAAATGATATCTTGAAATATTTACACTAATTCGGTATAATATAAATATATCTATGGTGTATTATATAAATATAGAGATAATATATTCTTATATTTCGTAATCTATATTAATCTACTAATATGATGTCTTCTTTTGTCTTCACTAATTTCATAATAATATTAATTTCGAATTATCTTACCATTTAAGTATTCATATAAAGCTAAACAGTAGAAAAAGGAGGGTAAATTAAAAGAAAATATGATTACTGGTGATAGAAAGTTATTTTCATGAGACGTTTATTATATTTTGGCAGAGTTTCCTTTGACCCATATGTATAAAATATGCTTTTTTCCTCTCCACTTGGAATAGCTGAAGAGGCCGATTCCATACAGCAAAGTGATCCAACCGGTCGACCTCCCGTCGTCCGTTCAGGTGACTCCAGAGGGCCTAGTGGCCACAGTCATCGGATGGGGACTAACTTATGTAAGTGATACCGAGAAAAGATTACAAGCGTCAAGTTGATTTGTATTGGATATAGTCTCATGAGCAGGATAGCATTGACCCCAATCTGAGATTCCTTTTAAAATAAATAAAGCAATTAAGAACGCTCTACATATTAATGAATAACGGGTCAACCGATAGTTGAAAATGAATGATACACTTTAAGATCATCAATAAAGCTGCATAATTTAACGCACAAGGAGAGGTATTTTTCAAACGTTTGTAAAGCTCCTTCTTCTTTCAATAACACTTGTAACTCGGCAAGTCTGATAATTCATCGTATTCTATAATTTATTCAATCATATATTGTGACTGTTCTAATTTACTTTACCAAGGCCAATATTTGTTCGGAGGATTTTTTCCTCACTCAATTTTACATTCAATTAATTTAATAACAGCTAAATTCGTTTAATAAATCTTTCCATTATCTTTTGTTTGACTTGTAATTTCTTTTTTTATTTCGCGTGTTTTTGTAATTCTATTTATTAATTTCATTTTTACAATATTCTCAATCGTAATCTGAGCGTTTCATCATAAGTATATAAATTAGAGAAACTATAAATATAAAATAAACAACAATCTATCATATTCATGAAAGAATTATTGCAATTTTTCTTGAAAAATTCAGGAGATTTTTTACAAATTTACAAGTAATAGTATTATCTATCTTATCATATGATATTATTTTAGGTAGGATTTCCCATATCCCTACCAAATGCTATGTAAATATGACGGTTTAAAACTTTACAAAATGATTCTTCACCTCATAGACTGGCGGACCCGCTCCACCGTCGCTACAGTACGCCCGTTTACGAACTTATTCTGACGAGGAGTGTTTTAGACTGCACAATGCCGATCGGAAGCCTAAGCCAACGAATTTATGCGCTGGATTACCAAAAGGGGGAAAAGGACAGTGCTCGGTGAGTGAATATTTCTGTTGAGAAAATAAATTCAAATAAATAATTAAAATTAGCATAATATTTTTCATTGAAATTATAATCAAATTAGGAGCATATAGAAATTACTTGAATTAAGATTTACATTTTTTCGTCGAAAAGGAGTCATTGACTTGCCAAATATTATATTTATGGTAATATATTTACTTTTCCAGGAATAGAAATAAAAAACAGTGTCGAAAATTCCACTTAAGTTCACTTAAGTTAAACTTAAGTGGAATTTTCGACACAGTGTTTTCTATTTCTATTCCTAGTATGGAATTCCACATTGTTAAGGCTTCTTCAATTGATTTTATTTACTTTTCCGTTATCACCAATGAATACCAATGAATGAATGAATGCCAAGAAAATATTTTTCGTCGCTTTCATTTAGAATTCTTGGAAACTCAACTGCTTCGGTTATAACCTCATTATATGCTAAACGAATCTAACGTGAATTTTATTGACAGTATCAAATTTTTGTGCCCGTCTTGGAATTTAGAAATAACTTGAAATAACCTCTTCTGAGAACCTGTTTTCCGTATACTGCAATATTTGATCTCTAAAACTTTTTCTTAAGTCAAATGGATTTTATATATTGTTTGTTGGTATACTAATTGCTGGACGTAATATTCTGTTATTCTTCCATTTGAAGGGTGATTCTGGAGGTCCTCTAATGGTGAATGGTTACCAAGCTGGAATAGTATCCTGGTCTATAAAACCGTGTGCTAACTCAAGATATCCTGGAGTGTATACTGAAGTCTCCCATTTCGTGAATTGGATACTAACTAAAACAAGGAACACGTAGATCTCCGAAACTAGTTATATTTTTATTGTTTTGTTTAAATTATTTTGTGTTTTTTTACACTTTGTTTTTGAAATTCCATATAAAAATAAGAAAAAAAATTAAAGAGAGAATGCATTTGTTTCTTTTAACTCTTTTCCAACATTATAATAATTATCTCAACGTTTGTACATAAAATAAAAATCTTAACTTATTTAGGACATTTTGGGAAAGATATACATCCTTATGCTATACGCTCACTTTTACTGGGAAAAATCTCCTTAAAGATTTTTTAACCTTTAAACCTTAAGTTACAAATTTTAATATAAAGTCGTTATAAAATATTATGTACAATTTTTATGGAAAGATCATGCTTATTGATGAGTTTGATTTATTTTCACGTTTGATAAAAATCATGATAACGCAAGAAGATGCCAACTTGTTCATCAAACTGATCGTAGTAATAAATATTATAAATATTTATTAATAATTAATTTTGTGGAAAATATTGATATTCTTTCTAGCATGAGAGCTCCGTTTCACCAAGTGTTACCATAGTATCATATCCCAACTGAAAGTACAATCATATAGTTGAAAACAGCGTAGTTACTGTGATGCATAATAGTTGTTAAAGTAGAAGTTTTCTCGATGCTTCTTCTGTATGCTCGCTAACGTTAACGAGTTAATTGAAAATTATTTCGTTATTTAGTTTTCATATTTTGTAAATTAGCTACGCCTATATTTATACAACTACAGTATCCATCGGAATATATTTGAGCAAAAATTTCAATTTAATTTTTATTACTCAACTCCTTTAAAACGGATCGTGTTCAATATAAACCAAATATCAGTTTACATAGTTTAAATTGATTTTAAAAACTTTTGCTCAAATCTTAGTATATATTATTAACACTAACATGTGTACATACTGTATGTTTGAGAAGCTACATTGATAATTCCATCACTTGGTAGGTGGGCACTGTGCTTGCATACACGAGAGTGACTCGATTAAGATTGACACATCCGCCCTCAGCAACGTAACCTGTCGACTCTATTCTTATTTTCTTCATCCTCATTGCGAAAGAAATTCTACTGTAATTGAGAAATGAGGCTTCAGGTGACAATGACTGCGGCTTTTTTGTCTTCAATATTCAATTGGAACCAACTCGACGCAAAAAGACGGTTTTGAACTGTCGTCCCCATTGACACTTCTACGGATCACATTTGATGACGATGTGACGGTAGAAGTGAACTACTGAGACACGTGTATTCAATTTCATCTACGATGTACCAGTTGAGCGAAAGAGATAAATCGAGGAGCAAAACACCTTAATGAGAGGTGAATTCTTAATTTCTGCCTGCTACTCATCACCAGTCATAATTAGGAGGCGAAAATTTAACAAATGTGCAAACAAACTGCTGTATCTCTGATGATGCATCGTCGATAGCAATACAAACAAGAGCTAAAACATTGAAAGTGCTTTTGGGAAGATAATGTTTTTCAGAAAGTAAAGAAAATTTAAGTGAAACTAATTTTTTCAAAATTAAAGAGGAAAAATCAAAGACTTCCATTCTATCTAGTTGAATTGAGATGTTTATTATCAAAGCAACTTATTTTTAAAACCTGTATAGTTAACAGAGGAGGGTACCAGAAAGGAGAAGACGTACCAAGGTAACATTCATTACCTTAAGATACTAAAGGTATGGGTTGGATATCACATTTTCAGTGAAGGGATGATAAATCCATTAGAAATGAATAGTAGTCATAGATCTAGTAATATTTTCCCATGAAAATATATTAAATTAAACTTCAAACTAACAATAAATCGAATGATTCAGTAGCCTTGTGGTGGTATTAAAATGCTTATTAATTTTCGGTCAGGCGTCATATATTTTTCCGATGCTCTTAGTGGAAGTATCTGGTTTTTCAACATGATGATGTAAAACTGTACTTCACAAAGATCTTTGAATATTTTCCTTTCCTTTCTTTTGTCTTTGCACCCTGGTACTTTATAGCGATGATACAGCTAAAAAAAACTCCACTAAGTGCATTCTGGTAACTGGCCCACATATAGACGAAAGGAAGGAATAACCCTGTCAATATGGTCGTAATATTTGCTAATTTGCCTTCGCAAGCAGAAAGGCTAATTATTTTTGCAATGCCGAGAGATTGACTCGAGTCATCATAAAGCATGAGTTTTTCCGCCCAAATTAAAGAGGTTAATGTTTTCGGGGAACACCCAATTAAAGCCTTTTTGAATCACTAAGCAACGTTTCAAGCGGGATGTCACATGTGCAGATTTCCGTGAGGATTTTCTGAAGTCAAGAACTATGTCATTCACAAACAATTCGGAGGGTACAAATATATTGAGGAAATCTTGGTCTGATGCGTTACTGATCTATACTATATAAGTACCACATGTTTTATGCATTATCGGTATCTTATGACTATCCTTCTACCATTCAACTTGATATTTATATAATTAAATACTAACGTATGCTTGCCTATTTCATTCAAAAAGGTGAGCAGTATACGAGTATATGCCCATCTTAATCAAGGATATCATCCAAATACATTTTTATTTCAAAGATATTATTGAATAATGAGCCTAAAATCATTCACTAAGGATAGATTTAGTGGTTTGAAAGAACAGAATAATGGAAATATATTCAGTTAAATTATAAAGAAAGTGCAAAGATGTATTTCGTTGGATTAATATATACTTTCAGATAAAGATTATTCTATAGCTATAAAGTTATAATTTTTTAAATGAACTGTCTTTTTGAAACATAAAACTTCTCTAATTCTTTTAGGTTAGATATATTTAAATACAGCAATTAAAACTTTAAAACAACAGAATAAAGTTTCGAACTGTGACATGCAATTCTAGGAATGCGTACTGATCAGATATTTTTAAACCAAATCTATAATTATATATTTTTCAAAATGCGGTAGCATTGATTTTAATTTGAAATGAATCATATCAGTTTCAAATTAAACACATGAGAGCAAATTTTATCAAATGAAACAGGTAAGAAAATAAATATTGCAAACATCCATCATTTATAAGAAATTTTATTCATTTTTATAAATGAAGTATACATGTAGGATTTCACTTCCTAGTACAACGAAAACATTTTAGCTGCTCAGGGCAATAACTTACATATTGTCATGGACATGAAATAGCAAGTTAAATATCACATACTCATTGTAGAATGATTCTGAACCATGATGTTCGAAGATATTTCACACAATATTGTGCGGGAATTCCAGACTTAGACTCACAAAACTGAAAATCTCAGTTATTTCAATGTTAGTTTCAGAATCTGATGTTGTATATATGTAAGGTGCAGGTAATGGTGAACTTACTATCATTGTATTTGTTGCTGATAGCCTAGGTATCTTAAATTGACCTTTCCGGTTAGAATAAATTAGTCTGTTGTAATTTTTCTTTGAGGATAGGAAGTGGTTTTCTTTCATTGGAGGCAATTAAATGCTCGCCAACTAACAAAAATGATCATATCGAAGAAAAAGTTTAACCATATTTTTGAAAAGGTGTTACGAAAAATCAAAATAAGTGGATGAATTATGTCCACTGAAGTAAATATGGAAAATATTCAAAACGTTTTAGCCCGACACAAAAACTGAACGATGCCAACGCCTTCTTGTATTGAGTGTAGTTCATCGTTGAGGTGATGGAGAAGGTTATCAGCTAATTCGTTCTTGTGGACTTGAGAATTTCCGGATAGAACGGCACTTCCGATGTTTCTTGTGGTATTTGGCGTCGTTGGTAAGGTCACTTCTTTGTTTCAGATTTAGCTGCTCTTGAAGGTCTTCTCGTACTTCTTCCTGTACTCCCCGGATGGGTCGTACTTCTTAAGAAGGCGCTCCCAGTCCCTGGCGCGGTTGTCCATTAGGTGCTTGATGACTCGTTCAGCCGTGTCTCTCTGTTTTTCAGAACACTTCTCGCATCCTGTCTGGAGAGCATCTGGTAGAGTACCTGCAGAAAAAAAGGATGCTCGTTAGAATTGTTTCTGTAAATGCAATACTTATAGGATATTTTCTAAGCCATATAAATATTATAGTGAAATAGCTGATCTAATTTTCTAAATAATAAAGGATTAATGGTGCAAATGAATTTAATAAGATTGAAACCCATGACTCAAGAATTAGAATACTTTATTTTCTTGAAGATACAGTAGCAATCACGGTATTCTTAATATAAAGGACTCTATAAGAATGATTAATTTTATTTATTTACAAACAATTTTGAACAATCCATTTATCTGAGCACACAGATATGTGAATTTATTCTCGTATTATACTAAATAAGTTGAAAAAATTTACGAAGTAAATCTATTTGCTCAGCAAATATTATTGATAATCTTGATATAAATAAATCAATCAATATAACGTTGTTCTTCAGCTGAAAATAATTCTGAAACTGACGCATGTGACTACCATATATGTTTCTTTTGTTCTAGAGAGCTGTAAGTTATTTATACCCAATTGAGCTGATGAAAACTTCCTCTAATATCATTCAAGTTCTCGTGAGTCTTACTTTTCCTTCCCATGTTAAAATTTGAAATTGCTCTGAGCTTCGTGCAAGAGTTTGAAACTTCCAAAACCCGTGGTGCTTAAAATGTATGACGGTATAGCAGGAATTGGGGACATGCAGTCAAAAAGTTTCGGTATTTTCCTTGGATTATAAATCCTGGAAATATTTCTCCTCTTATATCTATTTTACCTGGCTATTTGTTGTGGCTAAAACTTCGAGAAAGTCCGCCAGAAGGCTTTCCGGCGGCTAAGAGGATTCGTACACCTCGGTAATTAACGAACGCGCTTTCGGTCAGCGAGAGTGGTTTTTGATCATTCAGGTCGCAGACGAAGTGGGACATTCATTGGGTGTGCGAAAGCGAATGGGAAGAAAATAAAACGCAGATGCGAGACAGAAAACAACTAAAAAGACCAAGGCGGACACGTGCCGAAAGTTGACTAACTCATCGCTGGGGTATCCCCTAGTTATTGGTCACTACAACCCTTTTCAATTCAATTGTTGGACGTTTAGAAGAATACAGAAGTTTTATAGCTTGATATCATATCTAAGATTTTACTCTTGTATAATATAGTGATGCTAATTTATCTCAATATTTGTCCAAAAACTAAAGTCACTAACTTAAATTAAATCCATAAATTCATTCATTTTTTTTCAAACCTTCAGGAAAGAAAGTTTCCTACCTTTAAATTCTAAATAAAATATGACTCCAGCTCCAAAAAAATTTTCCTTCAATAATCTTGTAAAAAGAAAATTTTCTTTTAGTTTCTCAGATACTTCGCAGGACTTGCTGGTAAATTTTAGGGTTTGGGTTTTGCTAAGACGGAAATGTTTGCAAATGTAACCTATTCCTCTGGTATTTGCATCAATCAAGGAAATGGGCATCCTTTCCATTATATCTTTGATAATAGATATCCTATTTTCTTCATCAAAACCATCGTCAGTGAGCTGTTCAATTAAATATTCCACCGTAAGGACTCAGAAAGATTTTAAATTAGTACCATGTTGATGTCGTGCGACTGATCGACATCATTTCTGCTTAGAAGTGTAGAGTTCCTTGTTTTGGTGGTGAGTTGTGTGCGTATGCTCTCTCCACTACAAAATCGGGTCAAATCAAAAGTTTCCATCAATTACAATCTCGCCCATATGAAATTATATTGAATGTATATTCAGTTTTCATTGAAAAAAATTCCAATCTTCAAACATCTGTCAAAGCTCTGTCTATGAACTCAAAGGAACTGGATAAGTTTCTATTGCGTTGACGACCTCGTCGATGGCCCAATGAGAAAAAAAGGTCTTCCTTGACTGTCAAGGACCGTCGCTGGTGTCTGCACGTTGTGCACGAGTACTGACTGCCTAAGCGACGGACTGCCATGGAACACCACGGCCTCCGAATGGGACATGCATGTTTAACAGTGAGGGGACTCGTTGAACTCGAGTCTCTACGCGCATACAAGTCACCAGATTTAAATATAGCTTTCGATTTCACGGAAATGTTCAAATTCACGCTTATTCAACATAAAGGGAAAGGAGGTTTGAGAACTTTCTAAGAGAAATACTACTTTGATACCGCATTCAGAGCTCTCCTACAATCTATGTTATGCATCGTATGTGGTTTTATTACAGTATATCGTGCTGTGAAAAGCGTTCTCATTCTAAGGATTTTTCAAATAATTATGATTCAAGTCATTTGTTATTTTCAATAAATCCCAATGTTCCAACGAATTATGGTCTGGAAATCTTACTACCAAAAAACATTTCTGTTCACATCTATATAAGTTGCTATATTGTTCCTCCAGGTATTGATATACAAATACATATATCTAACTTATCTTACTTCTCGTTTAATATGACCGTCGTCCGACAAATGCATAACTTCATATTTATATGAATCTTGAAGCTATATAATAATATGACTTAATGTGGTAGTTCTGTGTTGAATTAGGACCTTTGTACTATACTGTAATGTAAGTAAAATTGATTAAGCTAATATCTTAGCAAAAGTTTCGTATTATGTGATTTATATTGTTTTCTGCTAAATTAACTCCTATTTATCTCTTCACAAAAACCAATAAATAATTTTGGAGAAAATTCCTCTTCTTGAATTCACTTATGTATGCATAAAATTTAAATAAAAATCTTATTAAATCTGCTAAAATCTGAAAAGAAATACATATTTGTTATTGGTTTCAATTCTCCAAGCACCATAAAAGCTCCCCATAACACCACAGTTCCGTTTAATTTGTAGTTGGGAGATCAGGAAGCTGACGACTGCGTTTAGAATTTCGCAAGAATTTAGCCCTGAAATGTTTCCAATATTTTCAAGTTTAATGACGTTCATTTCAAGGAAAATCCCCTTTGCGTCTACAATTTTTTCCTATACATCGAAAAAGGTAATCAGAGAATACAAGTTGCGTGAATAAAAAAGTGGTCTGCAAACAACAGTTTTTGAGAATGGCTACAGTAATTCTGAGAAGTGATTTACGACCAGCTCTGTTTACCTTCTTTGCTTTCATGAAATTCTTGAATACAAAAGAGCGTACATGCGAAATTAAGGGAAATATTAACATTCATGTGTACATATTCATCATACTAAATGTAATATACCTACAATACGTATTGTTTTTTCTGCAATAACTTTTGCTGAATTATCTATTCGAATGAATTTTTTATGCCATAATATCTCCTGGGAGACAGGAAAATGAACTTGTTTACTTTCATGCCCTGCATTTAATTAACACTGCTTTCTTCTCCTGTTGGTAAGATATTCAATTTCGCTTACAAAAAACCCTCTGCGATGCGCTGTCACGACATAAGCCTTACGATGTTCGGTTGCGTGAGTACTGAGCCAGATTTCTATAATTTTCACTTCGTTATGAAAGGCATATCAATCACTAAGTGGTTGGCGAAGGTACGTTTCATAACCTGTTGAGTAACGATATAAACCCACGAAACTCTAGAAAGGGTGTAAGATATACTGTATTCCTTCGCAATACATTGAACAGGTTGGGGAAAACTGGAACGGCAATTGATCGAATACTTGATGAATCTTTCAAAACTCTGTATACCTGAATATAACTACATTCATTATTTATTTTAAGTGGTTCTGACGTTCTTAATTTTTCACTGAAAAGTTTACTTTCAAGTATAAGAGTGAAGATGATAAAAAGTTGCCTTGGATCTAACTTAAAAATTTTTCAATGCCGATTAAAATATTAGTTTACCACGGAAATATGTGTTACTTTTTAACTACCATAACACAGAAGACAGGTCGTCTTATCCATAGTTAATATATTGGTTCTTTGAATCTGTGCATATGAATAAATAAGTTAATGTCACATATTGAGGAATTTATAAAATTATAAATTCAGATTCAGTATCTTTATCTAAATATATTCATGTGTTTGCGTAAGAAGTCAGCGATACCTAAGCAACGAATTTAAATTATAATTGAGAGCTTTTCCAATCTTCAATTGCAATTATATCTGTTTCAAACTAAAATTTGTGCTATATTTAAAATTTTCGCCTTATCTATAACTTAGATTCACTTGTCAAATGTACGTTAATTTGATCGTTTATGCTGTCAAGACCATTTCTTAGCTGAAAATCTTAATTAAATATTCCAATAACCTGATGGTGGTAAGATGCTACAACAACCTTTTATTTCCTCTGGCATGAAGCGCTTCGAAATACCGATCGAGAATGAATATAGCGATTTAAAGATGAAGCTGTATGTACTACTTACGTTTCAATTCCCTTCCCTCAGCCGTGCATGGGCCTTCCTCCATCAAACACTTGATGTAGTTGTTGAGGATCCTGGCGTTGCCCAGTATGCTGTCTACATCGACATTGTCGTACTTGTTGGTGTACTTGCGCGGTGTGTCGCTCAACACGACTCCCACCACAACGAAGACCAGAAGGGCAGCCAGACACAATCGACCGTATGCCATGGTTGGTTGTTGACGACTAACTCGTGTTCCCTCAGACAGGGCTTATAAGAGAGCGCGATCTTTGTTTCTTCCCCCCCAACCTCCTCCACTCGATGACTGGATCTCCAATTGCATCCTTGGCACGTAACTTTTAACGAAAAACTTTCTCCCGAGGCTCAGCCTACTTAGGAAGGAAGGGGAAGGCGGTAGAGGGAGTTGAGGCAAAGAGTGGAAGGCGTATGACAACCTAGGTTTTTTTACGAAGCGAAATGGGCAAGATTCTGAGAATGATACCAGGCGGTGGGGATGGGATGCTAAGGGGGAAATTCTTGTTCGGGAGGAGTTTGTTGGGGGTAAAGAGAATGGGCAATTCTTCGAAAGTGCCCGGTGTGGGTAAGGGGGGAAGAAGTGGCGTGAATAGGTAATGAAGGGATTGAGTCATCCACTACTACGCCTGCGGTCTTCATTGCGGCGTTTGCCGAAGGTGTGGCGTAGTTCCCTCTAATTCTTCGGAGACACGAATTTTTTACGCTGTTTACGTACGCACGCTTCGGGATTGCGAAAGCCGGTGTTTTTCGCAGTTTACTTTTTTTCCGATCTGCGGAGGATGTTGGCCGATTCCGAGAAGAGAGGATTCGTAAGAATCACGATGGATGCCTTCGTGTAATTATATCCAGGTTCTCGGGGATTTTACCGATCGTGGATGGTTTATTGAGCATTCTCTCGGATAGAAGGCTATATTATTTGTATTGAGCATTTGGCAATTTCCTGGCTACTTGATTTTGCGTATTTCTTCGAAAAGAGAATTAACTTAGCTTCCTTTCTAATTCATTTAATGTTCCTGTCAGACCAAATCTTGCGCCTAAATCTTTTATTTGGATTGCAAAAAATAAACTTAAGTGTTATTTGGTGGAACTTCATTTTAAACTTACAAAAGTAAAAACTTTTGTAAGTTTGTTAATGTTTTTTACTTTTGTAAGCTTTTATTGGGATATTTTACAACAAAACCAGCGGTGTTCATCGCCAAAATATAATGAGATATCTCTCTCTTTCAATTCTATTCATAATCAAATTTCTGGTTATCTCTCGTTTCTATGAATGAAAAAACGAAGCAATTACAGAGTTCATCCTTAAAAGCTTGGGAAATATCTTACTTTCCAAAATATTATTACTTGTTACTACACTTTTGGTTTTATCATCGACTCCACCATTCTTTACTCTAAAATTAATGCGGAATCAAGTGAATTTGTTTTTCTATTATATTATGTTTTATTAAAAGTTTCTTTCGAATATATAAGAAGTATATTAAAACTGAAACTTAACATCCTAATTTGTAGAGAAGGAAGCCTCGATAAGGGTGAATTTAAAAACATTTGCCTACCTAAGTTCACTTGATTTCGCATTAAGGTTGGAATAAATAATGGTATTCTCGATGTTAAAAGCAGAACTACAGTTACAGGCAACAATATTTTGGATAAAAATAATTAATTTCGATGATCACTGGACCAATAAACCAAATGAGCTCTTCCTTTGATTGTCACAGTATTAGACATTAAGTAAAATCTCTACCTAGGTGAAGCATAAATATTTATTTAATATTTACTTATGTTATGTATCGCATCTCAATTTATTCAAGCCAAGAAAATGTATAATTATTATGGAGAGAGCTGTTTTCGTTGTCTGTTATACTTAAAGAATAACGAAAATTAGAAGAAAATTTCAATTTAAATCAAACGCCAAAGATAACATTTAAAATGATCGGAAGAAGGATGTTTTTCCTTAGACACTAACAAGTATATTTCTGTATTTTAATAGTATGAGCGAGGAAAATTTCAATGGCAATTCATGATTATTCGTGATCAAAATGGAATCGTTGTACTTTTCCACATAATTATGATAAATCATTTCAATGAGTGATGAGAATAGAACAAATTTACGTCTAGGACTAATTAATAAAATGCATATGATATTTTTTCCTTTAGATGTACTATATATAAATCTTTATCATGTATTAATTTTTGAAGGAAACTCAAGGAGCAAAGGATACCTATAATTTACAAGAAATCGATCCTAAAAGTATAGGACTATTACGTCAAGAATGTGATTTGATTATCACAACTCTTATTTCTTATAGCGAATAGAAAATCGGACGTTCAAGTCTCCTGAGAGATATAACAGTTTTCCAACCTTAGGAATTAATTGTATCTTATGACCTTCTTGTACTTCTCAGCGGTAGAAAAATATTGCCCTGAGCAATTCTAATACTAGTTCTATAACTAAAGAGCCAACTACGCGGGGAATACCCAATATAGTTGGCTGAATGGATGTATTTCTATGATGGAAAACTAGCAGTAAAATTCTTGATCAACCGCGTAATCTTCGCACTTCTCCGTAATTTAATCTTCCAATAACATAGGAAATTTCCCATCGGTGGAAGGACAAGCTCAATTCGCGTCATAGGAATCTACCTATCATGTCGCCTCTTTTCTCAGATTAGAAAAGGAATCGTTATTTTTCCATACAAATAACTACTACCACACTAAAGTAAAATGGATCTCGGACTAATAAAGGCGTTTTAATCTAGTGTGGCCTATTTCGAATCCAGGTCTAAAGTGAATATTTTAGGCAACCGTGAGAGATGGAATGGATTCACTGCTATCTTTTGTAACTAAATCCTCTATTGGTGAAATTATTCTGATGAAAATAAGACATTCTCCCTCGATGTGCATTGCCATAACTTCCTTCCTGGATCCTTCTTCCCTGTATTGATTTTCTTCCACAATCATCATCCACCATTCATAACACGCTCTAACGATTGATATTTACATCACGCAAAAGGACTGTTAGGGGAATGCCACGCGTTGTTTGTGCAACAACACTGCAATCAGAATCGGGTATCGCTTGTACATACTTTCGTAAACAAAGCTGCACTCTAGCTCAGCGCTCCTTTCTCGGTAATAAATGGTTTTCAGTCATTCATCATCAGGAAGTAGCTAGGTATTATTATTTCCTTCCTTCTTGAACTTCTGGTTGCCTCAAAAGGTTGCATTGAGCTTCCAGTTTTACTTATTCATGTCGTTAATTGAGTACAGTAAAAAACACACTACAAAAAACTGCTTTAACTTAAATTATTTTTACAAACTTCATTAACCTGCGAAAATTAAAAGAATCCATAGTTCCATCAAAACTAAGTATGAGTAGTAAAAGATGGATTATGATGCCATCGGCATATAAGAGAATACAAAAATATTTAAATAATACGCTTATAAAGTAGATTTCTTTCATCATAAATTCTAAAAGTATGTAACAGGGATTAAATAAATATATGATCAGGTATTGATACCTTATAGAGGTAGCATCAAGATTTAATTATGATTATGTATGTAGTTCGCATTTGAAAAATAGAATATGAAACAACCGACCTTTAACTATGGGCAAAGCTTTCTAATGAAACATGAGGACGTAGTATGCATTACCACTTCGGATAGAGAGCTAACAGCTTCGATTTCTAATCGTCAAGATCACGAATTGTTCACATAACGATGGTCCTTAAAAGTCTAAATCTCATAGAAAACCTATACAGAGCGCAGATATAGTTTTCTAAAAATAACTAGTATTTTCTGAGATTACATCCCTTAATTTAATGATATATTGAAGCCTGATGTCAATGAGAAATGATGAAACATTATGACGTAATATTGCTTTGAGTTCATACCAAATGGACCCGAAAATATATATCTTATTATTATTATTTGACTCTTTATTAGGTGAGGCTAGGATTGAGTGTACCTCTCTTCCCCATGGCCTCGGCTGTAAGTTTTAGAAATGTACTCATATTTTGAAATTGCATTGATAGGTCTTAAATAGAGAAAAGAAAAAAATATGGAAAATGTCTCCCCAACTGAAGGTTGAAAGAGAAAATATCTAATTGTATTCTATAAAAAAATTGTAAATTTAGGAAGTTAGGTTAGTGATGCTCAGAAATTCCTTCTCACATTTTAATAGCCCAGATAAAAACTCTTAAATACCTTAATATCCAAACCTTGAAGCGTAATATTGCTATTTTTTCAGCTCCATATCATGCTAATTGCAAATGATTAGCTAATTGTTTTATGAGGAAATATGAGGAAATTCCAAGTTTTCTTGGCAAATATATTTCTTTGATGTCTTTTTCTTGTCCTGTACTTTAAACAATGGACTAATTGTTGTCACAGCTGGAATGACTACCGCTTAATCTTATCACAGCCTTGTCTTTGCAATATTTCCATAAAAAATACTTCTTACGGAAGAATATTCAAGAGGCTCATAAAAATCCTTATGACAAATTTCTATTCAAAAAACATGGAAAATTATTATCGTCTCTCTAATTAATTACCCTTGACATTGAATGCGATTGCGGTATTTCCTGTCCGTAGTCTCTTTTTTCATTAGATAAAGACCGCTAACATCGTATAAGTGATACATAGATGGCCTTAAGAAAAGAGGAGAAACGTCATCAAATTGGTTAATTAACATAACCTATCTCGAAGAAATATGCTTCATAATTTATTCCTAGGGTTCTATTGATGACCCCGTTTATTTGTAAATACATTTCAATGTCTAATTCTTTTACGGTACGATATTTTAGAGAAGTTAAAAATCCAATAGATTTGTCATCTAGATCACTAAACCTCACCAAGCGGAGTTGATTCTTTTCAGTCCGAATCGTATATTATATTGTGATTGACAGATACAAGTATTAATGGTTCAGCAATGAAGGACCCACTGATGGTTGGAATCTGATGAAAAAAGGGACTTATTCAATAAACAATTAAAATTAAATGCCTCAGCAAACTTATTCACGAATTACATGTTAAACTTCCAACAGTTTAAAGTGTTTTCCTAAAGTCTGGTTGGGATATATAGGTGATATCTTCATAATCTTTGATACCAAGTTGGGCAGTCTTGATTCCTTGTTATACGATTAAAAAAGATTGTTCACTTCGGACAATTTAGTATGGAAACAGTGATTCAGAAAACCTTAAGATTGAATGACCATTTAGATATCGACGTTGACAGGTAGCCAACGTATTCCAATAATCTTATTCCTAAAAGTTCTTTCCGTCCTAAACCACATAAGCATGAAGGGTTTCACCGTTGAACACACTGGTTTATCAACATACCACTGCCTAAAGATTACTTCAATAAAGAAAAGGATTATCTCAAACAAACTGTCCGTCTCTAATAGCTTAGTTTAAAGTTAATTTACCCTTTAATTTAAAGACATACATCCATATTGATCCTTCATAACTTAGGCTTTCGACTTATTTTAAGCAGTTCGAAGGATAATTATAACTTTCTTGTATAATTTTATAGCTAGAGAAACGGAATATGCTTACGAAATGAACTATAAAGAACAGAAATGATCAGATGCGGAGAGTAGTGTCATGTTATATTTACTCCATAAATTTAAATATTTTATTTTATGAGGTATATTTTACTAATCTATTTTATGTTCAAGTTGTAATTTTATGCAAAATGGCTGTTAAAAATAAAAGCAGGAATATATCTTACATAGTATATTCATGAAGAATTTGCGATATTTTCATGGATGTAATATTTACAGTTAACTATACACAGAGAACAGTTTTAATGTATAAGTAGAGATATTAGTTGTTATAGGTTCACATCCAATGCCCATTAAAGAGTCCACGACGAATGGGATGGGACTAAAATTGCCACAGAAAAAATACTTACAAATATGTCTACTTCATGAAAATAAAAAAAAATTCAAGCCCAAATTCGTCATAATACTGTAGAAGGTATGGAGATAATTAAGAACGGAAATTGAAGGATTTTTCTTTTCTTCCTCTCATATCTGTATAGAATTAGATGGATTATCAGAATCAATTAAAATGATACTCAGAAACCCAAAAGAACAAATTTAAAATATTTTTCGGAAGAAATAATTACGAAAAAGCAGTAATTAATGTCTATACTTTCACGATTCGTGCGCTTTTTCATGCCTAATAAGGACTGTTTAAAGGAAATTATGTAAGGGAATAAACCAACCAATTTTTGACATATTTTGCTCTACCTAGAAATAGGATGTTTTATAATAAAACTGATGATACATCGGTTAAATATTGACCATGTTAAAGAATTTTTCGGTTAATATATACATTGTGTTCCCAGGCTTTTACTCATTAAAAAAATTAAAAAAATAGGCTATTTTCACCGTTAACCCTAGGCTTATAGAAAATATTTAATCAGGAGCACATAAACAACAGAAAATCTTCAATGATTAGATATCTATCAAATTATTCGTTATTTTCGTGACACTGAATACATAAAGCAAGCCAACCTAAAAATCATAACTAGAAAATAATAACTAAAATATTCATATAAATTTTCTCATATTCCAAGTTTTAGTGTCGATAAACATATCCAAGATATTTTGTATGGGAAGACTTTATAAAGTATTAAACCCTAATTTTAATTAAAATATAATTCCTTAAAAATTATAATTATAAAATAGGAAATTTATTATGAAGGCTGATATAGATTTCAATATCATCATTATCATGATCTTGAGGTAATTTGTCTGATAGCAGGTACCATACGACACTGCCGTCTCCATTCTCCTCTGTCCCGAGCTTTCTCTTTAGCTCTTTATAATTCTTGTTTTTTACCTCATCGACCATTTTAATTCTTCTTCTTCCTCTCTTATTCTTCCCATCCACAGAACCTTATACTGCCACTTGTAGTATGTTATTCCCACTAATTACATGACAGAGTATTTATTAGCATATAGTATATGAGTACACATATCTTCTTAGATAGTTCAAAGAAAATTGTGTAAGTGGCATGACCTAGTATTGCTAGTAGAAATGATTCCATACAAAAAATTATTATTAAAACATATGATAGTAACTGCTGGTCGTTTTTTCCAAAGAGCGTTATATAAGCAAATGTTTACATTATATAAGAATTTCAAGATTTCAATATAAAGAAATTTAAACTTCCGGATTTAAAATGAAAAAAAACTCTTCTCTGCCGTCCGTCGTTTCTTGTCTGTACCAAGTAGTCTTGCAGCACAAACATGCTCCTGATGATGTTGAATACGAAATGCATAGAGCTCTGAAGATTTTTTTAACTGTTTTGACGGTATGTAGATTTAATCTCTTTATTTTTAAATATTAATTGGTTGTATCACAATCAGGAATTAAACGTTATTTTAATATTTCGTGCTCGAAAAAATAGCAATATTTTAATTTGAGCCTAATATAAGTATTAGGTAAAACCATTTGGATATCCTGGAGTTAATGCTTCATAATATATTTAATATAATGTTAGTACATATTAAATAATTTCTATGAGTTGGCCGAAATAGTCTGAAAGATCAACTTTGAAATTTTTAGCATCTCCTAATACTTCTTTGAGTCGCATTATATGCTCCGAAACCTGAACATTTATTATTTAGAAACTGTGAAAGTCATTACCAATCCCATATTATATTTTATATATGTAGTTATTAAGTATACATTAAGTGCGGACTATTTATTTCCAAAATACCCTTATATTTCATTGTTTCTGTCTTTACATAAAAAATTTTATTGAATTTAAGAGTTAGGACACTGATGATACGAAGCTGCTCCAAACATTCTTTAGCTACGGGTGTGACTCGAGAGCAAGGGAGACTATTTCACTAAATGCCTTCGAAGATAGAGTTGAAATATTTCACGATAGTGAAATACGAATTTTCATATTTTGTTAGACCGATAAATATTTTAATTTGTTTACTGCTCATCTAAGTTAATCACAGAAATCGGGCTCTGAAAAAAACATAACAGAATTTTGGAATAAAGTAATCAAAGGCTCAAGCAAATATTTGACTTAAAGATTGACTCTGATCGTCATTGAAGATTCATTCACCTTAAATGCCACCAGGGATGACTTAACTAAAAAATATAATACCTTGGTAAATAAAATCATCACTTCCGGAAAGCTGCATTTCCTACTCGCGGAGAAGTTTTCCATTTCATCACCATTAAGACGAAGAGCATTAATTGAAGCCGATAATTACTACCGAGGCCAAATCATCGGTGACGCATTCGATACACCTTTCCGATTAAAGAACGTAACCGAAACTCGGGAAATGCTGGATCATAAGTTTTCCTCTTTCACAGCACCGAGGCCACAAGGTTAACCAGATTTTTAGCGTCTCTGACTTCATCCGACTCAACGTCTTTCCGAGAGCGTGGATTTTATTGATTCTCGGTCAGTCTTGAATAGCCTTGGAATTGTCTCTAAGTGACGATGAACACAGAAAGACAGTAGCGAGGCATCATACGATAGGGTTCTTGAACTCGGAGGCATTCCCTCTTGTTGAGCCAGCGAAACTGTGAACGAGGCTCATTTGAAGTTACCTGCTGATTTTAGCTCATCCTCTTTACTGGATGTAAACTTGCGTATGATTGAGATTTGGGGGATTCCCCTGTTCAATTCTACAGATGAATTTAAATGTTAATGAGTTTCTTGGCAGTAACTGGAATTAATGAATAACTGAGGTATTCACGATCAGGCTAAGGCTTAGGACTTATTTTAAGCAGTTCAAAAGATAATTATAACTTTCTGGTATAATTGTATAACTTGAGAAACTGAATATGCTTACGAAATGAACTATAAAGAACAGAAATGATCAGATGTAGAGAGTAGTTTCATGTTATCTATACTCCATAAATTTATGTATTTTATTGAGTATTTTATTTTATGAGGTGTATTTTACTGATCTATTTTATGTTAATGTTGTAATTTTATACAAAATGGCTGTTATAAGTAAAAGTAGGAATATACCTCACATAGTATATTCATGAAGAATTTTTGATACTTCTATGGATGTAATGTTTGCAGTTACGAATACTACAAAGAAAATTTTTAATGTATAAGTAGAAAAATTAGTTGTTATAGGTTCACATCCAATGCCCATTAAAGAGTCCACGACGAATGGAATAGAACTAAAATTGCCGCAGAGAAAATACTTACAAATATGTCTACTTCATAGAAATATTAAAGAAGCAAATTCAAGCCCAAATTCGTCATAATACTGTAGAAGGTATGGCGATAATTAAGAACGGAAATTGAATGATGTTTCTTTTCTTCGTCTCATATCTGTATAAAATTAGATGGATTATCAGAATCAATTAAAATGATACTCAAAAATCCAGAAGAACAAATTTAAAACATTTTTAGGAAGAAATAATTACGAAAAAGCAGTAATTAATGTCTATACTTGCACGATTCGTGCGCTTTTTCATGCCTAATAAGGACTGTTTAAAGGAAATTATGTAAGGGAATAAACCAACCAATTTTTGACATATTTTGCTATACCTAGAAACATAGAATGTTTTATAATAAAACTGATGATACATCGGTTAAATATTGACCTTATTAAAGAATTTTTCGGTTAATAAAGCTCCTTTGCTCTTTTTCATACTCGAATACCTACTCCACTTACAATACAACGATGGGTGTGATAATAGAATTCTAGAATGAAAGCTCGTCCCCAAAATGTCACAGACTAAAACGAAATAATTACTACCCTTGCAGTGGTTCATGCACACTAGAGAAAGAATGTCACAGTTCTTTTGGTAGTGTTTACGAAAATTCAAGGATTTGGCAACGGGATGGAAAATGGCATCTCGGCAAGCAAAAGAAATTCCATAACGAGCTACCTACGCCATCAGTCGTGTCGCTTCTATGTCTATGTACTGTTGGACCAGATTTACTGAAGAAATATCCTAAATTTAAACTATCTGCGCGGAAAAGAAAGATGTATAATCGATGAGTTTCGTTCAATGTAAACTAACTGCTCAGTTGGTGGAAAACCAATGAATAACCAGAGACTTCAACGGCTGCTGGAGCGACAGAGATGACCCGGAAATGATATTCGGGGATGAGATGTGCGAAAGATATAGAAAGCACATCCGGGAATCAACTATAAGAAAGCCTATATTCTTTTTCATATTGTTATTCCCGGATCCGACAATTTCAGCATAACCTTCCGCAACCGTAAAGTTTTCCGAGAAACGGCGTCTTTCCCAACGACTGGACGCGAGTTAGCGACTTGCGCGGAGAAAATTGAAAGAGCAAACACAGAATGGGAGAAATGCTTTCTTCCTGTAGGAACAAACCAATAAGCAATATGTCTCTCTTCATCTCTTAACCCTTAGCATCTAGTCTCCCTTCGATCTTCCCTCCCTCCTTCCTGCTTTCCCCTAACTTTCACCTTGGGAGACCACTTTCACTGCTGACTCTAAAAACACTTCCTCGGGATTCTTCCTGCGCTGTCTCCTTAAAACAGACCACATTTTGGGTATTTCCCGAATTCAGGACGTATTTCTCCTCAACAGAATACAAAGTAGGAACACTAAACATGACATTGCTCCTGCGGCGTTCAGATGATGTAATATTATATCACGAACGGATGCAGATAACATGGCTGAATTATAGGATTTACTGTTCGTTTAACCATGTTATTCTTGTTAAAAATATCTCCGCTATGTAATATCAATGATAGTATTGGCTGAAATATTTCTTGTAATGATTATGCACTATTTTATAAATCATTAATCTGTTTATGACTTTTGGTTACATTTTTTCGTATTCTTGGATTACCTTACATGCACTGTCGTACATAGTAGTATAATCGATTGATAAATAATAAATGGTAGACATATGAATATTTGAAAATGTTACTATTTTTATAAACGACGAAAAAAGAATGTAAAATTTGGTAAACATTTAATTTTCACCTTCGAAAATTCGATTAGCAGGCTAAGATAACAAGATTAGATTACGAAAATTTGTTTCTCTCACTCTTTTGCCCAACGCTACTGCTTCTCCCTTCTAGCTAGTTCTTCCCCCGCTGAAAATAACTCTAAAATCATTTCTCCAAAAAACTCTCCCATTTTCCCACTGCACTTTGCATAGCTTTAGTATATTTAAATGTTGGACCTAGATTTATACCTTTACATTTTTCAACTTCCCTTTCCTTAGTATAATCCTAAAATTCCAGGTTCCCACTCTCGTTTGCCTGTCCATCTTCTCTCTTCTTTTATTACCATTAATTTTGTAAGGGTTACATGGAATTACGACCGAGAAGGCCGGTTTTGCCGGTACTCTCATCTGGCGGGCACGACACTCTCCCTATATGTTTGAGTCCCATTTTTACCAATAACATTAATGGAGCTCTTCATATTCAGTGGATACGTATTCGAGGTGGTCTAACCTTGCCATCCTCAACATTGCTTTTAACGTGACACCATCATTGATGATGTCCATGATCAGTCCATCACCCACTGGGTTACAGAAGTCTTTGCAGCCGCTTCACTGAGGTACAGACACTGCGTGGACTACTTTTTGTCTGACCCATACCTATTGGCCTATCTGTGTCGGGTGATCCTACTAGGATATGTATTCCAGCTCTTTAGGTTATAGGAATACGTAAGCCTTTCTACCACGACAAGGTAGTCCTAAGAAGTGAATAGACACAATATTTATTTATTTATTAAAAACATCAACATACAGGCCATTTACAGATAAAGATAAAAAATAGTAAAACTAAGATCAAAAAGTTAAAAAAGATACAAAAAATACAGTGATAAAATGTATACAGAGTGATAAAACAAAAATGCAGAAGCAATAAAACGAATTACTCAGACGAATTGCATGGATAAATATCTTGATTTAAACAAGGGATGAATTTATTATCAATTTAATAATTTATTAGCGAATATTCTATGCTTCTATAAGGAAAACTTACTATATATATTTTTATACGCGGTAATATGATTGTATTGTAAGAAGAGTACACTTGTCAATAAACTTTCTAATATACGTAATAAGTGAAGTTCCATAATTTCTGTCTAAATGTTTCAGTACATGTGTTAATTTTTCCGTCATCGATGCAAATAACATCCTAACCTAATGATTATAACCCTGATAAGTGTTGCCTTAGAGGAGCCTTTCATTAAAGTCAATTTCTTTACAGAAATCCGCGATCAGTGCTTATCACTGACAGATATGACATTTAGATGTACAAAATTGGGACAAGAAGCTTGAAACTAACCTGATTTGCGAAGAATTACTGCAAAAAAATGGGATGATACATTTCATGAAAATATTTATGCGAAAACGGTATCATCATCTCATGAAATATTTAGAGTTACTTATGGATTTCTCATATTCCATTAGTTAAAATAAACTTCCATTTTCAAAACAGTTCTTCGAGGAATGATTTCATTCACGTTAACAAAAATACCCACCTCTTCGTCTACGGTTAATAATTCTTAACTAAAAACTTTCGAGCTCCATTCAGTTGAATAAGTAGGTTATATCTCCCCTGCTCAACTTTTTATTTTATGATCCATGATCGCGGCAATTAAATAATAATTCAGACGGGAGTTCCAGTTATTGTGATTACTTGTCGGGATTCCCTGACTTTCTCTCAATGAAGAGGACAGGAGTTCGCTTCCCTGAAGCGAGAGATTTCTCCTTCTCTTTGAGCAAACGGCGTTAATAACACTGCGCCGAGACAAAAACCCATCTTTTCTTAACTATTAAATCATACAATAGCTGCAAAAACAGATTATAAAAATTATCTGTCGACTATAGAAATTTGCAAATGATTTTTGTGCTTGCATCTTTTATCATTTATAATGACTGCTACTCACGAAACTGAGATTGAGTAATTATAACAAGCACATTAAAACGGGACGATCGCTTTATCAATATAATTCCAATTAAAACAGAAATACCTATAGACAAAGTATTTATTTTGTTTTCATGGATTTGAGATTATGATAGAATAAAATCCGAGTAATTTTGAAATCTAAATGAAGTAGAAAAGAAAATTTGGAACACGGCTGTTAATGAATTAGAGGTTTGATATCTATAAAAGCCACGTTTTCTCCGACTACCTGAAAATAAGACGATAAACGCCTACAAAGACGGCTCTTGGAGATTTTAAACATATAAATCTTAATGAAGGATTATTTGAATTTATGCAAACTTCACATCGATGTATAAATAATAAACGGGAGTACTTCGTTTCATCCGAGCAAAATATTTCTTAAATGAATAATCGTTTGTAGAGATCAAAAAACACAACTATAAAAAAATTAATATATATATAGACGTTTCTCCGGATATACCTATGTATACACTCACTCACTCATTCATTCATACGGGATCGAAATTCTAACCATGTTCTACAAGTGTCTATGACTTAAAACTTGTCACGACATACTGGCCATAACATGTAACCGCCAGAAAAAGGCGATTTTGAACCTCAGTGTATTGAGTTCGATGCTAGAAGGCCCCAAAGTGACGATTTTCCCTATAAAGATACATTGCGGGGATTTTCGAGAATTATTTTGAGGCACTTCCCGGCAAGGCAGAGAGTTGAAATTCAAGGGATCGCTAGAAGTCATACGTATCCGACGAAAACAAGAAAGATATCTACGATGATTGCCCTTGGTTCGACGCTAGGTCAGGGCAAATATACTCCCATTTAAAAAGCATTGCGACGATTTTAAAGTTTTTTTTAACCCTTTTCCGATAAGATGGAAACTTGAAACTCGGCATGTAGATAGAGGTCATAAATATATTTTATGTATGCTGTTTACTGTTTCTCTGATGGCCCTTGGTTCGACCCCAGTGAGTTGTTCACATTCCTCAATGCAATTCTAATGGGCATAAGGGAATCTTATTTTAGGTCCTTCCCAGTATGATATCGACTTCAAACTTTGCATTAAATAAAATCAATTCCTACAAAGTTTTAATGTGTATTCACATCTGCCATTAAGTCCTAAGTTCGACACCAGGTGTCTTTAAAATTAGAAATTTCGACAATCTTTAAAATTTGTTTCAACCCTTTCCCGTTAGCATTGAACCTTGAAACCCAGCATATGATTAGATATCATTAATAAATCTTACATACGCTGTTTAAGGTTTCCCAGATTGTCCTTGGTTCGATCCTAGGGAGCCGTTTACATTACCCAATGCAATTATATGGAGATAACGAAGTCTTATTTTAAGACCTTCCCGGTAAGATATCGACTTCAAAATTTGAATTAAATATGTTTTATTTCTATCAGGGCGTTATATGTCTTCACATCTTCTAAAATATCCTGGGTTCGACACCAGGCGTCTCTACTATTTGAAATTATGGCGGGAATTTCAAATTATTTATGATTCGGTTTCGAAAATATTTTAAGCTACATCCCGGTAGGAAGGGGAATACAAAAATCATAGGGGTCACAGGAAACGCGCTTTGCGTTCATTATATCTGACACTGAAACCAAATGTGAGTGAGTTTGTCGCCAGGTGGGTGAATATTTCTCCTATTTAAACTAAATTGCGTTGATTTTTAAGAATATTTTCAATCTTTTTTTTTCTTTTCAGGACCTTCTCGATATGATGTCGGCTTAAAATTTATATTATCAATATGCTTGCAGAATGCAAGCAACTTTTACTCGTACAAAATAAATACAAAAGTAAGATACACCATTAACCGTCCTGATAGCAATATGATGGAGTCCAAAATTCCTCAAACATTACAGACGTTATGGATTTATAGTCCATAGTTCATTCCGGGGAAATACGTCATGCAACTTCAATTTAGAAATATTACCCATTAAATAAATATGTATATACCAGGTAGAGATGTGATTACAGAAAAGGACAGGCTATGTTCTATCTGATTTTTCACATCTTTAATCAGGACATCTAACAGTGTATCCTGTTTACAAATGTTAGCGCGAAGTTTTCTTTCGCATAAGGTCGCCGTGAAAAGATAAAAAAACAGGTCATGTGTTAAGGCCTACCTTCCGATTTCAATGTCAAATGAATTATGTGGTAGAATTAAGTGTAAAAGAGGTTAGATTCCAACGTTCAGGGATCTTGTACCATTGTCTCAGAGGCACAGACAGGAAACTTCGATTACGTTGATGGGATCGAAAAAATCTCGTCTATGACTTACGCAATGGCCTAAACTTGCACAAGCGAATTTCAGAAATGATCGCCTTCTCGGAGTTGTGAGTTGTAATATTAAATGAGCCAACCTTTCTACTAGGAAATAATTACCATCTAGAGGACAGATTATTTCAATGTTCAATAAACCACACCTTCTAAAGTAAATTCTTATGGATATTAATCTTTTGACCTGATATTTAGCATACCATATCTGGGAACTCAATATTGAACCAGTTTGAGACGAAAATCAGTATCACATCATCACTTATGTAGCAGGGAGAATATGAAAAGAAATTGTGCTAACAGAAGTTTTCATCTGAACGATGAATCTAGTTTCCTCATTCAGTTGTCATGGCGTTCCACGAAGTCCAGCTTTCTCATATTAATTTTAGTAGTCTTCATAGTATTTTAGTAGTCTTCGTAGTAACATACTTCTAGCATGAAACAGTAAAATAAGAATATCTTGTATGAATAGTTGGGTAATGAAAATCAAAGTAAAACACAGGATTTTCCGTATAGTTGCCAAACATTTTAAATGGCGTTTTTTCAGGAATTAAAACATAAATTATAACATATGTTTTACATTTTCCCATTTAATACTGTAGATTTCAGTAATTTTTATTCATTATAAATGTTATAAAACGAGCATTTATCGATTAACCTACTAAACCAAATACTGCTTAATCGGAACAGTTTTCCCCAAGGATCTTACTTGCAATTTTAATTTACGAATTATCTTCAAATTTGTCTCGCTATCGATAGTTTCGAATTATTCACAATCACGCAGAACGTATTGATAAAGAATCACGATACTTTGAATAAGTCATAAAAATGCTAAACGTGAGCAGAATATTTTGTAAATTTGAATTTTCTAACCTTGAAGTATGAAATAAATTTAAATAAATCATCCTTGGAAAGAGCAAGTATGCGTCAGGATTGGGGATTTTGAAATAGGGAAAAGATTTTATGGATTCTGGAGTGGGTGAGCGGCATGGTCTCGTAAGGAATCGTGCTGTGAGATGCTTACGGAAAACAAAGCATTATCCGAGAAAATATGAAGGGGTAGTATTGAGTACGCCGAAAGTACCGGCTTTATTTGGGTTCGGCAAAAACAAATGAGCGATTACCTGGAAACACACGAAGAATGCTGGATCACGTTGACCTTGCCTCTTCCACCTTTTCGGAGATTCTCCATTCTTCACAACGAGCTGTCGTTTCCATGCATCCAGAATATCCATTACGTTCACTGAAGCTGAAAAGAATAAGGCCGGAATCTTTGAGTGGCTCTTGGAATCAGATCGATTCTTTCTTTTCTGCCTTAGTGATTTCTCCGCTCAGAAAAGCTGATGGATTCATCATTTTGTCTTAAACTTTTCTCCGAGGGGAAATTCATCGTTAACTTTCAACATACGTTGTGCAGGGGATATTGACGAATCACTTCTTACTGACAAAAACAATGAATTCAGCAAATAACCCTATATCCTAAATATTTGATTAGTTTTAAATAAATATTAGCGGAATTTTTAAAGACGAAATAGTACCAAGTTTCAACTTAAGTCAAATAAATGTGACAATATTCGATTGAATTATACATATATATGTATACTTGTAGCATTTATTTACCATCCAAACGAGAAATATAGTTCTCAAGTAATCAGATAGAAGTATTCGATCCTCGAATTAATACTATCTATTTATAGAGCATAACAAAAAAGTGTGATTATGAACAAGTGTGGCTACAATAGGAAGAGCTTAAGTTAAGTTATTAGTTTTTATCATTTTAAGGAGATTTAAGTTATTAGTTTTCGTTATTTATAAGTGATTTTTTGTTATTCTTTATAATGGAGGAATACCACAAAGTGGAACCTGAATTCTTAGATTTTATTATCTATTTATTTAAGGATCTTAGACTTTCCTGGTGGATAATGTGTAGCTTTATATAATAGTTATTTATTTGAATTAAAAATAAATATATTTTAAAAAATTTGGACACACTGTATGTGTTTCATATCAAAATTTATTTATTTAAAGTAACTGGAAATAACTTCACAAAGTAAGTCATATAAAAAATGCTTATATATCAAATTTACTCAATATTCACAGGGCACTGAGATGCGTTTTGGTCTAGTTCTTCTATAGCTTTATATTGCTCCTTGTCAGCTGGATTCAGACTTTTCGATTATAATGACCTCCCTGCCTTTTAAACACCAGCCTATTTAATATTATATCACTTGAAATTCAGCTGTTTCTTGCATCACACAAAATTATGTACGCAATAGTAAGACTTCCATTATGATATGTTCCGGCTCTATTTGCATTAATTCTACCAAAGTATTATTTACTTCTACCATTTGTTTTAAGTGATATGCATTAATACTAAATACGATAAGAAGAAATAAATTCATATGTTTGTTAGCATGGTCAGATATTAAATTAATGTTTAGTTAATTAATTAATTCAGGTTTCTTAACTGTCACTCTAGAAACCAATGTTTAATGCTCTCGTTTAAGAAACAAAGGGAGGATTTAATTACCATTGTATTGCGAACTATAAGGAGACAACTCCCCAAAAATTACACAATTTTGGCTTACGGTCAAGGTTACTCCGTTTGCGCATGTGTTTCATATTTATCAATAATTTACGTAACGCTATCGAAGATTGACAATCCCACCGATTGGAATGAGATTCATTCATTGTCATTCCTGCTGCAAAACACCCTTCATTATACCATGTCGTATAGTTGCAATAATGAGCATATTTAATCTCTGAAATATATAGATTATGCACTTTTAAATATATTGCTCCATTTAAATTTATTGCTTCATTTGTCTTTCAAATTCATATATACGCAAAATGTAGTTGAAAAATGTATGGAAAGAGAGATCCCCTTGGTCCTTGTCTCGCTTAATGAAAGATCAAGTAATAATAATATACTGATACAATAGACTTCATTCAAATAATCGCCTGGAAAGCTCCGGATCCTTTCCAATAATAATATTATTAGACCACGATTCCTCCTACTGAAGTCTACGAGCCAAATGTGGCTTTTACATCAATTCTGTGCGACCTCTTCCTTGGGGAAATCAAACATTGCATTTCATAAACATTTTTCATTTAGCAATTGAAATCTGATCTACAAATCAAGGGCATATCGATCGTACGCAAGATTGAAAGAGAAACTCGGTAATGTATGTGTACTGCAATAGGGTACTTGTGGCTTCCGAAAACTTCCAAATTATTATGTGGTCCGCTGAAATAATGTTATGGAGTCCTTAGTATATGAAATAACTCCTTTAACCTCCGTTAGCTTTTATATTGAGGTAAAAAATTGTCAGAACGTCCACTCTCGTAAACAATTACATCATGCCGTCGGTTCCGTTGGTCCTTCTGTCCAAGAGAATGGAACTTTGTAACCGTTTCCCATGCGCACATTTTGAAACTTCTAAGCGTTTTCAGTTGTCATCTCAAAAGGGAGTAATCCATCTTATCTGGCTTATTACTATTGGTCTAAAAGGTCCCGTCTTTTATGCAGGCCAGGGACGATCTCCGAACTGTATCGAAGAGCGCTTCCTCCAACAGGAAAAAAGCAGCACAAGTAAACTGTTTCCACTCGTGTGTCTTGAAGGAGTCGTCGAAATAGGCCAAGGAGTCCTTTGGAAGTGCACGCGAGATTCTTGTTACCGAAGGCGGGGGTGACGGAACATAATAAAACTCGGCTCCTGTAGAAACTAGAGGAAGAACTTTTTCCTCCGTTGCTTGCGGTTACTCACGCGTCGAAGATATAATCGACACGAGTAATTCATCATTCATTTTCTTCGCAAGTTAGGAAATAACTTTCCGAGCGGGAAGATAGTCATCCAGGCGTATCGAATCAAAACTCGTGGAAAACAATCACGATTACATGATCATTGCATTATTTATTGCAGATTGAAAAATCCAGTACTAACACGGGTAGTATCCCAATTAAAAATATAAGCGTTCAAAATATTATATTAGACAGTATACAATTAGGAATAAAATATGACAAAAATATAAAACATACACATAGAAAAATCGTTAAAGTTCAACACACTGTAATACTCGTATTTGGTAATACACTGTACAAAATTACGCATATATATTAACAATCAGAATTTCGAATTAGTGTTAACTCTAAATTATTAAGACAAATCCACATATAAAAAGTCCTTAAGCTCATATTTAAAATAATCAAAATTCGGAGGAAGTCATACCAAAAGACTATAAAACATATAATTAGTCCTGTAAAAATTCTGCTCAAAAATGTCTTTGTTACGAGTTAGTGAGCAAGGAATACGGAAATTCCTTTTATAATAATTTATCGAAAGGGAAATTTTCTGATTCCTATTATAAGGAAATTTTCAGATTAATTTTAACTATTAACACCCCGTTAACTTCGACTTGTATGTAAGTTATTTGCAGGAAATCGGTAATTATCAATTGTAGGGAACATATTACATTTTGTGCTAACCTTGTTGATGCAAACCGCTGATTTTAGCCGCATGGATGATTTATCGTCTCAAATATTGAAAAACATCATAAGTTCACGTTTACATAAGGAATTAATTTTAATCCGTGAATTCAATAGAGATAACTACGCGAACACATCTAAATGTTGGAATAAATTTTCTGAAATGCATTAACAATATCGAGCTCTGTTTAAAACACAAGATGTTGTTTAATATTCATTTTTATATTTCTTATATTTTGTTGATCTACATCCCACCAAAACGCCATTTCGTGTTTTCCAAACAATGCTGGCCGAATATTTTTCCCGTAGACAATAAAATATTTTACTCTACTTCGTGTTAACCTTTAACAAAGAAATATGCATTGAAAGTTACAATTGACTCATATGTACAATGATTTACTTTGTGGTATTTCGTGTTGTCCATTTTCGTGTTAACTGGTTTTTGCTAATGTCAAAGTAGTCTTTTAAGTCACTAATTGAAAATAATCCTCTCTCCAATGAAGTCTACTCTTGAGAAATAAAGGAAACTCCGTCCTGATGATGGCATGCAGCCGAAACTAGTCGTCCAAATATATTTTGTGGAAAAATACGAAGTTTTCTTTATTTCTCTAGATGGCTTTCCACGAAGTACGGCCAGAAGTTATTTATTAAAGTCTACTCTTATTTCTCTATTTGTTTCTTCTATCTGGATCGATTTATTAGTACGCCTTTCAAGCTCAAATTTAGCTCATGCATATGCGAGGTAGGAGATTGAGACAGTGGGTTTATGACCTCATGGGTAATCAAAAGCAGAAAGATTTCCAGCGGTAAGTTTTATTGAGCATCGTGAATATTTGGACGGCAGATTTTGTGTGACAGTAGCAATGAGAAAGAATAAAAATAAAAAAGGAGGCAAAGAATCAAACAGTGAAGAAACTAACGTGATGAGGCGCTCATAAGGAGCCCAAAATACGCAGAATGAAGAAGGGAGGAAACAATTTGGACGAAATGAAATGAGGAAAAGGTTCATTTGGAAGACATGGAACGAAGGAATTCAAAACTATCTGAGAAGACAGAAGGGCATCTGATGTAGGACACCGAAGAAACACAAAACAAACGAGAGCAAATGAAAAGCAGAAAAACGGCTCCAGCTCTGGGTGGCGGTATGGTTTATATCAGTGGTTAACCTTTTCGATTCCCGCATACCAATTATTAAGTAAATTTTCCCATACTTCCACCTGTGCTAACAAAGAATTGCAAATAAATGTTCCTCGTTAGCTCCATTATAGAATCAGAAATACGCTGCAAATTACAACTACTCCTTGAGTAATTTTGCAACGTGATATAATTATTCGTCTACTGTTCTGGAGCAACTTACGGTACCGTCAGGAACACGAGTTCCCAAGGATAATGGTCTCTGATATACGCCATTAGATGATATATTGTACAGCTTAATACACTATGCTAGAGCCAAGATTCCGTCTTCTATAGCAGGGAAGACGTGATACAAGCTCTTGACAACAAATTAAATGAATTGCTTGCATACTCAATACGTGTGCTTTTATGGTAAAAAAGAAATGCTAACGATAAAAAATTATTACACGGAGCAAGAAAAGCAACCGCCAAGTCGCAGCAGAGATATCCTATTTTTGACACAGCAAAGAAATCAGCGAGATTTCCGGAAACTTTCCAATTTATCTCGCGTTCTTCCGGCGGAAAGAAGCCGAGGAAAGATTTATCTGTTTTGATAGCACAAGATCTAATGATACCCCGGCACCAAATTCGAAAACTGTGGAGGCATTTGTGTAAAGTTATACCACTTCGATTTTAATCCAGCTGCCCATTAAAGAACTGTATGTATTCCAGGAACGGATCTAGAGAAAAATTTTGGGGGGGGTCCGATCAAAACCTTTTAAAATAAAAGACATTTCGGCTTTCACAAACGTGACGTTAGAATTGTGTTAGACAAATTCGAATATTTTCGCTAGTGATTGCTTCTTAAATTGTGTGTTTATTTGCGTTATTTGAGTTTCATTTTCGAAAAATAGGCACAAGTGATATTTCGGGGGGGGGGGGGGGTCCGGACCCCCAGGACCACCCCCCTGGATCCGTCCCTGATGTATTCACTTTATATATTGGTATACAAGTATACATATTGGTATCGATAGCATATACAAGAAAACTTCCGGTTGAAAATTAAGGTTTGATTTGATACAACGTCAGACCTTTGCGTCAAAAGCTTTTCGAATAACCTCCTCCTGTAAAATAAAAGACTTACTCTAGAGAATGAAAAACGAAAAAAAAACCTCGTCTTAAAATTTGCAGATGGCGTTTCTGGTTAAAAACTCAGAATGTGTTAGGTCGTAAAAATGTTCAGATTCATGATAATAGGAACTCAGAATATGAAAGTCATTCTTCTTAGATTTTCCGAAAATTTCCTTTCCAAACAAAAAACAAATGTGGTTTTCATTAAATGGAAGGAACCAGCTATGAAAACAGCAAGTAATAAGGACGGAGAATATGCTTGCTATAATGGTGAATTAAGAACAGAATAAGAAGAAATTTTCTCTTCTAAAAGTTTCGAAATATTACTTTAGGTTATCAACAGAGTATATTTCAATCGGAAAATTTCCCACTTCATCAAGTAGATGCTTCATCGTAATAAAATTCAAAAAAACATCTAAAGTAAAAATATCTGTGTAATTTCACATGGCCGTTTATTAGAATCGATTTTCCTATTGATCCTACACTTCCAATCCCTGAGAAACATAAAAAACTACTGACCTTTCGGAATGAAGAAAAACATTTTAAACATAGTTATGATTGCAAGAGAGATATCACAGAAATTTCCCTCTGTGAATCACCATTATCCTTGATATGACGAACGCTATGATACTCGCTTTGCGTCATGACAGGGAAATACTCTCATTGTTTGGAGTAATGACACATTTTTGAAATTCAATGCAGAGTTCGGGTAAGCGCTGTTAAAACCTTGACTATACCTACGTCTCAATCTTCTAGATGACGGGTCATGGAAGGAAGTATTGTTTCTCTTTTGTGAAAGTATGTATGCTATTATCTCAAACTCACTCACGTCACAATTGCCGCTTCAATTGCCGGATAAGTTTCCATGAAAGGGGGATAGTGAATCAGCGAAATTGAATGTGTTACGTGGTGGATAATGGGACATGCCGCTATTTGTCTTCTTGTAACGGGTCGTTTGATGACCCTTAGCGAGGAATTCAAACGTCTAAATGGCATTAAACAGTCGCCCATTCTTTGAGCCCAACTTTTTGAGGTACACTCATTTTCTTTAGGAGGGCTAGTCAGTTGTAATTCATTTCAGTTATATCTTGCGAATGAAATGCTTCATCGCGCAAAATCAGAATACAAATATTCAAATTATCAAACTGTGTCATAGTCCATCGCTTCGATACAAGTCAAGCGCCTCAAAAAGTAAAATATTTTATAATTTTAAATTTCAACTATTATAACATCATTTAACCAATAGAAAATCAAAAATAAACAGTAAATACATATTTTCATAGCTCAACTTAAAAAGCACAGTATATAATAGTTTTAAAGTTGAACTGCTTCGATGATGCTTGATGGAATTCGTTCATACAAAACAATTTATAGTAACAAAATACTTGTGAAACAATATTAAGAAATTTGTGCATTTACAATCGGACAAGTGTTTTGTTATGACAAATTGTTTTGTATCGTAGTTTTTATAGGAAAATCAGAAGAGACTTGTTTTGATTTTTTTGTAATGGTAGCTTTCAAAATTTCTCTTGCTTAAACGGTAGTAAGCACGAAAAATACTCATATGAGTCGGAAGACGACAACAGAAATCTGTAGTTTGTTTGTGTCTATCTCATAAAGCTCTAAACTTGACTACTGTATCGATTATTTACTGAGTTTAATGTAATATCAGATATTTAAACTTATAGAATCTATTTTTTTCTATAACTACATTCGATTTAAGTGATGATCGAGGCCAAGAAATAATATTTATTCTGAAATGTCGATAACTTTGTATAGATTACAAGAAAAATGATTGCATCAAATAACAGGCAAGCATGATACAGCACTGTCTTTTGACTTCACATGTCTTAGAGAAAAGTTAATTCATTTATTGACAGACTTTCTCCAGCAAGGATGCACAAAATACTTCCAGTGCAATCGCCATGAAGCACGACAACAAACTTCGAGGCCATATTTGGAGAATGAGCAGTTATAACCAGTTAATGTGCGTACTATATTGATGTTTTTATGACCATGAGAGGTCTTACTTTGCCGATAATTACACTCGATTTATTTTTATATGGACACGAGCTGCATTTACTTTCGGTTGAGTGAGTGTGACTAGCTAATTTTACGTCGCTTGGCTAATTCAATCGTCTTTAATACCTTATTTATCCTCTTTACGAGTCTTTCTTTACCATTTTTTCTTCACGGAAACAGTGCGCACTTACCCAGAGTTTGTGAAAATACATATTACTTATTTGTTTCCTGGTTTAATATCCAAATTACATTAGAAAAGTAAAACTGAATTGACAGTTAAAATTTTGTGATTTTCAGCTAAAAAAATAAAATATTCAGCAAGTTTAAGCAATTTGTGCTATTATTTTAAGTAATTTTGTGAAAAAACAATGTATATACTCATACTATCTTCTTGATTATAAAATCTGTTTTATCGTAACCAGTGCAGAAATAGCAGATATGAAATATTTTGGAGGCTTAAAAGATAAAAACTAAGTAAAAGGCAATAATTGATTAAACTAAGAAGACTATTATGATATCCATATTCTATTCCGAAACTAAAATGAAATTAAGTTCAAATACAGAGTATTAGAGTAAATAGAGTACAAAATAGATGTTCATGGATGTAGAAACCTAAGAGAAGCTTAAGACATCAACTAACAGTGATGAAGCTACAATGAACGGATATATCTATTATATTATCTATTATCTTATCTATTATACATATATAGACGTTTCTCCGGATATACCTAGATACAAACTCACTCACTCACTGGGGATCAAAATTCTAACCATGTTCCACAAGTGCCACCGACTTCAAATTTTTACGAAGTGGTGGCCATAACGTACAACCTCCAGAAAAAAGGCGATTTTGTACCTCAGTGTCATGGGTTCTATTCCAGAAGGTCCCAAAGTCCCGATTTTCTCCATAAAGATACACGGAGGGGATTTTCAAAAACTTTTTTGAGGCACTTCTCGGAAAAGTAGAGTTGAAATTCGAGGTTTCGCTAGAAACCATGTATATCCAACGAAAATCAAAAAGATATCTTCGAAGATTATCCGTGGTTCGATGCTAGGCCAGGGCAAAAATCCCCCACTTGAAATGCATTGTGGCGATTTTTAAGGTTTTTTTTTTGGATCCCTTCCCGATGACATGGAAAGTTGAAACTCGGCACTTGGATAGAAATCATAGATATATTTCGCAATCTAATTTTAGCAATTCGCTGATGGTCCTTAGTTTGATCCCAGAGGGCAATTTACATTCCTCAATACATTTCTTATGGAGATAACGGAAACTAATTTTAGTACTTCCCGGCATGATATCTACTTCAAACTTTGCATTAAATAAGATCAAGTCCTAACAAGTCATACTGTGCATTCACAGCTGCCAATGTGTCCTGGGTTCGACACCAGGCGTCTCTACAATCAACAATTGATCCAATATTTAAGAATTATTTTGAACCCCTTCCCAATAATATAGAAACTTGAAATTAGGCATATAGATAGAGATCATAGATACATTTCATAAACGTGCTTTAGATTTCATTGATCATCCTTGGTTCGATTCCAGAAAGCCCTTTACATTACCCAATGCATTTCAGATGGGGATAATGGAGTCTTTTTCAGGACTTTCCCGGTATGATATGGAATTCAAATTTTGTATTAATTAAGATCAGGTCCTGACAAGTTATTATGTCTTTTCGCATCTTCCAATAGGTCCTGGGTTCGACACCAAGCGTTTACAAAAATTAGAAATCGCAACGATATTTTAGATTATTTTTAATCCCTTCCCGATAACATTGAAACTCAAAACGTGGAAGGTGAATAAAGATTATAAATACCTTTTATAAGCTTGCTGTATGCAAGCTACTTTTACTCGTCTATTATATATAAATGCTTCTCCGGACTCATTCATATATTCATATAGATACATAAGACCGTACTATTCCTGGGTTCGATGCCAGAGCACATTAAAATTTCTCTCATAAGGAATATAAGGGAAAAGTAGGACGTCGTTTGAGGCAGTTGCAGCCAATATTTCTGCTTGAATTTTCACACATAGTTAGAGATGGTGATCTTCTGTTGTGCTGCATAGTAAGTTTACCAGGAAGACCCGGATTCGATGCCAGACGATGAAATTGCAGTGAATTTTTAGAATATTTTCAATCCTTTTTTTTTACTTTTGAGGACCGTCCCGATATGATGCCGATATGAAATTAGTGTTGTCGATCTGCTTGTAATATGCAAGCTACATTTTCCTCGTATAAAATATGCTTAAACTTACTGATTGTAGTGATAGAAAAAGGATGTTAATGCACTTATCCATGGAAATCAAATCAAGATGCTAATGTAAAAACTTGAAGAAACTTCCTAAAAATTGAATAGAATACAATAAAATTCAAACAGTTAATGTTATATTCTATTATAAAGAAAATAGAGTTCTAAGTCAGTCAGTATAAAGCAAAGAAGGGTGTGAGGAAGAATTGTCGGATATCATCCTATACAATAAGAGCTTTTCAGCAGCACACCGATTGTCCCTGGCTTCATGCAAATCCGTTGCTAACATTTACTTTCTAAGCTATTTCTTAGCTTCTTTCCAAATACAAATTCCATGGCTCCAGATTAAGAGATAAATTTAAACCTCAATAGGGGTTCCGAGTATGATAAATCGATTCGAATTTCCGGGAAAAGGCCAATTGAAACATTTGTATTCGAAACCGAAATAGAAATGACGTTCTAAGTTTTTATTCCGTGATTTGAGAGGTGAAGCAGAAATATTTCATCCGACTCAACTTCCTTAATGATCGGAAGCATCCGCCCCTGAAAGCCACGCTGCGGAAAATCACCGATGGGGACTTAAACGACCGAGAGAAATCACTGCGTGAGTGCTAATTGCGATGGCGCTTTTTCATGGACAGTTCCGGCTCATTTGCTTCCTTCCGATATGCTTTTCGACAAGCCCGAGCATTCCGAAGGCTAAACATTTTGGAGGTCTTCAATTGGTATCTTGCGTGAGAATTGGTTGCACAAGGTGCAATTAATGGCAAGAAATCCAGTGATGGGTTGAGGGAAGAAATTAGTTTTGGAGCTTTCTCATTGAACCAAAATCCGGTTTTTAGGTTTCCAAAATGCAACATGCTCGCAAATTCCGTCCAGTGCATCAAACCTCTATCTTCGTTACTGGGGAATGGGAATGGGTACGGTCGAGTACCTTCATCAAAACATTCGTTGGCCAGCTCGAAAAGTATCGAAAGAATATTTCGTCTGGCGACAAATTATTTTGCAGGGTAACCCGTTAGCTGAGTTATAACTGTACACTCGAAAAACAAATCTCGTTATAAGTAATTTCATTTTTAGACGGAGATCCGATAAATCGAGATGTGAACTGGAAAATGCTCCTTTCTCGCAGTCATTCACAGCTGTTTTCGCTGTCTAACAGTTTTTGGGGATAAAATCCAAGAATCCTTTTCTTCACGAATTAAGATCCTCAAACAAATTTTTATCACCGAAAAATAGAGGCACTAGATCGAATGAAACGAATGCTAAAATGCAAAGCTTAGAATGACGAGTGTGTAGGAGATTGGTGGCAGATGTAGATCTCGAAAAATGAAATAATGAATGAATCCTAGCGCGTCATTAAAAAAACTGTTACGGGAATGCTACTACCAAAAATTCTAGAAAACCAAATAATGCTGAAAATAATCGTGAAAATACAAATTATTAGGTGGTATGAAGATCAATCCGTCCTTCATCGGTTGCTACTGTTAGGAGGAATTCTGTGTGTGTTCACGACTATATCTAAGTACTGAACTATTATTGATTCTACATAAAACTATCTAAATATTTGCATGCTCTTTCTTCTCCTTTATAATTATCAAAGAAATTTGAGTAAGAAGCAAGTAATCCGTATTGGGAGTGAATATCTATACGGGAATAAAATTGAGGGACAAATTCTACACTATCAGAGTCCACCCTGATGCACCACATTTTCCAATCTGATCAACATACTGATATGAAATTGTCTTTCAAACGTTTCAAGTGCAAATTCCTGTGTAGTGAGGCTGAGACCTTGCAAGTAGATGCCGAGGTAACAGATTCAAGAAGGAAGAGTATGATGTAGACGTCGAATAGTAATGACGACGGAGCTGATGAAACATTTACACAGCAAACTTATGAATTATTCGAGTTATCATATTTCTTATTGCGTCAACATAACTACCTCGGCTTTGAAATCTGCAACGATGACTCACCGAAAATTATAACCGACGCTTGAATAAATTACTTCCGATTCAATCGTCCCTAAAAAAGTTGACAGAAAATAGTCATTAATTTTTAATTTCATTTGTTACTTTTCGAATTTTCAAATCCCTATGAAGACTGTGAATGGGACTTATTGCAGTTTTGAGATTTCGTCGAAATTACTGTGAACGAATGTATGGAATTGATAAAATATATTCCGAATTTTGTTTTTGGTGATTGTGGCATTAACATTAAATGTAATTTAATTTTTTGTAACTGATGATGAAAAACACATGATATACATTGAAACTTCCAGAATATATGCTAACTTACTGTATTTCTGAATGACTGGAAAGTTCTCCTTCCTTACTTCCAAAAAAATAATTAATCTAGGATTATCTACTTCTAACTCTTATAAATATTCTGTTAAATTAAAATATAGTGTTGTTTTCTGTTCAAAATGGAGATAAATTTTTCCTTAAAAAAATACGTAATCCAATTCTAAGAAAAGTTTGAGAATACACTTAATGCTTGCACCTAGATTTTTTTAATGGGTGTTCTAATTGAATCCTCTTTCAAGGCCAAAAACATATTTTAAAATGTAGATGGGGACTTTTGGATGATCCTTTCTTCAACAGTCAACAGAAAAAGACAATATTAAATATATATATGGATGTAGAATATATGTAATGGATAAATATTGATGTATTTTATGTTTTTACATAACCAATAAAACTGCCAATTTTGTCTGTAGCTATCACTAATGAGCACTTTTATGTCCATCATATACCTGAGTCTACTAAAATATAATCGGAAGGTCACAGATTTAACTGTGAATTTCACAGTATTTAAAATAGTGACGTAACATTATGAAGGTATGTAGCAAATGATTTGAAATGTATATTTTTCTGAGATATCTTTTTCGGTCTCTAAATCGCACTCGATAAATTTATCGTTAAAAACCTTACACATATAATAGATTTTCAATCAAATGTAGTGGAATTTCTTGAACGAAAGTAATAAAATTACCTCGGTGAATCTTTAGTATCAATGATAGAATCAATAGTATCAATTGTGATCAATTAAGATGATTAATGTATCAAATGACGACACTAGATGCCTCCAAAACTTTAATTAATCATATTATGTCCGAAATTATCCGAAATTAGGTTTCTATTTCTGGAGTGTTACTAACGATTAACACTTGTTAGATTGAGCCTTGAGAAATAGAAATACGGTCTCAATTTCACGGACGGCCAAGATATGGAATTGATGAGGTGGAATTGTGGTAATAATGGCAGGGTCGAGAGTACTTATATGATGAAATATCAATGAAGTGAAACTTGACTTCGAAAAAAAAAACGTTTCACTTATTTGAATGCCAGAGATAAGATACGAAAAAAAACGGGAGAGACAGGTAAACTATGCCAAAGAATCTTTTAAGCTCTTTCAAAAGAGATTTACCTACTTTGGCGCTCTCAGCTGAAGTCTATAATAGGAGTTTTTATCAGTGAACTTGACATATTTCTTGTTTTCCATTTGCCATCTTTTTTTCAAAAGAGAAATATTATCATTTCTTTGTTGACTTTCCTTACACTCTAAATTTGAAAGGATTGATATCGAAGATAAATATATTAAATACATTTGTATTATTATTGTATATGAAAATGATGAGAAATATATGGAGTATGTAAAAAAGTAAGGACTGCAATCTCCTCAATTTGGTATGGAACACTAAATATTTCGCTTTTAAACTGATTAGAGGTTTTAAATCTCCAATAGCCGTTTATGTCGGCGTTTCTCTTCTCATTCACCTGTATTCGTAGAAAACAAGAAAGGACTCCGCACTTTATGAGTGCACGCAATACGTATTTCGAATGCGATGCATTCTTCTTCAAGAGTAAATAGTTTAAACCTCTAATTCCTTAACAGCCGTGTCCCTTTCTTTATACCACTACTCTGAGTGTTGTCGATGACTATTGAAATTGATCATTGAAAGCAATCTCGTCTTCCTTTTGCAACATTAAATTTTGGACTGTTATACTTAATATGTAATACTTAAGACTGTAATACTTAAGACAGTTAATCTCCCTTTAAAGTTGTCTCTGGAGATCAGCAACCAAAGCATTGAGAATTTTTACTTAATACTTGTCTATCACATTAACTGCTTGATTGAGATTATATGTATTCTCTTAATTGCTGACTAGATATTTTTTTCAGTAGTTTGCTAAATTTTATTTCCACCCTCGCGTTTTGATTCGTACATAAAATTTATAATACACCATGAACTGTGCTTTTCTTACAGCTATCTAAACCAAATTTAATAAATAATGACGCCATCAAACATAGAAAGCTTTCACTGTGCGCAGTTATCAAACGATGAAATAACAGTCTAATTTAGCATTCTAGTTGATTGGAAAAGAATTCTTATTGAATTTATTTGATTCGTAGCCTCTACATATCATCGGTAGTAAATATCAAAGATATCAACCACGTTTTCTCTGCATGAATTGACGTTACGTTTGAAGCCTTTGTACCGCAAAATGGAAGAAATTGTTGAGCCATACGCAACAATGACGAAGGTCAGATTGCTTCACGTTTCGAAAAAAATATTTGACTTGGGGTCTCTAAGGTCGCTCCGGGGAAATTTACGTCCCTTTCTTTTGAATATATGATTTAGCGGTGGAAGCTAATACACAGGAAAAACGTTTTCTTGGTCTAAATCGCGGTATTTTAAAGGCAAGCGCGCTGTCCACATGACTATCCGGGAGCCACGCGGTATTTTAATGGTTGTTCAAAAGCAGGCAATGTCAGTAAAATTTATTAGGGATTTAAGCTTAGATGTTGACGTAAATTCTCTTCTTAACGGTTCAACTGAGAATTTTCCATCGTATTTATATGAACGACGATCTTTACTAAGGATAGTTTGCAGCATATTCTCCAAAGACAGCCAGCCCTCTATTTTCCGATTCTCAACTAATTTTCTGGTTGAGATATTTTGATTTATTTTTCAACTCGTTGCCGAAACATAGGTGGAGATCAGTGTGCTAATACTTACATCATGGGGAAAAATAAGTAATTCAAATTTTAATTTATTTCTTATTTTTCCTGCGTATAATTTACATCGACCATGATCACAAATTTTGCTCCGTCACTATTAACTGAAATAACTCTTAATATAATTAAGGCCTATTATTATTAGATCTATAAGAATATTTGAAACAATAGGTGTACACAATATGGAGTAGGTATGTACATACAATAAAAACAATCTAAATGTTTATGAGAATGATTGGAGTAATTCTTGTGATACTTTATTTGCTTTGCAAATTATATTGTAATACTTGTTATTTCAATTTGTTGAAGTTATAGCTATTTTATTGCCAAATCAAAATCAGGATGTAGTAGTTGCAATTAAAAAGGCTGAGACAAATAAATTGATAGGTTTAATCAGAATCGGAAAACTGAAAATACAGAGAAATAACAAGTACCTACTGTATATACTCAGAGAAGAGCAAAATACATTTCAAGTATATATTAGATGCAAAATACAAACTACTCTCAAAAGTTGTCTTTGAAATAAAAAGTTCAAAATACTCTGAAAAAGGTATTTGGGATAAAAAATACAAAAGTAATTTCAAAATAAATTTAAAAAATAGATTACGAAAAAATAAGATAACCTTGATTACTATTGAATGAAAATTGCAGCAAATTCAATTCCTTGATAGGTATTGAGCAGCTCAAGTATGTTTACCATATATTTGTATGAAATATAGCTTAAGGCTGGAAGATTACGTGCAGGAAAATATTTCAAAACCATGAATAACGTATTACATTGAATTCATTAGGAAGTTATTAGTTTACCTTAATTCCATTTATAAAAAAGCCTCATTTCCTGTTAACGACAACAAGGTTTTAAACATTGTGTCTGACAAATAATTCCTTGTGCAGCCATAAGTGAGACCTGCATATGAAAATATCCTCTCCACTGGAGCACTAGATGTGGGGCTGGTTTTTTACTGGATGAAAAGTTTTTTAACTGTTGGATATTTATTTAACATTGACAAGCACTTTGATTTGTCACCAAAAAATCTCAAAATTTCAATTTCATTCCTGTTATTTTTAAGGAATGAAGAGCCATACAGATCACCTGGAAAAGAAAAAAATATCATCATCGTAAGAACCGATATCACTCGTAGAGCAGAAGACTTCACCATTCACTTCCTTGCTGCATTTACCAAAATCTCCTGCGTATGTGCTCGAAGTCCCTCTTGGCCATTAGGAAGCCACCTAAATTTAAACTAAGGATGAGTACTAGATGCTAAATGGAATCATTGACTTCAGAGCGAAGACTGAAGTATTTCACAAACCTCTTCTCGGGGCTCAATTTGAGACCTGTCACCGAAGGAACACAATAGTGGAGAACCTTATTTTCCATCTCCATCAAAATTCCCTTGATTACAACAAAGAAGGCAGCAGTAAACCAGATAAGCATTCATCTCCTTGAAGTTTGTCGATGCACAAGTCAATAGGCGTCATGACTTCATAGAATTCGTGTAGGTACATACTTCAGCGCAGCTTCTTTAATTTGGACCTTGGCCACATAAAAACAGCCAATAACTTATCATTTTGCTTCAGTAGCTGACCAATAGCATCATACAAAGAGTTCCATCTTGTAATACCAGGATAGATAAGTTTATGTCCATGGACAGAAAATATATTTTCAGCAGAATGTGGCTAGCCCAGATGCATTCCACAAAAATGTGCATTTCCATTTCTTTACGTATGTACAGTGCAGAAGAAATATTTGTAGTTATAAAATTCAGAGCCACTGGAGTGAGGTTATTTCAATATTGCTTTCCATCCACTGATCCGATACAGTCTGGGAAATTTATCCTCTTTTAGAAATCGTTGGCAATTTTTAGCCAAGTATTAGAACCTATTCTTGGCATATAAGCAGACACTAAATTTGTCCACATTGCATTACAGGTATCTCTGATAATTTCCCTGATCGTTGTTTCTCCCAGTAAAAATTCATAGTATAGAGAAACAAAACTGTTGCCAGTTACTAAATATCTCTAAACAACTTGAAAAATATTTTATATTTATTGATATTTTTTACAGGTGTAGAATTGCAGAGGAAATTGAAAATTTTAAGAATATGCTTTAAAAAAGAGTACGATGCACAAAAGCATGAGGATCTGGCGCTACAAAGAGGCGTAAATATTTATATCACGAGAGGAACCTGTTTCTATGAGATTCAGTTGAGGCTAGACAGACATCGAGCAATTTAGACACAATCGAGCAATAAAAATATAGAAGAAAAAGTGGACGAAGAGGAAGATCCCCCCAAGACTAGACCGAAAACAACGAAACGTAGGAAAGCCCCAGAAACATCATTTGAGGAGTCCCTCCTGCAATTATGTCGAGAAAAAAAGATGAAGACAGGGAGATAGACGAAGATAAACATTTTCTTCTATCTCTGCTTCCATCATTCAAGAAATTCAATGATGATCAGAAATTAGTCGCAAAAACAGAGATAATGTACGTTATAAGACGAATCAGACTATCAGGAGGTAATCAAGTAGGACTATAACAATAGAGTATCGCTCATTACTACTCTACTCTTGCAGGACAACAGTGTTCGCAAAATTTAGTTTGTGTGCCAACTGTAGTGTCACTCAGCGCACAAGAAGCTTGGGAAGGCTCATCGGATGTCTCTTCTGTTATGTCTTTGATCTTATTTTGCAATGTTTTTATATGCTATAGTTTATATTGGAGATGACACTTAATGTCTTCTTGCAATAAACCGTTTACATACTTTCTTAAATAATATATTTTTTTTAAATTGTATCTTTACCCAAAGGTGTCGCCAGGGGGGGCAGCAGCCCCCCCCCCCCTTGGAGACCCATTCGTATTTTGGTTCGGGAGGTGCTGGAGAAACAATTTTTAGGCACGAGCGTATTTGAAAAGAATTTAGACCCAAAACAAAGTCAAGTGTTGGCACGTGTAAACACCAGTGATGGGAAAAGTACAGAAAAAATGTAATTGGGCTCAATTACAATTACTCTGTCAAATTTGAGATCAGTTACAACTACAAGGCCTTTCTTCCCGGAAATCGCTAGAGCTCTATAAATATTGATCGCTTTACCGTGCACCACCTGTACCGTAGAACGGTCCTTCAGCTGCCTAAGACGTATCAAAACCTGGCTCAGAAGTACCATGGTGGAAGCTCGACTGAATGGCGTGGCGATGATGAGTGTTCACCGAAAAATTATCGCGGGGAACTTGTCAGATTTCAATAATAAAGTGGTGGATAAATTTGCGAGAAATCCGAGGAGGTTGTGCTTAAATTGAGATCATATTTTTTTGTTCATTATATCTCTTATAGCATACTACTCTTTATAAAATTTTTCTTGCAGTAAAGTATTTGTTTTGTTGTCATAACCTGCAGTTATTTTACCTTCATTATGTACTCAATCAGGCAGCTTGCCCCCCCTAGCCCAGTGGCTGGCGACGCCGTTGTCTTTACCTTAAAGTCACTGCCGATCTTTCCTGCAGTGGCACACACAATCGCAAGGGTTAATTTTGGTAAGATATTCTAGGTCCAAGGACTGTTAATAAGTTATCAAAATTTTGATAACTTATTACTTAGTTTCGAATGAGTATGAAAAGTTAACTTTTCATACTCATTTGAAACTAATTAAAAAACTTTTCTGGATGCCAACTTAATCTTCCATACAACTTGTAGAATTATCCGTTGAAAAGTTTCTGGCTTACTATTGGATGGACTAAAAATTGATTGCTTTTTTGCCTCCTCCTTCGCTCTCTAAGAACAAGGGCAAAAACACATGCACAGTCCACGAAATTCATTTCGCACTGGTGTATTAGTAACTGATTTATCGCCCGTGTGCGTTAAGCATAAAGGACGGGCAATTTAAATCGGGAAACTAATGAAACACCTTTAGTAAAAGATGCTAGTTCGCGGCAGGCCTTACAGAAGTGGAGTAAAGGGCAATTTATTCGTCATAACGATCCCTGCCCTCTAATTGGCTACGCTTACTTTTCACGTGCAAAGTCAGCCAAGATTTTTGTGAAATATATGAAACATCGTATGTATTTTGTATTTTAATATATTTTCAAAGTACAAAATACTCTTACAAAGAGTATTTTCGATTCAAAATACAAAAGTATCGAAAATACGTATTTCAGATATGTAAATTTATTTTCGATTCTTCCCATCTCTCGAGTATAAGCAGACCCGAATATAAGCCGAGGCACCGAATTTTCCCGCAAAAAACTGGTCAAAGTAATTGGCTCAAGCACAAGCCTAGGGTAGGAAATCCGACGAACTCTGAAGTCGCCCGATTAAGGTATCCGATTAAACATAATTGTTTTCAATAAGACAACTCTCGACGGAGGGCACGCGATTACGAAGAAAATTAAAAAAGAATTGTTAATTGAGCAAGTGAGGAATTTGCAAGCCGATTTCCGACTACGGTAGACTTTTTACAGAACAGGTAAGTGAAACCCTCCCTCGAGTACAAGCCGAGGGGGGACTATTTCAGCATTAAAAATGTGCTGAAAAACTCGGATTATACACAATATATACGGTAATTACATCCTCTCTTGCAAGGAGTTTAGTAAATTTAAATTAATATCATCCAAGTACTTGAATATTTTGTTGAACCAACGTCTTATTTGAGGGAGCGTATCAATTACCTAGGATCAAAATTAAGTAAATTAACTTAAAAAATTAATTTTCAGCCATACCAAATTTGCAACTTTCCGCTCGGCCATGACGTACTGTATGGGATAAATCCTACCATTGCAAAAATCGATTTTGCTGTACAAAAGAAAGTAATTTCAGTTATGGCAATGACTCCTGTAAACCCAGCGTAGATTTAAATACATAAAATAATAAAACCAATGCTGTGGCGGATAGAGCGGAAAATTTTAAATCTTCAATTTTAAACCTTCATCAAATCCGGACAATGGATGTGCTGTCTATGTTCACAAATTTTAGACAAATACACAAAGCAGAAGGATCAGCATGATCACCTTCAGGAGGAAGACGTAGTCTTAGGATCCCATAGATAAAGTCTGCATATTATTCACTCTGAAGGCCATTTGATACCTCATCCCCTCCAACATATGCTCATAAGAGCTTGAAGAGAGGAATGAGGTTTACTAGGTAGGATGAGGTAGTTTGCCATGGCTTTCCTCAATAAATTAAGCATAAATTGAGTTACAACCAATTTTTATGGATATAGAATTTTAGTTTCATTTTCCTCTAAGTATTTTTTAAATATCCGCTCGCGCACACAGTAATAATCATTGTGAATTGTCATTGATAGAAAAATCAATATTGATTTCTGACAGTCAATCATTAGATAACCCAATGAAGTTATGTCATTCCTATATTTGGTTGTGAGCGCGTTGTTTGAGCGCAATGATATAGTTTCGTCTTTTACTTGTTTTTATGCGGCACGTGATTAGTAATCAAAATAATGTGAGCAGTGAAGAATTTTCTCATATCCTGAAACGTGGTGTCATCCGATTTTTCCAGGAGAATTCGTCTTCTAGAGCGAAAGTAGGTACGAATGTCCAAAGAATGAACTAGGACGTTGTTTTCACCTGGTATAGAAGAGACTGTGAATAGACCAAAATTCATGGAGGTACAAAATCGTGCGAAGAGTCAGCAGTTAAACCTGAGTAAGAAGGATGTTCGAAGTTACAGGAAATCTAACAAAATTAGATGGTTAATATTTAGAGATCGGACCAAAGAATAGTTAGTAAGTTAATTAAGAATTGTGTAAGTTCTCATACAAAAAACTATCAAAAACATCAATACTTGATTTCTTGTGGTTAATATATGTAATCGGTATAAGCGATGATGATTAATATTGTTCATCGCTTCACCTCCACCTCAGAACCTTAATCTATTTTCGGTAAAATTTTGGAAGATGAACGTCAGGGTTTTATTTTTTTACACTAGGGTAAAATTTTTACCCTATTGGTAATTACCCTATTTTCAATATTTAACACCGTGGATTGCTGTTTTATCGACTTTAAAGCGTTTTGATTTCAAACATATATATATATATATGATTGAAATATGCTAAATAGTCTTCGAAGAATGCAATTGCGCAATGACTCGCATGTCAAGAGAATACTACCAGAAATTTACTCGCACTGAATTTCTGCACGTAAAAAGGACAAGCTAGGAAACTGCGAAACATCCATTTTAATGTGCGGATGTTGAACCGAATCAGTTTCGCTGTCTCAAAGTAGGTTCTATCTGTAGCAGAGGATATTGAGCAGAAAGTCGTGAGATCTCCTTCCCATTTTTGTATATGAAATCGCCACCTTAAACTCTTAGGCCCGACAGAGTGTACCGTCAATACGAAGGAACTTTCTCTTTCGCTGCATGCAATCCAAACTAAGACACGAGCATAGCAGTTAGAGTGGATTATGCCTTGCACTTCCATTCAAGCGTCTGCTGCGAGAGTGAAAGTAAAACCCTCTCCTAAATAAGGAGACCGCAGCAGTTTATCAGGAAATAATCTGCTTCTCCGCTCGATTCCCTAAGGAAATCGATGAATTACTTATTAGGAGATGCTTCTAGCTTATCCGAGGATATTTCTTAGCGATGATATTGGAATAAGATATGAATAGTTTGATCTTAAGCTTAAATACAACAAATTTCTGTGTCGAATGTGGTGGAGGCTTTATAGGAGATAAAAAAAACTTAACCAAACATGTGCATGGTTTCAGGATATAATTATTTTCCAAACCCAATGCTAATATGTTTTGTTAGTGCTACAAGTTCAGTTATGTTATCTACTTGAAATCTTGGCTATAACGTTAAGAAAGCTTTTGATCAAACTAACTAATGTGATATAACTTAAAAAACAAGAAATGAAATAATTCGTAGGCACAATAGAGGATACAGTCATTGTAATTCCTCATCCATAGCAAGCCAAGCTTCAATAGAATACAAGGCAGACACCTGAATACATCATTATCTATTTAAGTTTAACATTCCGCTGCTTCTTTTATTTTTAACTTTTTAACTTCATTGAGTATAAAAATTGGCAAGAATATATCTCAATCAGAATATTCAGAACAAGGTAATTAATCAAATTTAAAATATGAAGAAAACTTAAATTTATATATTACTCTAATCTGCTATAGATTATACCAAAATTTTAAATAAAAAATCCTTTAAATAAGATTATCTTCAAGAAGCCAATAATCTTATCAAAGTTTTCGCAGTGATATCATCCCATTTCATGCAAAAACAATGCTTGTTTCTTTGTGAATTTATTATAGTCTAGATCTTTTACCAGAGAGAAAAACCCATCAAATGCGTTATTGAAAGTAATGAAGTAATCCCTAGGAAAAGCGGGCTTGAAAAAAATCTGACAAGACGGAAAGGAACCTGGGATGTGTTCCTTCATCCAAAGCGTAGCCTTAACCAGCTAAGCTACCTTGCCAGAACATTCTAACAATCCATTTTGTGAACTTAGTTTAACAGGGCAAGTGTGGTTTTCAAGTCCATTTTTCCTTGGGATTTTCTTTTGGGTGCATGCCCTAATGTAATGTAATTTAGTCTTTACACTTTTCCTTACGAAGTAATCATAAAATAATCTGGATCTCATGATCAAGGGAAATAATTTTATTTCTTTCTTCCTTCATTTATTGCAATTATCTTACATATTTAATTTCTGATAAATAATATCCTCTTCAAATTCATAAGACTTTTACGTCATGGTTGCTGCATAAACCCTAATAACAAGCCCCAAAATGTTTGCACTTCTTGAGAACTTTTTTCTCCTGCATATATTCCTTCTACTCTTACCATTGTTAATCCTTATTGTCTTTACTTCCAACTTTGCTTAGCTGCTTTCCGTAGTGACTCATCCTTTTTCTGTATTTAATCATTTTATTATGTCTCCATTATTAATTTATTCTTAATGACTACAATTAGGCACTAGGCCAGATGTTAGTCATTCCTGTGGGGAGAGGCAAAATAATATTATCTGCCTGGTATTCACCCTAGTCAGGAGGAAAACCATCCAAAATCTCCCGAAAAATAATACGTATTTGGTAGGATTAAAACCTACCCTCACAGAGGGAATCTGATTTCAAGTCAGATGCCTTAACCACTCAGCCACGACTGCCTTTCTTACGCTTATTTATCCTTCCTTAATCAAAACCCTTTCCTCTCTCACCATCTCCAGTACTTATCCATTTAATTTTCAAGTAACATTGCATATGCTTTCAAGTGTATGCCATATTCTGAGTATCTCCAATATTTTGCTTTCTTCTTTTCTTTGGGTTTAAGTGTCAAATAATTAAGATAGAACAACATGTCTTAGTAAGTTTTTCCCTACCTGTCCCTGGTTCCCCTGTTCCCAAACTTAATTTCATCTCTTTCCTTCTCTAACAAGACAATATTTAAGTATTTTATCATGAATATGTATGTATTCTAAATTCAATATGTATGTACCAGTCATTGCATCATTAATTCTTTTTATTACTTCATTAATTTTAAATATATTATATTGGAATTGTATACTTTATATTGATTATAACTCCGATTTTAGCTATTGGATTTTGTTGTGTTTAGATTTAAACTAACGGTAGTATTAATTTTAATATCTTTTTCAACATTATATTACGTTTTCATGGGATTATTACACCACCCTTCTTGAGGATGGCATATATTTGGGTTTTTCTCTCAGTTGAGAAATGAGTTAACATGTTCTTTGTCACTCAGTAAATAAAATTTTTGTTGTCAAGTAAATTTGGCTTCATGAAGAAATTTCTCTTAGGTTTTCTCCACTTAAACCACTTTTTGCTGAGTTATGATTTCTGTAAACTAAATAATGTTTGCATTGTATTCATGCTAAAGATACAAAGAGCAAATGAAGGAATAAAGCAATATTTCATTGCATTGGTAAAGAATATTAGCAGTTCTAAAATCATCACCAGTGAATAATTCTGGATAAATGTTCTTAAACTGTAAATTGATAAAACATACTTAACATAAATACAAAACACACATATATGCAAAGAACAACTATTCCTTAGTGAGTTCATATGTTTATGATGTAAAGATAAAGCTTCTATAAGATGAAGAATAATGAGGGATGCAATAGTATGTGTGATGAGTGGTGAAGGAGATCAAATGAAATATTGTCCTGCTACTGTATTGCCTTTTACTTCACAAAGCTCTATTTCAATATTAATATCGTATCTCCCTGATCAAATATGGTTTGATTTTATTTCTTGCTTCTTTTCTAATATTAATTTCATATTTTTCATGTGTTTCAGTTCTTCTAAATATTCATTGCACATATAATTTTTCTTATAATTTTTGTGTTTTAATAAATGTTTACTTGTACTTTCATCTTTTACAGTGACCATAATGTAATCAACTTTGTTCTTATTCAAATGTTTTCCTCTATTTACTATGGATGAACCCTTTAATATCCACTATTCTCTTTTCATTTTAGTTTTGCAGTAATTTACTTAATTCTTCTTGTAATTTAATTATTTTCTTTCTACTTATATGTCCTTTGCTGTAATGTAGACATTTATATTGATTTATCTATGTTGATATGTATTTGTATTGTTTAGTTTGCCTTTCAGATCTCTCTTAACCTGCATTTTCAATAACAATTTATATAACTATTCATAAGGTTTGCAGGATTTCCACACACCCTGTCTTGTGGGTGTTTTCCCACTGAGGTGTTAATTATTTTACTTGGTGAAACCTTAGGTTCTTAAACATGCAAGGTAGTTTTCTTCTGTGTACTTTTTCTTGCTTATCTCTTTCCTTAAAATGTATACGCCTAAGGGTTAGATGTTAGAAGATACTTAAAAGTTTCAATCTTGATCTAACAGGGATGCTTTCTATTATTATATATTTTTTCTTTCTCTCCACAAAGAGGAGTTTTTGCTATGTGAATGGACAGATGTCAAGTTCCCTTCACGGTGATACATTTTTACACATGTATGTATACATTGTTATCTAATATACATTATTCACATTAATTTATTACTTGTTTTGATTTAAAAATGATCTAACTATCCAGAATTACTGTCTTTTGGATCAAATGTATATTAATACCAGTATTTAATTTTTCGAGATAGGCTTCTCAAATTTTTGGCACTACTCCTGTTGAAGATACGGGTATGATTTTTGCTTTATGTAACATCCAAAGCCTCTGAATTTCTATTATTAATTCGAAACATTTATATACTTTTTGGGAATATGTACTTTAAAGGTTGTGGTTGATGGTTACTGCAATTTAAATTATTACTGCTTATCAATTAAGATTATATCCACTCTGAATCTGTTTCCTTGTATTTAAGATTTTGTTTATCAAAATTTTACTTTATACATAATAAGTGTACTTTATCCTTTAAAAGAGTCATCTACAGTGCTCTAGTACAATCCAAATTAAATTACCGATTACAATTTTGGGGAAGTGCATATAAAAATATGTTTAAGGCTGCATTAATCCTGCAAAAAAGGATTATCAGAATAATCTGCCTAAAAAATAGATTTGAGCATTCATATCCATTATTTGTAAATTTAACATTGCTCCCGTTACAACACCTGTATATGTTTAAGGTTTTCAAGTTGTTTTTTGTCAAGAGTGGTAATATGCCAACTATCTCTGATAGTTCAATTCATTATAATTTGAGAAAAGGGAATGTACATTTAATTAAACAGAATTTGACTATTTTTAAAAGGTCTTTTGTGTATATGGGACCAAACATTTTTAATTTCTTGCCTAAAGAAATAAAAAATGAGAAACGTTGTTACAAGTTTCTTCAGTTGGCCAAGTCTTGGTTATTATCAAATGAAAATGTTGATAGATTATTTTGAATATGATAATTTTTTGGTAGTTATAATTATATTTTTTTGATAGAAATAGTATTATTATTTTTATTATTGTTATAGACATTTATCTAGTTTTTTTGTAAAATTTACAGGTATTACTTTTTTCTTTTAAGAACATGTGTAATGAAGACACAAACGTTTTCTTCCTTCTTTGTTTAACCAATTACATTTTTTTACTGTTTTTTGTATGTATCTGCACCAGCCATCCATCTGATGTATATATAGTTTGATGGTAACCCCAAAACAGGTTTTACCTATGGGGTACCTAATTCCATCATAATGTTAATAATTTTGCATTTTGTTTGTATTGTCTTCAAGATGGAATAAATTTACTTATTATTATTATTAAATTGAGAGCTTACTGCACAATTTCATGGTGATTTATTGCTTACAACTTTAATGTTTATTTTTAGTACAGTTAAGTTATTATAAATAAGTTAACAAATATTATTTTAAAAAATAAAAGCTTTAATTTAACAAAATTACGTAAGATTATATTTTCCTCAAAACATAGGAAATAGTCAAATATCAACAAAACAATTGGCAAATTAAGTTGTGATTAGTCAACACCATATATCTTGCAAATATCTTTTCTTCTTTGTTAAATCCTTGATGATGTTTGATGCCTCATCTTGGCTAACTCCTAAAATAAAGGAATATATATCACTAGTTATAAAATTCATTTGCATAAGATAAACTTATTTCGATGGCATGCAAGTACTGGTATTATATTAAAAACTTTATTTTACTGCAACACATACCCTTATGCTTTTGTATTGTAGTTTTTATACGTTCCATTATGTCCTTAAACATGTTTTTGGCATCTCCGGATATGTATAAAACCGATTCCTTATCCAAGAGCTGTTCCACAAATTTGTCTCCTAATTTCTCAATATTATCCTGAAAATAGAGGTTACCCTAGTGTAAAATCGGCACAACTAAAGAAATACAGCAATTAAAGTGAGAAAACATAAAAGAAAATTGGCTTATTCTTCTAAATTTGGAAGACATGAATATTTAAGTGTCTCTTATCATAAACTTTAACCATGCTGTGCAAAATTATGTTTTTAAATGTTAACCAAAAGGCCATTTGTTGAGCTAATGGAGTAAAATACCATATTTATTCTAAAATAATGTACTATTGAATTTCCCCATAACTAGAGGGTTGGAAATTGAAAAATCATTTGTTTGAAAATCTCTGAACAGCACACCTTAAGACATGCAGCCATGCCATTTGCAACACTATATGAAATTACTACGCATGCATATGATTCTATATATTTATATGAACTGAATACAAAATGTAAGTCATCTACTCCAACAGCCATAAGTAAGCAAGCAAGTTAGCCAATTCAAAATCATTCTTTCCAAAAACGTTTGATGAGCTAACCAATTCCCTTTCAATTAAAAACCATTTGCTGACAGTTTAGACTACTCCTCGGGGCTCTTACAGTGAAAACATCAATAGCGCAGATGTGGAGTGTTTGAAAAGTTACTAAGAACCAGGGTAAGCTGAGGATCTGGCCATTCCTGCACTATGGGACATATGCACAATTATTATTGTCCCCAAATATAGTGCACTGTCAATTTTAACACTCACCAAGATTTATGAGCCAAAAAAAAAGACCCAAAAGGGGGCATGTTATTTTTGAGTTAATACGGTATACAGTAGAACCTCGATCTATCGTTTTTGAAGGGACCGAGAGAAAAAGATGATGCATGCGGGAAAATGATCAAATCGGGAAATGTAGACTCAGCTCACACTATTAAAATGAATACATAACAAAAGTTTATCCAAAGAAAACCCCTAAAGATTTCGAAAAAGAACGTACTGAACTCCTAGAGACGGTCCAAACAGGGTGAAATATGCCAGTAAACTGAAATGGACAAACAGGGCTCGTACGCGCACCCATGTGAAAGCTCTCCAATAGGATACAATGTATTAAAACAGCCCCGGATGTGTTTAAAAAATCGGCCGTTTTGAGCAAGTGCTACGACAGCCTTAAAAAAAGTTTATGCCAATCTCTCAAAGAAAATTTTTGTCGCAATTCCTAATACATTGTCTTACTTCCTCGATTGGGCTAAAAATCTGAACGATGGATGCGGGAAAATAATATTTCGATGAACGATGAATGCGGTATTACTTAACATGTCTCCTTATGGGCCTAAGTCAGGACTGAAGAAAATAAATGATAAATCCAGGACAAATGAACGACAAATGCGGGAACGATGGATCGGGGTTCTACTGTGCATACAACATCCGGTCAACTGTTTTAGGTAATTTTTCTAATAGTAAATGGGTGGGAAATAACAAAATTCCAATGTTTAAACTGAGGAATTTTGTTAAGGTATTTCCCACCCATTTACTAGGATGGAGTTCCACACGGTTAAAGGCTTCCCAGATGAATTTTTTTGAATTAATCATATGCTCATAGACGCACAAAGGCTTTCTATATTTTGGCATCAACTTTCCAAAGACAATGTGCTTCAGAATATAAAAAAACAACTTATCTTTAATTTTGAACTGCAATTTCATACATTAAATCTACCTTACACTGCTAACATTCCATCAATTGCTATCAAGCATAGTGTTGTTCTTACATTGTTAAATTTATTTAATATACTTATGGTCAAATGTTAAGAGTGTTTTCAATTTTGTACTGATAATCTTAATAAATAGTGGATAGTTTATCTGAATTTTATAGATATTTAGCTTATTTTGAAAATATGGTATACAATTCTTATTTTAATATGAATATTCTTCATTACAATGAATGTGGTTAATTATTGTAAATTTAAAGGACTAAAATAGGATTAATAGCGACTTAAAATGATGTATTCTCAACTGCTGTAAGCTTGCTCTCCCATAATTTGCATTACATTAGAATGCAAATCTTGAAGTGAACTCAAGATATGGATAATCATGTCAGTATTTCATCATATACAAAATCCTATCACAGAAAATGCCATTTCAATAAGATGACATTTTGGAGCATGTATGAGACATTATAGCTTGCTAAAGGATTTGAATAATTTGCTACTTTTCAAATGATAGTAATTATATCACAATAATATATAATAATTTAAATATTTATTCCTAAATGTTCAAGAATACCATATTATAAATATATTATTTATCAACTAACTTTCAATTAATAAAAACAAGACTAAGATAGTGTTGTAAATCAACATTGGAGAGGGGCAAAAACTGATGATAAAATCGTATTTTGTAGATTCAATAAATTAATTAAGTTATCAAACGAAGGCAGTTATAGAGAACCAAGTTTTCCAAGTTTACTCTGAATAAGTCATTTCAAATGCAATTTAATAAAGTAACCTAAAAACATTTAAAGGATTTACCTGAACATATTTAGCTCCATTCCAGCCATCATAAGACCCTGAATATCGAGAAAATGATAAAAATAGTTCATTCAGAACATTGTCCTTCACATATCTCTTCAAAGTGTCCTCATAAATAAAATCTACTTCAGGATTTTGGCAGCCAAAAAATAGCCAAGTTTCACCATACTCCTTAGATTTGTCTTCCTTCATTTGGGCAGCACGATGCTCAAGAAATCCTGGAATTAATTTTTTTAACTGAAAATATTTGCAGCAAGAATATTGGTCAATTATATCAATAGCCACATGCCAAAGTTAGAGCTAGTCCTAGACAAGGGTATGCAGGGTGAATGCTTAAGGTGCTCCTCCCTCCTTTACTTGTTTTCTGTTACATGATTACTTGCTTGGGCTGTTCCTGACACTCCATGATGATCTTTTGTGCTACGGCCTGTTTTAGCAACATTTCTCATTAACATGCAAAACAAATACATTTTGACAACATTTTAATAGTTTTACCAATTAAAATTTTAAAATATTTTTGTGGAAAAATTTTCTCACTTGGGAAGTACTCTCTTTTGGGATGGAAGATGTAAAGATGAGGTTCAGAAAAGAATAGCCTTGGCCAAGGAAGCCTTTATGAAGCGAAGGGAATTGATGACCAAAGGTCTTGACAAAGGAATCAGGAAAAGGTTGATGAAATCCCTGATCTGCAGTGTGTTGTTGGGTGCGAAACGTGGACTTAATGAAAGAAAGAAGTTGAACGTTTGGAGGCCTTCGAGATGTGGGTATGGCATAGAATGGAAAAAGTTAGTTGGGTTAATAGGAAAAGAAATGGGTGGGTCAAAAATTGAGGGGAGAGGGGTTAATAAAGGTTGTAATCGAGGGTAGGATTCAGTGGAAAAAACAGAGGGGAAGACAGAGACAAAAGTTTTTGGATTACATAAGAGGTGGGGTAAATTATAATGGAATGAAGGTGGTGGTGCTTAATAGGGATTTTTGACTGTTCATGAACCTACCGAAAAGTAGAACACTCATGAATAAATCAACAATTAAAACATTTTATAGGCTAAGTCATCAAACATTTTGTGTTCCTTCCAATTGCAAGCAATTATTGAGTGAAAATATACATTATGCTTTAAAAATAATTTTAATAATAAATAATTATAATTGCAAAAAGAGGAGTTGATATCATGGTCAGTTTCAATAGTTTTAACTCTTATTCTCAATGCAATAAATTCATTAAAAGCTAACAAAAATTCAGTAATGGCGAACGAAAATTAAGCATAGTAATTTATATAATATTAAAAAGTTTATTGTACATTACAAATGATAATTTATTCTTAATGTCACGATTATGTACAAGTTTTATGATATATGTTCTTATGTTTATCATGTATAACTTTATTTCAAGTACGTTTAAAAAAGTTATTTAGGATATTAAATTCTGACGGATTGAATGGAATTGCAAGAGGTAATCATCTTCAATGTCCAAAATATCTATAACAGACAGCTGCTCCAAAAGATAGAAAATCTTCTCTCATTCTAAAACTTCTTTGACATTTTTATTAATAATAACCAATAGAAGATAATAAAATTTATTTTGAAAATAATTTTTAGAGTAAAATACCCAATTTACAAAAGGTCACCATGAAAAATAGAACATACCTTACAAAAATGTGAATTTTTTGAACCTTTGAATTGGTACATTAATTAAGAGAATTAATCAAACAAAACCAGTTTACTGCACAAAATTACTACAAATAGCTGGAACATTGAAGAAGTAATTATTATATTTATACATAAAGGACTACATATATAAACTCAAAAATATAGGTAAGCATTTTGGTAATCTTCTTCATTGCACAATCACAATCTAACTAAAAAAAGGAACTCCTGAACTTTTGCAAAATTAATGGAAAACTCTAGCAATTTAGGGAAAGCGTAGAAAACACATACTATTTCAGCTACTTTAAAGAAAAGTCATAATCAGTAACCTCAAAAAAAGTTATGCTGGGGTGCCCAGAATACCCTGCACGAGTAACAGAGGGTTAAGGGTACATGATAATGAATAATCAGAAGCTTGTTGAGGTTTGGAAACTTGATGGATAATTGTTCCTTGTATAAACAAATTTTACAGCAAATTCAGAAATTTTGGGAGTGGTTAGGTGTGAAGTTACATTTTAGACTTGTTTCTTAATAAATTAAATGTATTTGTCAACAGAAGTATTCAGAGGAAGGTTTGTAGGTAAATTCCTTTGAATGAATCAATTCTTGATGAAAGTTTTATGACTGTATCCATTCCCAAGCTAACCCTGTCAATGATACTTGATGGAATGCAAGCTAACTATCGCAGGAATTTAAAGATGTACTTATTTCACCTTCAATGATATTAAAGGATTATCATTCTCTTTGGTTTCTTACCTAGAAAAGGAGCTATCCCAGTTCCAGGTCCAATTAATATTATTGGAGTTGATGGATCTTCAGGAAGGCGAAAACCAACACTCTTTCTCAAAAATGAAGGTATCTGAAATTTTATTCCAATTGTTAGTATTTGAGATTAATTCTTCAGAGTTGTTAGCTACTTGCATTGAAAAATTGCAATCAAGTAGCATGATATTTATTATGAGCTAATTAACTGAATTGAAAAGTATTTAAATGCTTCAAAACATGTGATTTCAGTTTAAATATAACACCTTCTTCGAATACACATTTTAGATCAAAGTAAATTTACTTTGATGAAAGTGAAAAAGGAACTTCTGATCAAATGTAATTATAAGAGAAGAGTTAAAATTTGATGTGAGATTCATATGCCAAATTCCAGCCTTAAAGTATAGAAAAGGTAAAAGAATAGGATAATTCTTTCTATAATATTTTGAGAACCAAATCTAAGAAACACATGGTATGAAGGTTCAACCAAATAGATGACCAGCTTCATGAATAAATAACTCAGATTTTAGGGCTGAGCAGAAAGTTAAATTAGGAATTGACAATTAAAATTTAAGAGACATAGATTTCTGCCCAAACATATAGTAATCCACAAAAAAATTGGTAACCAATTCCAAGAAATCCAACAATTCTAAGAACTAGGAAAGTTTACAACTGATACACAGAGTACATAATGATTTAACAAATAAAATAGATCAAATGTATGACATTCTTATACTTACCAGAATTTTAGCATCATTTAGATTCAATGAATCAAACTGATCTTCAAGATTTGGATAAGTCATTAAACTTTCTAGCCAGCCAGTACATACTCCCTTGAGTTCCTTCTCTTTATAAACACTAAATATTAAGCGCACCCTACAAAAAGAATACAAATTACAAAGCTGACAGTTAAAAATGAGTAACCACTTTTCTAACTAAAATGCAGTAAGTTCCATTATGATTAGTAAATTACATTGAATCAATCTATCATTTTAGCCTGATGCCCTTAAAAACTTACAGCATATATCTTTACTTACTTTTCACTAACAAGAGGTGATGAAGCAATGGAGTAGGGCCTGGCCTTAAGTCGAGGCAAATGCTGAAGAATAACAGTAACAGGAGGTATACATGAAGGGAAGGTCTGTAAAAACTTCAGTAGACCAAAACCAGGGCTTACAGTATTTCCTTCAGTTAAACAAAAGTGTTCATACTTTCTAGAGCCTTCCCTACTGCACAATTCGAGCAGGGTGTTTTTCTCATTCAAGTCAGTGGTGTACTCAGCAAGAGCTCGAATAAACAACTGGTCGAAACAGAAATGTGGAATGAGCATATCGTTGTTGTATAAGAACATTTACACTCTTACTTAATCTTCTGATAAAAACTATTAGCTTAAAAGAATGAGGCTTGGATGTTTAAAGTTTCCTCAATACATAGTATTGGTGAAAAAATTCCATTATTTTCCATCAAGTTTAGAAAACTCACCTATAAAATCATGGATAAGAAAAAAATTGCTACCATTTTGACAGAACTTAATAAACTCAAATAATTGAAATTTATGCGGTTTTTAATTTGAATTAAGATGTTACACTAATTACCTCTATTGACTCACTATTTTACGAACTTTTAGTTACTGTGTAATTTAGAATTATCTTTTCAGCGAATTTAATTATTTATTTATGGGCAGAGCCCTATTGCACATCATGGTTACAACAAGGATTATAATCATTACAGAAACTAAACAACGTTGCATAATAAAACTCCTGAACATACAATTTTAAGTATTACACAGTCTACTCAAATGCTGTATTTGTCGACAGAATGCGGTAGAATATGAAATAAATGATCTCTGAATATTAAAAAATATAAGATATATTCACAAAAAATATATAAAAAATAAAGGTAAAAACATTTGTATACACAACTAAAAGGAAGAAAGCAAATCACAGTTACAACAAGGTTAAAATTATTACAGATACTTAACTACATTAGACATAACAAAACTCCTGAACATACAGTTTGAAATATTAAGAAAGTCAATTCTATTGCAGTATTTATTAGCTAATATAGAATAATACCTTCTTAGGAGGTCCACGGATTTCAACACATTCTTCAAGTATGTGTCGAAGAGTTGAAATAGGAGGAAGGTGGTTGGGAAGAGATTTTGTACTCAATTTCTTTCCTTCCAGAGGTTTGCTTACGGCTGATAACTCGCAAATATTGTCCAATTTCTCGCGCAATCCAAGGATATCAGCTATATTTTCCACCTCTGTTGTATCATTCTTTGGTATCACAGCCAGTGTATCACCGGGATAATAATCGTAGTCAATATCCTAAAAAGAAAAATAATTTTTAGTGTCAGGCATGAATTAACATTTAATTGTCTTGTTGATATCAAGATCTACAACCTCCTCCCAAGAATTACACACCTTAAAATTACAGATCAATTCGACTATATGCTTGTCATTCCTTCTACAAATCAACTTCAAACTATCCGCTGGCAGATGTAGGATAGGACTAGCAGACAAAGGGAAAGGTATATTATCGTTGATTGATCCCGCAACTCTCTGTAACATACATAACACCCTAATGAAGTAAAATTCAAAGAAATCATGATTTATTTTTCTTTGTTATATATATTTTCAGCATACTTCTGTTGTTTCCGATTTATATACTATTTCCAAACATTCTGCAGGTACAGCAGGTAATGTCATGTTGGTTATTACTGGAATGTCTGAAGGTAGACCCATTCTTGATGACGCAAATATGAAAATGTTTTAAAAATGAGACATATACTTCCAAATACTCGATTATTTGTATTATTATCAGCAATTCTCCGGTCACACGCCCTTCCTTTTTTCTCACGTGTTCGAAATATTTGGAATATACGCTGATGCCTTATCGTTCGTCTTTCGTTTCGGTATGCGTGCGTTATCGGCGGTGTTTTCAAATCTATTTTACAAGTTCTGCAATCTTAATAACTTTGACGAATCGACCATCGGACATCAGACATGCAAATAAGTCTCCAATGTAAGATTTATTACTTTGTTTGAACGTCAGTTAAGGTTCAAGGTACTTAATGGTTGGCTTACAATAATGAATACAAAACCATACATTTTCTACTTGAAATCTATTCTTCCTTCCCTATTGCTCTGCAATGTTCCTTTCGAATTCTTCTTCCAATACCTAGGCTTCTTCTTAAATTAAATTAAGAGGGAGTAGTTGAGAATTTAGTGATTACTCGCTAATTTTAGCGAAATATATCTTGTAATAGAATGACACCTATTTCCAATTCATTCGATACTATTTTAAAGTTAAATCTTCTCTGTTTTGTTTCTATTATACAAAATTGAATTCAATAGAAAGAAAACAGGGAAGTGATTTATCCTTAAACATAAACAAGCTAAAGTTTTTTGATACCTTAAACATTTAATTACATTCCGTCTTTTTTCCAGGTATTTCGAATTCCATTTTCCGCTTCGCACCTACAGTACAGACATTTTTTCTTTTTACAGTAAACTCCCGTTTATCCGAATCGCGTACATCGGAACAAACTTTTCCGAATGCACCTACCCCACCCCCACCCATCGAATACCATCGCGACCCATTATTTATTTGCTCGTGACACCCCGCTGCCAAATAAGGCGAATTTTTTGCTGTAGTGGTCACCCAGAAGAAAGCTAAATTGGCGAGCTCGTCCCTCGTGACGTCAGAGTTAGTATATCAAATCGGCAAGTGATGGCGGTACTGACGGTAGGGGCGGTAGAGTTTACCTGAATTAAAAAATGCTATAACAAAGATAAGATAATAAATAAATTATTAAACATTTTCTCCATCATCATAAAATGCCAGAAAACTGTAATTATATTTTAAGTTTTCAATAAATGCTGTGAAACGAAATCACAACACAAGTGCAAATCGCACAGCGGCAAAGATGACGCAATTATTTGTTATTGCGAGTAAGAAGAGTGCGGCGAAAAAATGTTCAGTGAGGATATGCAGCAATAATTCAACAGAAAACCCAAACTTAAAATTCCACAGATTTCCGAGAACGAAAGAAAGGTATTTATAATATTTCGAGAGTGTTTTTGTATTGACGTCTTCCTGAAGCTAGATTTTCGATGTATGGAAAAGTTTGAATAAATATTTTTTGTTTACAAAACTTCATGGATGGAAAATTAAATTTGGTAAATATCTGTTGTACCTGGTTTAAGGAAAAAATTCATATCTCCTTTATGTGAGACTTTAGAATTATAATTATTGCTTTTATATATAGAGTAAAGACTGCGCATTATATAATGATAAAACACTATTATGTCACTGCGTTTACTCTTTAGATATAAGGCTGCGAATATGACCATTTTCACTTATTTTGATGCCGATATTTCGGCTTTTTACGAGCTTCCGAGAAATGCCGCTAGTGCTACACTAAACGAATTTCTCTTCTTACGTACTGTTTCTGTGCTTAAATATCGTTAGTCTTTGCAGAACATAGGATTTGAAGTTAGTAAGAGTTCAACCATGGAAGAAGGAGGAGAGGAAGAGCAGCTCCCATAAGCCCTATGGTAATAAATTTTGAGTGCTGCACTCTGGTGGCCAAACTGTTTTAGCGGCGGCAATTTCAAAATAGAACCCTGAACATCCGCTTGAGATTTCTTCCAATTCAATTCAATCACCGAAAAATTAATGACTTTTCATGAAGAATTTAAAAACAATAATTGGCTTCCCAAAGAATAAACGGAATTTAATACTGAACTCGGGATATTGAAGATGTTTAACGTAAATAATCCATTAATGCTAAAAATTTAAAGTTCGAAGAATTTCACCCATGGAATATGTAACAAATGACAAGACCTCAGGAGAAACAAGTACTAGGAGATGATTTAAAGGATAAAAAAGAGATTATGGTAAATTAATTTTATTTCCAAAAAATCTGCATAATTCATTACATTACAACAAATAAACTCAATAACAATATGTTTATATGAGTTAATAGCAATAACTACTACATATATTATATAACTATATACTATAACAACAAACATCAACAAAATGTACCAACAGCAACAAATAACACAATACAACAAACCCCTAACAATAAAATTAACCATCTACAGCTCCTTCCTATTCATAAATTTAACCCCCCAGAAAGTTCTTACTCTAATAAAAATGTCTAACAACAAAGACCCAGATGATATGCATGGAAGTGCCACTGCTGGCCCATTAACCAGCATTATTTGTGTCATATATTTCCCAATGCCCTCTCTACCAACAGCATCGGGAAACACACACTGAAATAGTCTTTCCCAATCCTTAATGGCAGCGAAAATTTTCTCTTTGGGGATTAGTAGATTGCCATAATCACCACCTAACTCTTTCTGCCCTTTGAGGTGGGTGAATAGTTGGTGGTGTGCAATGATTCCCCCTGATGTATGCACATCCACTAAATGCGACCTGCACTGCTCACAATTATGTTTCTTCAGAAACAATTTACAAAGGTAGCCACTTACATAATAAATAACATTCAATTCCTCTAAATCTAAATCTTCACTAAACCTAATATCACTAAATATATCATCTCCATCAAGGGAACCAGTGCTGTCTAACCTAGAACTATTTTTTGAAACAAAATTACTATATTTAACTAAAAACTGTTCTAAATCTAACTCACAATTACTACTCCTAGACAGTTTGGAAACGGATGTGAGCATCAACTGCTTGTACCCTCTTCCAAACTGCACAACTGTGGGGTTTTTGTTACACCCATGTTGCTGTCGGATCACAGAGAACATGTTCTCCAAGGCATCTTGATTCAAAGTTCTGGTCCTTAGCTTCACAATGCCAAACTGATCCTTCAAATCTACCTGTAATTTTAACAAACAACTAATACTAATGAGCCACCCATTCAAGCATGGTGGTTGCCGCCTGCATTCCTCAAAGAAGCTATTCTTCAACTTGAGGAAAGCTTCTTCAAGGAACGCAGCATGAGGGCTTCCCTCCATCATAGCATACCGAAACTTGAATGGGTGGCGTCGCAGCTGATTACTATTAAATGTATCAAACAATTTATCCATAAAACTAAAAAAATTACCAGTATGCATGGCAGAGTTTGGGAGTTTCCCCATGGCAACAAAAGCACAGATAGCAACGTAAACACTAGTACTGAAAACCTGAGAGGCCAATTTCACTTTCATTTTTTTGAAAGCCCTGACATCAGTGTGGAATTTTGTTATCTTTGGTATCATTGTTAACTTGAGTGGATCATTTAGCTCAAACAAGTTTTTGAAATGAGACCATTCTACAATACTACCATCAAAATTCAATCTATACCTAGCTAAATTATTCCTAATAGATTTCAAAAGATGAGGGGGATCAAACATAAAATAAACAACCTCTTCATCTACATAAAAAAAGGGAGACTGATGAGATACTTGAAGCATCCGGCACAACTTGAGGTTATGAGGCCCCTGATCACAAATTAAAACTTTAACACTATAACCTATTATCCTAAGCCTAGTAATACATTCTAAAACTAGACTATGCAATACATTAACATCTGTGCTATTGTTCGTGACCCAGTAGCCAATGGCCTGTTTCCACTTCTTATTTAACCCCTTAACCATAGCAACTAAGCACTGATTCCCCATAGTAGTGACGCTACCTTTGCCATAATTACAAAAACCCACAACAGAATCTGTGGTCACATCATAAAATAAGTTTTCTTTTACAGCCATTTCATCAATTGTTAAAGCTACAACCAAATCCTCCCTTTTCATTTTCTTTGCCTGCTCTTCCATAGCCTGCATGGCATTCTCATCCACCCCAGGTTTCACATGAACCTTCTTTTCCCAGCTAATCAAGGATGATCTTGATGGAAGGCAGAGAGTTCTTTGTAAGAATTTATAGGCTCTTGGCCCATGATAGTACATGCTTAATGCGAAATCTTTCATGTAAGGAGGCCACCTCCTCCCAAACTTGTTTACCTTGCTCATCTTAACTTGAGCAAGGAAAAGTTTCTGGGAAGATTTTGGCAGGTACACTTTACAATGATCAATAAAGTCCTGCCTTGTTATCCTCGCTCTTCCCTTCTGCCTCTCTCTAAATAGATTAGAGCGCAGTCTTGCAATGCTGCTAGTGTACTGCATCACTCTTCTTGAGGTGCGTGGAGTCCAGTTCAAACGACTGCATCGTGATCGTGGTGTGGAGACACAGGCTACATTATAAATAGAGAAGAAGATTAGTTCACATAAGGTAGGGAGCTAAGAAGCACCATGAAATCGGGCATGTAACCAATTTAATAAATACAGACAATGTATCAAATAAGTGCATAATAAGGATACTTACCAGCAATAACACTTGCAGAGGGAATACTGGTGTCATCATTTTGAGAAGCTCCCGCAGAAGGTGAGCCATCATTTTTCCGTGGAGTGGAAGGAGTGCCTTCCCCCACAATGGGCTCAGTGATGGAGTCATCCACATCACACACTGAAACAAGAATGAAAGCTATTATAATCACAGAAATAGTCAATGAAAAGGGCATCTTAGGGCAGTAATCACAGTTGCATAGTGATTTACTGAATAATCATGCAATCACAAATCAGTGATTATTCTCATATCACTGATTCACAATAATTCCATAATTCAGGAATTAGAAATAAGGATACTTAAGGCTTATTATTAGTTATTGGATTAATATAGCGCTCGAGTAATTAGAAATAACATGAAATTTTGTTTTCCTCAAGCTCAATATATGTAACTAATTAGCCACTTAACCACTAGCAACAGTTCCCTATATACTCCACCGCACTTTACCGCAATATCGTCTGCTTTTTCAGGCAGGACATAAACCAATAATGAAGGAAAATCTATTGCTTTTCACTTAAGTATCTGCCGCGATCATATTGTCTAAAACCAATGTTTAATTCAACTTGAAATAACAAGATGACGAATTGATTACGCCCCAGACGGTAATTCACGATTCGATAATTCATGCAAATAATTACATAGACTCTTAATTAGAAAATAATCGTACATTATTCTATATAAATATTGTTATATTATATATGAATACCAAATACACAACGATTCGTTAATCACCAATTTGAGAATCTCGAAAGACTATGAATACGAAACTACAGTTAATGATAGATATAATCGATGATTATTTGTGACTACTAATACATCCTTAAGGTTCTTAAATAGACAGTTTGATAAGAAAATGAACATACCTGAAACCTCTACAACATCCAACGAGGAAGCATTTGCTTCGTCACGAATTGAATTAGGAACCCATTCCTTTGCAGTTTCCATTACACCGACGTCTGAAAATAAACAATGCCGTTCAGTGATGCTCAGAATTATTACAACATTACAAATTGTTATTACTAATAAATCATAATAGTGATTTCCAACGCCAGTTGTGATCGTTAAAACTAAAGAAGGCAAAACTCCAAATATTTACCGCGGACATCAACAATAATGTGCATGCGGAACGTTAAATAACAAAGTTTGGTTATATGAATAAAAAATACATATACCTTACGGTTTTAAAAAGATAACATATCGAATAGAAAACGTATTTTCGTCATTTAAACTCACCTTCTTCCTCCCCAAACTTCCATTCGTAACGGCTAGGAATAGCGTTCGGTTTCAGTAAAACACGTGGCGTTTTACTTTTAAAATCTCCCTCCGTGAAATGGTCACTGCAGAGCCGCATATTCTTTACGTTCTTCCCCATCAAGTCTTCCCGGAGAGAGAACTTCAGCCAGTGAAACGCTCTGAGGGAAAAAACATCTCATTTAAGTACATACATTCATTACTTGTTATCACCAACTGTTGCTCAAAATAATGATAAAACTCACCTCACAGGATCTTTCGGGAAAACAAACAATGATATCGGTTCATTCATTCTGCAGCCGAAAAAATTATTGCACCAAAGGGCAGCGCAGTAATTCCCACGTTTCCTCTTCATTCCGGCACATGGCGTCTCCATTATGGCCGAATTTGGCTGTTAACTGAATAAAAAATTCTCGCCAACACTGATACGATTTGCTACGTAGTTACGGATATAGAACAACAATACTGTTATTCTTACTCCAAAAAGTAAAGTTTCGAGAACACCAATAATCAATTGGAAGATACCTCTTGAAAACTGATGCTTAACTCAAAGACCTTCACTCCTGGAACACTCAGCGTGCAATGGCTGCCATGCTTCCAATTTCCGAGCATCGAAGTACTTATTCTTTGCCAGCCAATCAGGAAGCGGCGGCGCGGCGGCTTAGAGTAGGATGCGCTTCGGTCGAATCTAACAAGCAGAGACATCTACAGCTATACGATAGAACGTCGAAGCTGCTCTTCCTCTCCTCCTTCTTCCATGGTTCAACCTTTGAGAATAAATCGCATAAGTAATTAGTTTGAAGTTGCTGCGTTTCCTTAAAAAGACCTTGGAAGCCAATTGAGCTTGCAAACCAACTATAGCTTGCGATCCGAACGTGAGGGTGACTATCGTTTTCTTAACACAAAGTAACATTTGCGACAAACACTGCTGTTTTTGGATACATAAGAATTATATGTGTATCTTCAGTAATAAAGGAGATATAGATTTTCTCCCAAGCTGTGTGTAACTAGTATTTTACCCAGAAAAATTACTGAAAAATGGCATTTCATTCCGAACATCCCACCCTAGCACCCGTTTCACTCCATGAACCCGTAAGATTGCAGGGTATCGGGAAATATACGCTATTTCCACTATAACATACACAGGGAGAGTCTACCGGGAGAAAAGTGAAGCCAAAAATAACGCAACCCGCAGAGCACTGGGTAGCACTTTTCTCCAGCTCCCCTTTAACTACATGTATTTTTGGGGTTTTATTTTCTTCTCATACGGGACTCAGGAGCTTGTCTATCCTATGAAATGGACTCAGATAGTTTAAATGAACCTTTCACTTAACGATTATCTTCGATTTTTTTCTCTAAGTCCTCTTGATTCCTTTTATTATGGAAAATAAAACATCCCTGCAATGTAAACTTCTCGGATGCCGGTGTCGTCTGCTAGAGAAATACAGAGAACGAATCGTCTGCCAATCTCCCGCAAACTCTATCAAAACCTCGTTGATTATAATAATGTTAATTTTACATATATTATAATGCATTAATTCGTCATAGTTTTTAATTGATCAATACCAAGTACGGCATAAAATTCCTTAATAGTCGTTTACCGCAATGAAATAAAGCTACTCTATAATACATTATAATAGCTTATCAGGGTAATTAGAGATTTTTCCGCTTGTGCAAATGTTTGTTCTAATTCATAATTGGGGCTTAATGAAGTAAAAGTTGTCAAAATGACGAATACGAGAACTTGTATACCATGCAAGACCTACAGGTGCAGCCGAGAGCACAATGAAATGTTCATTGAAACGCTGTGGATTAATACTGACGTTCGTTCTGCTTCATAGAGTTCAGATAATGAATGAAATAATAAAATTAAGGAAGATGCATAGATTCTAGTTCGGAACATTTTGTTGGGGCAGCTGTTCTGATGCGCAGCAATTGACCATGCTGCAGGCAGAAACAGGCCCCTACTTATTTACCTATAAAACCTTTATAAACGCGAAAATAACAAAATTGCTTCGTGTTACGCATTGCTCAAACTACATTTTGTGTTCCAAAACGTTCGACTTACTCGATCAAACCTTGATAACTCTGTATTAAAGCCGCAAAATCACGAAAAAACAATGTATTGGTATAGGGAGATACGAAAAGTGCTACCCAGCATGGCTAAATGCGCAATCTGCCGCTTTACCCCTGGCTTCACTTTTGGGAGCTAGAGGAAGATAGTAATACTACCCCTGTGATAACATACTTTACATTGCGAAGATATGAAACTCCTCGATTGCTTCGGCATCTGGTGACGAGAAGCTATAACTACTGAAAAATCCAATATGGCTTTCATGGATTTCGGTAGTTGTCGCACATAAAACGCTGCCAATGCCACATTCATGGTGTTTTCACAACAAAAAATATATCATTTTAATGCGCAAGGTTGCCTCTATCTACTGTGTAAATTTCCTGGAAATCAGACATTTTTAGTGGGAGAAAAATATTTTTTCCGTAAACCAGGTACAACAGATATTTACCTTAAATTTTATGGCATGACTTTGTTTTCTATTCAAGTACTTTAGGTCTTTATCTTGGAGGAAATTATGTGGAAATCCATCTTTCTCTGCCTTGCCCGCTGTAAAGCTTGGATTTAGTTGGCTCTTTGTTTGTTTGGTGCACTTTCGCGAAAATGACAACACCAATACTAATGAAACTTTCGATGTCTCCTTGCTGACTATTGATAATGGCGTCATTGAGGTTAGTGTTCGTCTCAGATGTTTCTATTATTCTCCCCTATTTACTATCAACAAATATATATGTGAGAATTTTCCATTCAGGTTGTTGATAGGTTCAGAATTGGTGATACTCTCTTAGGTGGTTTGGACTTTGACCCGACGGTAATGGATTACTTCATCAAGTTGTACAAGAATGAAATGATGATGAAAACAATGATTGTTAAATAGGACGAAACAAAAGGATGTTGATGAGATACTTCTTGTTGGAGGTTAGACTCAAATCCCTAAGGTTCAACAATTGGCTCGTGAGCTTTTTGGAGGAAAGGAACCATCTCGTTGAGTCCATCAAAATGAGATGCAGCTGTCCAGGTTTGTATTTGATTAGACTAATCCCTTCGTGCATTTATCTCAAATTTTATACGTGATGCTCACTCAAGTTACTTTACCAGGCTAGTGTACTCTCTGGTGAACAAGGCACAGATGCAATTGTTCTCCTTAATATAAATCAATTAACTTTGAGTATTGAAACTGTTGGTGGATTTATGACTAAATTCATCCCACGCTACACTGTCATCCCAACAAAGAAGTCTCTGGTTTTCTCCACTGATCTGACTACCAACACTACCAACACACCCTTACTATCCAGGTAAATTCATTGTATTTCATGGATAAATATCCTATGGTTTAGCTGCATTATATTGTAACCTCAACCTATTCTATTCTGTTGTAAATAAGAAATGATTTTGATTTTTTGATTTCATCATACCATAGCTTTCCATAAAACAGCTGTAATTTTAAAGACCTATTGATACTTATTAGGTATTTTGGGATGGATCTCTTCTCATTAATTTCGAACAATTTGAAACAAGTAGGTGTTATGGGAAATAATTCTGCATAGCTTTGAATGATTATTGAAAAGAAGTTAACTGGCAACCTAAAAAGCATTTTCCTGAATAATATGCTTAATAGTTATACTTCATTTATACTTGGTCTTCAACAGGTACGGATCTAGAAAAAATTTTTGGGGGGGGTCCGATCGAAAAATTTCAAAATAGAAGATATTTCGGCTTTCACAGAACGTGACGTTAGAATTGTGTTAGACAAACTCGATTTTTTTCGCTAGTGATTGCTTATTAAATTGTGTTTTTATTTGCGTTATTTCAATTTCATTTTCGAAAAATAGGCACAAGTGATATTTCGGGGGGGGTCCGGACCCCCAGGACCACCCCCCTGGATCCCTCCCTGGTCTTCAAAGATGATTATCTCATGACTGAATACTGATGATATTGAAAGAATGATTAGAGATGCAGAGGAATTTGCTGATGAAGATAGGAAATTGAAGTACTGCATGGAGGTAAGGAATGAAGGCGAATCTTATGCATACTTTCTCAATCGACAGCTTGGTGACTAACAAGGAGAGGTCACCAGAATGAAGTTCGGGATTTCGATGAGACCTATTTCATATTGAAGTAGACAGCGAAAGTAAAAAGTGAGAGAGGTTTCGTCCACATAGGCCTTGGTTCCTGAGAAAATTGACAAAAAAATATCGTTTTTTGTTGATTATCCCTGGCAAGTATGCTTCCCTGCATAGCAGCAAATGCTCCCGATGTTGGCTGTGAATCACATGGACCTGCTATCGAATTCGTTGTTGGATGTGTTTTTTCTTACTTTTCTTACTTTCATTTTCTATAACTTAATTTTAGGAATAATAACAATTAATACGCTTATTATTCGGCACCTTCATTAACCCTTTCGAGACTGTTGTCATCTGTAAACGACAGTGATTTTCCTACACTAAAGAACTGTTGTAGCAGAGACTAGTATAACAGAGCAGCAGAGAGAGAACCAGCAGAGAGCTGACGCAAACCCAGTCTTACGCATTGACTGTTTTAAGGAAACAAAAAGTTTCCATCTATTGAAATTTTGAAGGGGCATTGCATGACCACATGGTTGACAAGGTAAGTCATGAGATTCATGGGATTCTATCGCCAGTGAAAAAATTGGCTGCATCGAGCAAGCTGGAGAATTTAAGTCACGATTTTAACAGTTTATCAAATTTATTTCAAGTCATCAAGTCACAGTTCCGATAAATCTGTGTTTTACGACGGCTATTGGAGATTTTAAACCTTTAATTCATTAACATCCGTGTTCCAAAATTTCTTTCTTTATATCTCCACTCATAATCATCTCCGATATGAAGACATTTGGTAATTTGGTTGTGTTCTGTAAATTTATTTATTGTGCTCTTGAAAATTCTCTCCTCATTTAATGTTCTGTTGTATAGATTGTGTGATACTATGAGATCTTATTTTGCATAAAAAAATAAATTGTGAAAATATTCATATTTTGTTTCTTTTTATTTACATGCTATTTATTTAAAGATCCAGAAAGTCCTCACGGATGATTAATATTGTGGTTAAAAGCAAGAGGAATTTTCCTCTGATCACCAATGTAAAAGGTGTTTCATACCATGGTTTTTTTATGTAGATTAACGTATTTATGCCTTCAAATGTTAACATTTTTACTTATCAAGTATTTAAACAATGCGCAGTTATCTTTTCAGTCGTATTGGTTATAAATACTGAGTAATAATATTTTATGCATTTTTGTGTAGATTAAAGTACTCAAGCTATTAAATGTTAACATTTTTCCTTATCATGTACTTAAACAGTGAAATATTTAACTTTTTCAGCCGTAAATGTGATAAAAACTATCGTAGAACTATAACGGCATAAAATATAGCGTAGTGAGGGAACGAACGTGGAGGGCCCGCTAGGCTACCGCCCATGAAATTTAGTATGTCAAATCGGCAAGTGGTGGCGACACGGTGCGACTAAATCCCAGTCTCAATACCGTTAAGTTGCATTCCCGTGGTAGTGGTTCCTCTTCTCTGCTCAGGTGATCTCTCTAATTCAACTCGACTACTAAGAACGGAATGCACAATATTTATTGGTTGTTGTTTCTGACACAACAATCCGTAAAAAGTAAATAATTAGGTAAATAATTACTACAAGAGTAGAGGAGTTCTGTGAGCGGCCTTATCCATCTCCTCCGAAAATAACATTGCTAGTTCAATCCTCACAAATATAGGTATGTATACATTAATGAGGAAACCTGTATATAGTTACACTATCTGTTATTTATTATTAGTCTACCTGCAACAACATTTTTTTTCCAGCTTCTACTGTTGATGTTATTGAACTTTCAGTACCATCTACTTCAAGTGTAAAGGTCTTCAAGGAGAAAAAATTGAAATCAAAGAGTTAGTAGATTCTCTTATATTCATAATTTTTTAGGTGATGTTACTTATAGTTTAACTATAATTATAACTTTTAAAATGTAATTTTTTCAGCTTCTGATGTATTAGCTAGACATTTGGCCCATCTAGAAAAAAATACACGAGATATATGCAAGACAAGATGAAATACTACAGAAAATAAACCCAAGCAATTCAGCAGTTTAGGATCCTGAATTCACAATACCAGAAAATTTAAAGGTTACATTTCGTTCAAAGGATGACGTTGATGAACCTGAAAACTGCAGTTTTAAAACTGCAGTTAAAACAACCATGGTTGTTTCTTGGAAAGGACAATGAAGTAATATTGGTGAGTATCCTTACTTTTCTATCTGTATACCAAAACAAGAATGTGTGGCCATAGAGAGTTTTATATGATTACAAATTTGTTATTATTTTCATAGGAAACGAAACCAATTCTCTTAGGAGATAGAAAGTACCCGCTTCCTCAGTGATGATATGAATGTTGTAATTATTAAATCTGTTAGTAAAGCTGTGAATTCATTGGTTTTACACTTATGTATTCCAATAGAAAAGCAACTACTTTGAAGAATCATTTCACAGAAGTAAATTATGAATTTTTGAAGGAAAAGCTCGTCAGTGTAATTATATTATTCATGCAGACAAGTTGTTAAATGTGTACTGCTGCAAAATTTCAAAGATAAAACATCTTATTTATGTAAACCATTTTGTCAGTTGAGGCTCTAGTTAGTTTAAAATAAATTAATTAGCTATTTGTATAACTTATATAATTAGGAAGTACTTTATGTAAAGTATTCTTTGGAATCAAGACAAAAATTGTAAATATACATTTTGTAATATAAAACTTTTTCCAGTATTTTATTTGTAATTTAACATTCTCTTGGATTTGTTATTAAATTTGTAAATATGAATTAATGTAATCATTTTGGGAAATATATGACAAAGTTTTTTATGTATATCTCTTGGTATTTATTATTTCACTCCTTGAATTACCTCTGCGTAATTTTAAATATAATATGAAAGGTGCATTTCCTGTTGGAAAAGAGTAGCATTAATGTTGGCAAAGAGTAATTACTTTGCTGGCCCAATGTAGGGCCAACGAAGTTACAGTTGGGCCTCTGTTGGCTGGTGTTGGTTGGCCCAACGTTGGGGAATGGTGGGTTGGCAAACGGTGAGGCGGAGTGCCATTCCATACCGTTGGCCAACTGTGGACAACAACGGTTTGACAACGTTGGCCCAACGATGTCGTGTTATTTGGGAATTTTAGCTGTCTTAGAAAAAATAGCTAAGCGGCTGCTGATGGTTATGTTTTATAATAGAACACACTCCAAAAAACCATCAAAAATACTTACAAAGCGGCTATACGTATTTCGACTTCTGCAATGAAATGCGACAGGTTGGCATTTCATTGCCGACCTTAGCCTGACGATGACCTCGTAGAAGTCGAAATACGTATAGCCGCTATGTAAGTTTTTTTAATGTTTTTTTGGAGTGTGTTCTATTATTTAGCTGACTTATTGAGTTGTATTGACCGATTTTTGCTTACCTATGTTATTAATAATTGGTCTTCTTATCATATAATATTTGCTTTTTGATTGTCGTTCTAATGATTCCGATTCTATTCTTTCTGTTCCTTAAACGTTTGTACTTGCTGGTGCTTATTTGATCTTTCACATGCCCTCACATCACATATTTCTGTGGAAGCATGTTTATTCTTTCTTTAGGGAGCTAAGCAACCCTAGGAAAAGGCTCCAAAGGAATCCTTATAAACAAAACTTTCACTATACCATAAAATACCACTAAAAATAAATTCCCGCAAGTATTCATTTGATCATCAAAGTTCAGTTGTGTGTATAAGGTCATACGTTTTCAAATCCCTTCATGAGTCATCGATTAGGAAACTAAATACTCTTTCAAAGCAAACATTCTGTCAAAGGATTTATAATAGGAGTTACTCAATTAATTAATTTGGCGGAAATTATCCAGCAAACATGAAGTATGTAATCAATTAATATACGAGGTTTTGGATGATGTTCTGCTTTAGGCAATATTTGAAGTTAGGTTTGAAAATGCTCGAATTAAATTGTATTGTTTGACATGTTTTATGAAATTCTTAGTAACTCAGAAACTTGAGTATAATCCCACTTGTCATTCCTTTATCATATTCAAATTTTTTTGTTACTATCAGTGCATTACATTTTTACACAATAATTTTAAAAGCTCCAATTTTAAATTATTACCACCATCACCTATCATTTTTTGAATTTATGCCTGATTAGCAGAGCTAATTTTCTCCTCAAAAGTATCCATATCGATTTTCCCTAATCAGCTTCTGTCAAATGCTGTACACATTATCAAACGACATATGTACTTTGTATGTATGTAACATGAATTGTTTTTTACTTTCTCCATATACGAAGTATAGAGAAAGTATTGTTTTCATGTAAAAAATCGACTTCGAGATTTCAACGGAAATACATGTTTTGTGGTCCCTAGAATACGTTTTGACCATTTTCGGAATGATGTCTGTATGTATGTTTGGAGCTTATAATTAGCGCGGGCTTTATTGAGATGAAAATCACATTTACACAGAGGAATTTGATAGCACTTGAAGGGAAATCAGTTTTGGTGGAACTCCGGAGCACAAGACGCACACACCCTATCAGAACCACTGACGCGCACTGAATGGGCATGTCCACTCAGTCGGATAGGACCCTAAAAGACCTTCCGCGGGATTTACCGCTGGTTGCGCCCGGGCGCTGAGCCGTTCGCGGGAGCGAAGGGGACGCCACATGTGTGTATGTGTCTGTGTGTGTGTGTGTGTGCCTGTGGGCGCTCAAACGTAAAAACTATTAGTCGTATCAATACCAAACTATACCAATATAATGATACAATCTTTTTTTAATTATAATATCAAATTTCATAAGTTCATCATTACAATTTTTGATATGGTCCATATTTTCATGAAGTTCAAATAAAAAGTAATATCTCTGATTATGCTTTGAATTGAGAAAGTATATTTTGTGTCATGCTACAAGCTACTGTAATGGGTATGTTCATCACTAATTATTTAAGCAAAGTAAAAATTGTTATTGTTACATATTTTTTTTAATTAAAAATTTCATGATGCTTGTCTCATAATTTACTTTGAAATTGAGGTTGTTGCAATATTCACATCCCTTACACATTCTTATGAAGGAAGAAATTGATTCCTCACTTTAGGTATATGAGGCTTTGTTGGATGAATTAATACCTTCTCCAATATCTCTAGTAAGAGAAAAACGGAAGAAGAGAATGGATCTGCAGGTCTTTCTAAAGTTATTAAACTTCTCAGTTTAATTCCTACGATATTCCTAGAAATTTCCACTCCATGAGTAACTTACGTCATGCTTTGGAGATAACTATGAATTACTTGCAGCCTGGTGGCAAAGATAGTTTCAGGTTTTCATTGAAGGCTGTGGTTGTTTAAGAAACAGGGAGAGTAGAAGAAGCCCTCAAATTTGACAAATGACTGTAAGTTGATTGCATTTCCTTCAAAGTGAAATTTGAATCAAAAGGACAAAAAAATGATCAGGTTTTCTTCTTTCCATTGTTAATCTCCTAATATCAATACATCTTGCTATCCTTCTCAACATATTAAAATTAAATTTTATCATATAAAGAGGATAGATGTGTGGTAGATGTTAATATATCTATAGTTATTAGCGATAAATTCTTAATACAACTGATTCAATTAGATACCAATGATGGTTGAATATCCATATCTCCCAGGGCTTGCCCTATCCCCCAGGGAGATCCCTGGGAAAGCCCTGGGGTGGGTGGGTGTCCCTCCTACAAAAAGCCTTTCCTACCCCCAAGGCCTCCGCGGGACCCGCCCTTCCCTTAGGCCACTTCTTGGGGTGTGCCCTTCCTTCCTAGGTCCCGCCTTATATATAGGTCAGGCCTTCCCATGTCTCCCGACCCCCATGTTCTGTGTTTCCCCTTTTTCACCAGAAGTCTTTTATTTATTTATTAAGCAGGGGGGAGGTGAGGCCCGTTGGCCTCCTATTCCTTGCCCCAGATATCGTTATAAGTTTTACAGATATTTTACAAGTATATGTACAAAATATACCAAAATAACTATGTACATAAATAATTCAATTATATAAAAGTAATATTAATGAATAAAATAGCCCATTTTAAAATTGTTAATAAGGCGGACAGGTAAGATAGAAACTAATATACATATACTGTATAAAATATGAAAAATAAATAAATATTATCAATAAATATGGAATAAACACTGAATAGATACATTAAAATATAAGAAATTGGTACATAGTTATTTAAAGTGAAAATAATCTAAATAATATACGTAGTAAATGTCAGCGTAATTTTTCAATAGATGATTCAATAAATAGTCTAGTACTGAATTACATATTTGGGATGTGCTCTTCACAGTTTAACTTCACTTCATGAATTGCGGATTCTATTTCTCAAGTAAGTGTTTATTTAATTTTCTTCTGGCTAAAATTTATCCTGTCACTATCCTTGACGTTGACACTCGACAGCGTTCCCTAACGTAGAATCCGCAAGAAGTCCTCCAACGACGTGCTTCAAGGAAAATAATATCCATATTATTCATCTAAAAAATAAAACAGTCAATGACACATTCGCGGTTATCCCAGAACTTAAATCCTCTATCGCATGAGCGGTGTCTCCTCATAGCACAAAACTGTGTATACCCCATTATAATTTATTAACTCAAAGAGCAAAATCTTGACGCATTTAATGTTAGAGAATCACAATATTTTACAATTATATTTCTACTATTACAACCGATTTTATAAACAAGAATTTTAACTAAACACTCTCAATATTGGTACATGTATTAAACCAAAGTTAGGAAGGTCATCCTATAAAATCTATTGAAATAAATAATACCCGTATATTAGCGGAACAAATCAGAGCTACAGGTATTTGCTGTGGAAGATAATTATGTAAAATACATAAATATACAACACCGCAGATTTTCATGATGTATGACTTCTTTATAATTAATTTGTTTTTGCAGTATTTCACGAAAACAAAGTTAAATAGTCTAGGTTTCCTTTTCTCCATTGAGTAGTCCGCAATATACAAATTAACAATGCGATTTAAATACAATTAAATTGTGTTCAAAGAAGCGACGTTTGAATCTTAGATGGGGAAACCTTTGCAATAAGGTCAATAGGACACTGATAGCAGAAATTAATTGATGACTCATATATCATAAACTACATTGGATCCAACCATCCCACCTCATATATTTATCTGAATTCATCTATATTCAATTAAATAAAAAAATCTGTGGCGTTTGATAGAAGAGTGTTACGGATGACTAATAGGAAGCCATAGTTTCACTACAGACTTGTAAAAGAGTAATGCAAACAATCTATAGTAAAAATTAGTAGAACGTCGCAGATTGTTTACAAAGCCAAGACCTTGAACTCGTGAAAAGACCCTAAGGTGAAAATGGCACTAACCAGTAGCTACCACTGTTGAAGAAATCTTAAGAATGGAAGTAATTGAAATTTGAGGAAGAATCAACCTCGAGGTAATTCTTGAACATAAGGCTACACACTTGAGCTCTTCTAAGAAAATGGAAAAAATGAAAGCAAACTAATATAACTATATAGGAAAAATGTTATAGGTGATATTGGAGCTAAAAAGGAAAGAATGAAAGGAAAGCTCCTTGAAATAATGCCATCTGCTTTCACCACGCCGACTTTGTCCACCGTATTGATAAATCTAAGCACTCAACGCTCGAAGAATAATGAGTCACCCATCGCAGCAAATCTTTGTCGTCTATGTATTCATTATCGTATTTATGAATCGGGTATTATTGACTTTGATGATAAATACTCTAACTTCTCCTTGGTCGCAGATCTTTTTTCTTGCTTAAACCCTATTTGAAAATAAAATACGATGAAATCGGAGTATCAGAGAAAGTTTAAAATACAATCCAAAATTTATCTTAGAAAGTAGTACTGTCATTGAAATTATGAAACTTGTGCTCTAAAAGAGCAGAACTGATGATTGATTATCAAAGTGAAATCCATAACCAACCCAAACATTGTTAAGATAGTGAATTTTCTTTATACCTCTCAAGTTTGCTTAGAATCATTAAATTCATAAGAACAGTTTTAAAAGTAAAATTTAACAAACTACAAACTACTGCAAGGTTACAAATTTATTTAAAATTATGAAATCTCATAATGTTCTTGATAGTTACATTATTACATTTCTCATCTTTTTATAAAATCTCCGTATCGTGTTACCTTGCAAACTTAGTAGTTTAATTTCAAAAATTAAAATTAAGCCTTTAAAATTACTAACTGTTCATGAATATATTACGGAAAAGTGTTTCCATTACTGTGATAGAAAGGCAACCAATTATGTAAATGAAAACTTTTCTATATTCTTGACTGGGGAGATAGTAAATTATATTTACAGCTCCAAATAGGCGCTAGTTTTGACTTTCACATTCTATTCGAACACAGGTTTCTATGTTAATTGTTAGCTTTCGATTTCCTTTCACTTTTATGAAGCAATTTCAATAACTGTTTGCAATGCTTTCAATTGAATGATGGTTTCTACAACAGTTGCTACGGAAATTTTTCTTTCCAAAATATATTAACATCAATAACATCAGTATGTATGGAGAACACTCAGAAGTAGTCGAAACTTTTATGATGAATTAAAAATGAAAGAGTACTCCATTAGTTAGAAATTGTAAAATCTTAATCCTATTTAAGAATGAAAACGACTTATTATTGCAAAAATAAAACTAATATAAATTGAAAGAAAATCTATTGTGACGGACATACTTTAATATTGGAAACCTTTGATAAATGACAAAAAGGGGAATTTTTTCGCAATCAATCATACTGAAATAGGAATTATAATAAAATTGGAATACATTTTACTTATCGTATTCTTTGTTCCATCCATGTATGGAATATCTTTTATCAGCATATCAGAAATCCTAATATGCTCTGTCTTCCGAGTTTGAACCTGGAGAACAAAAACAGTAAGTAAAATATTAATTCGAAAACAACAAAATAATTTGTAAATCCAAATATTCATATTATCGTTCATACTTAAATAGAAGTACTTAAATAGAAGTAAATAGACTCAAATTATACTCAATGTATTCTGTATTCCATCCCTGGATCTCCCATAAGCATCGCTATTACTCTGCTCTACTGTGATGAAGTAATGTTCCGAGTGTGTTCCTAAAGAATAAAAAAAGTATATGAGATAGTAAATCAAACAAAAATCATTATGTAATTCATACGCATTCAATGCTCACTATGGACAATACTTAAAAAGGTATAGTAATAGCATTATATTTAAATTATAGGTTTTAATTATTTGACCCTTGAACAGAATGTCTTCTTTTTGCACCTCCCCGATCCTTCCTTACTCTTCCGTGAAGGATAAATATTACTAGCTTGATTGTAAAGCAAAATTAAAAAAATAGCAATTCCAAACAAAAAAACACTGTATCAATCCATAGATACACAAAATCGATCACACCTATATAGGAATAGAAATATCATTTGTTTTAAAGTATACTCATGATATTCTGTTTTCCATCCATGTATTTAATCTATTTCTGCAGCATCGTTACGTTTCTTCTCTGTATATACCCTTAGAACAAAATTTAATTATATTTTACCAAAACCAAATATTGAAATTGTCCGCAGATCATTTCTCTATCTTGACCCTAAATTGTTTGTCTCCTTACCTCTAAGTGTATCTGATGTTGATAAAGAATTAACTTTTTTTAAATTGCTTAAGGAATGGTTATTACAAAACAAAGAAGTGGAACATTTGTTAAAAAGGATGGAGTGAATTTCTTTATTTGGATCAATAAATAATACTTATGTTATTTTATTTGTATTGTGTGTGCTATGATTGCCTTTATTGTTCTGGAATTTTCTATATTTTTTCAATATTTATTTTTCTTATTGATTGTTCTTGTATCTATTTTAAGTTTTTGAAATGTTACTTGTTAAGAGCGGCACAGTGACTGTTTTCCTTTGCTGCTTTCTTTTTTCTGGACTGGAAGAGTCGGTTACCCCAAACAGGATGGTATCCTAGGGGAACCTATGTCCCTTGATTTAAATTTTATAATATTTACTGATGCTTATGTATATTTTGAGGAACAATAAATAAATAAAATAATACAAATGGATTTAAGTACTACGTAATGTCAAAATTCTATGAATGGGTGGCCATTATTATTATTATTATTATTCAAATTGGAGAATTTATTCAGCTATAGGTGGGATATACGGCTGCAGTGGGTTGGAAGAGATTTCGTTGATTCTAAATGGTAGTTTTGGAGCAAATTCATCGAATAAGATTTTGTCAGAGAGTAATACTTACTTTATCAAATTGAAAAGTTTCTGCTATTTCTCTATAAAATCACTTAGTTTAGAAATGCTTATCCTCGAACATAATTTTAATGTCTTCATGCCGAAGAATCCTAAAACTCAATGGGAGCTTTTTGAAGTTATAGCATCATTTTCTCTCTTTGAGATGACATCCATCGCTTAGTCTACCTTCGTATCTGGGAGATTTTGAAAAGCGAGCGTTGGGTCATTCTTCGAACCCTCCGTTTGCAACACTTGCATCGGTCTTTCTTACCATGGAGAATAAAAATGAATTGAGCGCTGATATTATTCACGAAATTACTCAACCAAGTCCGAAAATGATTTGCTTTTTGTTTGGCTTTGGATATGACTTGGAATCTGATAAAGTAAAAATGGAACCGTTTCTGGGATTGAAAACTCATAAAATTTCTCAGATCTGAATTTCCTAAGTAACGAATGTAAATGTATAGTGATATTTTGGAGTGAGACGAAGATGGCATGGAGCGAATAAGTGTATTTCAATTTATTCACGAATTGCCACTACAAAACATGGTGTGCTTTTTGATGGGTATTTCGAAAATGTTGTTTTCTCAGCGGCTGCTTCTTGTGATTTCATTTCTTGAACCCAAACAGTATGAATTTTTGAATAAACTAAACTTTCAATGTTAGATTCAAATAATTACAAAACTGCAAATAAAAAGAAATTTACTTTAACAAAATCTATTTAAAAATAAAAACATGCAAATATAAAACACAGACAAACTTGTTTGACTATGCTACATTGGAACAAAATGTACATGCTTTTCCATGGGAAATCATTTGCTGATATAGCACATGGTATTCATCATTCCTATGCACAAGAAAATAATAAAGATGTTACATGCAACAACTTCCAAGTTTGTATTTAAACTGTAATGAAACTTATTAAAGAACTTAAAAGCAGCAGCAAACAATTTCTGAATTAGTTTTAACTTTGTCCTCAACTTGGATAATTCAACACAAAGAGAATTTCTTAAAATCTGCAAGTTTTTTCAAAACAAATGAAAATACCAAGTTTGTCATGACTCTATTTTATAAGTGCATATGCAAAGAATATGCTTCGAATACTACAAAATTTCTCATGCTGGTAATGGCAACTTTACTAGATGTATGTTGTTTTCCCTATCCTTACTTTATGGATTCAAAGCATAAAATAACAAGTCGATATCAAAAATCGTTTAGCATCAATACAAACTTAAAAAAAGCCCTTACTTATCATCAAGACATCTCTAATTAAAAGTAATCACTTTTCAAGATACAGCAATAAAGAATGGGATTGATCAACTCACTTATGAAAATATCTCAGAAATCTATTTCTTTCTGACTATGGTGAAAAATGCATTAAATTTACAAAAAAACGACACTTGACTCAAATTCCAAGTAGCATCACTCCCTTATCTTTGTTTAAAATTTTTAGCATTTACTTAAAACCAAATGTTAATCAAAAAAATTTAAAAATCTTTGCTAACCGACTGAATTTATGAATAATTGTCTATTTGCATAAAATTTAGACTGAAATAATACCAATGCTTGAAGTGAAAACCAATTAACAACAAAATAAAGTTTGGATAGTAAACATGTTGAGGAATCTTTCATCTTAACTACAGTAAACAAAATTAAATTTCAATTAAAAACTTTCATCCAGACTTTCAATTGGCTTTAAAACAACAAACTTTTATGAAGATAAAAATATGAATTGAATTTTTTTAAACTTTAAACATTACAAATTCAAACTGCTGAAATCTAAATAAAACTTTGAATTCAATTGATCAACTTATTGTTTACTATCTTATATATATTCAAAGAATAACTATTTAATGTTGCTAATAATTTTGCGATTGATAGAAGCTTAACAAAGTCCTCTTTTCAAGAAGTTGGAATATATAGTCTCAATAATTGAAAGTATTATTTTTCCCAGGATACAACAAGTAATAATGTGCCTGATCATCTTGCTGGCAAGCATATCAAATCACCATATCATTATGGTGAGCAATAACAACTCACTTATGAAAATATCTCTACGAAAAATCTATTTCTTGAAAAAATGAAGCAAAAAATATTAAGGCAGAATTCGAGAAAGAAAATTGAAATTTCGGTGAAATTATCCGTTTTCGATGATTTTTTCGATCATATCTTGACAAAATCACGAAAACTAAGGAAAAATAGAAGAGAAAAATTGAAATTTTGGTGGAATTATCCGTTTTCGATAGTATTTTTGATGATATCTCGATAACATGCCAAATGTTAAGGCAAAATAGAGGAAAAAATTGAAATTTCGGTGAAATTATGCATTTTCGATTCTTTTTTCGATCTTATCTTTGCAAAATCACGAAAACTAAGGCGAAATAGGGGAAAAAATTTGAAACTAGGTTTAAATTATCCGTTTACGATGCTTTTTCAATCATATCATGGTAAAATCACGAAAAAATGGCAAAATTGAGGCAAAAAATTAAGATTTCGTTGAAATTATCCGTTTTCAATGCTTTTTTCGATCATATCCTGGCTTAATCACTGAAACGAAGGCAAAATAGAGGAATATAATTGAAAGTTCGGTGAAATTATCCGTTTTCGATGTTATTTTCGATCATATCTCTCAACATGCCAAATATTAAGGCAAAATAGAGGAAAAAAAATGAAATTTCGTAGAAATTATCCATTTTCGAAGCTTTTTCGATCATATCATGAAAGAATCACGAGAACGAAAGCCAAATAGATGAAAAAACAATAAAAATTTTGATGAAATTATCCGTTTTCGATGCATTTTCCGATCGTATCTTGGCAAAAACACAACAACTAAGGCAAAATAGAGGAAAGAAAATGAAATTTCGGATAAATTATCCGTTTTCGATGATTTTTTCGATCATATCTTGACAAAATCACGAAAACTAAGGAAAAATAGAAGAGAAAAATTGAAATTTTGGTGGAATTATCCGTTTTCGATAGTATTTTTGATGATATCTCGATAACATGCCAAATGTTAAGGCAAAATAGAGGAAAAAATTGAAATTTCGGTGAAATTATGCATTTTCGATTCTTTTTTCGATCATATCTTGGCAAAATCACGAAAACTAAGGCAAAATAGGGGAAAAAATTTGAAACTAGGTTTAAATTATCCGTTTACGATGCTTTTTCGATCATATCATGGTAAAATCGCGAAAAAATGGCAAAATTGAGGCAAAAAATTATGATTTCGTTGAAATTATCCGTTTTCAATGCTTTTTTCGATCATATCCTGGCTTAATCACTGAAACGAAGGCAAAATAGAGGAATATAATTGAAAGTTCGGTGAAATTATCCGTTTTCGATGTTATTTTCGATCATATCTCTCAACATGCCAAATATTAAGGCAAAATAGAGGAAAAAAAATGAAATTTCGTAGAAATTATCCATTTTCGAAGCTTTTTCGATCATATCATGAAAGAATCACGAGAACGAAAGCCAAATAGATGAAAAAACAATAAAAATTTTGATGAAATTATCCGTTTTCGATGCATTTTCCGATCGTATCTTGGCAAAAACACAACAACTAAGGCAAAATAGAGGAAAGAAAATGAAATTTCGGATAAATTATCCGTTTTCGATGATTTTTTCGATCATATCTTGACAAAATCACGAAAACTAAGGAAAAATAGAAGAGAAAAATTGAAATTTTGGTGGAATTATCCGTTTTCGATAGTATTTTTGATGATATCTCGATAACATGCCAAATGTTAAGGCAAAATAGAGGAAAAAATTGAAATTTCGGTGAAATTATGCATTTTCGATTCTTTTTTCGATCATATCTTGGCAAAATCACGAAAACTAAGGCAAAATAGGGGAAAAAATTTGAAACTAGGTTTAAATTATCCGTTTACGATGCTTTTTCGATCATATCATGGTAAAATCGCGAAAAAATGGCAAAATTGAGGCAAAAAATTAAGATTTCGTTGAAATTATCCGTTTTCAATGCTTTTTTCGATCATATCCTGGCTTAATCACTGAAACGAAGGCAAAATAGAGGAATATAATTGAAAGTTCGGTGAAATTATCCGTTTTCGATGTTATTTTCGATCATATCTCTCAACATGCCAAATATTAAGGCAAAATAGAGGAAAAAAAATGAAATTTCGTAGAAATTATCCATTTTCGAAGCTTTTTCGATCATATCATGAAAGAATCACGAGAACGAAAGCCAAATAGATGAAAAAACAATAAAAATTTTGATGAAATTATCCGTTTTCGATGCATTTTCCGATCGTATCTTGGCAAAAACACAACAACTAAGGCAAAATAGAGGAAAGAAAATGAAATTTCGGATAAATTATCCGTTTTCGATGATTTTTTCGATCATATCTTGACAAAATCACGAAAACTAAGGAAAAATAGAAGAGAAAAATTGAAATTTTGGTGATATTATCCGTTTTCGATAGTATTTTTGATGATATCTCGATAACATGCCAAATGTTAAGGCAAAATAGAGGAAAAAATTGAAATTTCGGTGAAATTATGCATTTTCGATTCTTTTTTCGATCATATCTTGGCAAAATCACGAAAACTAAGGCAAAATAGGGGAAAAAATTTGAAACTAGGTTTAAATTATCCGTTTACGATGCTTTTTCGATCATATCATGGTAAAATCGCGAAAAAATGGCAAAATTGAAGCAAAAAATTAAGATTTCGTTGAAATTATCCGTTTTCAATGCTTTTTTCGATCATATCCTGGCTTAATCACTGAAACGAAGGCAAAATAGAGGAATATAATTGAAAGTTCGGTAAAATTATCCGTTTTCGATGTTATTTTCGATCATATCTCTCAACATGCCAAATATTAAGGCAAAATAGAGGAAAAAAAATAAATTTCGGATAAATTATCCGTTTTCGACGCTTTTTTCGTTCAGATCTAGATAATTTGCCGAAAATTTAGGATAAATAGATGGAAAAAAATTGAATTTTCTGTAAAATTGTCCGTTTTCGATGCTTTTTTAGATCATATCTTGGGAAAATCACGACAACTAAGGCAAAACAGGCCGGTAAAATTGAAATTTCGGTGATATTATGCGTTTTTGATGCTTTTTTCAATCATATTTTGGCATGATCACGAAAATTAAGAAAAGATTGAGGAAAAAAATACAAATTTCGGCGAAATTATCCGTTTTTGATGCTTTTTTCGATCATATATCATTAACGTGCCGAAAATTAAGGCAAAATAAAGGAAGAAAATACATTTTTCGGCGAAATTCTCCGTTTTTGATGCTTTTTTCGATCATATTATGGCAAAATCACGATAACTAAGGAAAAATAGTGGAAAAAAAATAAATTTCGGATAAATTATCCGTTTCGAACCTTTTTCCGATCGTATCATGGGAAAACAACGAAAACTGAGGCAAATGTGAGGAAAAGAAAATTGAAATTTCGGATAAATTATCCGTTTCGAACCTTTTTCCGATCGTATCTTGGGAAAATAACGAAAACTGAGGCAAATTTGAGGAAAAGACAATTGAAATTTCGGTGAAATTATCCGTTTCGAACTTTTTTCCGATCGTATCTTGGCAAAAACACAACAACTAAGGCAAAATAGAGGAAAGAAAATGAAATTTCGGATAAATTATCCGTTTCGAACCTTTTTCCGATCGTATCTTGGGAAAATCACGAAAACTGAGGCAAATTTGAGGAAAAGAAAATTAAAATTTTGGTGAAATTATCCGTTTTCGATGCATTTTTCGATCATATCTTGGCAAAATCACAAAAACTAAGGCAAAATAGAGGAAAAAAAATAAATTTCGGATAAATTATCCGTTTCGAACCTTTTTCCGATCGTATCTTGGGAAAACAACGAAAACTGAGGCAAATTTGAGGAAAAGAAAATTGAAATTTCGGTGAAATTATCCGTTTCGAACTTTTTTCCGATCGTATCTTGGAAAAATCACAACAACTAAGGCAAAATAGAGGAAATAAAATGAAATTTCGGATAAATTATCCGTTTCGAACCTTTTTCCGATCGTATCTTGGGAAAATCACGAAAACTGAGGCAAATTTGAGGAAAAGAAAATTAAAATTTTGGTGAAATTATCCATTTTCGATGCATTTTTCGATCATATCTTGGCAAAATCACAAAAACTAAGGCAAAATAGAGGAAAAAAAATAAATTTCGGATAAATTATCCGTTTCGAACCTTTTTCCGATCGTATCTTGGGAAAACAACGAAAACTGAGGCAAATTTGAGGAAAAGAAAATTGAAATTTCGGTGAAATTATCCGTTTCGAACTTTTTTCCGATCGTATCTTGGAAAAATCACAACAACTAAGGCAAAATAGAGGAAATAAAATGAAATTTCGGATAAATTATCCGTTTCGAACCTTTTTCCGATCGTATCTTGGGAAAATCACGAAAACTGAGGCAAATTTGAGGAAAAGAAAATTAAAATTTTGGTGAAATTATCCATTTTCGATGCATTTTTCGATCATATCTTGGCAAAATCACAAAAACTAAGGCAAAATAGAGGAAAAAAAATAAATTTCGGATAAATTATCCGTTTCGAACCTTTTTCCGATCGTATCTTGGGAAAATAACGAAAACTGAGGCAAATTTGAGGAAAAGAAAATTGAAATTTCGGTGAAATTATCCGTTTCGAACTTTTTTCCGATCGTATCTTGGCAAAAACACAACAACTAAGGCAAAATAGAGGAAAGAAAATGAAATTTCGGATAAATTATCCGTTTCGAACCTTTTTCCGATCGTATCTTGGGAAAATCACGAAAACTGAGGCAAATTTGAGGAAAAGAAAATTAAAATTTTGGTGAAATTATCCGTTTTCGATGCATTTTTCGATCATATCTTGGCAAAATCACAAAAACTAAGGCAAAATAGAGGAAAAAAAATAAATTTCGGATAAATTATCCGTTTCGAACCTTTTTCCGATCGTATCTTGGGAAAATAACGAAAACTGAGGCAAATTTGAGGAAAAGAAAATTGAAATTTCGGTGAAATTATCCGTTTCGAACTTTTTTCCGATCGTATCTTGGCAAAAACACAACAACTAAGGCAAAATAGAGGAAAGAAAATGAAATTTCGGATAAATTATCCGTTTCGAACCTTTTTCCGATCGTATCTTGGGAAAATCACGAAAACTGAGGCAAATTTGAGGAAAAGAAAATTAAAATTTTGGTGAAATTATCCGTTTTCGATGCATTTTTCGATCATATCTTGGCAAAATCACAAAAACTAAGGCAAAATAGAGGAAAAAAAATAAATTTCGGATAAATTATCCGTTTCGAACCTTTTTCCGATCGTATCTTGGGAAAACAACGAAAACTGAGGCAAATTTGAGGAAAAGAAAATTGAAATTTCGGTGAAATTATCCGTTTCGAACTTTTTTCCGATCGTATCTTGGAAAAATCACAACAACTAAGGCAAAATAGAGGAAATAAAATGAAATTTCGGATAAATTATCCGTTTCGAACCTTTTTCCGATCGTATCTTGGGAAAATCACGAAAACTGAGGCAAATTTGAGGAAAAGAAAATTAAAATTTTGGTGAAATTATCCGTTTTCGATGCGTTTTTCGATCATATCTTGGCAAAATCACGAAAACTGAGGCAAATTAGAGAAAAAGAAAATTGAAATTTCAGTGACATTATCCGTTTTCGATGCTTTTTTCGATCATATCTTGAAAAAATCACGAGAACTCAAGCCAAATAGATGAAAAAAATTGAAATTTCGATAAAATTATCAGTTTTCGATGCTTTTTTCCATCATATCATGGCAAAATAAGGAATACTAAGGCAAAATAGTGGAAAAAATTGAAATTTCGGTGAAATTAACCGTTTTTGATGCTTTTTTTGATAATATCAATGGAAGAATCACGAAAACTACGGCAGAATAGATGAAAAACATGAAATTTCGGTAAAATTATCCGTTTTCGATGCTTTTATCGTTCAGATCTAGATAATTTGCCGAAAATTAAGGATAAATAGATGGAAGAAATTGAATTTTCTGTAAAATTGTCCGTTTTTGATGCTTTTTTTGATAATATCTGTGGAAGAATAACAAAAAATAAGGCAAAATAGAGGAAACAATTTGAAATTTCGGTGAAATTATCCGTTTTCAATGCTGTTTTCGATCATAACTTTGCAAAATCACGAAAACTACGACAGAATAGAGGAAAAAAATGAAATTTCGGATATATTATCCGTTTTCGAAGCTTTTTTCGATCATATCTTGGTAAAATCACGAAAACTAAGGAAAAATAGGGGGATAAAATTGAATTTTCGGCGATATTATCCGTTTTCGACGATTTTTTCGATCATATATCGATAACGTGCCGAAAATTAAGGCAAAAGAAAGGAAAAAAATTTAAATTTCGGTGAAATTATCCATTTTCGATCATATCATGAAACATTCACGAGAACGAAAGCCAAATAGATGAAGAAACAATTAAAATTTTGGCGAAATTATCCGTTTTCGATGCATTTTTCGATCATATCTTGGCAAAATCACAAAAACTAAGGCAAAATAGAGGAAAAAAAATAAATTTCGGATAAATCATCCGTTTCGAACCTTTTTCCGATCGTATCTTGGCAAAATCACGAAAACTGAGGCAAATTAGAGAAAAAGAAAATTGAAATTTTGGTGAAATTATCCGTTTTCGATGCTTTTTTCGATCATATCTTGGCAAAATCACGAAAACTGAGGCAAATTAGAGAAAAAGAAAATTGAAATTTCGATAAAATTATCCGTTTTCGATGCTTTTTTCCATCATATCATGGCAAAATAAGGAATACTAAGGCAAAATAATGGAAAAAATTGAAATTTCGGTGAAATTAACCGTTCTTGATGCTTTTTTTGATAATATCAATGGAAGAATCACGAAAAATAAGGCAAAATAGAGGAAAAAATTTGAAATTTCGGTGAAATTATCCGTTTTCAATGCAGATTTCGATCATATCTTGGTAAAATCACGAAAACTACGGCAGAATAGAGGAAAAAAAATAAATTTCGGATAAATTATCCGTTTTCGATGCTTTTTTCGTTCAGATCTAGATAATTTGCCGAAAATTTAGGATAAATAGATGGAAAAAAATTGAATTTTCTGTAAAATTGTCCGTTTTCGATGCTTTTTTAGATCATATCTTGGGAAAATCACGACAACTAAGGCAAAACAGGCCGGTAAATTGAAATTTCGGTGATATTATGCGTTTTTGATGCTTTTTTCAATCATATTTTGGCATGATCACGAAAATTAAGAAAAGATTGAGGAAAAAAATACAAATTTCGGCGAAATTATCCGTTTTTGATGCTTTTTTCGATCGTATATCATTAACGTGCCGAAAATTAAGGCAAAATAAAGGAAGAAAATACATTTTTCGGCGAAATTATCCGTTTTTGATGCTTTTTTCGATCATATTATGGCAAAATCACGATAACTAAGGGAAAATAGTGGAAAAAAAATAAATTTCGGATAAATTATCCGTTTCGAACCTTTTTCCGATCGTATCTTGGGAAAACAACGAAAACTGAGGCAAATTTGAGGAAAAGAAAATTGAAATTTCGGTGAAATTATCCGTTTCGAACTTTTTTCCGATCGTATCTTGGCAAAATCACAAAAACTAAGGCAAAATAGAGGAAAAAAAATAAATTTCGGATAAATTATCCGTTTCGAACCTTTTTCCGATCGTATCTTGGGAAAATAACGAAAACTGAGGCAAATTTGAGGAAAAGAAAATTGAAATTTCGGTGAAATTATCCGTTTCGAACTTTTTTCCGATCGTATCTTGGCAAAAACACAACAACTAAGGCAAAATAGAGGCAAGAAAATGAAATTTCGGATAAATTATCCGTTTCGAACCTTTTTCCGATCGTATCTTGGGAAAATCACGAAAACTGAGGCAAATTTGAGGAAAAGAAAATTAAAATTTTGGTGAAATTATCCGTTTTCGATGCATTTTTCGATCATATCTTGGCAAAATCACAAAAACTAAGGCAAAATAGAGGAAAAAAAATAAATTCCGGATAAATTATCCGTTTCGAACCTTTTTCCGATCGTATCTTGGGAAAACAACGAAAACTGAGGCAAATTTGAGGAAAAGAAAATTGAAATTTCGGTGAAATTATCCGTTTCGAACTTTTTTCCGATCGTATCTTGGAAAAATCACAACAACTAAGGCAAAATAGTGGAAATAAAATGAAATTTCGGATAAATTATCCGTTTCGAACCTTTTTCCGATCGTATCTTGGGAAAATCACGAAAACTGAGGCAAATTTGAGGAAAAGAAAATTAAAATTTTGGTGAAATTATCCGTTTTCGATGCATTTTTCGATCATATCTTGGCAAAATCACAAAAACTAAGGCAAAATAGAGGAAAAAAAATAAATTTCGGATAAATTATCCGTTTCGAACCTTTTTCCGATCGTATCTTGGGAAAATAACGAAAACTGAGGCAAATTTGAGGAAAAGAAAATTGAAATTTCGGTGAAATTATCCGTTTCGAACTTTTTTCCGATCGTATCTTGGCAAAAACACAACAACTAAGGCAAAATAGAGGAAAGAAAATGAAATTTCGGATAAATTATCCGTTTCGAACCTTTTTCCGATCGTATCTTGGGAAAATCACGAAAACTGAGGCAAATTTGAGGAAAAGAAAATTAAAATTTTGGTGAAATTATCCGTTTTCGATGCATTTTTCGATCATATCTTGGCAAAATCACAAAAACTAAGGCAAAATAGAGGAAAAAAAATAAATTTCGGATAAATTATCCGTTTCGAACCTTTTTCCGATCGTATCTTGTGTAAATAACGAAAACTGAGGCAAATTTGAGGAAAAGAAAATTGAAATTTCGGTGAAATTATCCGTTTCGAACTTTTTTCCGATCGTATCTTGGCAAAAACACAACAACTAAGGCAAAATAGAGGAAAGAAATTGAAATTTCGGATAAATTATCCGTTTCGAACCTTTTTCCGATCGTATCTTGGGAAAATCACGAAAACTGAGGCAAATTTGAGGAAAAGAAAATTAAAATTTTGGTGAAATTATCCGTTTTCGTTGCATTTTTCGATCATATCTTGGCAAAATCACAAAAACTAAGGCAAAATAGAGGAAAAAAAATAAATTTCGGATAAATTATCCGTTTCGAACCTTTTTCCGATCGTATCTTGGGAAAATAACGAAAACTGAGGCAAATTTGAGGAAAAGAAAATTGAAATTTCGGTGAAATTATCCGTTTCGAACTTTTTTCCGATCGTATCTTGGCAAAAACACAACAACTAAGGCAAAATAGAGGAAAGAAATTGAAATTTCGGATAAATTATCCGTTTCGAACCTTTTTCCGATCGTATCTTGGGAAAATCACGAAAACTGAGGCAAATTTGAGGAAAAGAAAATTAAAATTTTGGTGAAATTATCCGTTTTCGTTGCATTTTTCGATCATATCTTGGCAAAATCACAAAAACTAAGGCAAAATAATGGAAAAAAAATAAATTTCGGATAAATTATCCGTTTCGAACCTTTTTACGATCGTATCTTGGGAAAATCACGAAAACTGAGGCAAATTTGAGGAAAAGAAAATTAAAATTTTGGTGAAATTATCCGTTTTCGATGCGTTTTTCGATCATATCTTGGCAAAATCACGAAAACTGAGGCAAATTAGAGAAAAAGAGAATTTTAATTTCAGTGACATTATCCGTTTTCGATGCTTTTTTCGATCATATCTTGAAAAAATCACGAGAACTCAAGCCAAATAGATGAAAAAAATTGAAATTTCGATAAAATTATTAGTTTTCGATGCTTTTTTCCATCATATCATGGCAAAATAAGGAATACTAAGACAAAATAGTGGAAAAAATTGAAATTTCGGTGAAATTAACCGTTTTTGATGCTTTTTTTGATAATATCAATGGAAGAATCACGAAAACTACGGCAGAATAGAGGAAAAACATGAAATTTCGGTAAAATTATCCGTTTTCGATGCTTTTATCGTTCAGATCTAGATAATTTGCCGAAAATTAAGGATAAATAGATGGAAGAAATTGAATTTTCTGTAAAATTGTCCGTTTTTGATGCTTTTTATGATAATATCTATGGAAGAATAACAAAAAATAAGGCAAAATAGAGGAAACAATTTGAAATTTCGGTGAAATTATCCGTTTTCAATGCTGTTTTCGATCATAACTTTGCAAAATCACGAAAACTACGACAGAATAGAGGAAAAAAATGAAATTTCGGATATATTATCCGTTTTCGAAGCTTTTTTCGATCATATCTTGGTAAAATCACGAAAACTAAGGAAAAATAGGGGGATAAAATTGAATTTTCGGCGATATTATCCGTTTTCGACGATTTTTTCGATCATATATCGATAACGTGCCGAAAATTAAGGCAAAAGAAAGGAAAAAAATTTAAATTTCGGTGAAATTATCCATTTTCGATCATATCATGAAACATTCACGAGAACGAAAGCCAAATAGATGAAGAAACAATTAAAATTTTGGGGAAATTATCCGTTTTTGATGCTTTTTTCGATCATATCTTGGCAAAATCACGATAACTAAGGAAAAATAGTGGAAAAAAAATAAATTTCGGATAAATTATCCGTTTCGAACCTTTTTCCGATCGTATCTTGGGAAAACAACGAAAACTGAGGCAAATTTGAGGAAAAGAAAATTGAAATTTCGGTGAAATTATCCGTTTCGAACTTTTTTCCGATCGTATCTTGGCAAAATCACAAAAACTAAGGCAAAATAGAGGAAAAAAAATAAATTTCGGATAAATTATCCGTTTCGAACCTTTTTCCGATCGTATCTTGGGAAAATAACGAAAACTGAGGCAAATTTGAGGAAAAGAAAATTGAAATTTCGGTGAAATTATCCGTTTCGAACTTTTTTCCGATCGTATCTTGGCAAAAACACAACAACTAAGGCAAAATAGAGGAAAGAAAATGAAATTTCGGATAAATTATCCGTTTCGAACCTTTTTCCGATCGTATCTTGGGAAAATCACGAAAACTGAGGCAAATTTGAGGAAAAGAAAATTAAAATTTTGGTGAAATTATCCGTTTTCGATGCATTTTTCGATCATATCTTGGCAAAATCACAAAAACTAAGGCAAAATAGAGGAAAAAAAAATAAATTTCGGATAAATTATCCGTTTCGAACCTTTTTCCGATCGTATCTTGGGAAAACAACGAAAACTGAGGCAAATTTGAGGAAAAGAAAATTGAAATTTCGGTGAAATTATCCGTTTCGAACTTTTTTCCGATCGTATCTTGGAAAAATCACAACAACTAAGGCAAAATAGAGGAAATAAAATGAAATTTCGGATAAATTATCCGTTTCGAACCTTTTTCCGATCGTATCTTGGGAAAATCACGAAAACTGAGGCAAATTTGAGGAAAAGAAAATTAAAATTTTGGTGAAATTATCCGTTTTCGATGCATTTTTCGATCATATCTTGGCAAAATCACAAAAACTAAGGCAAAATAGAGGAAAAAAAATAAATTCCGGATAAATTATCTGTTTCGAACCTTTTTCCGATCGTATCTTGGGAAAATCACGAAAACTGAGGCAAATTTGAGGAAAAGAAAATTAAAATTTTGGTGAAATTATCCGTTTTCGATGCATTTTTCGATCATATCTTGGCAAAATCACAAAAACTAAGGCAAAATAGAGGAAAAAAAATAAATTTCGGATAAATTATCCGTTTCGAACCTTTTTCCGATCGTATCTTGGGAAAACAACGAAAACTGAGGCAAATTTGAGGAAAAGAAAATTGAAATTTCGGTGAAATTATCCGTTTCGAACTTTTTTCCGATCGTATCTTGGAAAAATCACAATAACTAAGGCAAAATAGAGGAAATAAAATGAAATTTCGGATAAATTATCCGTTTCGAACCTTTTTCCGATCGTATCTTGGGAAAATCACGAAAACTGAGGCAAATTTGAGGAAAAGAAAATTAAAATTTTGGTGAAATTATCCGTTTTCGATGCGTTTTTCGATCATATCTTGGCAAAATCACGAAAACTGAGGCAAATTAGAGAAAAAGAGAATTGAAATTTCAGTGACATTATCCGTTTTCGATGCTTTTTTCGATCATATCTTGAAAAAATCACGAGAACTCAAGCCAAATAGATGAAAAAAATTGAAATTTCGATAAAATTATCAGTTTTCGATGCTTTTTTCCATCATATCATGGCAAAATAAGGAATACTAAGGCAAAATAGTGGAAAAAATTGAAATTTCGGTGAAATTAACCGTTTTTGATGCTTTTTTTGATAATATCAATGGAAGAATCACGAAAACTACGGCAGAATAGAGGAAAAACATGAAATTTCGGTAAAATTATCCGTTTTCGATGCTTTTATCGTTCAGATCTAGATAATTTGCCGAAAATTAAGGATAAATAGATGGAAGAAATTGAATTTTCTGTAAAATTGTCCGTTTTTGATGCTTTTTTTGATAATATCTATGGAAGAATAACAAAAAATAAGGCAAAATAGAGGAAACAATTTGAAATTTCGGTGAAATTATCCGTTTTCAATGCTGTTTTCGATCATAACTTTGCAAAATCACGAAAACTACGACAGAATAGAGGAAAAAAATGAAATTTCGGATATATTATCCGTTTTCGAAGCTGTTTTCGATCATATCTTGGTAAAATCACGAAAACAAAGGAAAAATAGGGGGATAAAATTGAATTTTCGGCGATATTATCCGTTTTCGACGATTTTTTCGATCATATATCGATAACGTGCCGAAAATTAAGGCAAAAGAAAGGAAAAAAATTTAAATTTCGGTGAAATTATCCATTTTCGATCATATCATGAAACATTCACGAGAACGAAAGCCAAATAGATGAAGAAACAATTAAAATTTTGGTGAAATTATCCGTTTTCGATGCATTTTTCGATCATATCTTGGCAAAATCACAAAAACTAAGGCAAAATAGAGGAAAAAAAATAAATTTCGGATAAATCATCCGTTTCGAACCTTTTTCCGATCGTATCTTGGCAAAATCACGAAAACTGAGGCAAATTAGAGAAAAAGAAAATTGAAATTTTGGTGAAATTATCCGTTTTCGATGCTTTTTTCGATCATATCTTGGCAAAATCACGAAAACTGAGGCAAATTAGAGAAAAAGAAAATTGAAATTTCGATAAAATTATCCGTTTTCGATGCTTTTTTCCATCATATCATGGCAAAATAAGGAATACTAAGGCAAAATAATGGAAAAAATTGAAATTTCGGTGAAATTAACCGTTCTTGATGCTTTTTTTGATAATATCAATGGAAGAATCACGAAAAATAAGGCAAAATAGAGGAAAAAATTTGAAATTTCGGTGAAATTATCCGTTTTCAATGCAGTTTTCGATCATATCTTGGTAAAATCACGAAAACTACGGCAGAATAGAGGAAAAACATGAAATTTCGGTAAAATTATCCGTTTTCGATGCTTTTTTCGTTCAGATCTAGATAATTTGCCGAAAATTTAGGATAAATAGATGGAAAAAAATTGAATTTTCTGTAAAATTGTCCGTTTTCGATGCTTTTTTAGATCATATCTTGGGAAAATCACGACAACTAAGGCAAAACAGGCCGGTAAAATTGAAATTTCGGTGATATTATGCGTTTTTGATGCTTTTTTCAATCATATTTTGGCATGATCACGAAAATTAAGAAAAGATTGAGGAAAAAAATACAAATTTCGGCGAAATTATCCGTTTTTGATGCTATTTTCGATCATATATCATTAACGTGCCGAAAATTAAGGCAAAATAAAGGAAGAAAATACATTTTTCGGCGAAATTATCCGTTTTTGATGCTTTTTTCGATCATATTATGGCAAAATCACGATAACTAAGGAAAAATAGTGGAAAAAAAATAAATTTCGGATAAATTATCCGTTTCGAACCTTTTTCCGATCGTATCTTGGGAAAACAACGAAAACTGAGGCAAATTTGAGGAAAAGAAAATTGAAATTTCGGTGAAATTATCCGTTTCGAACTTTTTTCCGATCGTATCTTGGCAAAATCACAAAAACTAAGGCAAAATAGAGGAAAAAAAATAAATTTCGGATAAATTATCCGTTTCGAACCTTTTTCCGATCGTATCTTGGGAAAATAACGAAAACTGAGGCAAAGTTGAGGAAAAGAAAATTGAAATTTCGGTGAAATTATCCGTTTCGAACTTTTTTCCGATCGTATCTTGGCAAAAACACAACAACTAAGGCAAAATAGAGGAAAGAAAATGAAATTTCGGATAAATTATCCGTTTCGAACCTTTTTCCGATCGTATCTTGGGAAAATCACGAAAACTGAGGCAAATTTGAGGAAAAGAAAATTAAAATTTTGGTGAAATTATCCGTTTTCGATGCATTTTTCGATCATATCTTGGCAAAATCACAAAAACTAAGGCAAAATAGAGGAAAAAAAATAAATTTCGGATAAATTATCCGTTTCGAACCTTTTTCCGATCGTATCTTGGGAAAATAACGAAAACTGAGGCAAATTTGAGGAAAAGAAAATTGAAATTTCGGTGAAATTATCCGTTTCGAACTTTTTTCCGATCGTATCTTGGCAAAAACACAACAACTAAGGCAAAATAGAGGAAAGAAAATGAATTTTCGGATAAATTATCCGTTTCGAACCTTTTTCCGATCGTATCTTGGGAAAATCACGAAAACTGAGGCAAATTTGAGGAAAAGAAAATTAAAATTTTGGTGAAATTATCCGTTTTCGATGCATTTTTCGATCATATCTTGGCAAAATCACAAAAACTAAGGCAAAATAGAGGAAAAAAAATAAATTTCGGATAAATTATCCGTTTCGAACCTTTTTCCGATCGTATCTTGGGAAAACAACGAAAACTGAGGCAAATTTGAGGAAAAGAAAATTGAAATTTCGGTGAAATTATCCGTTTTCAATGCTGTTTTCGATCATAACTTTGCAAAATCACGAAAACTACGACAGAATAGAGGAAAAAAATGAAATTTCGGATATATTATCCGTTTTCGAAGCTTTTTTCGATCATATCTTGGTAAAATCACGAAAACTAAGGAAAAATAGGGGGATAAAATTGAATTTTCGGCGATATTATCCGTTTTCGACGATTTTTTCGATCATATATCGATAACGTGCCGAAAATTAAGGCAAAAGAAAGGAAAAAAATTTAAATTTCGGTGAAATTATCCATTTTCGATCATATCATGAAACATTCACGAGAACGAAAGCCAAATAGATGAAGAAACAATTAAAATTTTGGGGAAATTATCCGTTTTTGATGCTTTTTTCGATCATATCTTGGCAAAATCACGATAACTAAGGAAAAATAGTGGAAAAAAAATAAATTTCGGATAAATTATCCGTTTCGAACCTTTTTCCGATCGTATCTTGGGAAAACAACGAAAACTGAGGCAAATTTGAGGAAAAGAAAATTGAAATTTCGGTGAAATTATCCGTTTCGAACTTTTTTCCGATCGTATCTTGGCAAAATCACAAAAACTAAGGCAAAATAGAGGAAAAAAAATAAATTTCGGATAAATTATCCGTTTCGAACCTTTTTCCGATCGTATCTTGGGAAAATAACGAAAACTGAGGCAAATTTGAGGAAAAGAAAATTGAAATTTCGGTGAAATTATCCGTTTCGAACTTTTTTCCGATCGTATCTTGGCAAAAACACAACAACTAAGGCAAAATAGAGGAAAGAAAATGAAATTTCGGATAAATTATCCGTTTCGAACCTTTTTCCGATCGTATCTTGGGAAAATCACGAAAACTGAGGCAAATTTGAGGAAAAGAAAATTAAAATTTTGGTGAAATTATCCGTTTTCGATGCATTTTTCGATCATATCTTGGCAAAATCACAAAAACTAAGGCAAAATAGAGGAAAAAAAAATAAATTTCGGATAAATTATCCGTTTCGAACCTTTTTCCGATCGTATCTTGGGAAAACAACGAAAACTGAGGCAAATTTGAGGAAAAGAAAATTGAAATTTCGGTGAAATTATCCGTTTCGAACTTTTTTCCGATCGTATCTTGGAAAAATCACAACAACTAAGGCAAAATAGAGGAAATAAAATGAAATTTCGGATAAATTATCCGTTTCGAACCTTTTTCCGATCGTATCTTGGGAAAATCACGAAAACTGAGGCAAATTTGAGGAAAAGAAAATTAAAATTTTGGTGAAATTATCCGTTTTCGATGCATTTTTCGATCATATCTTGGCAAAATCACAAAAACTAAGGCAAAATAGAGGAAAAAAAATAAATTCCGGATAAATTATCTGTTTCGAACCTTTTTCCGATCGTATCTTGGGAAAATCACGAAAACTGAGGCAAATTTGAGGAAAAGAAAATTAAAATTTTGGTGAAATTATCCGTTTTCGATGCATTTTTCGATCATATCTTGGCAAAATCACAAAAACTAAGGCAAAATAGAGGAAAAAAAATAAATTTCGGATAAATTATCCGTTTCGAACCTTTTTCCGATCGTATCTTGGGAAAACAACGAAAACTGAGGCAAATTTGAGGAAAAGAAAATTGAAATTTCGGTGAAATTATCCGTTTCGAACTTTTTTCCGATCGTATCTTGGAAAAATCACAATAACTAAGGCAAAATAGAGGAAATAAAATGAAATTTCGGATAAATTATCCGTTTCGAACCTTTTTCCGATCGTATCTTGGGAAAATCACGAAAACTGAGGCAAATTTGAGGAAAAGAAAATTAAAATTTTGGTGAAATTATCCGTTTTCGATGCGTTTTTCGATCATATCTTGGCAAAATCACGAAAACTGAGGCAAATTAGAGAAAAAGAGAATTGAAATTTCAGTGACATTATCCGTTTTCGATGCTTTTTTCGATCATATCTTGAAAAAATCACGAGAACTCAAGCCAAATAGATGAAAAAAATTGAAATTTCGATAAAATTATCAGTTTTCGATGCTTTTTTCCATCATATCATGGCAAAATAAGGAATACTAAGGCAAAATAGTGGAAAAAATTGAAATTTCGGTGAAATTAACCGTTTTTGATGCTTTTTTTGATAATATCAATGGAAGAATCACGAAAACTACGGCAGAATAGAGGAAAAACATGAAATTTCGGTAAAATTATCCGTTTTCGATGCTTTTATCGTTCAGATCTAGATAATTTGCCGAAAATTAAGGATAAATAGATGGAAGAAATTGAATTTTCTGTAAAATTGTCCGTTTTTGATGCTTTTTTTGATAATATCTATGGAAGAATAACAAAAAATAAGGCAAAATAGAGGAAACAATTTGAAATTTCGGTGAAATTATCCGTTTTCAATGCTGTTTTCGATCATAACTTTGCAAAATCACGAAAACTACGACAGAATAGAGGAAAAAAATGAAATTTCGGATATATTATCCGTTTTCGAAGCTGTTTTCGATCATATCTTGGTAAAATCACGAAAACTAAGGAAAAATAGGGGGATAAAATTGAATTTTCGGCGATATTATCCGTTTTCGACGATTTTTTCGATCATATATCGATAACGTGCCGAAAATTAAGGCAAAAGAAAGGAAAAAAATTTAAATTTCGGTGAAATTATCCATTTTCGATCATATCATGAAACATTCACGAGAACGAAAGCCAAATAGATGAAGAAACAATTAAAATTTTGGTGAAATTATCCGTTTTCGATGCATTTTTCGATCATATCTTGGCAAAATCACAAAAACTAAGGCAAAATAGAGGAAAAAAAATAAATTTCGGATAAATCATCCGTTTCGAACCTTTTTCCGATCGTATCTTGGCAAAATCACGAAAACTGAGGCAAATTAGAGAAAAAGAAAATTGAAATTTTGGTGAAATTATCCGTTTTCGATGCTTTTTTCGATCATATCTTGGCAAAATCACGAAAACTGAGGCAAATTAGAGAAAAAGAAAATTGAAATTTCGATAAAATTATCCGTTTTCGATGCTTTTTTCCATCATATCATGGCAAAATAAGGAATACTAAGGCAAAATAATGGAAAAAATTGAAATTTCGGTGAAATTAACCGTTCTTGATGCTTTTTTTGATAATATCAATGGAAGAATCACGAAAAATAAGGCAAAATAGAGGAAAAAATTTGAAATTTCGGTGAAATTATCCGTTTTCAATGCAGTTTTCGATCATATCTTGGTAAAATCACGAAAACTACGGCAGAATAGAGGAAAAACATGAAATTTCGGTAAAATTATCCGTTTTCGATGCTTTTTTCGTTCAGATCTAGATAATTTGCCGAAAATTTAGGATAAATAGATGGAAAAAAATTGAATTTTCTGTAAAATTGTCCGTTTTCGATGCTTTTTTAGATCATATCTTGGGAAAATCACGACAACTAAGGCAAAACAGGCCGGTAAAATTGAAATTTCGGTGATATTATGCGTTTTTGATGCTTTTTTCAATCATATTTTGGCATGATCACGAAAATTAAGAAAAGATTGAGGAAAAAAATACAAATTTCGGCGAAATTATCCGTTTTTGATGCTATTTTCGATCATATATCATTAACGTGCCGAAAATTAAGGCAAAATAAAGGAAGAAAATACATTTTTCGGCGAAATTATCCGTTTTTGATGCTTTTTTCGATCATATTATGGCAAAATCACGATAACTAAGGAAAAATAGTGGAAAAAAAATAAATTTCGGATAAATTATCCGTTTCGAACCTTTTTCCGATCGTATCTTGGGAAAACAACGAAAACTGAGGCAAATTTGAGGAAAAGAAAATTGAAATTTCGGTGAAATTATCCGTTTCGAACTTTTTTCCGATCGTATCTTGGCAAAATCACAAAAACTAAGGCAAAATAGAGGAAAAAAAATAAATTTCGGATAAATTATCCGTTTCGAACCTTTTTCCGATCGTATCTTGGGAAAATAACGAAAACTGAGGCAAAGTTGAGGAAAAGAAAATTGAAATTTCGGTGAAATTATCCGTTTCGAACTTTTTTCCGATCGTATCTTGGCAAAAACACAACAACTAAGGCAAAATAGAGGAAAGAAAATGAAATTTCGGATAAATTATCCGTTTCGAACCTTTTTCCGATCGTATCTTGGGAAAATCACGAAAACTGAGGCAAATTTGAGGAAAAGAAAATTAAAATTTTGGTGAAATTATCCGTTTTCGATGCATTTTTCGATCATATCTTGGCAAAATCACAAAAACTAAGGCAAAATAGAGGAAAAAAAATAAATTTCGGATAAATTATCCGTTTCGAACCTTTTTCCGATCGTATCTTGGGAAAATAACGAAAACTGAGGCAAATTTGAGGAAAAGAAAATTGAAATTTCGGTGAAATTATCCGTTTCGAACTTTTTTCCGATCGTATCTTGGCAAAAACACAACAACTAAGGCAAAATAGAGGAAAGAAAATGAATTTTCGGATAAATTATCCGTTTCGAACCTTTTTCCGATCGTATCTTGGGAAAATCACGAAAACTGAGGCAAATTTGAGGAAAAGAAAATTAAAATTTTGGTGAAATTATCCGTTTTCGATGCATTTTTCGATCATATCTTGGCAAAATCACAAAAACTAAGGCAAAATAGAGGAAAAAAAATAAATTTCGGATAAATTATCCGTTTCGAACCTTTTTCCGATCGTATCTTGGGAAAACAACGAAAACTGAGGCAAATTTGAGGAAAAGAAAATTGAAATTTCGGTGAAATTATCCGTTTCGAACTTTTTTCCGATCGTATCTTGGAAAAATCACAACAACTAAGGCAAAATAGAGGAAATAAAATGAAATTTCGGATAAATTATCCGTTTCGAACCTTTTTCCGATCGTATCTTGGGAAAATCACGAAAACTGAGGCAAATTTGAGGAAAAGAAAATTAAAATTTTGGTGAAATTATCCGTTTTCGATGCGTTTTTCGATCATATCTTGGCAAAATCACGAAAACTGAGGCAAATTAGAGAAAAAGGAAAATTGAAATTTCAGTGACATTATCCGTTTTCGATGCTTTTTTCGATCATATCTTGAAAAAATCACGAGAACTCAAGCCAAATAGATGAAAAAAATTGAAATTTCGATAAAATTATCAGTTTTCGATGCTTTTTTCCATCATATCATGGCAAAATAAGGAATACTAAGGCAAAATAGTGGAAAAAATTGAAATTTCGGTGAAATTAACCGTTTTTGATGCTTTTTTTGATAATATCAATGGAAGAATCACGAAAACTACGGCAGAATAGAGGAAAAACATGAAATTTCGGTAAAATTATCCGTTTTCGATGCTTTTATCGTTCAGATCTAGATAATTTGCCGAAAATTAAGGATAAATAGATGGAAGAAATTGAATTTTCTGTAAAATTGTCCGTTTTTGATGCTTTTTTTGATAATATCTATGGAAGAATAACGAAAAATAAGGCAAAATAAAGGAAACAATTTGAAATTTCGGTGAAATTATCCGTTTTCAATGCTGTTTTCGATCATAACTTTGCAAAATCACGAAAACTACGACAGAATAGAGGAAAAAAATGAAATTTCGGATATATTATCCGTTTTCGAAGCTTTTTTCGATCATATCTTGGTAAAATCACGAAAACTAAGGAAAAATAGGGGGATAAAATTGAATTTTCGGCGATATTATCCGTTTTCGACGATTTTTTCGATCATATATCGATAACGTGCCGAAAATTAAGGCAAAAGAAAGGAAAAAAATTTAAATTTCGGTGAAATTATCCATTTTCGATCATATCATGAAACATTCACGAGAACGAAAGCCAAATAGATGAAGAAACAATTAAAATTTTGGCGAAATTATCCGTTTTCGATGCATTTTTCGATCATATCTTGGCAAAATCACAAAAACTAAGGCAAAATAGAGGAAAAAAAATAAATTTCGGATAAATCATCCGTTTCGAACCTTTTTCCGATCGTATCTTGGCAAAATCACGAAAACTGAGGCAAATTAGAGAAAAAGAAAATTGAAATTTTGGTGAAATTATCCGTTTTCGATGCTTTTTTCGATCATATCTTGGCAAAATCACGAAAACTGAGGCAAATTAGAGAAAAAGAAAATTGAAATTTCGATAAAATTATCCGTTTTCGATGCTTTCTTCCATCATATCATGGCAAAATAAGGAATACTAAGGCAAAATAATAGAAAAAATTGAAATTTCGGTGAAATTAACCGTTCTTGATGCTTTTTTTGATAATATCAATGGAAGAATCACGAAAAATAAGGCAAAATAGAGGAAAAAATTTGAAATTTCGGTGAAATTATCCGTTTTCAATGCAGTTTTCGATCATATCTTGGTAAAATCACGAAAACTACGGCAGAAAAGAGGAAAAACATGAAATTTCGGTAAAATTATCCGTTTTCGATGCTTTTTTCGTTCAGATCTAGATAATTTGCCGAAAATTTAGGATGAATAGATGGAAAAAAATTGAATTTTCTGTAAAATTGTCCGTTTTCGATGCTTTTTTAGATCATATCTTGGGAAAATCACGACAACTAAGGCAAAACAGGCCGGTAAAATTGAAATTTCGGTGATATTATGCGTTTTTGATGCTTTTTTCAATCATATTTTGGCATGATCACGAAAATTAAGAAAAGATTGAGGAAAAAAATACAAATTTCGGCGAAATTATCCGTTTTTGATGCTTTTTTCGATCATATATCATTAACGTGCCGAAAATTAAGGCAAAATAAAGGAAGAAAATACATTTTTCGGCGAAATTATCCGTTTTTGATGCTTTTTTCGATCATATTATGGCAAAATCACGATAACTAAGGAAAAATAGTGGAAAAAGATTGAAATTTCGGTAAAATTATCCGTTTTCGACGCTTTTTTCGATCATATATCGATAACGTGCCGAAAATTAAGGCAAAATAGAGGTAAAAAATTAAAAATTTCGGTTAAATTATCCGTTTTCGAAGCTTTTTTCGATCATATCTTGGTAAAATCACGAAAACTAAGGAAAAATAGGGGGATAAAATTGAATTTTCGGCGATATTATCCGTTTTCGGCGATTTTTTCGATCATATATCGATAACGTGCCGAAAATTAAGGCAAAAGAAAGGAAAAAACCTAAAATTTCGGTGAAATTATCCGTTTCCGATGCTTTTTTCGTTCAGATCTAGATAATTTGCCGAAAATTAAGGATAAATAGATGGAAAAATTTGAATTTTCTGTAAATTTGTCCGTTTTCGATGCTTTTTCGATCATATCATGGGAAAATCACGAAAACTATGGAGAAACAGGGGGATAAATTCGGATTTTGGTGAAATTATCCGTTTCCGATGATATTTTTGATCATATCTCGATAATATTCCAAATATTAATGCAAAATTTGGAAAAAGAAATTGAAATTCCGGTAAGATTATTCGCTTTCGATGCTTTTTCGATCATATCTACTATCGTATAGATATATCGCCGGAATGCGAAGTTAAGCGAGCGAGCTGCCTCCGCCATGTGGCTCGAAATCGGTTTAACAGGTTTCCCGCTGTCGGTTCACACCGAATGCGAGCGAGAGCTAGCTACCCGAGCTATGCTTTGCTGCAGATCGCTGGGCCGGCGATTTTCCCTAGGCTTAGCTTCCACAGCACATGCGCAGTTCCAATTGGCACGAAAGACTGATTGCAGAGGTGGAGAAATATCCATGTTTATACAACATGAGAGTTGATGAGTACAGAGACACCGGGAGGAAAAGCAATTGCTGGAGGAAAGTTGCTACATCTCTTAATGAAGATGGTGAGTACAAACATAAGCGATTTTATAAATGTAAATTGAACGCCAAGTTTATGTGCTTCACACATGTTTTTATCGGATACACAAGCATGGATTTTTGTCGATGATACTGTTTTATTTCGGATATCTTCTGCTATTTCTTTCAATCTTAAAATTAATATTTCCAGGAAAAGTCATGGTACAACTAATACTATAATTCTAAATTTTCGATGTACCTTCAACCACACCAAGGCTCCCTTTGTTGTTGATTTTAACAAACCTTAGCACATATCATTCCTTCACATTTAAGAGGCAGTTACAAGTGTTTTTTTTTGAAGCAGCTTTTGTTGTTTTTTAGCCGCAGCTTCTCAAAGTTCAAACAAGTTCTCACATTACTGCATTTATGAGGATCCCTTCTCAAGGTGTTCTCTTTGACTTATAGGATTTTATCTCACTAATTTGTGTTTCTACCCATTTTTTGGGACATTATCGAGTTATGACCAAAGGGATATGAGTATTTCAGGGCAAATAACATGATCACTTAAAGTATCTTTTGCAGTCTATAAAAAACTCCCATGTAAAGTGCTAAACATTTTCCAACCATGCGTGTACTTTATGCGTTCATTCAAAGATGTATTTAACCTTATCTGTACCTGGAAAACTACTGAAGCTTGATAAATATAATTGGAAGTTGTCTCTTAATTTAATGAAGATATGATATGTAAGCTTCTTACAAATCAGTATCAGAGGGTTTTAGAATGTCATATCATAGGTTGACTTGGCATGGAATGATACATTAGATGTTAAAGTTGTATCAATATGGTAGTTTATTGATTTAAAACAAATAGTATTGAGACAAAGTTATTTAATGGCACATTTAAGAGGCACAATAGGTCAAAATTATTTCAATAGCTATTCATATAGTTAAATTTATCAGTCATTAACTCAAATTACATTTCAATTATTTTTACATTTCAACCAACTACATGTCAAGTATGGTTCACTATTTGCATTTGCCAGGGTACACTTCCTTCTTCAGAATTGAAATACTCCATGAAGGAATTACGTATTTGAAATGCTTCACGGGATGAATTCATTCCTGCCCTTGCTAAGGCCCTGAATGGAAGCTCTGTAGTTGAACTGCTGTCTTCAATAACCCTTGCATTGTCCACTTGATCAGAATTCCTTATGAAGTTGTGAAGAACTGCAGTAGCTTTCACTATTGAGTCTATCAGTTTCAGTTTGCACTGCAGAGGCCTCTGAAAAACCCGCCATTCAGCCACATAAATTCCAAAGGCATTTTCAGACACACGACGACATCCGGACAATCTGTAATTAAATACTCTCTTTTCCTCATTTAAGCCATCTCGTGGAAATGGGAATATCAAATATCGACGCAGTGGGAATGCCTCATCACCAACGATTACATATGGCAATGTTTTATTACAGAGAGGCTCATCAGGTGGCAAACTTAAAGTATTAGTCCTTAACCTTATACCCATTGAGCTATTGTTAAATATGCTCCCATCACTGTTTTTACCATATGAACCGCTGTCTATTATAATGAATTTGTAATCAGCATCCACCAGTGCCAATAGAACTACTGAATATAGTTTTTTTATAATTAAAATATTGTGATCCAGAGTTAATGGGTGCCCGAATATTTATGTGTTCCCCATCTAAAGCACCCACACAGTGTGGGAAATTCCATTTCTCTTTAAATCCTTGCTCAACCTTCCTCCAGAGCTCTTCATCTGGTTCAGGAATAACTCTTTCTTGGAGGCGTCTCCACAGTGCCTCACACACTTCTTCCACCACTTCTGACACTGTTGATTTCCCTACTCTGTAACTAAATGCTATGGTTTTGAAAGTATCTCCTGTGGCCAGGAACCTGAAAAATGTACCGTATTTGACGGCATATAAGACGTACCTTTTTTCCTAAATTATGTCTCGAAAAATTTCCGTGTGTCTTATATGTGAAGGTTCAACCTCCACAGATTAACTTTCAATACTGAATGCTATTTTAAGCCCAGATGATCTATACTACCTATTTCATAATTGCATTCAATGATTGTGTTAATATTTGGCTTTTACGAAACGTGACAACTAAAAGAAACTACATTATAAGTTATTGTGGTACCACGCTTTCGCACGGACTATTAAAACTTTTCCTTGTGAGTGGCCAACTTAATGAGGGTGCTTCTTATATGCTGGTGCGTCTTATATGCCGTCAAATACGGTATTTAAATTGCCTCCATTATTTACAGAATCAGCCATTAAAGGGAAGTGGAAGAAATTAAGGGACTGCTACAGGCAGGCTTGGCAAGAAAAAGACAGTCAGTGGCCAAGAGGGAAGGAAAATAAGGCCCTGGAGATATGAAAACCAGATGAGTTTCCTGGCTCCATTTATGAGTTCAAGAATATAAGTGCTTGTGTTTGTTTTTTACTAAGATTAAGTAATTGTAATGTGGGGCCTATTGAGCAAAAGAGACCAATATTTATTAATTTATTTATTTGACCATGACCAGTAAGCAGTGGTTAACCTTATCAAATGCCTTTTCAAAGTCAGTATAGACTGAGTCAAACTGATTATTATTTTTAAATGATTTGTAAATTTGTTCAGTGTAGACCATTAAGTTGGTGGTTGAAGATTTTCCTCAACAAAAACCATGCTGTTGTGGACAAATAATACTATTCAATTGTGGTGTTATTAAGTATGAAAAAATTTTTCAAATAACTTGGCTAATGAGGACGGCATGACAATTGGTCTGTAATTTTTAATGTTAGATTTGTCACCTTTTACAAAAACTGGTTCTGCATAACTCATTTTCCACTTCTTTGGGAAAATTCCAGAGGAAAGTGACTTATTGAACAAGATAAATAAAGGTAGAAAATGCTCTCAGCACATGATTTGATTAATATAGGAGGAACATTATCTGGTCCAGGGCCTTTGTTAGTTGCCATTTCAGAAATTGCCTACATAATGCTGGCTACACTTATATTTAATGAATTCAAATTAACAGAAGTATCTTAGTTAACATTAGTATCTACATTGTTTAAATCCTCATACACTGAAGAGAAGTATTTTTAAGTCTTAAATTAACTATCTAAACAGTTTAATTAGCTTAATACTTCATCCAAAAATGACTCTTTTCGAACTTATTACTGTGGAATTTCTCAATGCAGGACCTCTACAAACATACTGCCTAAGGTAGAATTTGCAGGGAATGAGGAAATGACCCCCGAAGCCTTTGCTGAGGAAGAAGCAGGAAGAGAGGAAGAAACAGAATCAGAGTTGTTGTTGGAGGGCTCTGAGAAGAAGAAGAGGAGAGTATCCTCCTTATCAGATGTTGATAAAGTTATTGACTTTCTTGGTAAAAAGAAGAAGAACAGTGATGACTTGGAGTTGTTTTTTATGAGCATCTGCAAGTCTGTAGAAAAAATGCCAAAAAACATGCAGATAAAGTTAAAAAGAAACATATCTGAACTGGTGTGGACTGCAGAGGAGGAGATAAGTTCCTCTAGTTGTTCCTCAACCCCTCCCCCATCCTGCCCTTCCCTATCAATGCCTCATTAAAATAAAATATTTACCTTGAACAACATTGTCTTTTGAGTGTGAATACCTTTGTACTTTGGAATTACCACTTACCATTATGCTGGTATATCATTAGCATAGTAAGCAGTTGTATGATGTTTCACAATTAATATTAATATTATTTTTACCCTCAAGTTGATCTCCTATATCAATAATTAATTTCTATATGACTTCCACTGAACTTGAGATAAGATAATGTTGTATGCTATCTTTAAGAAAAGGGAAAATACAATGTCATTATCAAAATGTAGATTCAGAACTGCAGGAGTAGGAGGATATACATGGTAAAGGGAAAATGCATAGGTATTTAGAGTTGGTACTTAAAATATTAATTCATAATTGCAGGATTAGGAGAATGAACAAGGAATGAGGAAATGCATGATTATGAATGTTGTTTGCTATCTATAAGAAAAGGGAAAATTCATAGATAATATCTAAAATGTAGATTCAAAATTTGCAGGAGTAGGAGGATAAACATTGTGAATGAGTAATTACATGGTTTTGAAAGCTTCACACTTCTTTCATGAAAAGGGAATATGTGCAGAAAACTTTCCTTAAGCAAATCGCCAATCACTCACGTGCCGTCAAGGACTTTCTGCAATTAGTGGTCATTTTCCTTATATCGTTCTCTATTAAAGATAGGACTTCCTCAAATTGGTCCCTGGACAATCGGAAGTACTGACGGAATTTTTCTTTGTCTAGGGCAATTTCTTGAACCAAATGGTGGTATTCACCGTGAATTTGCCTATGCACATTTATATCATGCACCCAATTTCTTCTTTTCTTCAACGCCAACGTTAGAAGAAGAATTTCTTCATCTTCGCTGTCTGAAAAGAAATGTGAACATTCCGCCATCTTGCTACATAGTATGTTAGCTTCGCTGGCTTAGCTTCCGGTGTGAACCCTCGCATAGCGGGCGCTAGCTGCGAGAACAGCTCGCTCGCTTAACTTCGCATTCGGTGTGGCCCAGCCTTTAGTGTTATCGTCTCTGATGCACCAACTAAGTCATACGCCATTGTGATTATTACTATATTATAATTATTAATTCTCCTCTTTCTATCGAAGGAATCTTTATATCTCTTTTCTCTCTTCTCAAATCTCAAATAAAGTCAAATTGTCACGATTTCCTTGTTTTGTCCATACCGAGATCGATAGCCATAATTGAATTGACATTCGACACATTACATGTACTCAGAGATGGGTAGAGTACCGAAGAAAAGTAACTGGGCTAAGTTACACATACTTTTTAAAATTTGTAATCAGTTACAAGTAAAAGTTACAATTTTAAAAAGTAACTAGTTACAGTTACAAGTATAGTTTCAGTTACTTTTTGTAAAACCTGAAAACCGCCAATGACATTTATGCAGGAGGATCTATTGATGAGTTTCCTTAAAATACAAATTCGATGCAAATCATTTGATAATGACAAACAATGCAATTTACCTATTATTTCCTGAGGCAGTAGTACAGTTACAGTGGATAACCCAATGAAGACTAAGGAGGTAATTGTCCACATTTTTTACAGAAGTTACCTTACGATTGTAGTTTTAACCATAGTTTGAATACAAATCGATAATGTGTAGGGATGTACTATATTTGGATTAACTTAGCCTTTTAAGATTAATAACGATTAAACTGTCTAATACAGACATTCAAGATTGACACCAAAATTAAGCTAAGTGCTCAAATGCTGCAAACATTCAAAGGAAAGTAGCCTCTAACCAATTAATCAATAATACGCTCCTTGAAATGGTATTAACTCTGGCGAAGACACCATGCAACCAGGAGAAAACCCGAAAAAAATAAGACAAAGGGGTATCAAAAAAGTAAATAACCATCTAAAGATGACAAGTTTGCATACTGTGATTAAAGTCACATGATGGACACCAGAAATTAAGCAATTTGTTTTCATTACTTTAGAAAATATGGAGAAATAATAATATAAATCTTAGTAACTTACATTTTTAACAAAACAATCAGTAAAATCGATATGAACAATCAGGTTTCACTTTGAGGTATTCATAAATACAAATGGCTTCACGATAAAATTCTTTTACTAATCCACAAATACAGTTACAAAAACGACCAGGTTTCGTAGCCAAGCTACATCATCAGGTCACAGGTGTAGTAAAAGAGTTTTATCATGAAGCCGTTTTGTAACTAACATTTTATTTGGTTTTTCATTTACTTTACAAAATAATTGCATTTCAAATGCCTCATCTCCTAAATTAACCCTCTTTGGTGCAAGAACCTCCTTGCTAAAGAAAAACAAACGTTCAACTGGGGCACTGGATGGTATCCCACAGTTGAGTTTTACGAACACATCTTTCATTATTGGATATGACAAATACATTTACAGATCAGTTCCCACATTCCCAAAATAAGCCCCGACCTCATCCACAGCTGGGGCAGGTTAGCCATTTCAGGTTACCGATGGACAAAGATTCAGATGGATTCTGTGGGATGGATGGATCAACGCGAGTATCAAAATCTGGACGCACCGATCAACGGTCAAAGCCCCTCGTCGAAGTGAACGAAATCGTCGAAATGTGCTAAGATCTCAAGGATTTTAAGATCCTCATTAGTTTTTCCGGAGTGGACTGTAACTATAATTTCCATCAAGCTCTCTATCGTAATTTAGCAGAGTTATGCACGTAGAAATACGTGTTCAATCAACATTTTTGGTAGTCGTAGTCGGAAAGTAACGATTACTTTCAGAAAGCAATGAGTAGATTACAAGTAATAGTTATATGTTTCCGATGTAATGATTACAAGTAAAAAATACCTGAAATGTAATCGTTACCAGTAACTGAGTTACTTTTACTCAGTTACTCCCCATCTCTGCATGTACTATATAATAAACTTCGACAGTAATGCCATCTCTTGAGAAAAATTGGAACTTTTGTTTATAAAGTTCGATACTAATACCATCTCTTGAGGAAAATTGGAACTTTGGTTTCTAAACTTCGATACTAATGCCATCTCTTGAGGGAAATTAGAACTTTTGTTTATAAACTTCGCCGCTAGTGCCATCTCTTGAGGGAAATAGGAACTTTTGTTCATAAACTTTGCCATTAATGCAATCTACTGAGGAAAATTGGAACTTTGGTTTATAAACTTCGCCATTAATGCCATCTCTTGAGGAAAATTGGAACTTGGGTTCATAAACTTCGCCACTAATACCATCTCTAGAGGATAATTGGAACTTTTGTTTTTACAATCTTCGCTGCTAATGCCATCTCTCGAGGAAAATTGGTACTTTTGTTATTAAACATTGACGTTAATGCTGCATCTCAAGAAAAATGTGAACTTTTTTTAACTGAAAAATAAAAATATCCCTAAGAAGGGGAGACTCTTACTTTTGTCCGGGGATTTTGATGAAAATTTTTGTGGTGATGCAGAAAGTAGAGTAACGAAAAATGTATTGCCGTTCGTCTGAATGGGCCTTAGTTTTTTTGCAATAAATAATTGAAAATCGATAATCTGAGAATAGACAACCACGCATTACACAGCCGCGCCTGCCAACTCGGTGGAAAATAACCTGCTGTTTGCGGGTAATTCTATAATATTAGTTTTCAATTATTAATCTTCAATATATTATTCACACATAGTTAGAAGTGGTGATCTTCTGTTGTGCTGCGTAGAAATTATTACCAGAAAGACCGGGGTTCGAAGCCAGGCGGTAAATATATCCCTCATTTAAAATACATTAAGTTAATTTCATTATTTATTTTGATGCACTTATCGAAATGATAGGAAGTTTGTGCTTGGCTTGAAGATGTATCGTAGGAATTCGTTTAAGAAGAAAATTTAGATAAGACCAAACTATTCCTGGGTTCGATGCCAGAGCATAATAACATTTCTCTCATAAAGAATATAAGGGAAAATTTGGACGTTGTTTGAGGCAGTTGCGGCCAATAATTATGTTTGAATTTTCACTCATAGTTAGGGATGGTGATCTTTTGTTGTCGTATGTCCTCAGGAAGACCCGGGTTTGAACCCAGATGGTAAAAATATATCCCCCATTTAAAATACATTGAGTTAGTTTTCATTATTTATTTTGATGCACTTATCGAAATAATAGGAGGTTCTTGCTTGATAGAACAGGTATATTAAGACTCGATTTAAGACAAATATTTAGATAAGACCATGCTGTTCCTGAGTTCGATGCCAGAGCAAATTACAATTTCTCACATAAGGAATATATGTGAAAAGTAGGATGTTGTTTGAGGCTGTTGCAAGCAATATTTCTGCTTCAATTTACGCACATAGTTATTAGAGATGGTGATGTTCTGTTGTACTGCATAGGAAGTATGACCTGAAAGACCCGGGTTCGATGCCAGACGATTAAGTTGCAGCGATTTTTAAGAATATTTTTTTTTTCTTTTGAGGACCATCCCACTATGTTGCCAATATGAAATTAGTTTTGTAGATCTGCTTGCAGTATGCAAGCTACATGTTACTCGTATTATTGTATGTATATTATGAACATATACTTACTTACTGACATTTTTTCCATGGCATTTTTCCGTGACATTTTTACCGTAGCATTTTTACCAGTGGCATTTTTACGTGACAATTTTACCTGGATTCGGAATGACCGTACTCATGGTCAGTCGAAAATCGAACTATTTACTTTTCCTAACACAAGAATCAAATGCTAAGCTTTAACGTAGCATTAAGGGACAATGAGCAGTCTCCCCAACAGTAGGTTAACGTAAGTTTAGACTATTGGTCAGAGGTCACAACTAACATCAAATACAACGTGACATGTTGATACATTACAGACCACTCCACACGAGGTGGTATTCCGAGTACAACGTAGACGGATGTCATGAAACGTTTAAGTCATATTATTCATAACAGTAGCCTAAAGTTGAGAAAAAAAACCTTCTGGGATTATAAGCATTATTTCTATCATGCTTTAAGACGGAAAAAAACCTCGTTTCGACGAGACTACATGTCACAGCAATCATTTCAAATCCATGATAACATTCAGGAAAACCTTTCAATTAAGTCAAATAATATGTTGCATATATTATTTCTAATATGAGGAATTCGAGTGTAGCCATTTAATATTGAAATTAAACTTTCTTTTCTTTCTTACGAAAGGACAACACCACATTAGCATGAAAAATTAGCAGATATACATCATAACATTAGTTTTCTTAAAAGAATAGCACCAGGGGCATACTTCTGTTAACCATATGTGAAACTTGATATATATAATTCGAATTTACCGATTTATTTTTACAATAAACATTAATATCTCTATTTTAATTGTAAGATTGATAACGACGATAACGCAACGCGCTGTGCCCGCTGCGCACTGTGGCTAAGAAATTACGGTAGAAATTCTTTAAGTTTTAGCGGGAACAAGCGGGAAGTATTTATCCTCCGTCTGCGATATTTTCTTGTGACAGTGTTTGCGCTGTTATTTACATTTCTGTAGGTTGAATATTTTTTTCCTTATGTTCTTAAACAATGCCGTCCACATCTCACGGCATCTCTCCTACTTGGATCCTGTGTCTGAAAGACGGTGAAATCGTTAAATAATTAGCAGATGTATCGGTTAGTATTGATTGGAACGCTTATGTACATGTAATACAGAATAGTTAATTCATCGCATTTCATTTAGTACCATTGTATTCATTTACCGTGGTATTGTGTAAGTTTAGCCGTCGTAACATATGTTTTATGTTAATACTTTAATTAGATCCGTTCTCGCTTACCATGTATGGGCTGAATATTATTGTTTTGGGAATATTTTTTCTCTTTTCATGAGTAAGTATCGATGATATGTATACTTTCGCGTGTTTCAACCCTTTTATCAAAAGAATCAATGGTCACAGACCATATATCCTGCAAAATATCTAAGAAATTACAAAAATAATTCGCACTTTTCCCTTTATTTGAAATTCTATCACAATGACTACTGCATGCTTTAAATCCTTCTACTCCTTTTCCATATAATTTAAAAATTCTGATAACTTCCGTTAGAATTAGACAAAACGGTTTAAACACAGTGACAAATGAATCTTCTATTACAGCTGAGTTGTCATCACCGTCTTCTGACTTTAGAGTAACATTCACAACTTCAACCACAGTCTCCAGTAAATTAGAACATAACGAAAAGACACGTTCTTCATTTAAACTATTCTTACTTTGGTAGAAGTGCTTTTGAGAGATCGACATGAAACGTTTGGACACTATTGACAAGGAATTAGAACCTGCGTAACAAATGATTTTAACAGCAGTAAATCTCATATCAATGACAAGTCCTTCTTCACCAGCATTTTTTTTATTCTTTTGTCTTCAGATTGGTTTTGTGTGCCCCACTACCCTCCTTAGGACAATTTTCAACCCCAGGAGTGAGGAATTCTGCAGTTTATTTGTATGATGAATAGCCAAGGATAGTTTGTAGCTACTCAGGTCATAACTGATTTCTGAGGTTCATTGTCTCTAAGCTTTTTGCTAGTGTTTTTTCATGTAATAAATTCATTTGAAAATCATCATATTTTAACATTCAGTTTGATGAATCAAGAAATTAGTTTTTTAAAATGTATTATTTTTGGGTTGAAGTTAAGTATGAGAAAAATCTTCCTAGGACCTTTTTTTATAGAAAATGATTGATGAGATTTTGTTAATTAGATATAGCTGTAAAATTGAAATTAATGTGAAGACCTTGTTTTGGGTTTCAAAGAGTATCTAGTAGACTCTAAGTATTGTAAGTTAACTATTGAGGAATGCTTTAAACTTTCAGAGCATCTGTCTTTAAAACTATTGATTAATTCAATTGATGGTTATTGTGCACAGGAATTTTTCCAAATATTATATATTTTGTTTCGGCTATCTTATAATATCTACTTTATAATTGTTACACCTTGATAGAAGTTGATCTTTTTTATATTTTAGCCAAAAGAAATAATTACTTCAGCCTTATGTTATTTTCTCACAGTTTCTACTTTATTTAGGTCTCTCCTTTATATTCGTAACATATCTTTTTTTACAAATTTCAAAGATCATTTGAATATATTTTATGACAGCAAATTACATTTTCCTATACGATATTGTGATTCATTACCCAAACGAATAGTTGTTTTAAAAATTTAATTCATTGGTCTGTGATTCAGAAGGACTGATGTTGATAATATTTTCGAAACGTAATAATTCATTGCAAGTATTCACGGAAGATATTTCGTCGCCTATGTCTAATTAATAAACTTCCTTCTCTGTTTATTACAGAGCTGCAATTGAAGGCAATTATCATAAAATCCTTTCTTTGAGCTTCAGATACTGATCTTGCTATTCCTCTAGATTAGAGATGCTATACATGTTGCTTTTTTGCACATTTTTAATTACTTGCTGTCTTGTTGACTGATCTTGTTCTCTTTTAGTGAGTTTGAGTGGCTGTTGAGAGAATGGAATGCAAGCCAATCTCTAACACACTTTTTTCTCCAATAAATACTAGTATTAGCGTTGGGATGTTAAAAACTCTTTATGAGTGCTTACAATAATCAATAGTTATTTTATTTTACTCTTCTTAGTGAGTATATGTTAAGTATAATTTTAATTTATTTGCATGTATTAAGGATATTAATTTTTATATCTGTAATAATCTTTGTCTAAGGCAATTTAGTTTATATATTATGATATTAGTAATAATACATTTTTAAATGATTCTTGTGAAAAATTATTTTTAACGTTAACTCTATGTACAAGTGATTTCTACACTTTCTACATGGAATTTTAAAAATTGCTCAGTAAATTTGTTTCTGTAAAAAAATTATGTTCGATCTTCTTTTAAATAAGTCTAAAAGACAAGGGCTCAATGAGGTAGCTCTATAGTTTTTAAATTTTGCATTATCTGTGCAAAGGTACCAGGATGATTTGCAACTCCAAGATGATGATAATAATATAAAAGTTTTCTCAGTGATTTACTGCTTTTGATGTTGTGTGCCTATTTGTTATCTTATGAAATATCTTTTAGTTGGCAATTTCAAATGTGTGAATCAAAACCTTTTAAATAATCATTACTTTACTTTTGCTGCATAGTTTACTATACTGCAAAAGTTTATGCAGAATGATTGCATATTCATTCCTACCAAGCATCTTTTTTAAATAACCTCCTTCATCTATCTATTGACATCTTGCTGTGATAACAATCCAATCCAGTCCAATCTTTATGCTTAGTTATTTAAATTTTAGTGTTCTCTCTATATCTCTCTCTCTCTGTCTCAATGAGTTTTTTTATTCTAAGAGTATACATTTCCATGATGATATTTAAATTGTACACTGTTATGGTAAATTTTTATATTGCTGAATTTATCTAGTAAAATTGGGAAATGATAAGGAATCAAGTAAAATAAAATCCTAGTGTAAGGCAGTAATTTTAATATAGTTATAAATGTATAATTTTGTCATAAAATTAAGAGCTAAGTAATTATCATATTGAGGAATTGAGGTTAAGGAATTCATGGCCTCTTGAAAGATTGTTCTTGCATTGTGTCATTGTAAAAGAATTGAATTTTCTCTAGCACTTACGAATGAAGCAGAAAATCTGTTTGTATTAATCACAAGCAATTTTATGAAAGTTATAAGCTTAATTTTCTTGGGGATTTGCATGAAATTTTTCTGAAATGCTCATCTGTTCTTCTAAAGCTTAGTTCATCAAGATTCTATCAGATTGTTTTTCTTTCAAACTGTTTAACAATTCTGGTGAAATGGTGTTCATTTTCCTATGATTGTCATCCTCAACACAGGAACTTCCAAAATCAACGGGGTTTTTGAAAGCAGTGGTAAACTGGCTTCCAGCCTGGAGGAAGTCATCGCCAACCTTCCCAGTTGTGGACTGGTTTCAATTTGTGGATCTCGTGCGTGTGAATGTAAACCCTTTGGCTGGAGAGGAACACATGAAGGAGCTAGTGAACCAACTTCAGTTAATGTGAGAGGTGAGTTCCTAAGCTAGACGCTTTTTTTTTCAACCATTAAAATGGCCAAGTTATGAAAATGCAGGAGATTTATAAGATTTTAAGCTTAAATATTGGCTTATGACAGAAAAATTAATGATGCTCAAAATGTATGGCATATTGTGGCCCAGTTTATAAATTGCTGGTTTCTTTTAACTGTAGATAGACAAAAAAATCATCTCCTTTTTCTTCTCAGTTATACTTATCTAAGAAATGCTTACTCACCTAAGACCTCCCTTGAAAGAAATGATGATGCCCTTTACTGTAAACAGCAATATTATCCCATGCAGGGTCTCATAATTGTTACTAGTTGTCTTCAGAATGCATTGAAATTTTCAAAATATGTTAAATGTTTTCCTCAATCTTACGATTTTCAATTAATAATTTTCCCAGTTTGTGTTAATTCTGGGAGCTTGCCTATATGAGCTTACCTTGCTTAATGGGTTAGTTTGATAAGGAGGAGCATGCTTATGGAGGATGGGATGTTTTATCTCATTGTGACAGCTATGACTGTGAGATTATCTCATTCTCCTAAATCAATTTGGATGAAGCCACGGATTTGCGAGAAGTTAAGTTGATCCGGGCCGAGACATTCAACATTATTTCAGAGTGTGTACTAATTGTTAGAAAAAATATTTCTAAATACCCAGTTGACGAATTATGAAATTTTTGCTGAAGCATTTGCATGATTTTTCCTATTTTTTCTGAATTATTTGGCATGTGTGCTTGCTTTTCAGTTGTCTTACCCACAGTTGTTAAAAGATAAAATAATTTTTTTCACATATAAAATAAATGCAAAATCAGTATCATGAAGATAACAGTCCACATTGAATGCATAGTTTTTGTCCCAAAATGCTAAGCTTCAACCTTTTGTCTCTTGAATCATTGAGCCATTCATTTTGAATGACACAGCAAAATACAAATAAATGTATGGTGTTAAGGCTTGATTCAGTAATGTACAGTAATTAGCTTGAGGTTTGGTGATGTTAAATAAAAGCCAAGTCCAATTGATCTAAGCTTATTTTTCTGGTGTACATTATCATGGTTTAGGCATGATATAATTGCTAACATTCATTCTTGCATAGTATGTATTTTGCTGTAATTTTAGTTTGGTTTAAGCTTATGTTAAAACGTGTTAAGTGAAATGAATTTTATGTTGTTGTAGCTGCCTTTTGTCCATCAAATGTATCAAATTTTGTAGTAGAGTTAGCTAGGCTTTGAATGTTCTCTTAAAATTGCTGATAATCCAATAAGTATGCTGCTATTGTTCTGATTTCAACTATGGCAAATCCTATTCGTACCCGCAAGTGCTTCAGGAAATAAGAGATTATCTCTCCTCATTAACTTGATCTCACAGTAATTTTCAACTAATTCCCTTTTGTCTATTCTCTCAAGGCTGAAATTCATTATTTAATGATGACTTTTAAAAATTTTCTGACAAATTTGAACCGACTGATCTGAACTTTTTTCATTAATGTTCTCTTTTACTTTGTTCCAGGTTTTGTACTTGTCCTGCTCAGGATCTAGTGAACATGTGTCCTCAATGGCTTTGTTCTCATGTCATTGGACAGCTGCTCTCAATTGAATTCATGAGTGAAGCAAGAATCACTGGTTGTTACACAGTGGATGATTTTCAGGTTGCATTTTCTGAATGTGATGCATTGGACATGCTTCAAGTATTGGAAGCATTACAGTTGTGCACTCAGGTTAGTTCATTATAGTCAAAATATCTCAAATACACCAATGTGTCAGATAACTGCTGAGTAATTATATGTAGTCGAAAGAATCTGAGATAGATCAATGGAGTAACTGACTCTTGAAGAAATAATGTAAAGTATAAATTTTTCTCCTGTATGATAATGTGTTTTACTCCTTAATTGTATCATTGTTTTCTGCATTTAATAAGCATGATGAGCTTTGGTTTCATTCTCAACCATGTCTTTGTAATATTTTTCTTAACTAATTACGAATTCTTTGCCCTTTTAGAATTACGTGGTAGTAAAGGCTTCATTCTATTTCAATAAATGCGAAAAAGATAACAGAAATTCCTGAGTTAATGTCCACTGAGGTCTTTCATTTTCACTAATTGAATTCATCGGAAAAAATTCTTGGGAACAAAATAAATTTTCATTTTCCTTTATTAAGTAACAACTTCATTTAAAAATATTGAATATTTATCTCATTTGATGTTAATGGAGGTCCTTTTATACTGCATATGATTGTTGTTTTGTATCTACTTTTGCAGCTTAAAATTAGTTTCCTTATTTTTTATATTTCAGTGTGAAAATGATGGGGAAATCGAGTATGAGTTTCCCTGCTATAATTTGGTAGAGACGCTTGATGGATTGTGGGATGAGTCTGACCCAAGATACCTGAACAGTTGTTATGGGGGTGTACGCCTTAGACCACCTCCCAATACCTCACACCTACTGAACTATATTTTCCCTAGGATACAAGTAAGTTCCTATAACAACATGAGAAGAAAGTATCTTCTATTTCTTAAAAACTGAAGATATAATGATGATTTGAAGTTTTCAGTAAAATTTCCTCCTTGCTAAAATCATTTTCTCTCTTCTTCAATGACTCTACATTTCTGCCAGTGGCCCATAACAAGTGATCTTAACTTTTACAATCTAAAATATTTCCATACCATTGAATTTGGAACAATTAGCTAATCATGATAATTTGTTGTATTTATAAATCAGTAGTAGATTCTAATTCTTATCTAATTATCGTATTTTCTAATTTTTATCAGAATAATTTTTTAATTTTTCAGATTGGCTTGGTTGGATTTGATTGGATTTTGATCAGCCAAATATTTTCACTACTAGTTGGTTTTTATTGAATTCATAGCAATTATTCTCAGAAGTTTTGTAATTTTTGAAATACACCAAAAGTTTTCTGCCACATCTGGATGCAGTAGAATATTAATTTTTTATCAGGATCATATTAAAGAAACTTTGAAAATTCTGCTAAACAAAACTTTATTGTACTTGTTTTGTGGAATTTTGAAAGTTTATTTAATACGATGCCAATTACGGAGTTATATATATATTTTTACTTTCTCCGTGTACGTAGTATAGAGAAAGTATTGTATTCGAAAAAAATTTTAACCTCCAGATTTCGACGGAAATAGATGTTTTGGGGCCCATAGAGCATGTTTTAGCTATTTTCCCGAACATGTCTGTCTGTGGTTAAAAAGTTTGTGGGTGCTCTATCTTAAGAAGTAATAATCCAATCATTTTCAAAATTTATATGTAGAATTTTCCTAACAATGCCAAAAGTTGATTAGTTTTTGGTGAATATCGCTTAACCGGAAGTTGCGGTTTATCCGGAACAAAATTTTGTTTCTTAAATATCTCTGTAAGAAGGCATTATAGGTATATACATTCACACACAAAAAATGTAGATAATGTATTTTACTACAACTTTTGTATAAAATACTTTTTCGTAACACTGATTGTTTAGGAGTTATTCCCCAATAATGGTTAACCGGAAGTTGTTGTTAATCCAGAAATGGAGGTTTTTCATACTTATCTCTGTCAGAATGCAATTTAGGCATATACATTTACGTACAAAAGTTATAGATAATGTATTTTTCTACAACTTTTGTATGAAACAGTTTTCCGTAACACTGATTAATTAGGAGTTATTCCCCAATAATGGTTAACTGGAAGTTGTTGTTAATCCAGAAATGGAAGTTTTTCATACTTATCTCTGTCAGAATGCAATTTAGGTATATACAATTATTTACCAAAGTTATATATTACGTTTTTTACCACTAAGCTTGTATGAAACATTTTCCTATAACACTCATTGTTTTGGAGTTTTTTTATATATTACCGGCATAGGCTTCTGTTTTCTATAAATACGGAGAAAGTCATGTGTTGTCCACATTAGATTTTTTTTATTAGAATATATATTTTTTATTTTTCATGTTTATGAAACTGTTTATGTGTCAATTTGCTCTGATGATAAAAATTACACATCACATCAAAAGATTCTATATATTAAAATATATGAAAATTTTGAGGTTCTGGAAATAAGAGAAGTGGATTAGGGTTTTGAAATAATATTGAATCATTTAGTGGATTACCTGAGAGTAAAATTTTAGTTCCTTCCAGCAAAATCTATTCTTTTTCTCAGTTTAATGCCATTTTATTGTTTGTGTTGCTATTGTTTTGATTCATCATTTAGTTTGGTCGATAATAAAGGCTAAAACAGTTAGTAATGAAAATGTGCATCTTATGGTTTTGAGCAGTTCTGTAGAAATGGTCTTAATTAACCTATCACATACAACTGGCGAATCTCCACTTTAATTGATGTATCCTCTGTATCAAATCAATATTGTGAAACTTAAAACCTTACTTCAGCAAATAATAATTCTCCTCATGAATATTGAAGACATTTTCATTAAAATATTTTTATATCAATTTTAAAATTTTCATTTCCATTTATCAAATTACCGAAATGCAAATATTTACCGTAACAAAATAATTCTAATTTTACTCACAATTTGAAAGGAGCCGAGAACAGTTTCTACATTTGACTGAATTAATTAGACAATTAGGATCAATAAACTCGGTTTAAAGGAAGTAATTTATCATTTGAAATGCTTCTTGTGATAATTGGAGATGATCTAGCTTAATCCTCAATCTAGGTTTTTGATGAACTTAAAGAGAGTTGATCCAAGATTCTGTGAGATATTTCTCATTGGTTAAGTCAGAATATTCATGCTTTTTAAGCCTTATAGGTGTTAGTAAATTACTAAGCTTGTTTAAGTTTTTTGCTAAACTTATTTTCAACATTTTTCTTTCAGGTACAACTTCGAAGGTCAATGCAACATACATCCGATCCTGACAGTGATATGTATCAATGGTTAAGAGGCTCAAAATTGTGTTCGGGAATGGTGGAGAGCCTGATTACTCTTGAGGAAGATGGAGAAGCAATTGAGATTAAAGTCCGTGGTCCAGTTTTATCAGCAGTCTCGTGCTTCTATTTTCTTGAAGAAATTTTAGGAATAGTTGACCAGGCAAGCCAATTCTTCTTTCTCCTATGGCACTACTGCCCTGGTTAGGCCTTGGCCTCTCTTATCTTCTACCTCAATGATTATCTATCTGTTGCCACTCTCCTCCGCCAGTAAAATTCTTCATTATGAATAAATTCTGTAAAATTTACTGTATAGCTTCTTTTGCTCTAGGTAAAGAGTGCATTTTGAATTTTACCCTATCTTTATGGTGTATATTATTTAGGAAATGGTATCAGTATCACTAAATATCTCTTAGTTTTGTTTAAATTGATTGGAGTTGTATTATCTGCAGGTCCTTCTTGAAATGAGCCCTGGTTTACCAGTGGAGAAACATGTTCTGAGTTCTAAGCAACTCTCAGAACATAGTGAAGTGGTCTACTGTTGGTCTCCAGGGCAACTGCTGGAAGCAGTTCTTGCCAATAGTTTGAATGCCAAAATTATGAATCCTTTGACTGAAGCTGAGGAGTCAATGCTGGATTTGATTGGTTTTGGTGCATCAGAGGTATATTTATTATATTTGGTATTTAATCTTCTACTTTAAATAACATTCTGCCTAAAAGTTGTAATATAATAGCCAGAGGAAATCCTTTTTGATTGCTTCGTAAAATGTTTGGCATGATCAGTCCAGTCTAATGTCTAAATTCTAGACATGATCAGTCCATTCCTAAAGTTCTCATTGAATTTATGAAGAGATTTCTTGGAAGTTATTTGGGCAAAAATCCCCAATTTTTCTAGTCCTCTTATGCAAGAAAGGCAGACAGGAGATTAAATCTATAGGTTCATCGCTATGGAGATGGAAATAGTCTTTGAAGGAAGAAAAATTCATAAAAATTCTTCTTGCAACATTTACTACTGTGATTGTACAGATAGGTCCAAAAAAAGTTGCCACCTAAAACGCAATAAAAATAATAAATTATAAATAACAATGGATGATTGCAGATTTCAAAGTGGAAATAGAGTGCTTGAGGTGTTAGAAAACAACTTGTGAAAGAGGCCAACTTGTTTGTGCATCCTCTATATTAGCAAGTAATTATATTTCGATTTGTCTAATTTGTGAGTTATTTACTTGAATGATCTCCCAAGATGTAACTTTTCACAGGGTTAATTCTCTATTAAAATTATTGAGAGCCCTCAATACTGTGAAGGTTCTTTGCGGAATGATTGTTCTATGAAGTTAATATACATTATTAATTTACTTAAATAGAGAATCTTCCTCCATTTAAAATTATGCTGAAACATAAAATGATCTGACTATATATGTGACTATGGTCATATGATATTAATTATACTTTGGACTAATATCATAAATATAATAATTTTGCTGTAGTTAAATGAAAGATAACTAAGTTATAAATAAATTTACGTTAATACCTCACCATAAGGCATATGGCAGGGGGTGTAAAAAAAAGAGCAACTTAAATAAATTTCTTATTAGTGCACATTAGGGTGGAGCGTTTTTTTCACTTTTTCCACTATCTACTTGCTTAGGCCACATAGAAGAATTCTTCAAAAGTAACGTGACATTTATTTCATAAATTTGTGTAGTTCTTTTTCTGTTTTAAAATGTTTAAGTGACATACACTGCAGGTATTTTAGGATTTGCTTTTATCCTTTCAGTGGGTAAAGAATGAAATCCTCTCAGAATATATTTCAACAAGATTAGCAAAACAAAGTATGCCATTAGTAATTATATAAATGCAAGGGTTTGTACGCCACCACTTGTTTAGCAAAAATCATTTAAAAAGCAGAAGCATATTTGTGGGATGGTAATCATTTTCCCTCTGATTAATTCGATAAGGATTTAAATGTTGTAGTAAGATGTTTTGCGTAACAGCGGCAGTATTTGGTTTAAGTTCAGTTTGTCTCTCATTTCAGATAACAAATGTTGTGCTGATGGGTGGTGAGTTGCCTGTCACTGCTCTTAGCACAGCTTTTCGTCAGATGCTGTGTCGTCTCTTGGATTCTCCGGATCCCTTGGGAAAAGACTGGTGCCTTTTGGCTGTTCAGTTTGGGATGGCAGAGAAAATTGCAAATTTTGATTCGATGTCTGCAGCTCCTGTATATGTCAATGGGCATGCAAGTAGCCAGACAGCTCGTTTGCTGGACGAGTGGGCGAGGTTTGGCTCTACCAGTATCGGTCAGTATAATTCCTGGAATAAGGATTTAATTTACTAAATTTTCCATATTAAAGATATTACCTAGATTTGGCCGCATTGTTTGTGAAAAATTATTACTACTCCAATATTATCCAATACTGATTACTATGAGATGAAGAAGCGATCTTTTACCAATTGGCTTAGACATAAACAGTAATTATGATCCAGGGCAACCTAAGGGTGTAATACTAATAGAATGTTAAGCTCCTCTTGGTCAGTTAGCTGTCCTAATGTGTCCCAAGTGTTAACAACCATTAGAAAGATTTTCTTCTAGATAAATCAGTTGAGCTCTAAATACATGGGAAAGTCAAATATCCACAATGCATTTGTGCCTTGTTACGCAGGTGGCACATGCGTGGTTTGTTATTTTATCAGTGTTAGTGTGATGTTGATTGGTTAAATTTATCGTCACTGCCTTATTGTTAATTAAGGAATGATTTGCTTCCTGTTTAACCAAAAAATCTCAATTTCCTCATGCAAAAATGTACTTTTTTCATCATTAATAATTCCTTTTAAAGAAAAAATTAAATGATTTCTATCTAAAAATTTATAAGATCAAAAAAAATTCATGGTAACAACTTTTACTAGACCACTAAATAATTTATTAGTGGTAATAATTATTTAGTGGTCTAGTAAAAGTTGTTACCATGAATTTTTTTACAAATTAAGAAATACCACAATGTGAACCCTGAGATGGTTTCGTTTATAAGATAAATCGAGTATTCCTTCATTTTGAACCAAAAATCTTGATTTCTAACTGCAAAAATGAATTCTTTTTGTGGTTAGTTATGCTTCAATTCAACCAAATATCCAATTTCTTAATATATGCAGATGATTCTTTTTCATTGATAGTTATTCCATTATTAAGAAAAAATCCAATGATTTTTGCTCAAATATTTACCGTATTAGACGGCATATAAGACGCACCTTTTTTCCTAAATTATGTCTCGAAAAATTTCCCTGCGTCTTATATGTGAAGGTTCAACCTCCACAGATTAACTTTCAATACTGAATGCTATTTTAAGCCCAGATGGTCTATACTACCTATTCCATAATTGCATTCAATGATTGTGTTAATAATTGGCTTTTACGAAACGTGACAACTAAAAGAAACTACATTATAAGTTATTGTGGTACCGCACTTTCCCACGGACTATTAAAACTTTTTTTCCTTGTGAGTGGCCAACTTAATGAGGGTGCATCTTATACGCTGGTGCATCTTATATGCCGTCAAATACGGTATTATATCAATAGAAATCTGCTTTAATTTAAAACAAAAATATTAATTTTTTAACGTGGAAATGATTTGGTTTCTTGGATAATTATTCCTTTTTATAGAAGAAGTCCTATGATTTCTGCCAAAAAAATTATTATATCAATCGAATTTTCCTTCCTTTTCAACCAAAAACCTTAATTTTGTGAAAAGAGTCCTGCTATTCTCACTCAGAACTTTATTAAAATCATCATAATTTCCTTAAGTATGAACCAAAAATCACTATATCTTAACATGAATTATATCATTGTTGAGGAAATACACTTAATTTTCTACCAAAAATCTTAATTACTCTAAAATTAAATATTTTCATTGGTAATTATTGTTTTTATGTAAAAATTCCTGCAATTCTCACAAAAAAATAGAGAATGAGCAACATAATTAATATTAATACGGTATTAATTCTGATCCAAAGTTCACTGTTCCTCAACGCAAAAATCAATCATTTTTGACATAATTTGATTATCAACCAAAACACTCAATTTCTTAACATTAAAATTAAATATTTTCATATATAATCATTTGTTTTTACTTAAAAAGTCCTGCAATTCTTACCCATAAATTATTCACAAATTACATCACAATTTTCCTTACTTTGAACCAAAAATTCTATTTCTCAAAACAAATTAAATCGTTATTTATGAAATAACCTTAATTATCAACCAAAAATCTCAATTATTTAAACATGAAAATGAAATATTTTTCATTGATATAAAAGGAAACCTTGTGATTCTCATTGAGAATTTAATTATCTTGATGGAAATTTCCTTCATTTTTAATTAAAAATCACTCATTTTTACACAAATTGTAATCAATTTTGTACAATTATGCTTAATTTTCAACCAAAAATCTTAATATCTCAACAAGAAGATGATTCATTTTTGTTGATAATTTTTCCTTTTTCTAGAAAAAATCCTGCTATTCTCACCAGGAAACTTGTACGTAAAAATTCAGCCTGTATGTGTTTGTGTCAGCTAAACTTGAAAAAGACACGGCTGATTGACTTGGAATTTTAACACTATGTTGCATTCAAATACAAGTCTATTTCCATTTTTTTTTAATGTTGACATTTCGTTCTCGGTTCAATCCTAGAAGAGTCAAAGCATTTCCGTAAGATTGCAGGTAAAGTTAATTTTTGCCACTGCAGGCTTTCTTTCTTTTGCAAAATTAAATAAAAAAGAATGGCCATATGAAATTGAGACAAGCACCAAAAGAAAGGAAAATATATTAAGAATCTTTTTCTGGTCGTGTATTATTGTGTTCGAATCGAATTATCGAGATTCTACACAAAATACACAAAATGTTTGTAACATTTTGAGGATGTAAACAACTGGTCCCCCTGACAACAAATGCCAATGCTGAATCAGAGTTTCTGCATTTTAGCCTATTCAAATTTATGAAGAAGAAAAAAGTTGTTGATTTAGTTCACATTGATGTGCATTATGCAAATCAATCGTTGGAAGTGATTTTAATGATCTATTTTCGAAAAACTAAATGTGAGTTTATTTGAATGTTGTATTCAGTTCAATTAATTTTTTTATTGTTTTAGAAATGTTTTTTTTATGGATTCAATAATCTGTTTTCTAAAATCAAATTGTAAGTTACCTACTATGATTTTGATTGTTGCATTTAATTCGATTCATTTCTTTTTTTCATTTCGTATCTCACTTAGCCACAGCGAAGCGTGACCAGGTTTAACTAGTTTATTATATTGATTGAAATTGTCTTCATTTTGTAGCAAAAATTAGAATTTATTAACCCAAATAAAGCAATTTTTGTCTTAATTTGCTCAATTTTTAACCAAAATTATCAATTTCTTAACATGAAAATTAGTCATTTTTTATACTTATTCCTTTTTAAAGTAAAAATCATGTGATTCTAACCCAAAACCTAATTATGTTTATCGAAATTTCCTTCATTTTTCAACAAAAATTATTAATTCTTTATGCAAAAACTAATCATTTTTGTTGATAATTATTCAAGAATTTTATTATAAAGATTGAATTTTCCTTCATTTTCAACAAAAAATCTTGGATTTCTAACATGAAAGTGATTCATTTTGGTTGATATTTACTGAAAAAATCCTACAATTTTTGCCAAAATATTAATTTTTTCAAACGATATTCGCTTCTAAAAATGTATTACATTGACCAGATATTCTCTCATTTGTTACCAAAAATCTCAATGAAAATCTCGAAAATGATTCAATTTTGTCTATAATTATTCCTTTTGTATAGAAAATATCCTAAAATTTCAGCTGAAAAATTTACTATAGTGATTGATATTTGCTTCTTTATTAACCAAGAATCTCAATGTCTTAAAGGGAAAATTGATTTATTATGTTAAGAAAAAGTATGCCTAAAAATGTACTTTTTTATAATTCTCAGTTCACCATCACATTGCTAAAAACTCCACTTCTCAATGAACTTTAACATGCATTGTCCAAGTAGGTAGCAGAGCTATGTTCTGCAGATAAATGCAAGGAAAAATTACATTTAATTTGCCAGATATTACATTACTGCATATGATATCTCATTAAACCAACTCTAAGTGATATACCTTTTCTATATTTTGATAATCTTTTCAAATAGTGCTTTGCATTTTAAGCATTTGAATCAATTTTGAGTTTCATAAATTTAAGGTTCTTAAGGTTTATTACGGCTCATTTAATCGTCCTATGGATGCATAATGCTGATTAAATATAAAGGATGAGTGGATAATAGTCATAGATCATTTGAGAATGTTTCCTTAATACAACAATAGAAGCATTTTTTAAGTACTTACCTATGAAATTCATTGATGCACCAAAAACTGATTGCACATCCTTAAAACATAAATAATTCTTCTGACAGCTTTCACTGATGGTGTGATTTTAATTGAAAATCCGAGTAGTGTAAAGTTTTGGTAGTTATTGTTGATAAATAAATAATGTGACTGTTATAGTGCAGTGATCACATTCTATTAAAAAATAAAGAGGTCCTTGTTTTTGAACATGTTTCTACTTGATCCTGACTTGAAAATCCCTGAAGTCTTATCAATTTTCCTAATTGTATGCAGTTATTTATTGACCTATGCAGAACACTATTGTTGACAGTGTTTCATCTTATGATTGTTATATGAAGAACTTGTAAATTAAATTCATATTCTTAAAATTCTGGCCTGATGTCCATTAGTATATAATAAATTTTTCTACCAAGTTTCTTATTAATATTTCTAGGCTTCCATAACTTCAATAGAATCTGTATTAAAATAATGAGATTTAAATTGTTAGAAAATTTCCTTTTTGTAAAATCATTTGCATTTTTTTATACAGGTCTTCTGATTAAAATACTTCGAAAACTGAACAGAGAGGATGCAGTCCAAGTCCTACTGCAAACTGCACCACTATATCGAATAGTGCCGCATGAAGAGGAGACTCCTGTCGAAGAAATTACTGGATCACACACTTCCTGTTCAAATCTTTCCCGTTGAACTTCTACATTCTCAGGGTACTTCATTTTCTTCAGGCTTTGGAAGCCTCATTTGAATTGTCTGGTAAAGCTACTTTACTAGAGGAAACTTTAAAGCATTTGGTGGCTTTGGCCATTTGGAACATGTCAAGTCCTTTGACAGAGGGTTCCAGCTTATACCAGGGCTAAGCTGGTCTTTGAAAATACATTGAATGGATGCACTCCAAATTCAATGCACTTGCCGGTTGTTTCTCAAAATAAAGAAATTTTGAGACTGCCAATGTTATTACATCATGATGAACATTGAATCAAAAGAGCAGTTTAAGGCGTGTCATGCTTTTGATTTGGAAGTATTATTTAATGGTCTTTTTTATTAGATGATTTATTTAGACTAGTTACATCCATTATATAGAATTGTGTTAATTTGAAGTTTTGGTTGATTTTTTTTATTGTGGCTCATTTTTATAGTTTTTTTATTGAAGTTGTTATTGTTATATATCTTATTATTTCCCAAAAGCTTAGTCAATTATTGAGGTTAGTACAACGTAATAACTAATCAGTTTTCTTGATTAATGAAATTAGAATGATAAATTCCCTCCTCAAGGCTGATTGTACTTGTTGTATATGAAAAGTTTGACTATAAATGTGATTAACTACCAAAGTTAACTATTTATAATTAATGCTTGAAACTACAAGGCTGTAGTGTTTGTATTTGATGGATTTTCGGCAAGATTTTATGCTGTTTTTGATGAAGATTTGCTGTTAATATTAATAAATGTATTTTCCAAAAATAATGCACCAAGAGCTTACCTAGGAAGCACACTGTTTAGGCAGTTGGATTTTTTGCAAAGATAGAAAGGCTTTACTGTATCCATGACAAAATTAAAGGTAATGCTTACAACATATGTTTGAAATTTATCTATAAGTTGTGGCACTTTTTGAAAGGTGTGCCCCCTTTTGTAAATCAGCAAGAAAATGTATTTTTAGCTTTTACACCTTCGAGCTCATTTGAAATACATGCATTCTGTTTCTTGTGAAATTTCAACAGGAATTACTTAAAAATAAGAATAAGTTGAATTTGTACTCTATTTTACATAACGTTTTTGTTTTCTCAAGAAGAGAGAGTGTATTATCAATCAAAAGATATAAATTTGGAGATTGATATAAGAAAAGAAAAGCATTAGGAATGTTTAAAAAAAATCAGCCATGAATTCCTCCATCAATTTGTATAAATGTAAATTAAACTCACTTCTTTCTTAGGCCTAATCATCAATATTATTATTCAAACAACTAATTATTTATAGATAAGAAAGGGTTCATTACATAGCACTGTATTTTAGTGCTCAAAACTGTCTTGTATCTAACTGCTTTCCACAATTATTTTTTCTGTAGTGTTTTTGAGAAGGAATAGGTTATGTTCATTTCATAACATTATTGTGTGTTCCAACCTCCCACACCTTTGCGGTATTCTCTACAATTTTGTCTGTGATAGACTTTGCATTATGAAATTCATTGCTAGCTTGATAGAATAATGTTATGATTGACTGATCAGTTATTTTGATAGCACATCTATTTAAAATAGGTGGATGTTACAGAGCATGGTAAGATGCCTCACTTTTGATATTTGAATGTGTCTTAGCAAATCATAAAAGAGGATAATGTCATGCAACATTTGGCGTTCATTTTAAGGTTTATTGATTGGTTTATTCTCTCTTATATGGAGCTAATCTTATTTCTTCAGGAAGGCCTACAGGTACATAACCAAGGGATTGTTATTTTAATGGAAATAATTTGCTTCCATGCTTTTCACTCACTATGAGTGTCAATTTGAATTTCTAATCTGTCGAGGAGGCAAGATGCCTGTGATCAAGTGTTTTATAAACATTTTTCTCCATTTTTAATGTTGTTTGAAAAACTCGCAAGTGTCATATAATTGTATTGAATAAATGCTTGTTACATACAGACTTCCATCAAACTTGTACATTATCCAGATGATAGAACTGCCATTGTATACAATTAACTAGTGGATTATTGTAAGATTTAGCTATCATTATTAAATATTTTAAGTTATAATCTATACTTTGGTTAAGAATTTTTGCTGTTCCTATTTATTTTGTTTAAATCTTAAGTTACATAACTTACTGTTACCCAGCTAGCACACTCGGATCCGTTTACATAAACATAGAGTCAACACAAAGGAAACGGCGTTTACGGCAACCGTTGATGCAACGTTGAGGTATATTTTACGTAAGCTGTTGACCCTTCGTTGACCAATTTCTGCTGTTGGCCAAATCGCTCTCTCTCTAAGAGTATTTTGAGGCAATTTCGTCCTCAATCATATTAAATGCATCGAATTTTCCTTCAAGTCGATGAAGTGGAGCAATTACATCATGGAAATGATAACTAATTGAGTACAACTTATATATGGAGCGAATGTAAACGTCTCTCGTTCTGAAACTAAAGATTCTCTTTTAGTACGTTCTATGATTCATTCTATGAATGATTCTGTTATCTAAAATTATATTTTTAACGCAGAATTACATAAACTGATGTAAAATTTGCATACATAAACAGTGGTTAGTACGTGAAACTTTCATCTGCCCGACTTTCTAAGATTTAAGTATTGTTTCGTTGCGCCGTGCGCGAATGGGATTCTGGGTATAACTTCTCAGCAGCATAGTTAACGTCCATGTTAAATTTTCCTGTTGTCCTCACGGTGAAGTCCGTTCATGCCTTGAAGTCCTCTGCTCTTTTGCAGGGCTTGCTTATTAGCTCATTATTTTCAACTATTCTTTTCATTATAATCGCCCCTCATATCTCATAAATTTCATTATTCATATTTCAATCCTCATGCTATCAATTTCATATACTCGTTTCACGAAGACATTTGTGTACCCACGCAATTGCAGCTATTCCGGTACTTGAGCTTTTTAGTGGCGCTCGTGTTGGAGTGATTATTTTTCCTCTGTAGAAGGTAAGTTATTTTAATGTTGTGAGATATTGTTCATTTAGTCTAATTAAGTATTAAGTTAAGTGATTAACGAGGTTAACTTTCGTGTGTATGTCTGAAATATATTCCATTCTAAGGAAATTATTCTAAAATTTCAACACTCTAGTTAAGTAATTGAGTTAATATATGTTTAATATTGATATTAATAATATTAATATTTTTTAATATTAATATATGTTGAAAATGAAATGAGTTATTTACTAACGAACTTTCTTCTTGCAGAGAGTGTGAAGGCGAAATCTGTTCAAGGGCGGAAATTCGATTTAACGAGTTTTGAAGAATTCTGAAGTATTGAAGAACAGAAGAGGGGAAGTTATAATAACAAGAAAATGTTGCTAGAGATAAAGATATGCACATGTAAATTGTCTTTGGTCAAGAAAAACTTATGTAAGTAGTCATCCATTCTTTAATTAACCTGCAAATATTTATAAAGAGAATACTGTGATCCAGCCGTACAACGAGCCTTTCTTAATAGTACTAAATGTAGCCACAAGAGGCCGTAAATAGGTCGAGGCATACCTTTTAGTTCAAAATACAGCCACAAGAGGCCTCCCCAATCGCTTAAGGAAACGTGTTTCCCTTCTGTTACCGACATTTGATGCCGTTATCTCCCTTTTTTTTCTAGATCGTTTACATAACGTTTATGTAAACAGAGATGATCCTGGCAGGGTTGTTTCCTTACCGTTTATGTAAAGTTTACGTACATTTCATGTAAACGCCAACTATCGTGCTAGCTGGGTAGTACAATCTTTTTTTATATTCATAAAATGCCCTGTCTATTCATAATTGACTTCAGTGATTAATATTTTCTGTGTGTGGCAGTTTTATGTGCCATTGAAGCAGTTAAAAATTTTTCTCATTGCAAATAGTGTAGGGCGCAAGGCATTACTAATTACTGTTAATTGAAAAGATTAGACTGGGCATAAAGTGGCATTTTATCATAAAAAGGGAATACATGTTACTTTCATCATTGTAAGAAGTTGAGTGTTGTACTGAATTATGCAGTATCCAAAAAATATTATTTAACAATTATGTGTGTCAAATAGAGAAGTGTGCTGTTTATAAAAATGACAAAGTATATGCTTTATATGTTTGTACTCTGATTACTAATCTGCACTTTTCATACTTTTGTGGAGCATTTGCACTGAGGTAAGGGTTAAAACTTGATCATATGTTTCGATGATGAGATTCTGTGTATTCTTCCATCCCATGTTTATATTTTTATGGCAAAGAATAAATTTAATTTATTGTGAATGGCTTTGAATAATTATTTCCGAGAGATAATTTTATGAATGTGAGATAGTATCAATTCATAAGGCCTCCACAAAAATCAGCTAGCTAATCCTGTACGGTAGACCTTAAATATTTTATTTAAACGTTAAGAAACATTTCTAAAAATGTAATTTTTTGGTGGAAACATGTTTGAATATTTATAACAAAAAAGTTGACAAATGAGAACTTTAGTGATAGCAATATTACAAACTAAAGATACATGTACATGACACCTTAAATTGCTACTAGCTTTGCTGTCTTACTTAAAATTTTGTAGGTGTACAAAAATTTTTGATTTGCATGATTCGACAGAAATATGGCATTCTTAGAAATTAGTGCATTTGGGCTCAAATATTTTGGATTTTCCTAATTAAGATTAAAACTAGCTACAGGAAATATCTGAGATGGTAAGGGTAAAAAAACCCCAAATAGTTGAGTAGACATGGAATGACCGGTGCGCGGTAAAAATGCCACGGTAAATATGCCACACTGGAATTCGGTGGGTGGTAAAAATGTCACAGCAGAATTTTAATGGCGGGACATAACCATCTTGACTCTGGCTCATATTGTTATAGTTACTTCTCTATAGTATGCAATAATTTTTGTTTTATTTCAACCATATTTACGCAACAATACAATTATTCACCATTTAGGCAATGTTTAAAACTGTTTTGACATCGTAATGACTATCACTCACGCCGTAATTTTTATTGTTGTAACTATTGGCTGGATTGAAATAAATATGTATTTTTATCTTTTTTACGTCCAAAAACAACAATGCACTATCCGCATCATAGGATAAATGGGATATGACGATAGTTACGATCCCTAAGAACCTCCTTGAAGTTGCTTGCTACAAGATTACTCGCCACTGCGAAAAAAATAGTTAAATTGTGGAAGGAGAGGAAAGGAGGGGGATGAGATGCACATTTAAATGTGTGATGAGAGATGGGTATCAAACCAATCGTGTAGATGTAGCGTTTATCTTGAACGGAATGGTTTTATGAAGACCAGCTTGTTGGATGTTGTTCCTTATTTGATTTAAACAATATTGCATAGTCTCTTCTGTAGAGTTTAGTTGAATTCTATGGTAAAACTAGAATCTTTTCTAGTTAAAAACATAATGAACTAATTCAGTCTTCACTTTGTGGAACCTTCTAACATTATTCACCATAACTATTCTTTTCTAGCTCATTACAAGATGAAATTTCTCCAATAGTTTAAAAAATATACTAAACTCTTAAACATCAGAGTTCAGGAGTCATCTGAACCATAAATACAAAGAATAAAGTTGATGCAAGTCATCTATGATATTCTATAACCTTTAAAAGATAAGAGTAGGGGTGAAAGATGTCATGACTCACAACTTGAAAGCTCCTACATTCGATCAGGTAACCACGGAAGATATTGCTGTACCACCGTATCACTTAACACTAGAAGGACAGAGGTAGTCATTTGACCACTTTTCAGAGTTTAACATCTTAGTGCTGGAGAATATTTTAGATCTCTTAAAAAAATTTATTCCTATCAGCTTGAAAATATTATTAACTAGGGCAAGTAATGCTTACATAGGTTTTAACAGACACTTTTTATTTAGTTGAAAATATTTTCAATACTAGTTTTTGCATTTTCCAACTCACCACTTTCAGATTCACAAAAAAATGTCAATTTATCTACTCTGTTTAAAATATTTTTTGCTTTTTCACAAGAGTATGCGGACTTATTGGTATGAATTTTAGAATACTTGAAAGTAATTTTGCATTTTATCAATCAGCAAGGTTATGAACAGCTTATAAGAGCAACTCAATAAATATATTTGAATAATTTTCTTTTTGAATTTAGTAACCCTGCATTGTGAAGTTGTTAAGCTGGATGTAGGTTAAGAATGGTTTATTAATAACAAAAAGTTATAATATCATTTGTAGGACCCAAGTTTAACACGATTCATAGACATAATTTTAAATAATACTTTTACAGGTTGGTGACAGTGATAATGATTACTTTTACAATAATGCAAATATTACTAATCGCATGTCATAGTCGAAAACTGCTAAACTGGAAGTTTCATAAAAAAATCGAAAAATTATTTATGCGCTATATTTTGAATTTTTTTCGAAAGGAATGAAATTAATTTTCATTATTTTCCTATGGCATTTGAAACATAGAGTGACTTTGTTATTAATAATCAATATAATAAACCCTTTTTATATTCTCCCCCAAAGTTTGAAACTGTTAGGCTACTTATAAATAGGAATAATATCAAAGTTAATGCAATATTGGTACATGAAGGTTCAAAAATTTCTTTAATTATTATAAATAGAAAAAGATATTTGGTTAAAAAAGCTAACATTTATTTTTTTAACCCACCTTCCTAGGTATAGTAGACTTTTCTAAATATAGTATAAGTATGATACTGAATAATATCTCAACTTATGGTATTGTTACAGTTTACTTAGGGATATTTCTATTTTTCAGTTAAAAAAAGTTCACATTTTTCTGGAGATGCAGTATTAATGTCAATGTTTAATAACGAAAGTACCAATTTTCCTCAAGAGATGGCATTAGTAGCGAAGATTGTAAAAACAAAAGTTCCAATTTTCCTAAAGAGATGGCATTAGCAGCGAAGACTGTAAAAACAAAGTTCCAATTTTCCTCAAGAGATGGCATTAGTAGCGAAGATTGTAAAAACAAAAGTTCCAATTTTTCTAAAGAGATGGCATTAGCAGAGAAGACTGTAAAAACAAAGTTCCAATTTTCCTCAAGAGATGGCATTAGTGGCGAATTTTATAAACAAAAGTTCAAATTTGCGTCAATAGATGGCATTAGTGTCGAAGTTTTGAAACAAAAGTTCTAATTTTCCTCAATAAATGGCATTAGTGGCGAAGTTTATATACAAAAGTTCCTATTTCCCTCAAGAGATGGCATAAGTGGCGAATTTTATAAACTAAAGTTCCTATTTCCCTCAAGAGATGGCACTAGTGGCAAAGTATATAAACAAAAGTTCCAATTATCCTCAAAAGATGGCATCAGTGTCGAAGTTTAGAAACCAAAGTTCTAATTTTCCTCACAATTTACACACATAATCCAGAAGTGGTGTGTAAAAAAGAACGCACTGACATCCCTCAATAAGGCCTGGCCGGGAAAATTAAGGCAAAATAATGGAAAAAAATTGAAATTTCGGCGAAATTAACCGTTTTTGATGCTTTTTTCGATCACATATTTGGAAAAATAACGAAAGCTAAGGGAAAATAGAGGAAAAAATTTGAAATTTCGGTGTAATTATCCGTTTTCGATGCTTTTTCGATCAAATCTTGAAAAAAACATGAAAATTAAGGCAAAATAGATGAAAAAAAAATAAAATTAAGGTGAAATTATCCGTTTTTGATGCTTTTTTCGATCATGCATTGGCAAAATCACGAAAACTACGGCAGATTATAGGAAAAAAATGAAATTTCGGTTAACTTATCCGTTTTCGATTCTTTTTTCGTTCAGATCTTGTGAAAATCACGAAAACAAAGGCAAAATGGAGGAAAAAAAATTAAATTTAGGTAAAATTATCCGTTTTTGATTCATTTATCGATCAAATTTTCGCAAAATCACGAAAGCTAAGGGAAAACAGAGGAAAAAAATGAAATTTCGGTTAATTTATCCGTTTTCGATTCTTTTTTCGTTCAGATCTAGATAATTTTCCGAAAAGTTAGGAGAAATAGATGGAAAAAAATTGAATTTTCTGTAAAATTGTCCGTTTTCGAAGCTTTTTTAGATCAAATTTTCGCAAAATCACGAAAACTATGGCAAAACAGGGGGGTAAAATTGAAATTTCGGTGAAATTATCCGTATTCGATGCTATTTTCGATCACATCTCGAAAACATGCAAAATATTATGGGATAATTCGATGAAAAAAGTTGATATTTCGGTGAAGTTATCCGTTTTCGAAGCTTTTTTCCATCATAATTGAAAAATCACGAGAACTAAATAAAAGTAAAGGTAAATAATTGAAATTTTTGGTGAATTTAAACGTTTTCGATGCTTTTTTCAATCATATCTTGGCAAAATCACGAGAACTAAGGCAAAATAGTGGAAAAAATGAAATTTCGGTAAAATTAACCATTTTCGATGCTTTTTTTGATAATATCTATGGAAGAATCACGAAAACTAAGGTAAAATAGTGGAAGAAATTTGAAATTTCGGTGAAATTATCCGTTTTCAATGCAGTTTTCGATCATATCTTGGCAAAATCACGATAACTACGGCAGAATAGAGGAAAAACATGAAATTGCGGATATATTATCCGTTTTTAAAGCTTTTTTCGATCATATCTTGGTAAAATCAAGAAAACAAAGGAAAAATAGTGAATAAGATTGAAATTTCGGTAAAATTATCCGTTTTCGACGCTTTTTTCGATCATTTATCGATAACGAGCCGAAAATTAAGGCAAAATACAGGAAAAAATTGAAATTTCGGTGAAATGAACCGTTTTTGATGCTTTTTTCGATCATATATTTGGAAAAATCACGAAAACTAAGGCAAAACAGGTATTTAAAATTTAAAGTTTGGTGAAATTATGCATTTTAGATACTATTTTCGATTATATCTCGATAACATTCCAAATATTAATGCAAAATTTGGAAAATAAAATTGAAATTTCGGTAAGATTATTCGCTATCGATGCTTTTTCGATTATATCTTCGCAAAATCTGGAAAACTGAGGAAAATTAGAGGAAATGAAAATTAAATTTTTGTGAAATTATCAGTTTTCGAAGCTTTTTTCGACAATATCTTGGCAAAATCACGTGAACTAAGGAAAAATAGTGGAAAAAGATTGAAATTTCGGTAAAATTATCGTTTTCGACGCTTTTTTCGATCATATATCGATAACTCGCCGAAAATTTAGGCAAAATAAAGGAAAAATATTGAAAATTTGGTGAATTTATCCGTTTACGACGCTTTTTTCGATAATATATCTATAACGTGCAAAAAAATAAGGGAAAATACAAGAAAGAAATTGAAATTTCGGTGAAATTAACCGTTTTCGATGCTTTTTCAATCAAATCTTGCAGAAATTAAGAAATTTAAGGCAAAAAAGAAGAAAAAAAATTGTGAAATTTTGGTGAAATTATCATTTTTGATGCTTTTTTCGATCATATCTTGGCAAAATTACAAAAACTAGGGCAGAATATAGGAAAAAAATGAAATTTCGGTTAAATTATCCGTTTTCGATGCTTTTTTCGTTCAGATCTAGATAATTTGCCAAAAATTTAGGATAAATAGATGGAAAAAAATTGAATTTTCTGTAAAATTGTCCGTTTTCGATGCTTTTTTAGATCATATCTTGGGAAAATCACGAAAACTAAGGCAAAACAGGGGGGTTAAATTGAAATTTCGGTGAAATTATCCGTCTTCGATGCTATTTTCGATCATATCTTGGTAAAATCACCAAAACTAAGGAGAAATAGGGGGATTAAATTGAAATTTCGGTGATATTATGCGTTTCTGATGCTTTTTTCAATCATATTTTAGCATGATCACGAAAATTAAGGATAGATTGAGGAAAAAATATAAATTTCGGTGAAATTAACCGTTCTTGATGCTATTTTTGATAATATCTAGGGATGAATCACGAAAACTTAGGCAAAATAGAGGAAAAAAATACAAATTTCGGCGAAATTATCCGTTTTTGATGCTTTTTTGGATCATATTATTGCAAAATCACGATAACTAAGGAAAAATAGTGGAAAAAGATTGAAATTTCGGTAAAATTATCCGTTTTCGACGCTTTTTTCGATCATATATCATTAACGTGCCGAAAATTAAGGCAAAATAATGGAAAAAAATACCAATTTCGGCGAAATTATCCGTTTTTGATGATTTTTTCGATCATATTATGGCAAAATCACGATAACTAAGGGAAAATAGTGGAAAAAGATTGAAATTTCGGTAAAATTATCCGTTTTCGACGCTTTTTTCGATCATATATCATTAACGTGCCGAAAATTAAGGCAAAATAATGGAAAAAATACAAATTTTGGCGAAATTATACGTTTTCGATGCTTTTTTCGTTCAGATCAAGATAATTTGCCAAAAATTAAAGATAAGTAGATGGAAAAATTTGAATTTTCTGTTTAATTGTCCGTTTCGATGCTTTTTTCGATCATATCATGGGAAAATCACGAAAACTAAGGAGAAACAGGGGGATAAATTCGGATTTTGGTGAAATTATCCGTTTCCGATGATATATTTGATCATATTTCGATAATATTCCAAATATTAATGCAAAATCCCGAAAAAAAATTGAAATTCCGCGAAGATTATTCGCTTTCGATGCTTTTTCGATCATATCTTCGAAAAATACGAAAACTGTGGCAAGTTAGAATGACTAAAAATTAAATTTCGGTGAAATTATCCGTTATCGAAGCTTTTTTCGATTATATCTTGGCAAAATCACGAATACTAAGGCAAAATGGTGGAAAAAATTGAAATTTCGGTGGAATTAACCGTTCTTGATGCTTTTTTCGATCATATATTTGGAAAAATCACGAAAACTAAGGCAAAACAGGTATTTAAAATTTAAAGTTTGGTGAAATTATGCATTTTAGATACTATTTTCGATTATATCTCGATAACATTCCAAATATTAATGCAAAATTTGGAAAATAAAATTGAAATTTCGGTAAGATTATTCGCTATCGATGCTTTTTCGATTATATCTTCGCAAAATCTGGAAAACTGAGGAAAATTAGAGGAAATGAAAATTAAATTTTTGTGAAATTATCAGTTTTCGAAGCTTTTTTCGACAATATCTTGGCAAAATCACGTGAACTAAGGAAAAATAGTGGAAAAAGATTGAAATTTCGGTAAAATTATCGTTTTCGACGCTTTTTTCGATCATATATCGATAACTCGCCGAAAATTTAGGCAAAATAAAGGAAAAATATTGAAAATTTGGTGAATTTATCCGTTTACGACGCTTTTTTCGATAATATATCTATAACGTGCAAAAAAATAAGGGAAAATACAAGAAAGAAATTGAAATTTCGGTGAAATTAACCGTTTTCGATGCTTTTTCAATCAAATCTTGCAGAAATTAAGAAATTTAAGGCAAAAAAGAAGAAAAAAAATGTGAAATTTTGGTGAAATTATCAGTTTTGATGCTTTTTTCGATCATATCTTGGCAAAATTACAAAAACTAGGGCAGAATATAGGAAAAAAATGAAATTTCGGTTAAATTATCCGTTTTCGATGCTTTTTTCGTTCAGATCTAGATAATTTGCCAAAAATTTAGGATAAATAGATGGAAAAAAATTGAATTTTCTGTAAAATTGTCCGTTTTCGATGCTTTTTTAGATCATATCTTGGGAAAATCACGAAAACTAAGGCAAAACAGGGGGGTTAAATTGAAATTTCGGTGAAATTATCCGTCTTCGATGCTATTTTCGATCATATCTTGGTAAAATCACCAAAACTAAGGAGAAATAGGGGGATTAAATTGAAATTTCGGAGATATTATGCGTTTCTGATGCTTTTTTCAATCATATTTTAGCATGATCACGAAAATTAAGGATAGATTGAGGAAAAAATATAAATTTCGGTGAAATTAACCGTTCTTGATGCTATTTTTGATAATATCTAGGGATGAATCACGAAAACTTAGGCAAAACAGAGGAAAAAATTGAATTTTCTGTAAAATTGTCCGTTTTCGAAGCTTTTTTAGATCAAATTTTCGCAAAATCACGAAAACTATGGCAAAACAGGGGGGTAAAATTGAAATTTCGGTGAAATTATCCGTATTCGATGCTATTTTCGATCACATCTCGAAAACATGCAAAATATTATGGGATAATTCGATGAAAAAAGTTGATATTTCGGTGAAGTTATCCGTTTTCGAAGCTTTTTTCCATCATAATTGAAAAATCACGAGAACTAAATAAAAGTAGAGGTAAATAATTGAAATTTTTGGTGAATTTAAACGTTTTCGATGCTTTTTTCAATCATATCTTGGCAAAATCACGAGAACTAAGGCAAAATAGTGGAAAAAATGAAATTTCGGTAAAATTAACCATTTTCGATGCTTTTTTTGATAATATCTATGGAAGAATCACGAAAACTAAGGTAAAATAGTGGAAGAAATTTGAAATTTCGGTGAAATTATCCGTTTTCAATGCAGTTTTCGATCATATCTTGGCAAAATCACGATAACTACGGCAGAATAGAGGAAAAACATGAAATTGCGGATATATTATCCGTTTTTAAAGCTTTTTTCGATCATATCTTGGTAAAATCAAGAAAACAAAGGAAAAATAGTGAATAAGATTGAAATTTCGGTAAAATTATCCGTTTTCGACGCTTTTTTCGATCATTTATCGATAACGAGCCGAAAATTAAGGCAAAATACAGGAAAAAATTGAAATTTCGGTGAAATGAACCGTTTTTGATGCTTTTTTCGATCATATATTTGGAAAAATCACGAAAACTAAGGCAAAACAGGTATTTAAAATTTAAAGTTTGGTGAAATTATGCATTTTAGATACTATTTTCGATTATATCTCGATAACATTCCAAATATTAATGCAAAATTTGGAAAATAAAATTGAAATTTCGGTAAGATTATTCGCTATCGATGCTTTTTCGATTATATCTTCGCAAAATCTGGAAAACTGAGGAAAATTAGAGGAAATGAAAATTAAATTTTTGTGAAATTATCAGTTTTCGAAGCTTTTTTCGACAATATCTTGGCAAAATCACGTGAACTAAGGAAAAATAGTGGAAAAAGATTGAAATTTCGGTAAAATTATCGTTTTCGACGCTTTTTTCGATCATATATCGATAACTCGCCGAAAATTTAGGCAAAATAAAGGAAAAATATTGAAAATTTTGTGAATTTATCCGTTTACGACGCTTTTTTCGATAATATATCTATAACATGCAAAAAAATAAGGGAAAATACAAGAAAGAAATTGAAATTTCGGTGAAATTAACCGTTTTCGATGCTTTTTCAATCAAATCTTGCAGAAATTAAGAAATTTAAGGCAAAAAAGAAGAAAAAAAATTGTGAAATTTTGGTGAAATTATCATTTTTGATGCTTTTTTCGATCATATCTTGGCAAAATTACAAAAACTAGGGCAGAATATAGGAAAAAAATGAAATTTCGGTTAAATTATCCGTTTTCGATGCTTTTTTCGTTCAGATCTAGATAATTTGCCAAAAATTTAGGATAAATAGATGGAAAAAAATTGAATTTTCTGTAAAATTGTCCGTTTTCGATGCTTTTTTAGATCATATCTTGGGAAAATCACGAAAACTAAGGCAAAACAGGGGGGTTAAATTGAAATTTCGGTGAAATTATCCGTCTTCGATGCTATTTTCGATCATATCTTGGTAAAATCACCAAAACTAAGGAGAAATAGGGGGATTAAATTGAAATTTCGGTGATATTATGCGTTTCTGATGCTTTTTTCAATCATATTTTAGCATGATCACGAAAATTAAGGATAGATTGAGGAAAAAATATAAATTTCGGTGAAATTAACCGTTCTTGATGCTATTTTTGATAATATCTAGGGATGAATCACGAAAACTTAGGCAAAATAGAGGAAAAAAATACAAATTTCGGCGAAATTATCCGTTTTTGATGCTTTTTTCGATCATATTATTGCAAAATCACGATAACTAAGGAAAAATAGTGAAAAAGATTGAAATTTCGGTAAAATTATCCATTTTCGACGCTTTTTTCGATCATATATCATTAACGTGCCGAAAATTAAGGCAAAATAATGGAAAAAAATACCAATTTCGGCGAAATTATCCGTTTTTGATGATTTTTTCGATCATATTATGGCAAAATCACGATAACTAAGGGAAAATAGTGGAAAAAGATTGAAATTTCGGTAAAATTATCCGTTTTCGACGCTTTTTTCGATCATATATCATTAACGTGCCGAAAATTAAGGCAAAATAATGGAAAAAATACAAATTTTGGCGAAATTATACGTTTTCGATGCTTTTTTCGTTCAGATCAAGATAATTTGCCAAAAATTAAGGATAAGTAGATGGAAAAATTTGAATTTTCTGTTTAATTGTCCGTTTCGATGCTTTTTTCGATCATATCATGGGAAAATCACGAAAACTAAGGAGAAACAGGGGGATAAATTCGGATTTTGGTGAAATTATCCGTTTCCGATGATATATTTGATCATATTTCGATAATATTCCAAATATTAATGCAAAATCCCGAAAAAAAATTGAAATTCCGCGAAGATTATTCGCTTTCGATGCTTTTTCGATCATATCTTCGAAAAATACGAAAACTGTGGCAAGTTAGAATGACTAAAAATTAAATTTCGGTGAAATTATCCGTTATCGAAGCTTTTTTCGATTATATCTTGGCAAAATCACGAATACTAAGGCAAAATGGTGGAAAAAATTGAAATTTCGGTGGAATTAACCGTTCTTGATGCTTTTTTCGATCATATATTTGGAAAAATCACGAAAACTAAGGCAAAACAGGTATTTAAAATTTAAAGTTTGGTGAAATTATGCATTTTAGATACTATTTTCGATTATATCTCGATAACATTCCAAATATTAATGCAAAATTTGGAAAATAAAATTGAAATTTCGGTAAGATTATTCGCTATCGATGCTTTTTCGATTATATCTTCGCAAAATCTGGAAAACTGAGGAAAATTAGAGGAAATGAAAATTAAATTTTTGTGAAATTATCAGTTTTCGAAGCTTTTTTCGACAATATCTTGGCAAAATCACGTGAACTAAGGAAAAATAGTGGAAAAAGATTGAAATTTCGGTAAAATTATCGTTTTCGACGCTTTTTTCGATCATATATCGATAATTCGCCGAAAATTTAGGCAAAATAAAGGAAAAATATTGAAAATTTGGTGAATTTATCCGTTTACGACGCTTTTTTCGATAATATATCTATAACGTGCAAAAAAATAAGGGAAAATACAAGAAAGAAATTGAAATTTCGGTGAAATTAACCGTTTTCGATGCTTTTTCAATCAAATCTTGCAGAAATTAAGAAATTTAAGGCAAAAAAGAAGAAAAAAAATGTGAAATTTTGGTGAAATTATCAGTTTTGATGCTTTTTTCGATCATATCTTGGCAAAATTACAAAAACTAGGGCAGAATATAGGAAAAAAATGAAATTTCGGTTAAATTATCCGTTTTCGATGCTTTTTTCGTTCAGATCTAGATAATTTGCCAAAAATTTAGGATAAATAGATGGAAAAAAATTGAATTTTCTGTAAAATTGTCCGTTTTCGATGCTTTTTTAGATCATATCTTGGGAAAATCACGAAAACTAAGGCAAAACAGGGGGGTTAAATTGAAATTTCGGTGAAATTATCCGTCTTCGATGCTATTTTCGATCATATCTTGGTAAAATCACCAAAACTAAGGAGAAATAGGGGGATTAAATTGAAATTTCGGTGATATTATGCGTTTCTGATGCTTTTTTCAATCATATTTTAGCATGATCACGAAAATTAAGGATAGATTGAGGAAAAAATATAAATTTCGGTGAAATTAACCGTTCTTGATGCTATTTTTGATAATATCTAGGGATGAATCACGAAAACTTAGGCAAAATAGAGGAAAAAAATACAAATTTCGGCGAAATTATCCGTTTTTGATGCTTTTTTCGATCATATTATTGCAAAATCACGATAACTAAGGAAAAATAGTGAAAAAGATTGAAATTTCGGTAAAATTATCCATTTTCGACGCTTTTTTCGATCATATATCATTAACGTGCCGAAAATTAAGGCAAAATAATGGAAAAAAATACCAATTTCGGCGAAATTATCCGTTTTTGATGATTTTTTCGATCATATTATGGCAAAATCACGATAACTAAGGGAAAATAGTGGAAAAAGATTGAAATTTCGGTAAAATTATCCGTTTTCGACGCTTTTTTCGATCATATATCATTAACGTGCCGAAAATTAAGGCAAAATAATGGAAAAAATACAAATTTTGGCGAAATTATACGTTTTCGATGCTTTTTTCGTTCAGATCAAGATAATTTGCCAAAAATTAAGGATAAGTAGATGGAAAAATTTGAATTTTCTGTTTAATTGTCCGTTTCGATGCTTTTTTCGATCATATCATGGGAAAATCACGAAAACTAAGGAGAAACAGGGGGATAAATTCGGATTTTGGTGAAATTATCCGTTTCCGATGATATATTTGATCATATTTCGATAATATTCCAAATATTAATGCAAAATCCCGAAAAAAAATTGAAATTCCGCGAAGATTATTCGCTTTCGATGCTTTTTCGATCATATCTTCGAAAAATACGAAAACTGTGGCAAGTTAGAATGACTAAAAATTAAATTTCGGTGAAATTATCCGTTATCGAAGCTTTTTTCGATTATATCTTGGCAAAATCACGAATACTAAGGCAAAATGGTGGAAAAAATTGAAATTTCGGTGGAATTAACCGTTCTTGATGCTTTTTTCGATCATATATTTGGAAAAATCACGAAAACTAAGGCAAAACAGGTATTTAAAATTTAAAGTTTGGTGAAATTATGCATTTTAGATACTATTTTCGATTATATCTCGATAACATTCCAAATATTAATGCAAAATTTGGAAAATAAAATTGAAATTTCGGTAAGATTATTCGCTATCGATGCTTTTTCGATTATATCTTCGCAAAATCTGGAAAACTGAGGAAAATTAGAGGAAATGAAAATTAAATTTTTGTGAAATTATCAGTTTTCGAAGCTTTTTTCGACAATATCTTGGCAAAATCACGTGAACTAAGGAAAAATAGTGGAAAAAGATTGAAATTTCGGTAAAATTATCGTTTTCGACGCTTTTTTCGATCATATATCGATAATTCGCCGAAAATTTAGGCAAAATAAAGGAAAAATATTGAAAATTTGGTGAATTTATCCGTTTACGATCCTTTTTCAATCAAATCTTGAAAAAATTACTAAAATTAAGGAAAAATAGATGAAAAAAAAATTGCAATTTAGGTGGAATTATCAGTTTTGATGCTTTTTTCGATCATATCTTGGCAAAATTACGAAAACTACGGCAGAATATAGGAAAAAAGTGAAATTTAGGTTAAATTATCCGTTTTCGATGCTTTTTTCGTTCAGATCTAGATAATTTGCCGAAAAATTAGGATAAATAGATGGAAAAAAATTGAATTTTCTGTAAAATTGTCCGTTTTCGATGGTTTTTTAGATCTTATCTTGGGAAAATCACGAAAACTAAGGCAAAAGAGGGGGGTAAAATTGAAATTTTGGTGAAATTACTCGTTTTTAATGCTATTTTCGATCATATCTTGGTAAAATCACGAAAACTAAGGATAAATAGGGGGATTAAATTGAAATTTCGGTAAAATTATCCGTATTCGATGCTATTTTCGATCATATCTTGGTAAAATCACGAAAACTAAGGATAAATAGGGGGATTAAATTGAAATTTCGGTGATATTATGCGTTTCTGATGCTTTTTTCTATCATATTTTGGCAAAATCACGAAAATTAAGGAAAGATTGAGGAAAAAAATATAAATTTCGGTGAAATTAACCGTTCTTGATGCTTTTTTTGATAATATATATGGAGGAAATACGATAACTAAAGCAAAATAGTGCAAAAAATTGATATTTCGGTGAAATTATGCGTTTCTGATGCTTTTTTCAATCATATTTAGGCATGATCACGAAAATTAAGGAAAGATTGAGGAAAAAGATATAAATTTCGGTGAAATTAACCGTTCTTAATGCTTTTTTGATAAAATCTATGGAAGAATCACGAAAACTTAGGCAAAATAGAGGAAAAAATACAAATTTCGGCAAAAGTTTCCGTTTTTGATGCTTTTTTCGATCATAATATGGCAAAATCACGATAACTAAGGAAAAATAGTGGAAAAAGATTGAAATTTCGGAAAAATTATCCGTTTTCGACGCTTTTTTCGATCATATATCATTAACGTGCCGAAATATAAGGCAAAATCAAGGAAAAAAATACAAATTTCAGCGAAATTATCCGTTTTTGATGCTTTTTTCGATCATATTATGGCAAAATCACGATAACTAAGGAAAAATAGTGGAAAAAGATTGAAATTTTGGTAAAATTATCCGTTTTCGACGATTTTTTCGATCATATATCGATAAAGTGCCGAAAATTAAGGCAAAAAACAGGAAAAAATTGAAATTTCGGTGAAAAAACCGTTTTTTGATGCCTTTTTCGATCATATATTTGGAAAAATCACGAAAACTAAGGCAAAACAGGTATTTAAAATTTAAAGTTCGGTGAAATTATCCATTTTAGATGCTATTTTCGATTATATCTCGAATACATTCCAAATATTAATGTAAAATTTGGAAAAAAAAATTGAAATTTCGGTAAGATTATTCGCTATCGATGCTTTTTCGATTATATCTTCGCAAAATCTGGATAACTGAGGCAACTTATAGGAAATGAAAATTAAATTTTTGTGAAATTAACAGTTTTCTAAGCTTTTTTTGACTATATCTTGGCAAAATCACGTGAACTAAGGAAAAATAGTTGAAAAAGATTGAAATTTCGGTAAAATTATCGTTTTCGACGCTTTTTTCGATCATATATCGATAACGAGCCAAAAATTAAGGCAAAATAAAGGAAGGAAATTGAAATTTTGGTGAATATATCCGTTTACGACGCTTTTTTCGATAATATATCTATAACTTGTCAAAAAATAAGGGAAAATACAAGAAAAAAATTGAAATTTCGGTGAAATTAACCGTTTTCGAACCTTTTTCAATCAAATCTTGAAATAATTACGAAAATTAAGGCAAAATAGATGCAAAAAAATTGCAATTTAGGTGAAATTATCAGTTTTGATGCTTTTTTCGATCACATCTTGGCAAAATTACGAAAACTATGGCAGAATATAGGAAAAAAGTGAAATTTCGGTTAAATTATCCGTTTTCGATGCTTTTTTCGTTCAGATCTAGATAATTTGCCGAATAATTAGGATAAATAGATGGAAAAAAATTGAATTTTCTGTAAAATTGTCCGTTTTCGATGCTTTTTTAGACCTTATCTTGCGAAAATCACGAAAACTAAGGCAAAAGAGGGGGGTAAAATTGAAATTTCGATGAAATTATTCGTTTTAAATGCTATTTTCGATCATATCTTGGTAAAATCACGAAAACTAAGGATAAATAGGGGGATTAAATTGAAATTTCGGTGAAATTATCCGTATTCGATGCTATTTTCGATCATTTCTTGGTAAAATCACGAAAACTAAGGATAAATAGGGGGATTAAATTGAAATTTCGGTGATATTATGCGTTTTTGATGCTTTTCTCGATCATATTATTGCAAAATCACGATAACTTAGGAAAAATAGTGGAAAAAGATTGAAATTTCGGTAAAATTATCCGTTTTCGACGCTTTTTTCGATCATATATCATTAACGTGCCGAAAATTAAGGCAAAATAATGGAAAAAAATACAAATTTCGGCGAAATTATCCGTTTTTGATGATTTTTTCGATCATATTATGGCAAAATCACGATACCTAAGGGAAAATAGTGGAAAAAGATTGAAATTTCATTAAAATTATCCGTTTTCGACGCTTTTTTCGATCATATATCATTAACGTGCCGAAAATTAAGGCAAAATAATGGAAAAAATACAAATTTTGGCGAAATTATACGTTTTCGATGCTTTTTTCGTTCAGAACAAGATAATTTGCCAAAAATTAAGGATAAGTAGATGGAAAAATTTGAATTTTGATAAGGGAAAATAGAGGAAAAAATTTGATATTTCGGTGTAATTATTCGCTTTCGATGCTTTTTAGATCAAATCTTGAAAATATTACGAAAATAAGGCAAAATAGATGAAAACAAAATTGAAATTTAGGTGAAATTTTCCGTTTTGATGCTTTTTTCGATCATATCTTGGCAAAATTACGAAAATTACGGCAGAATATAGGAAAAAAATGAAATTTTGTTTAAATTATCCGTTTTCGATGCTTTTTTCGTTCAGATCTACATAATTTGCCGATAATTTAGGATAAATAGATGGAAAAAAATTGAATTTTCTGTAAAATTGTCTGTTTTCGTTGCTTTTTTAGATCTTATCTTGGGAAAATTACGAAAACTAAGGCAAAACAGGGGGGTAAAATTGAAATTTCGGTGAAATTATTCGTTTTAAACGCTATTTTCGATCATATCTTGGTAAAATCACGAAAACTAAGGACAAATAGGGGGATTAAATTGAAATTTCGGTGATATTATGCGTTTCTGATGCTTTTTTCAATCTGATTTTAGCATGATCAGGAAAATTTAGGCAAAATAGAAGAAAAAAATACAAATTTCGGCGAAATTATCCGTTTTTGATGCTTTTTTCGATCATATTATGGCAAAATCACGATAACTAAGGAAAAATAGTGGAAAAAGATTGAAAATTTGGAAAAATTTTCCGTTTTCGACGCTTTTTTCGATCATATATCATTAACGTGCCGAAAATTAAGGCAAAATTATGGAAAAAAATACAAATTTCGGCGAAATTATCCGTTTTTAATGCTTTTTTCGATCATATTATGACAAAAGCATGATAAGTAAGGAAAAATAGTGGAAAAAAATACAAATTTTGGCGAAATTATACGTTTTCGATGCTTTTTTCGTTCAGATCAAGATAATTTGCCGAAAATTAAGGATAAATAGATGGAAAAATTTGAATTTTCTGTAAAGTTGTCTGTTTTCGAAGCTTTTTTCGATCATATCATGGGAACATCACGAAAACTAAGGAGAAACAGGGGGAAAAATTCGGATGTTGGTAAAATTATCCGTTTCCGATGATATTTTTGATCATATCTCGATAATATTCCAAATATTAATGCATAATCCCGAAAAAAAATTGAAATTCCGGTAAGATTATTCGCTTTCGATGCTTTTTCGATCATATTCTCAAAAAATACAAAAACTGAGGCAAGTTAGAGGAGCTAAAAATTAAATTTCGGTGAAATTATCCGTTATCGAAGCTTTTTTCGATTTTATCTTGGCAAAATCACGAAAACTGAGGCAAAATAGTGGAAAAAATTGAAATTTCGGTGGAATTAACCGTTCTTGATGCTTTTTTTGATAATATCTATGGAAGAATCACGAAAGCTAATGCCAAATAGAGGAAAATATTTGGAATTTCGGATAAATTATCCGTTTTCAAAGCAGTTTTCGATCATATATTTGCAAAATCACGATAACTACGGCAGAATAGAGGAAAAACATGATATTGCGGATATATTATTCGTTTTCGAAGCTTTTTTCGATCACATCTTGGTAAAATCTAGAAAACTAAGTAAAAATAGTGGAAAAAGATTGAAATTTCGGTAAAATTATCCGTTTTCGACGCTTTATTCGATCATATATCATTAACGTGCCGAAAATTAAGGCAAAATAATGGAAAAAAATACAAATTTTGGCGAAATTATCCGTTTTCGATGCTTTTATCGTTCAGATATAGATAATTTACCAAAACTTAAAGATAAATAGATGGAAAAAATTGAATTTTCTGCAAAATTGTCCGTTTTTGATGCTTTTTTTGATAATAACTATTGATGAATCACGAATACTAAGGCCAAAAAGAGGAAAAAAATTTGAAATCTCGGTGAAATTATCCGTTTTCAATGCTGCTTTCGATCATAACTTGGCAAAATACCTAAAACTACGTCAGAATAGTGGAAAAAATGAAATTTCAGATATATTATCCGTTTTCGAAGCTTTTTTCGATCATATCTTAGTAAAATTACAAAAACTATGGAAAAATAGTGGAAAAAGATTAAAATTTCGGTAAAATTATCCGTTTTCGACGCTTTTTTCGAACATGTATATCGATAACGTGCCAAAATTAAGGCAAAATAGATGCAAAAAAATTGCAATTTAGGTGAAATTATCAGTTTTGATGCTTTTTTCGATCATATCTTGGCAAAATTACGAAAACTATGGCAGAATATAGGAAAAAAGTGAAATTTCGGTTAAATTATCCGTTTTCGATGCTTTTTTCGTTCAGATCTAGATAATTTGCCGAAAAATTAGGATAAATAGATGGAAAAAAATTGAATTTTCTGTAAAATTGTCCGTTTTCGATGCTTTTTTAGACCTTATCTTGCGAAAATCACGAAAACTAAGGCAAAAGAGGGGGGTAAAATTGAAATTTCGATGAAATTATTCGTTTTAAATGCTATTTTCGATCATATCTTGGTAAAATCACGAAAACTAAGGATAAATAGGGGGATTAAATTGAAATTTCGGTGAAATTATCCGTATTCGATGCTATTTTCGATCATTTCTTGGTAAAATCACGAAAACTAAGGATAAATAGGGGGATTAAATTGAAATTTCGGTGATATTATGCGTTTTTGATGCTTTTCTCGATCATATTATTGCAAAATCACGATAACTTAGGAAAAATAGTGGAAAAAGATTGAAATTTCGGTAAAATTATCCGTTTTCGACGCTTTTTTCGATCATATATCATTAACGTGCCGAAAATTAAGGCAAAATAATGGAAAAAAATACAAATTTCGGCGAAATTATCCGTTTTTGATGATTTTTTCGATCATATTATGGCAAAATCACGATACCTAAGGGAAAATAGTGGAAAAAGGTTGAAATTTCATTAAAATTATCCGTTTTCGACGCTTTTTTCGATCATATATCATTAACGTGCCGAAAATTAAGGCAAAATAATGGAAAAAAATACAAATTTTGGCGAAATTATACGTTTTCGATGCTTTTTTCGTTCAGAACAAGATAATTTGCCAAAAATTAAGGATAAGTAGATGGAAAAATTTGAATTTTGATAAGGGAAAATAGAGGAAAAAATTTGATATTTCGGTGTAATTATTCGCTTTCGATGCTTTTTAGATCAAATCTTGAAAATATTACGAAAATAAGGCAAAATAGATGAAAACAAAATTGAAATTTAGGTGAAATTATCCGTTTTGATGCTTTTTTCGATCATATCTTGGCAAAATTACGAAAATTACGGCAGAATATAGGAAAAAAATGAAATTTTGTTTAAATTATCCGTTTTCGATGCTTTTTTCGTTCAGATCTACATAATTTGCCGAAAATTTAGGATAAATAGATGGAAAAAAATTGAATTTTCTGTAAAATTGTCTGTTTTCGTTGCTTTTTTAGATCTTATCTTGGGAAAATTACGAAAACTAAGGCAAAACAGGGGGGTAAAATTGAAATTTCGGTGAAGTTATTCGTTTTAAACGCTATTTTCGATCATATCTTGGTAAAATCACGAAAACTAAGGAAAAATAGGGGGATTAAATTGAAATTTCGGTGATATTATGCGTTTCTGATGCTTTTTTCAATCTGATTTTAGCATGATCAGGAAAATTTAGGCAAAATAGAAGAAAAAAATACAAATTTCGGCGAAATTATCCGTTTTTGATGCTTTTTTCGATCATACAGGGTGCATTATGAAAGTAATGCGCATTTTCTGGAAAAAATTGATTTATTGATCTGATTGGTGCAAATGACTAAAATTCTTCAAAATAGTCTCCACTTACATCAATACACTTGCGGAGACGATTCTGCCACGCCTGGAAAGCACCCTGAAACTCCTCGACTGGAATGCCTCTCAGGAATCTTGTGACGTGAGCTTGAATGTTTTCCACTGACTCCCAGTGCTTTCCCTTCAGCTCTCTCTTCAGTCGGAAGAACAAAAAAAAGTCGCACGGAGCCAAGTCAGGGCTGTAAGGAGGCTGGGGCACCACTGGGGTCTTGTTCTGGGTCAGGTAGTTGTTGGCGACGAAGGCCGTGTGGCTGGGGGCATTGTCATGGTGGAGCTTGGAGACGTCTTTGATGTCAGGCCTGACGCGCGCGACCCGGCGTTTCAGTCTCTTGAGCACCTCCAGGTAAAAGGCTGCGTTGACAGTTTGTCCTTGCGGTACAAACTCAAAATGGACGATTCCTCGGACGTCAAAGAAGACAATCAGCATTGTTTTGATGCGAGACTTGCTCATCCGCGCTTTTTTGGGTTTGCGAGAAGATTGTGTGTGCCATTCGGAGCTCTGCCTCTTGGATTCGGGATCGTACTCGAATATCCAGGATTCGTCCCCGGTTAGAGTAGAGTTTAAAAATCCTGGATCATTCCTAATCAATTTCAACAATTCTTCACTCCGTAAACTCGAACTTCTTTCTGCACCTCCGTCAACACCTTCGGCACAAGCTTTGCGCAGACCTTTCGCATTTGCAAATCCTCCGTCACGATCCCATGTACCGCAAATGTTGACAAGTTTAGGGTGTCAGCAATTGCCTGGATACTTAATCGACGGTCTGAACTCAAAACTTCGCGCGCACGCTGAACGTTTTCTTTGGTTCGGGCTATTGTTGGACGTCGAGAACGGGGCTCGTCGGTGACCTCCTCCCTGCCCTTCTTGAAGGCCTTGTGCCACCTTCCGCATTGAGATCTCGAAATGCATTCCTCCTTAAAGCCCTCTTGAAGCATTTAGCAAGTTTCCGCTGCATTCTTCCCAAGCCGCACACAAAATTTGATCGCGTACTGCTGTTCAAGTGAACGCTCCATCGCGCCGTGACACAAACGAAAAACAGACTTCGTTCAAAGACTCGTCCTACCGCTCCTACTGCTTGGAGCGAACCGAGACCGGGCTCGTTTTGAAAAGGGGATTCCCCACAACAATATCCAACCAATCCGAGAGCGCTGCAATGGATTGTTGCGTCACAATAAAATCATGCGCATTACTTTCATAATGCACCCTGTATTATGGCAAAATCACGATAACTAAGGAAAAATAGTGGAAAAAGATTGAAAATTTGGAAAAATTTTCCGTTTTCGACGCTTTTTTCGATCATATATCATTAACGTGCCGAAAATTAAGGCAAAATTATGGAAAAAAATACAAATTTCGGCGAAATTATCCGTTTTTAATGCTTTTTTCGATCATATTATGACAAAAGCATGATAAGTAAGGAAAAATAGTGGAAAAAAATACAAATTTTGGCGAAATTATACGTTTTCGATGCTTTTTTCGTTCAGATCAAGATAATTTGCCGAAAATTAAGGATAAATAGATGGAAAAATTTGAATTTTCTGTAAAGTTGTCTGTTTTCGAAGCGATTTTTCGATCATATCATGGGAACATCACGAAAACTAAGGAGAAACAGGGGGAAAAATTCGGATGTTGGTAAAATTATCCGTTTCCGATGATATTTTTGATCATATCTCGATAATATTCCAAATATTAATGCATAATCCCGAAAAAAAATTGAAATTCCGGGAAGATTATTCGCTTTCGATGCTTTTTCGATCATATTCTCAAAAAATACAAAAACTGAGGCAAGTTAGAGGAGCTAAAAATTAAATTTCGGTGAAATTATCCGTTATCGAAGCTTTTTTCGATTTTATCTTGGCAAAATCACGAAAACTGAGGCAAAATAGTGGAAAAAATTGAAATTTCGGTGGAATTAACCGTTCTTGATGCTTTTTTTGATAATATCTATGGAAGAATCACGAAAGCTAATGCCAAATAGAGGAAAATATTTGGAATTTCGGATAAATTATCCGTTTTCAAAGCAGTTTTCGATCATATATTTGCAAAATCACGATAACTACGGCAGAATAGAGGAAAAACATGATATTGCGGATATATTATTCGTTTTCGAAGCTTTTTTCGATCACATCTTGGTAAAATCTAGAAAACTAAGTAAAAATAGTGGAAAAAGATTGAAATTTCGGTAAAATTATCCGTTTTCGACGCTTTATTCGATCATATATCATTAACGTGCCGAAAATTAAGGCAAAATAATGGAAAAAAATACAAATTTTGGCGAAATTATCCGTTTTCGATGCTTTTATCGTTCAGATATAGATAATTTACCAAAACTTAAAGATAAATAGATGGAAAAAATTGAATTTTCTGCAAAATTGTCCGTTTTTGATGCTTTTTTTGATAATAACTATTGATGAATCACGAATACTAAGGCCAAAAAGAGGAAAAAAATTTGAAATCTCGGTGAAATTATCCGTTTTCAATGCTGCTTTCGATCATAACTTGGCAAAATACCTAAAACTACGTCAGAATAGTGGAAAAAATGAAATTTCAGATATATTATCCGTTTTCGAAGCTTTTTTCGATCATATCTTAGTAAAATTACAAAAACTATGGAAAAATAGTGGAAAAAGATTAAAATTTCGGTAAAATTATCCGTTTTCGACGCTTTTTTCGAACATGTATATCGATAACGTGCCAAAATTAAGGCAAAATAGATGCAAAAAAATTGCAATTTAGGTGAAATTATCAGTTTTGATGCTTTTTTCGATCATATCTTGGCAAAATTACGAAAACTATGGCAGAATATAGGAAAAAAGTGAAATTTCGGTTAAATTATCCGTTTTCGATGCTTTTTTCGTTCAGATCTAGATAATTTGCCGAAAAATTAGGATATAATAGATGGAAAAAAATTGAATTTTCTGTAAAATTGTCCGTTTTTCGATGCTTTTTAGACCTTATCTTGCGAAAATCACGAAAACTAAGGCAAAAGAGGGGGGTAAAATTGAAATTTCGATGAAATTATTCGTTTTAAATGCTATTTTCGATCATATCTTGGTAAAATCACGAAAACTAAGGATAAATAGGGGGATTAATTGAAATTTCGGTGAAATTATCCGTATTCGATGCTATTTTCGATCATTTCTTGGTAAAATCACGAAAACTAAGGATAAATAGGGGGATTAAATTGAAATTTCGGTGATATTATGCGTTTTTGATGCTTTTCTCGATCATATTATTGCAAAATCACGATAACTTAGGAAAAATAGTGGAAAAAGATTGAAATTTCGGTAAAATTATCCGTTTTCGACGCTTTTTTCGATCATATATCATTAACGTGCCGAAAATTAAGGCAAAATAATGGAAAAAAATACAAATTTCGGCGAAATATCCGTTTTTGATGATTTTTTCGATCATATTATGGCAAAAATCACGATACCTAAGGGAAAATAGTGGAAAAAGATTGAAATTTCATTAAAATTATCCGTTTTCGACGCTTTTTTCGATCATATATCATTAACGTGCCGAAAATTAAGGCAAAATAATGGAAAAAAAATACAAATTTTGGCGAAATTATACGTTTTCGATGCTTTTTTCGTTCAGAACAAGATAATTTGCCAAAAATTAAGGATAAGTAGATGGAAAAATTTGAATTTTGATAAGGGAAAATAGAGGAAAAAATTTGATATTTCGGTGTAATTATTCGCTTTCGATGCTTTTTAGATCAAATCTTGAAAATATTACGAAAATAAGGCAAAATAGATGAAAACCAAATTGAAATTTAGGTGAAATTATCCGTTTTTGATGCTTTTTTTCGATCATATCTTGGCAAAATTACGAAAATTACGGCAGAATATAGGAAAAAAATGAAATTTTGTTTAAATTATCCGTTTTCGATGCTTTTTTCGTTCAGATCTACATAATTTGCCGAAAATTTAGGATAAATAGATGGAAAAAAATTGAATTTTCTGTAAAATTGTCTGTTTTCGTTGCTTTTTTAGATCTTATCTTGGGAAAATTACGAAAACTAAGGCAAAACAGGGGGGTAAAATTGAAATTTCGGTGAAGTTATTCGTTTTAAACGCTATTTTCGATCATATCTTGGTAAAATCACGAAAACTAAGGAAAAATAGGGGGATTAAATTGAAATTTCGGTGATATTATGCGTTTCTGATGCTTTTTTCAATCTGATTTTAGCATGATCAGGAAAATTTAGGCAAAATAGAAGAAAAAAATACAAATTTCGGCGAAATTATCCGTTTTTGATGCTTTTTTCGATCATATTATGGCAAAATCACGATAACTAAGGAAAAATAGTGGAAAAAGATTGAAAATTTGGAAAAATTTTCCGTTTTCGACGCTTTTTTCGATCATATATCATTAACGTGCCGAAAATTAAGGCAAAATTATGGAAAAAAATACAAATTTCGGCGAAATTATCCGTTTTTAATGCTTTTTTCGATCATATTATGACAAAAGCATGATAAGTAAGGAAAAATAGTGGAAAAAAATACAAATTTTGGCGAAATTATACGTTTTCGATGCTTTTTTCGTTCAGATCAAGATAATTTGCCGAAAATTAAGGATAAATAGATGGAAAAATTTGAATTTTCTGTAAAGTTGTCTGTTTTCGAAGCGATTTTTCGATCATATCATGGGAACATCACGAAAACTAAGGAGAAACAGGGGGAAAAATTCGGATGTTGGTAAAATTATCCGTTTCCGATGATATTTTTGATCATATCTCGATAATATTCCAAATATTAATGCATAATCCCGAAAAAAAATTGAAATTCCGGGAAGATTATTCGCTTTCGATGCTTTTTCGATCATATTCTCAAAAAATACAAAAACTGAGGCAAGTTAGAGGAGCTAAAAATTAAATTTCGGTGAAATTATCCGTTATCGAAGCTTTTTTCGATTTTATCTTGGCAAAATCACGAAAATTGAGGCAAAATAGTGGAGAAAATTGAAATTTCGGTGGAATTAACCGTTCTTGATGCTTTTTTTGATAATATCTATGGAAGAATCACGAAAGCTAATGCCAAATAGAGGAAAATATTTGGAATTTCGGATAAATTATCCGTTTTCAAAGCAGTTTTCGATCATATATTTGCAAAATCACGATAACTACGGCAGAATAGAGGAAAAACATGATATTGCGGATATATTATTCGTTTTCGAAGCTTTTTTCGATCACATCTTGGTAAAATCTAGAAAACTAAGTAAAAATAGTGGAAAACGGTTGAAATTTCGGTAAAATTATTCGTTTTCGACGCTATTTTCGATCATATATCGATAACGTGCCGAAAATTAAGGCAAAATAGAGGAAAAAATTAAAAATATCGGTTAAAATATCCGTTTTCGATGCTTTTATCGTTCAGATCTAGATAATTTACCAAAATTTAAGGATAAATAGATTGAAAAATTGAATTTTCTGTAAAATTGTCCGTTTTTGATGATTTTTTTGTTAATAACTATTGAAGAATCACGAATACTAAGGCAAAATAGAGGAAAAAAATTTGAAATCTCGGTGAAATTATCCGTTTTCAATGCTGCTTTCGATCATAACTTGGCAAAATCACTAAAACTACGTCAGAATAGTGGAAAAACGTGATATTGCAGATATTTTATTCGTTTTCGAAGCTTTTTTTGATCATATCTTAGTAAAATTACAAAAACTATGGAAAAATAGTGGAAAAAGATTGAAATTTCGGTAAAGTTATCCGTTTTCGACGCTTTTTTCGAACATATATATCGATAACGTGCCAAAATTAAGGCAAAATAATGGAAAAAAATTGAAATTTCGGCGAAATTAACCGTTTTGATGCTTTTTTCGATCACATATTTGGAAAAATCACTAAAGCTAAGGGAAAATAGAGGAAAAAATTTGAAATTTCGGTGTAATTATTCACTTTAGATGCTTTTTCAATCAAATCTTGAAAAAAATACAAAAATTAAGGCAAAATATATGAAAAAAATATTGAAATTTAGGAGAAATTATCCGTTTTGATCCTTTATTCGATCATATCTTGGCTATATTACGAAAAGTACGGCAGAATATAGGAAATAAATGAAATTTTGGTTAAATTATCCGTTTTCGAAGCTTTTTTTCGATCATATCTTGGTAAAATCAAGAAAACTAAGGAAAAATAGCGGAAAAAGATTGAAATTTCGGTAAAATTATCCGTTTTCGACGCTTTATTCGATCATATATCATTAACGTGCCGAAAATTAAGGCAAAATAATGGAAAAAAATACAAATTTTGGCGAAATTATCCGTTTTCGATGCTTTTATCGTTCAGATATAGATAATTTACCAAAACTTAAAGATAAATAGATGGAAAAAATTTGAATTTTCTGCAAAATTGTCCGTTTTTGATGCTTTTTTTGATAATAACTATTGATGAATCACGAATACTAAGGCCAAATAGAGGAAAAAAATTTGAAATCTCGGTGAAATTATCCGTTTTCAATGCTGCTTTCGATCATAACTTGGCAAAATACCTAAAACTACGTCAGAATAGTGGAAAAAATGAAATTTCAGATATATTATCCGTTTTCGAAGCTTTTTTCGATCATATCTTAGTAAAATTACAAAAACTATGGAAAAATAGTGGAAAAAGATTAAAATTTCGGTAAAATTATCCGTTTTCGACGCTTTTTTCGAACATGTATATCGATAACGTGCCAAAATTAAGGCAAAATAGATGCAAAAAAATTGCAATTTAGGTGAAATTATCAGTTTTGATGCTTTTTTCGATCATATCTTGGCAAAATTACGAAAACTATGGCAGAATATAGGAAAAAAGTGAAATTTCGGTTAAATTATCCGTTTTCGATGCTTTTTTCGTTCAGATCTAGATAATTTGCCGAAAAATTAGGATAAATAGATGGAAAAAAATTGAATTTTCTGTAAAATTGTCCGTTTTCGATGCTTTTTTAGACCTTATCTTGCGAAAATCACGAAAACTAAGGCAAAAGAGGGGGGTAAAATTGAAATTTCGATGAAATTATTCGTTTTAAATGCTATTTTCGATCATATCTTGGTAAAATCACGAAAACTAAGGATAAATAGGGGGATTAAATTGAAATTTCGGTGAAATTATCCGTATTCGATGCTATTTTCGATCATTTCTTGGTAAAATCACGAAAACTAAGGATAAATAGGGGGATTAAATTGAAATTTCGGTGATATTATGCGTTTTTGATGCTTTTCTCGATCATATTATTGCAAAATCACGATAACTTAGGAAAAATAGTGGAAAAAGATTGAAATTTCGGTAAAATTATCCGTTTTCGACGCTTTTTTCGATCATATATCATTAACGTGCCGAAAATTAAGGCAAAATAATGGAAAAAAATACAAATTTCGGCGAAATTATCCGTTTTTGATGATTTTTTCGATCATATTATGGCAAAATCACGATACCTAAGGGAAAATAGTGGAAAAAGATTGAAATTTCATTAAAATTATCCGTTTTCGACGCTTTTTTCGATCATATATCATTAACGTGCCGAAAATTAAGGCAAAATAATGGAAAAAAATACAAATTTTGGCGAAATTATACGTTTTCGATGCTTTTTTCGTTCAGAACAAGATAATTTGCCAAAAATTAAGGATAAGTAGATGGAAAAATTTGAATTTTGATAAGGGAAAATAGAGGAAAAAATTTGATATTTCGGTGTAATTATTCGCTTTCGATGCTTTTTAGATCAAATCTTGAAAATATTACGAAAATAAGGCAAAATAGATGAAAACAAAATTGAAATTTAGGTGAAATTATCCGTTTTGATGCTTTTTTCGATCATATCTTGGCAAAATTACGAAAATTACGGCAGAATATAGGAAAAAAATGAAATTTTGTTTAAATTATCCGTTTTCGATGCTTTTTTCGTTCAGATCTACATAATTTGCCGAAAATTTAGGATAAATAGATGGAAAAAAATTGAATTTTCTGTAAAATTGTCTGTTTTCGTTGCTTTTTTAGATCTTATCTTGGGAAAATTACGAAAACTAAGGCAAAACAGGGGGGTAAAATTGAAATTTCGGTGAAGTTATTCGTTTTAAACGCTATTTTCGATCATATCTTGGTAAAATCACGAAAACTAAGGAAAAATAGGGGGATTAAATTGAAATTTCGGTGATATTATGCGTTTCTGATGCTTTTTTCAATCTGATTTTAGCATGATCAGGAAAATTTAGGCAAAATAGAAGAAAAAAATACAAATTTCGGCGAAATTATCCGTTTTTGATGCTTTTTTCGATCATATTATGGCAAAATCACGATAACTAAGGAAAAATAGTGGAAAAAGATTGAAAATTTGGAAAAATTTTCCGTTTTCGACGCTTTTTTCGATCATATATCATTAACGTGCCGAAAATTAAGGCAAAATTATGGAAAAAAATACAAATTTCGGCGAAATTATCCGTTTTTAATGCTTTTTTCGATCATATTATGACAAAAGCATGATAAGTAAGGAAAAATAGTGGAAAAAAATACAAATTTTGGCGAAATTATACGTTTTCGATGCTTTTTTCGTTCAGATCAAGATAATTTGCCGAAAATTAAGGATAAATAGATGGAAAAATTTGAATTTTCTGTAAAGTTGTCTGTTTTCGAAGCGATTTTTCGATCATATCATGGGAACATCACGAAAACTAAGGAGAAACAGGGGGAAAAATTCGGATGTTGGTAAAATTATCCGTTTCCGATGATATTTTTGATCATATCTCGATAATATTCCAAATATTAATGCATAATCCCGAAAAAAAATTGAAATTCCGGGAAGATTATTCGCTTTCGATGCTTTTTCGATCATATTCTCAAAAAATACAAAAACTGAGGCAAGTTAGAGGAGCTAAAAATTAAATTTCGGTGAAATTATCCGTTATCGAAGCTTTTTTCGATTTTATCTTGGCAAAATCACGAAAATTGAGGCAAAATAGTGGAGAAAATTGAAATTTCGGTGGAATTAACCGTTCTTGATGCTTTTTTTGATAATATCTATGGAAGAATCACGAAAGCTAATGCCAAATAGAGGAAAATATTTGGAATTTCGGATAAATTATCCGTTTTCAAAGCAGTTTTCGATCATATATTTGCAAAATCACGATAACTACGGCAGAATAGAGGAAAAACATGATATTGCGGATATATTATTCGTTTTCGAAGCTTTTTTCGATCACATCTTGGTAAAATCTAGAAAACTAAGTAAAAATAGTGGAAAAAGATTGAAATTTCGGTAAAATTATCCGTTTTCGACGCTTTATTCGATCATATATCATTAACGTGCCGAAAATTAAGGCAAAATAATGGAAAAAAATACAAATTTTGGCGAAATTATCCGTTTTCGATGCTTTTATCGTTCAGATATAGATAATTTACCAAAACTTAAAGATAAATAGATGGAAAAAATTGAATTTTCTGCAAAATTGTCCGTTTTTGATGCTTTTTTTGATAATAACTATTGATGAATCACGAATACTAAGGCCAAATAGAGGAAAAAAATTTGAAATCTCGGTGAAATTATCCGTTTTCAATGCTGCTTTCGATCATAACTTGGCAAAATACCTAAAACTACGTCAGAATAGTGGAAAAAATGAAATTTTAGATATATTATCCGTTTTCGAAGCTTTTTTCGATCATATCTTAGTAAAATTACAAAAACTATGGAAAAATAGTGGAAAAAGATTAAAATTTCGGTAAAATTATCCGTTTTCGACGCTTTTTTCGAACATGTATATCGATAACGTGCCAAAATTAAGGCAAAATAGATGCAAAAAAATTGCAATTTAGGTGAAATTATCAGTTTTGATGCTTTTTTCGATCATATCTTGGCAAAATTACGAAAACTACGGCAGAATATAGGAAAAAAGTGAAATTTAGGTTAAATTATCCGTTTTCGATGCTTTTTTCGTTCAGATCTAGATAATTTGCCGAAAAATTAGGATAAATAGATGGAAAAAAATTGAATTTTCTGTAAAATTGTCCGTTTTCGATGCTTTTTTAGATCTTATCTTGGGAAAATCACGAAAACTAAGGCAAAAGAGGGGGGTAAAATTGAAATTTCGGTGAAATTACTCGTTTTTAATGCTATTTTCGATCATATCTTGGTAAAATCACGAAAACTAAGGGTAAATAGGGGGATTAAATTGAAATTTCGGTAAAATTATCCGTATTTGATGCTATTTTCGATCATATCTTAGTAAAATTACAAAAACTATGGAAAAATAGTGGAAAAAGATTGAAATTTCGGTAAAATTATCCGTTTTCGACGCTTTTTTCGAACATGTATATCGATAACGTGCCAAAATTAAGGCAAAATAATGGAAAAAAATTGAAATTTCGGCAAAATTAACCGTTTTGATGCTTTTTTCGATCACATATTTGGAAAAATCACTAAAGCTAAGGGAAAATAGAGGAAAAAATTTGAAATTTCGGTGTAATTATTCGCTTTAGATGCTTTTTCAATCAAATCTTGAAAAAAATACAAAAATTAAGGCAAAATATATGAAAAAAATATTGAAATTTAGGAGAAATTATCCGTTTTGATCCTTTATTCGATCATATCTTGGCTATATTACGAAAACTACGGCAGAATATAGGAAAAAATTGAAATTTCAGTAAGATTATTCGCTATCGATTCTTTTTCGATTATATCTCCGCAAAATCTGGATAACTGAGGCAACTTATAGGAAATGAAAATTAAATTTTTGTAAAATTAACAGTTTACGAAGCATTTGTCATATCTTGGCAAAATCATGTGAACTAAGGAAAATTAGTGGAAAAAGATTGAGATTTCGGTAAAATTATCGTTTTCGACGCTTTTTTCGATCATATATCCATAACGTGCCAAAAGTTAAGGCAAAATAAAGGAAGAAAATTGAAATTTTGGTGAATTTATCCGTTTACGACGCTTTTTTCGATAATATATCAATAACGTGTCAAAAAATAAGGGAAAATACATGAAAAAAATTGAAATTTCGGTGAAATTAACCGTTTTCGATCCTTTTTCAATCAAATCTTGAAAAAATTACGAAAATTAAGGAAAAATAGATGAAAAAAAATTGCAATTTAGGTGAAATTATCAGTTTTGATGCTTTTTTCGATCATATCTTGGCAAAATTACGAAAACTACGGCAGAATATAGGAAAAAAGTGAAATTTAGGTTAAATTATCCGTTTTCGATGCTTTTTTCGTTCAGATCTAGATAATTTGCCGAAAAATTAGGATAAATAGATGGAAAAAAATTGAATTTTCTGTAAAATTGTCCGTTTTCGATGCTTTTTTAGATCTTATCTTGGGAAAATCACGAAAACTAAGGCAAAAGAGGGGGGTAAAATTGAAATTTCGGTGAAATTACTCGTTTTTAATGCTATTTTCGATCATATCTTGGTAAAATCACGAAAACTAAGGATAAATAGGGGGATTAAATTGAAATTTCGGTAAAATTATCCGTATTTGATGCTATTTTCGATCTTATCTTGGTAAAATCACGAAAACTAAGGTTTAAATAGGGGGATTAAATTGAAATTTCGGTGATATTATGCGTTTTTGATGCTTTTTTCAATCATATTTTGGCAAAATCACGAAAATTAAGGAAAGATTGAGGAAAAAAATATAAATTTCGGTGAAATTAACCGTTCTTGATGCTTTTTTTGATAATATATATGGAGGAAATACGATAACTAAAGCAAAATAGTGCAAAAAATTGATATTTCGGTGAAATTATGCGTTTCTGATGCTTTTTTCAATCATATTTAGGCATGATCACGAAAATTAAGGAAAGATTGAGGAAAAAGATATAAATTTCGGTGAAATTAACCGTTCTTAATGCTTTTTTGATAATATATATGGAAGAATCACGAAAACTTAGGCAAAATAGAGGAAAAAATACAAATTTCGGCAAAAGTTTCCGTTTTTGATGCTTTTTTCGATCATAATATGGCAAAATCACGATAACTAAGGAAAAATAGTGGAAAAAGATTGAAATTTCGGAAAAATTATCCGTTTTCGACGCTTTTTTCGATCATATATCATTAACGTGCCGAAAATTAAGGCAAAATAAAGGAAAAAAATACAAATTTCAGCGAAATTATCCGTTTTTGATGCTTTTTTCGATCATATTATGGCAAAATCACGATAACTAAGGAAAAATAGTGGAAAAAGATTGAAATTTTGGTAAAATTATCCGTTTTCGACGATTTTTTCGATCATATATCGATAAAGTGCCGAAAATTAAGGCAAAAAACAGGAAAAAATTGAAATTTCAATGAAATTAACCGTTTTTGATGCTTTTTTCGATCATATATTTGGAAAAATCACGAAAACTAAGGCAAAACAGGTATTTAAAATTTAAAGTTCGGTGAAATTATCCATTTTAGATGCTTTTTTAGATTATATCTCGAATACATTCCAAATTTTAATGGAAGATTTGGAAAAAAAATTAAAATTTCAGTAAGATTATTCGCTATCGATTCTTTTTCGCTTATATCTCCGCAAAATCTGGATAACTGAGGCAAATTATAGGAAATGAAAATTAAATTTTTGTAAAATTAACAGTTTTCTAAGCATTTTTTGACTATATCTTGGCAAAATCACGTGAACTAAGGAAAAATAGTGGAAAAAGATTGAAATTTCATTAAAATTATCCGTTTTCGACGCTTTTTTCGATCATATATCATTAACGTGCCGAAAATTAAGGCAAAATAATGGAAAAAAATACAAATTTTGGCGAAATTATACGTTTTCGATGCTTTTTTCGTTCAGAACAAGATAATTTGCCAAAAATTAAGGATAAGTAGATGGAAAAATTTGAATTTTGATAAGGGAAAATAGAGGAAAAAATTTGATATTTCGGTGTAATTATTCGCTTTCGATGCTTTTTAGATCAAATCTTGAAAATATTACGAAAATAAGGCAAAATAGATGAAAACAAAATTGAAATTTAGGTGAAATTATCCGTTTTGATGCTTTTTTCGATCATATCTTGGCAAAATTACGAAAATTACGGCAGAATATAGGAAAAAAATGAAATTTTGTTTAAATTATCCGTTTTCGATGCTTTTTTCGTTCAGATCTACATAATTTGCCGAAAATTTAGGATAAATAGATGGAAAAAAATTGAATTTTCTGTAAAATTGTCTGTTTTCGTTGCTTTTTTAGATCTTATCTTGGGAAAATTACGAAAACTAAGGCAAAACAGGGGGGTAAAATTGAAATTTCGGTGAAGTTATTCGTTTTAAACGCTATTTTCGATCATATCTTGGTAAAATCACGAAAACTAAGGAAAAATAGGGGGATTAAATTGAAATTTCGGTGATATTATGCGTTTCTGATGCTTTTTTCAATCTGATTTTAGCATGATCAGGAAAATTTAGGCAAAATAGAAGAAAAAAATACAAATTTCGGCGAAATTATCCGTTTTTGATGCTTTTTTCGATCATATTATGGCAAAATCACGATAACTAAGGAAAAATAGTGGAAAAAGATTGAAAATTTGGAAAAATTTTCCGTTTTCGACGCTTTTTTCGATCATATATCATTAACGTGCCGAAAATTAAGGCAAAATTATGGAAAAAAATACAAATTTCGGCGAAATTATCCGTTTTTAATGCTTTTTTCGATCATATTATGACAAAAGCATGATAAGTAAGGAAAAATAGTGGAAAAAAATACAAATTTTGGCGAAATTATACGTTTTCGATGCTTTTTTCGTTCAGATCAAGATAATTTGCCGAAAATTAAGGATAAATAGATGGAAAAATTTGAATTTTCTGTAAAGTTGTCTGTTTTCGAAGCGATTTTTCGATCATATCATGGGAACATCACGAAAACTAAGGAGAAACAGGGGGAAAAATTCGGATGTTGGTAAAATTATCCGTTTCCGATGATATTTTTGATCATATCTCGATAATATTCCAAATATTAATGCATAATACCGAAAAAAAATTGAAATTCCGGGAAGATTATTCGCTTTCGATGCTTTTTCGATTATATCCTCAAAAAATACAAAAACTGAGGCAAGTTAGAGGAGCTAAAAATTAAATTTCGGTGAAATTATCCGTTATCGAAGCTTTTTTCGATTTTATCTTGGCAAAATCACGAAAATTGAGGCAAAATAGTGGAGAAAATTGAAATTTCGGTGGAATTAACCGTTCTTGATGCTTTTTTTGATAATATCTATGGAAGAATCACGAAAGCTAATGCCAAATAGAGGAAAATATTTGGAATTTCGGATAAATTATCCGTTTTCAAAGCAGTTTTCGATCATATATTTGCAAAATCACGATAACTACGGCAGAATAGAGGAAAAACATGATATTGCGGATATATTATTCGTTTTCGAAGCTTTTTTCGATCACATCTTGGTAAAATCTAGAAAACTAAGTAAAAATAGTGGAAAAAGATTGAAATTTCGGTAAAATTATCCGTTTTCGACGCTTTATTCGATCATATATCATTAACGTGCCGAAAATTAAGGCAAAATAATGGAAAAAAATACAAATTTTGGCGAAATTATCCGTTTTCGATGCTTTTATCGTTCAGATATAGATAATTTACCAAAACTTAAAGATAAATAGATGGAAAAAATTGAATTTTCTGCAAAATTGTCCGTTTTTGATGCTTTTTTTGATAATAACTATTGATGAATCACGAATACTAAGGCCAAATAGAGGAAAAAAATTTGAAATCTCGGTGAAATTATCCGTTTTCAATGCTGCTTTCGATCATAACTTGGCAAAATACCTAAAACTACGTCAGAATAGTGGAAAAAATGAAATTTTAGATATATTATCCGTTTTCGAAGCTTTTTTCGATCATATCTTAGTAAAATTACAAAAACTATGGAAAAATAGTGGAAAAAGATTAAAATTTCGGTAAAATTATCCGTTTTCGACGCTTTTTTCGAACATGTATATCGATAACGTGCCAAAATTAAGGCAAAATAGATGCAAAAAAATTGCAATTTAGGTGAAATTATCAGTTTTGATGCTTTTTTCGATCATATCTTGGCAAAATTACGAAAACTACGGCAGAATATAGGAAAAAAGTGAAATTTAGGTTAAATTATCCGTTTTCGATGCTTTTTTCGTTCAGATCTAGATAATTTGCCGAAAAATTAGGATAAATAGATGGAAAAAAATTGAATTTTCTGAAAAATTGTCCGTTTTCGATGCTTTTTTAGATCTTATCTTGGGAAAATCACGAAAACTAAGGCAAAAGAGGGGGGTAAAATTGAAATTTCGGTGAAATTACTCGTTTTTAATGCTATTTTCGATCATATCTTGGTAAAATCACGAAAACTAAGGGTAAATAGGGGGATTAAATTGAAATTTCGGTAAAATTATCCGTATTTGATGCTATTTTCGATCATATCTTAGTAAAATTACAAAAACTATGGAAAAATAGTGGAAAAAGATTGAAATTTCGGTAAAATTATCCGTTTTCGACGCTTTTTTCGAACATGTATATCGATAACGTGCCAAAATTAAGGCAAAATAATGGAAAAAAATTGAAATTTCGGCAAAATTAACCGTTTTGATGCTTTTTTCGATCACATATTTGGAAAAATCACTAAAGCTAAGGGAAAATAGAGGAAAAAATTTGAAATTTCGGTGTAATTATTCGCTTTAGATGCTTTTTCAATCAAATCTTGAAAAAAATACAAAAATTAAGGCAAAATATATGAAAAAAATATTGAAATTTAGGAGAAATTATCCGTTTTGATCCTTTATTCGATCATATCTTGGCTATATTACGAAAACTACGGCAGAATATAGGAAAAAATTGAAATTTCAGTAAGATTATTCGCTATCGATTCTTTTTCGATTATATCTCCGCAAAATCTGGATAACTGAGGCAACTTATAGGAAATGAAAATTAAATTTTTGTAAAATTAACAGTTTACGAAGCATTTGTCATATCTTGGCAAAATCATGTGAACTAAGGAAAATTAGTGGAAAAAGATTGAGATTTCGGTAAAATTATCGTTTTCGACGCTTTTTTCGATCATATATCCATAACGTGCCAAAAGTTAAGGCAAAATAAAGGAAGAAAATTGAAATTTTGGTGAATTTATCCGTTTACGACGCTTTTTTCGATAATATATCAATAACGTGTCAAAAAATAAGGGAAAATACATGAAAAAAATTGAAATTTCGGTGAAATTAACCGTTTTCGATCCTTTTTCAATCAAATCTTGAAAAAATTACGAAAATTAAGGAAAAATAGATGAAAAAAAATTGCAATTTAGGTGAAATTATCAGTTTTGATGCTTTTTTCGATCATATCTTGGCAAAATTACGAAAACTACGGCAGAATATAGGAAAAAAGTGAAATTTAGGTTAAATTATCCGTTTTCGATGCTTTTTTCGTTCAGATCTAGATAATTTGCCGAAAAATTAGGATAAATAGATGGAAAAAAATTGAATTTTCTGTAAAATTGTCCGTTTTCGATGCTTTTTTAGATCTTATCTTGGGAAAATCACGAAAACTAAGGCAAAAGAGGGGGGTAAAATTGAAATTTCGGTGAAATTACTCGTTTTTAATGCTATTTTCGATCATATCTTGGTAAAATCACGAAAACTAAGGATAAATAGGGGGATTAAATTGAAATTTCGGTAAAATTATCCGTATTTGATGCTATTTTCGATCTTATCTTGGTAAAATCACGAAAACTAAGGTTTAAATAGGGGGATTAAATTGAAATTTCGGTGATATTATGCGTTTTTGATGCTTTTTTCAATCATATTTTGGCAAAATCACGAAAATTAAGGAAAGATTGAGGAAAAAAATATAAATTTCGGTGAAATTAACCGTTCTTGATGCTTTTTTTGATAATATATATGGAGGAAATACGATAACTAAAGCAAAATAGTGCAAAAAATTGATATTTCGGTGAAATTATGCGTTTCTGATGCTTTTTTCAATCATATTTAGGCATGATCACGAAAATTAAGGAAAGATTGAGGAAAAAGATATAAATTTCGGTGAAATTAACCGTTCTTAATGCTTTTTTGATAATATATATGGAAGAATCACGAAAACTTAGGCAAAATAGAGGAAAAAATACAAATTTCGGCAAAAGTTTCCGTTTTTGATGCTTTTTTCGATCATAATATGGCAAAATCACGATAACTAAGGAAAAATAGTGGAAAAAGATTGAAATTTCGGAAAAATTATCCGTTTTCGACGCTTTTTTCGATCATATATCATTAACGTGCCGAAAATTAAGGCAAAATAAAGGAAAAAAATACAAATTTCAGCGAAATTATCCGTTTTTGATGCTTTTTTCGATCATATTATGGCAAAATCACGATAACTAAGGAAAAATAGTGGAAAAAGATTGAAATTTTGGTAAAATTATCCGTTTTCGACGATTTTTTCGATCATATATCGATAAAGTGCCGAAAATTAAGGCAAAAAACAGGAAAAAATTGAAATTTCAATGAAATTAACCGTTTTTGATGCTTTTTTCGATCATATATTTGGAAAAATCACGAAAACTAAGGCAAAACAGGTATTTAAAATTTAAAGTTCGGTGAAATTATCCATTTTAGATGCTTTTTTAGATTATATCTCGAATACATTCCAAATTTTAATGGAAGATTTGGAAAAAAAATTAAAATTTCAGTAAGATTATTCGCTATCGATTCTTTTTCGCTTATATCTCCGCAAAATCTGGATAACTGAGGCAAATTATAGGAAATGAAAATTAAATTTTTGTAAAATTAACAGTTTTCTAAGCATTTTTTGACTATATCTTGGCAAAATCACGTGAACTAAGGAAAAATAGTGGAAAAAGATTGAAATTTCGGTAAAATTATCGTTTTCGACGCTTTTTTCGATCATATATCGATAACGAGCCAAAAATTAAGGCAAAATAAAGGAAGAAAATTGAAATTTTGGTGAATATATCCGTTTACGACGCTTTTTTCGATAATATATGTATAACGTGTCAAAAAATAAGGGAAAATACAAGAAAAAAATTGAAATTTCGGTGAAATTAACCGTTTTCGAACCTTTTTCAATCAAATCTTGAAATAATTACGAAAATTAAGGCAAAATAGATGCAAAAAAAATTGCAATTTAGGTGAAATTATCAGTTTTGATGCTTTTTTCGATCATATCTTGGCAAAATTATGAAAACTATGGCAGAATATAGGAAAAAAGTGAAATTTCGGTTAAATTATCCGTTTTCGATGCTTTTTTCGTTCAGATCGAGATAATTTGCCGAAAAATTAGGATAAATAGATGGAAAAAAATTGAATTTTCTGTAAAATTGTCCGTTTTCGATGCTTTTTTAGATCTTATCTTGCGAAAATCACGAAAACTAAGGCAAAAGAGGGGGGTAAAATTGAAATTTCGATGAAATTATTCGTTTTAAATGCTATTTTCGATCATATCTTGGTAAAATCACGAAAACTAAGGATAAATAGGGGGATTAAATTGAAATTTCGGTGAAATTATCCGTATTCGATTATATTTTCGATCATTTCTTGGTAAAATCACGAAAACTAAGGATAAATAGGGGGATTAAATTGAAATTTCGGTGATATTATGCGTTTTTGATGCTTTTCTCGATCATATTATTGCAAAATCACGATAACTTAGGAAAAATAGTGGAAAAAGATTGAAATTTCGGTAAAATTATCCGTTTTCGATGCTTTTTTCGATCATATATCATTAACGTGCCGAAAATTAAGGCAAAATAATGGAAAAAAATACAAATTTCGGCGAAATTATCCGTTTTTGATGATTTTTTCGATCATATTATGGCAAAATCACGATACCTAAGGGAAAATAGTGGAAAAAGATTGAAATTTCATTAAAATTATCCGTTTTCGACGCTTTTTTCGATCATATATCATTAACGTGCCGAAAATTAAGGCAAAATAATGGAAAAAAATCCAAATTTTGGCGAAATTATACGTTTTCGATGCTTTTTTCGTTCAGAACAAGATAATTTGCCAAAAATTAAGGATAAGTAGATGGAAAAATTTGAATTTTGATAAGGGAAAATAGAGGAAAAAATTTGATATTTCGGTGTAATTATTCGCTTTCGATGCTTTTTAGATCAAATCTTGAAAAAATTACGAAAATAAGGCAAAATAGATGAAAACAAAATTGAAATGTAGGTGAAATTATCCGTTTTGATGCTTTTTTCGATCATACCTGGCAAAATTACGAAAATTACGGCAGAATATAGGAAAAAAATGAAAATTTGTTTAAATTATCCGTTTTCGATGCTTTATTCGTTCAGATCTACATAATTTGCCGAAAATTTAGGATAAATAGATGGAAAAAAATTGAATTTTCTGTAAAATTGTCTGTTTTCGTTGCTTTTTTAGATCTTATCTTGGGAAAATTACGAAAACTAAGGCAAAACAGGGGGGTAAAATTGAAATTTCGGTGAAATTATTCGTTTTAAACGCTATTTTCGATCATATCTTGGTAAAATCACGAAAACTAAGGAAAAATAGGGGGATTAAATTGAAATTTCGGTGATATTATGCGTTTCTGATGCTTTTTTCAATCTGATTTTAGCATGATCAGGAAAATTTAGGCAAAATAGAAGAAAAAAATACAAATTTCGGCGAAATTATCCGTTTTTGATGCTTTTTTCGATCATATTATGACAAAAGCATGATAAGTAAGGAAATATAGTGGAAAAAAATACAAATTTTGGCGAAATTATACGTTTTCGATGCTTTTTACGTTCAGATCAAGATAATTTGCCGAAAATTAAGGATAAATAGATGGAAAAATTTGAATTTTCTGTAAAGTTGTCTGTTTTCGAAGCTTTTTTCGATCATATCATGGGAACATCACGAAAACTAAGGAGAAACAGGGGGAAAAATTCGGATTTTGGTAAAATTATCCGTTTCCGATGATATTTTTGATCATATCTCGATAATATTCCAAATATTAATGCAAAATCCCGAAAAAAAATTGAAATTCCGGGAAGATTATTTGCTTTCGATGCTTTTTCGATCATATCTTCAAAAAATACAAAAACTGAGGCAAGTTAGAGGAGCTAAAAATTAAATTTCGGTGAAATTAACCGTTCTTGATGCTTTTTTTGATAATATCTATGGAAGAATCACGAAAGCTAATGCCAAATAGAGGAAAATATTTGGAATTTTGGATAAATTATCAGTTTTCAAAGCAGTTTTCGATCATATATTTGCAAAATCACGATAACTACGGCAGAATAGAGGAAAAACATGATATTGCGGATATATTATTCGTTTTCGAAGCTTTTTTCGATCACATCTTGGTAAAATCTAGAAAACTAAGTAAAAATAGTGGAAAACGGTATAAATTTCGGTAAAATTATTCGTTTTCGACGCTATTTTCGATCATATATCGATAACGTGCCGAAAATTAAGGCAAAATAGAGGAAAAAATTAAAAATATCGGTTAAAATATCCGTTTTCGATGCTTTTATCGTTCAGATCTAGATAATTTACCAAAATTTAAGGATAAATAGATTGAAAAATTGAATTTTCTGTAAAATTGTCCGTTTTTGATGATTTTTTTGATAATAACTATTGAAGAATCACGAATACTAAGGCAAAATAGAGGAAAAAAATTTGAAATCTCGGTGAAATTATCCGTTTTCAATGCTGCTTTCGATCATAACTTGGCAAAATCACTAAAACTACGTCAGAATAGTGGAAAAACGTGATATTGCAGATATTTTATTCGTTTTCGAAGCTTTTTTTGATCATATCTTAGTAAAATTACAAAAACTATGGAAAAATAGTGGAAAAAGATTGAAATTTCGGTAAAGTTATCCGTTTTCGACGCTTTTTTCGAACATATATATCGATAACGTGCCAAAATTAAGGCAAAATAATGGAAAAAAATTGAAATTTCGGCGAAATTAACCGTTTTGATGCTTTTTTCGATCACATATTTGGAAAAATCACTAAAGCTAAGGGAAAATAGAGGAAAAAATTTGAAATTTCGGTGTAATTATTCACTTTAGATGCTTTTTCAATCAAATCTTGAAAAAAATACAAAAATTAAGGCAAAATATATGAAAAAAATATTGAAATTTAGGAGAAATTATCCGTTTTGATCCTTTATTCGATCATATCTTGGCTATATTACGAAAAGTACGGCAGAATATAGGAAATAAATGAAATTTTGGTTAAATTATCCGTTTTCGAAGCTTTTTTCGATCATATCTTGGTAAAATCAAGAAAACTAAGGAAAAATAGCGGAAAAAGATTGAAATTTCGGTAAAATTATCCGTTTTCGACGCTTTATTCGATCATATATCATTAACGTGCCGAAAATTAAGGCAAAATAATGGAAAAAAATACAAATTTTGGCGAAATTATCCGTTTTCGATGCTTTTATCGTTCAGATATAGATAATTTACCAAAACTTAAAGATAAATAGATGGAAAAAATTTGAATTTTCTGCAAAATTGTCCGTTTTTGATGCTTTTTTTGATAATAACTATTGATGAATCACGAATACTAAGGCCAAATAGAGGAAAAAAATTTGAAATCTCGGTGAAATTATCCGTTTTCAATGCTGCTTTCGATCATAACTTGGCAAAATACCTAAAACTACGTCAGAATAGTGGAAAAAATGAAATTTCAGATATATTATCCGTTTTCGAAGCTTTTTTCGATCATATCTTAGTAAAATTACAAAAACTATGGAAAAATAGTGGAAAAAGATTAAAATTTCGGTAAAATTATCCGTTTTCGACGCTTTTTTCGAACATGTATATCGATAACGTGCCAAAATTAAGGCAAAATAGATGCAAAAAAATTGCAATTTAGGTGAAATTATCAGTTTTGATGCTTTTTTCGATCATATCTTGGCAAAATTACGAAAACTATGGCAGAATATAGGAAAAAAGTGAAATTTCGGTTAAATTATCCGTTTTCGATGCTTTTTTCGTTCAGATCTAGATAATTTGCCGAAAAATTAGGATAAATAGATGGAAAAAAATTGAATTTTCTGTAAAATTGTCCGTTTTCGATGCTTTTTTAGACCTTATCTTGCGAAAATCACGAAAACTAAGGCAAAAGAGGGGGGTAAAATTGAAATTTCGATGAAATTATTCGTTTTAAATGCTATTTTCGATCATATCTTGGTAAAATCACGAAAACTAAGGATAAATAGGGGGATTAAATTGAAATTTCGGTGAAATTATCCGTATTCGATGCTATTTTCGATCATTTCTTGGTAAAATCACGAAAACTAAGGATAAATAGGGGGATTAAATTGAAATTTCGGTGATATTATGCGTTTTTGATGCTTTTCTCGATCATATTATTGCAAAATCACGATAACTTAGGAAAAATAGTGGAAAAAGATTGAAATTTCGGTAAAATTATCCGTTTTCGACGCTTTTTTCGATCATATATCATTAACGTGCCGAAAATTAAGGCAAAATAATGGAAAAAAATACAAATTTCGGCGAAATTATCCGTTTTTGATGATTTTTTCGATCATATTATGGCAAAATCACGATACCTAAGGGAAAATAGTGGAAAAAGATTGAAATTTCATTAAAATTATCCGTTTTCGACGCTTTTTTCGATCATATATCATTAACGTGCCGAAAATTAAGGCAAAATAATGGAAAAAAATACAAATTTTGGCGAAATTATACGTTTTCGATGCTTTTTTCGTTCAGAACAAGATAATTTGCCAAAAATTAAGGATAAGTAGATGGAAAAATTTGAATTTTGATAAGGGAAAATAGAGGAAAAAATTTGATATTTCGGTGTAATTATTCGCTTTCGATGCTTTTTAGATCAAATCTTGAAAATATTACGAAAATAAGGCAAAATAGATGAAAACAAAATTGAAATTTAGGTGAAATTATCCGTTTTGATGCTTTTTTCGATCATATCTTGGCAAAATTACGAAAATTACGGCAGAATATAGGAAAAAAATGAAATTTTGTTTAAATTATCCGTTTTCGATGCTTTTTTCGTTCAGATCTACATAATTTGCCGAAAATTTAGGATAAATAGATGGAAAAAAATTGAATTTTCTGTAAAATTGTCTGTTTTCGTTGCTTTTTTAGATCTTATCTTGGGAAAATTACGAAAACTAAGGCAAAACAGGGGGGTAAAATTGAAATTTCGGTGAAATTATTCGTTTTAAACGCTATTTTCGATCATATCTTGGTAAAATCACGAAAACTAAGGAAAAATAGGGGGATTAAATTGAAATTTCGGTGATATTATGCGTTTCTGATGCTTTTTTCAATCTGATTTTAGCATGATCAGGAAAATTTAGGCAAAATAGAAGAAAAAAATACAAATTTCGGCGAAATTATCCGTTTTTGATGCTTTTTTCGATCATATTATGGCAAAATCACGATAACTAAGGAAAAATAGTGGAAAAAGATTGAAAATTTGGAAAAATTTTCCGTTTTCGACGCTTTTTTCGATCATATATCATTAACGTGCCGAAAATTAAGGCAAAATTATGGAAAAAAATACAAATTTCGGCGAAATTATCCGTTTTTAATGCTTTTTTCGATCATATTATGACAAAAGCATGATAAGTAAGGAAAAATAGTGGAAAAAAATACAAATTTTGGCGAAATTATACGTTTTCGATGCTTTTTTCGTTCAGATCAAGATAATTTGCCGAAAATTAAGGATAAATAGATGGAAAAATTTGAATTTTCTGTAAAGTTGTCTGTTTTCGAAGCTTTTTTCGATCATATCATGGGAACATCACGAAAACTAAGGAGAAACAGGGGGAAAAATTCGGATGTTGGTAAAATTATCCGTTTCCGATGATATTTTTGATCATATCTCGATAATATTCCAAATATTAATGCATAATCCCGAAAAAAAATTGAAATTCCGGTAAGATTATTCGCTTTCGATGCTTTTTCGATCATATTCTCAAAAAATACAAAAACTGAGGCAAGTTAGAGGAGCTAAAAATTAAATTTCGGTGAAATTATCCGTTATCGAAGCTTTTTTCGATTTTATCTTGGCAAAATCACGAAAACTGAGGCAAAATAGTGGAAAAAATTGAAATTTCGGTGGAATTAACCGTTCTTGATGCTTTTTTTGATAATATCTATGGAAGAATCACGAAAGCTAATGCCAAATAGAGGAAAATATTTGGAATTTCGGATAAATTATCCGTTTTCAAAGCAGTTTTCGATCATATATTTGCAAAATCACGATAACTACGGCAGAATAGAGGAAAAACATGATATTGCGGATATATTATTCGTTTTCGAAGCTTTTTTCGATCACATCTTGGTAAAATCTAGAAAACTAAGTAAAAATAGTGGAAAAAGATTGAAATTTCGGTAAAATTATCCGTTTTCGACGCTTTATTCGATCATATATCATTAACGTGCCGAAAATTAAGGCAAAATAATGGAAAAAAATACAAATTTTGGCGAAATTATCCGTTTTCGATGCTTTTATCGTTCAGATATAGATAATTTACCAAAACTTAAAGATAAATAGATGGAAAAAATTGAATTTTCTGCAAAATTGTCCGTTTTTGATGCTTTTTTTGATAATAACTATTGATGAATCACGAATACTAAGGCCAAATAGAGGAAAAAAATTTGAAATCTCGGTGAAATTATCCGTTTTCAATGCTGCTTTCGATCATAACTTGGCAAAATACCTAAAACTACGTCAGAATAGTGGAAAAAATGAAATTTCAGATATATTATCCGTTTTCGAAGCTTTTTTCGATCATATCTTAGTAAAATTACAAAAACTATGGAAAAATAGTGGAAAAAGATTAAAATTTCGGTAAAATTATCCGTTTTCGACGCTTTTTTCGAACATGTATATCGATAACGTGCCAAAATTAAGGCAAAATAATGGAAAAAAATTGAAATTTCGGCAAAATTAACCGTTTTGATGCTTTTTTCGATCACATATTTGGAAAAATCACTAAAGCTAAGGGAAAATAGAGGAAAAAATTTGAAATTTCGGTGTAATTATTCGCTTTAGATGCTTTTTCAATCAAATCTTGAAAAAAATACAAAAATTAAGGCAAAATATATGAAAAAAATATTGAAATTTAGGAGAAATTATCCGTTTTGATCCTTTATTCGATCATATCTTGGCTATATTACGAAAACTACGGCAGAATATAGGAAAAAATTGAAATTTCGGTAAGATTATTCGCTATCGATTCTTTTTCGATTATATCTCCGCAAAATCTGGATAACTGAGGCAAATTATAGGAAATGAAAATTAAATTTTTGTAAAATTAACAGTTTACGAAGCTTTTGTCATATCTTGGCAAAATCATGTGAACTAAGGAAAATTAGTGGAAAAAGATTGAGATTTCGGTAAAATTATCGTTTTCGACGCTTTTTTCGATCATATATCCATAACGTGCCAAAAGTTAAGGCAAAATAAAGGAAGAAAATTGAAATTTTGGTGAATTTATCCGTTTACGACGCTTTTTTCGATAATATATCAATAACGTGTCAAAAAATAAGGGAAAATACATGAAAAAAATTGAAATTTCGGTGAAATTAACCGTTTTCGATCCTTTTTCAATCAAATCTTGAAAAAATTACGAAAATTAAGGAAAAATAGATGAAAAAAAAATTGCAATTTAGGTGAAATTATCAGTTTTGATGCTTTTTTCGATCATATCTTGGCAAAATTACGAAAACTACGGCAGAATATAGGAAAAAAGTGAAATTTAGGTTAAATTATCCGTTTTCGATGCTTTTTTCGTTCAGATCTAGATAATTTGCCGAAAAATTAGGATAAATAGATGGAAAAAAATTGAATTTTCTGTAAAATTGTCCGTTTTCGATGCTTTTTTAGATCTTATCTTGGGAAAATCACGAAAACTAAGGCAAAAGAGGGGGGTAAAATTGAAATTTCGGTGAAATTACTCGTTTTTAATGCTATTTTCGATCATATCTTGGTAAAATCACGAAAACTAAGGATAAATAGGGGGATTAAATTGAAATTTCGGTAAAATTATCCGTATTTGATGCTATTTTCGATCTTATCTTGGTAAAATCACGAAAACTAAGGTTTAAATAGGGGGATTAAATTGAAATTTCGGTGATATTATGCGTTTTTGATGCTTTTTTCAATCATATTTTGGCAAAATCACGAAAATTAAGGAAAGATTGAGGAAAAAGATATAAATTTCGGTGAAATTAACCGTTCTTAATGCTTTTTTGATAATATATATGGAAGAATCACGAAAACTTAAGCAAAATAGAGGAAAAAATACAAATTTTGGCAAAAGTTTCCGTTTTTGATGCTTTTTTCGATCATAATATGGCAAAATCACGATAACTAAGGAAAAATAGTGGAAAAAGATTGAAATTTCGGAAAAATTATCCGTTTTCGACGCTTTTTTCGATCATATATCGATAAAGTGCCGAAAATTAAGGCAAAATAAAGGAAAAAAATACAAATTTCAGCGAAATTATCCGTTTTTGATGCTTTTTTCGATCATATTATGGCAAAATCACGATAACTAAGGAAAAATAGTGGAAAAAGATTGAAATTTTGGTAAAATTATCCGTTTTCGACGATTTTTTCGATCATATATCGATAAAGTGCCGAAAATTAAGGCAAAAAACAGGAAAAAATTGAAATTTCGGTGAAAAAACCGTTTTTTGATGCCTTTTTCGATCATATATTTGGAAAATCACGAAAACTAAGGCAAAACAGGTATTTAAAATTTAAAGTTCGGTGAAATTATCCATTTTAGATGCTATTTTCGATTATATCTCGAATACATTCCAAATATTAATGCAAAATTTGGAAAAAAAAATTGAAATTTCGGTAAGATTATTCGCTATCGATGCTTTTTCGATTATATCTTCGCAAAATCTGGATAACTGAGGCAACTTATAGGAAATGAAAATTAAATTTTTGTGAAATTAATAGTTTTCTAAGCTTTTTTTGACTATATCTTGGCAAAATCACGTGAACTAAGGCAAAATAGTGGAAAAAGATTGAAATTTCGGTAAAATTATCGTTTTCGACGCTTTTTTCGATCATATATCGATAACGAGCCAAAAATTAAGGCAAAATAAAGGAAGAAAATTGAAATTTTGGTGAATATATCCGTTTACGACGCTTTTTTCGATAATATATGTATAACGTGTCAAAAAATAAGGGAAAATACAAGAAAAAAATTGAAATTTCGGTGAAATTAACCGTTTTCGAACCTTTTTCAATCAAATCTTGAAATAATTACGAAAATTAAGGCAAAATAGATGCAAAAAAAATTGCAATTTAGGTGAAATTATCAGTTTTGATGCTTTTTTCGATCATATCTTGGCAAAATTATGAAAACTATGGCAGAATATAGGAAAAAAGTGAAATTTCGGTTAAATTATCCGTTTTCGATGCTTTTTTCGTTCAGATCTAGATAATTTGCCGAAAAATTAGGATAAATAGATGGAAAAAAATTGAATTTTCTGTAAAATTGTCCGTTTTCGATGCTTTTTTAGATCTTATCTTGCGAAAATCACGAAAACTAAGGCAAAAGAGGGGGGTAAAATTGAAATTTCGATGAAATTATTCGTTTTAAATGCTATTTTCGATCATATCTTGGTAAAATCACGAAAACTAAGGATAAATAGGGGGATTAAATTGAAATTTCGGTGAAATTATCCGTATTCGATTATATTTTCGATCATTTCTTGGTAAAATCACGAAAACTAAGGATAAATAGGGGGATTAAATTGAAATTTCGGTGATATTATGCGTTTTTGATGCTTTTCTCGATCATATTATTGCAAAATCACGATAACTTAGGAAAAATAGTGGAAAAAGATTGAAATTTCGGTAAAATTATCCGTTTTCGATGCTTTTTTCGATCATATATCATTAACGTGCCGAAAATTAAGGCAAAATAATGGAAAAAAATACAAATTTCGGCGAAATTATCCGTTTTTGATGATTTTTTCGATCATATTATGGCAAAATCACGATACCTAAGGGAAAATAGTGGAAAAAGATTGAAATTTCATTAAAATTATCCGTTTTCGACGCTTTTTTCGATCATATATCATTAACGTGCCGAAAATTAAGGCAAAATAATGGAAAAAAATCCAAATTTTGGCGAAATTATACGTTTTCGATGCTTTTTTCGTTCAGAACAAGATAATTTGCCAAAAATTAAGGATAAGTAGATGGAAAAATTTGAATTTTGATAAGGGAAAATAGAGGAAAAAATTTGATATTTCGGTGTAATTATTCGCTTTCGATGCTTTTTAGATCAAATCTTGAAAAAATTACGAAAATAAGGCAAAATAGATGAAAACAAAATTGAAATGTAGGTGAAATTATCCGTTTTGATGCTTTTTTCGATCATACCTGGCAAAATTACGAAAATTACGGCAGAATATAGGAAAAAAATGAAAATTTGTTTAAATTATCCGTTTTCGATGCTTTATTCGTTCAGATCTACATAATTTGCCGAAAATTTAGGATAAATAGATGGAAAAAAATTGAATTTTCTGTAAAATTGTCTGTTTTCGTTGCTTTTTTAGATCTTATCTTGGGAAAATTACGAAAACTAAGGCAAAACAGGGGGGTAAAATTGAAATTTCGGTGAAATTATTCGTTTTAAACGCTATTTTCGATCATATCTTGGTAAAATCACGAAAACTAAGGAAAAATAGGGGGATTAAATTGAAATTTCGGTGATATTATGCGTTTCTGATGCTTTTTTCAATCTGATTTTAGCATGATCAGGAAAATTTAGGCAAAATAGAAGAAAAAAATACAAATTTCGGCGAAATTATCCGTTTTTGATGCTTTTTTCGATCATATTATGACAAAAGCATGATAAGTAAGGAAATATAGTGGAAAAAAATACAAATTTTGGCGAAATTATACGTTTTCGATGCTTTTTACGTTCAGATCAAGATAATTTGCCGAAAATTAAGGATAAATAGATGGAAAAATTTGAATTTTCTGTAAAGTTGTCTGTTTTCGAAGCTTTTTTCGATCATATCATGGGAACATCACGAAAACTAAGGAGAAACAGGGGGAAAAATTCGGATTTTGGTAAAATTATCCGTTTCCGATGATATTTTTGATCATATCTCGATAATATTCCAAATATTAATGCAAAATCCCGAAAAAAAATTGAAATTCCGGGAAGATTATTTGCTTTCGATGCTTTTTCGATCATATCTTCAAAAAATACAAAAACTGAGGCAAGTTAGAGGAGCTAAAAATTAAATTTCGGTGAAATTAACCGTTCTTGATGCTTTTTTTGATAATATCTATGGAAGAATCACGAAAGCTAATGCCAAATAGAGGAAAATATTTGGAATTTTGGATAAATTATCAGTTTTCAAAGCAGTTTTCGATCATATATTTGCAAAATCACGATAACTACGGCAGAATAGAGGAAAAACATGATATTGCGGATATATTATTCGTTTTCGAAGCTTTTTTCGATCACATCTTGGTAAAATCTAGAAAACTAAGTAAAAATAGTGGAAAACGGTTGAAATTTCGGTAAAATTATTCGTTTTCGACGCTATTTTCGATCATATATCGATAACGTGCCGAAAATTAAGGCAAAATAGAGGAAAAAATTAAAAATATCGGTTAAAATATCCGTTTTCGATGCTTTTATCGTTCAGATCTAGATAATTTACCAAAATTTAAGGATAAATAGATTGAAAAATTGAATTTTCTGTAAAATTGTCCGTTTTTGATGATTTTTTTGATAATAACTATTGAAGAATCACGAATACTAAGGCAAAATAGAGGAAAAAAATTTGAAATCTCGGTGAAATTATCCGTTTTCAATGCTGCTTTCGATCATAACTTGGCAAAATCACTAAAACTACGTCAGAATAGTGGAAAAACGTGATATTGCAGATATTTTATTCGTTTTCGAAGCTTTTTTTGATCATATCTTAGTAAAATTACAAAAACTATGGAAAAATAGTGGAAAAAGATTGAAATTTCGGTAAAGTTATCCGTTTTCGACGCTTTTTTCGAACATATATATCGATAACGTGCCAAAATTAAGGCAAAATAATGGAAAAAAATTGAAATTTCGGCGAAATTAACCGTTTTGATGCTTTTTTCGATCACATATTTGGAAAAATCACTAAAGCTAAGGGAAAATAGAGGAAAAAATTTGAAATTTCGGTGTAATTATTCACTTTAGATGCTTTTTCAATCAAATCTTGAAAAAAATACAAAAATTAAGGCAAAATATATGAAAAAAATATTGAAATTTAGGAGAAATTATCCGTTTTGATCCTTTATTCGATCATATCTTGGCTATATTACGAAAAGTACGGCAGAATATAGGAAATAAATGAAATTTTGGTTAAATTATCCGTTTTCGAAGCTTTTTTCGATCATATCTTGGTAAAATCAAGAAAACTAAGGAAAAATAGCGGAAAAAGATTGAAATTTCGGTAAAATTATCCGTTTTCGACGCTTTATTCGATCATATATCATTAACGTGCCGAAAATTAAGGCAAAATAATGGAAAAAAATACAAATTTTGGCGAAATTATCCGTTTTCGATGCTTTTATCGTTCAGATATAGATAATTTACCAAAACTTAAAGATAAATAGATGGAAAAAATTTGAATTTTCTGCAAAATTGTCCGTTTTTGATGCTTTTTTTGATAATAACTATTGATGAATCACGAATACTAAGGCCAAATAGAGGAAAAAAATTTGAAATCTCGGTGAAATTATCCGTTTTCAATGCTGCTTTCGATCATAACTTGGCAAAATACCTAAAACTACGTCAGAATAGTGGAAAAAATGAAATTTCAGATATATTATCCGTTTTCGAAGCTTTTTTCGATCATATCTTAGTAAAATTACAAAAACTATGGAAAAATAGTGGAAAAAGATTAAAATTTCGGTAAAATTATCCGTTTTCGACGCTTTTTTCGAACATGTATATCGATAACGTGCCAAAATTAAGGCAAAATAGATGCAAAAAAATTGCAATTTAGGTGAAATTATCAGTTTTGATGCTTTTTTCGATCATATCTTGGCAAAATTACGAAAACTATGGCAGAATATAGGAAAAAAGTGAAATTTCGGTTAAATTATCCGTTTTCGATGCTTTTTTCGTTCAGATCTAGATAATTTGCCGAAAAATTAGGATAAATAGATGGAAAAAAATTGAATTTTCTGTAAAATTGTCCGTTTTCGATGCTTTTTTAGACCTTATCTTGCGAAAATCACGAAAACTAAGGCAAAAGAGGGGGGTAAAATTGAAATTTCGATGAAATTATTCGTTTTAAATGCTATTTTCGATCATATCTTGGTAAAATCACGAAAACTAAGGATAAATAGGGGGATTAAATTGAAATTTCGGTGAAATTATCCGTATTCGATGCTATTTTCGATCATTTCTTGGTAAAATCACGAAAACTAAGGATAAATAGGGGGATTAAATTGAAATTTCGGTGATATTATGCGTTTTTGATGCTTTTCTCGATCATATTATTGCAAAATCACGATAACTTAGGAAAAATAGTGGAAAAAGATTGAAATTTCGGTAAAATTATCCGTTTTCGACGCTTTTTTCGATCATATATCATTAACGTGCCGAAAATTAAGGCAAAATAATGGAAAAAAATACAAATTTTGGCGAAATTATACGTTTTCGATGCTTTTTTCGTTCAGAACAAGATAATTTGCCAAAAATTAAGGATAAGTAGATGGAAAAATTTGAATTTTGATAAGGGAAAATAGAGGAAAAAATTTGATATTTCGGTGTAATTATTCGCTTTCGATGCTTTTTAGATCAAATCTTGAAAATATTACGAAAATAAGGCAAAATAGATGAAAACAAAATTGAAATTTAGGTGAAATTATCCGTTTTGATGCTTTTTTCGATCATATCTTGGCAAAATTACGAAAATTACGGCAGAATATAGGAAAAAAATGAAATTTTGTTTAAATTATCCGTTTTCGATGCTTTTTTCGTTCAGATCTACATAATTTGCCGAAAATTTAGGATAAATAGATGGAAAAAAATTGAATTTTCTGTAAAATTGTCTGTTTTCGTTGCTTTTTTAGATCTTATCTTGGGAAAATTACGAAAACTAAGGCAAAACAGGGGGGTAAAATTGAAATTTCGGTGAAATTATTCGTTTTAAACGCTATTTTCGATCATATCTTGGTAAAATCACGAAAACTAAGGAAAAATAGGGGGATTAAATTGAAATTTCGGTGATATTATGCGTTTCTGATGCTTTTTTCAATCTGATTTTAGCATGATCAGGAAAATTTAGGCAAAATAGAAGAAAAAAATACAAATTTCGGCGAAATTATCCGTTTTTGATGCTTTTTTCGATCATATTATGGCAAAATCACGATAACTAAGGAAAAATAGTGGAAAAAGATTGAAAATTTGGAAAAATTTTCCGTTTTCGACGCTTTTTTCGATCATATATCATTAACGTGCCGAAAATTAAGGCAAAATTATGGAAAAAAATACAAATTTCGGCGAAATTATCCGTTTTTAATGCTTTTTTCGATCATATTATGACAAAAGCATGATAAGTAAGGAAAAATAGTGGAAAAAAATACAAATTTTGGCGAAATTATACGTTTTCGATGCTTTTTTCGTTCAGATCAAGATAATTTGCCGAAAATTAAGGATAAATAGATGGAAAAATTTGAATTTTCTGTAAAGTTGTCTGTTTTCGAAGCTTTTTTCGATCATATCATGGGAACATCACGAAAACTAAGGAGAAACAGGGGGAAAAATTCGGATGTTGGTAAAATTATCCGTTTCCGATGATATTTTTGATCATATCTCGATAATATTCCAAATATTAATGCATAATCCCGAAAAAAAATTGAAATTCCGGTAAGATTATTCGCTTTCGATGCTTTTTCGATCATATTCTCAAAAAATACAAAAACTGAGGCAAGTTAGAGGAGCTAAAAATTAAATTTCGGTGAAATTATCCGTTATCGAAGCTTTTTTCGATTTTATCTTGGCAAAATCACGAAAACTGAGGCAAAATAGTGGAAAAAATTGAAATTTCGGTGGAATTAACCGTTCTTGATGCTTTTTTTGATAATATCTATGGAAGAATCACGAAAGCTAATGCCAAATAGAGGAAAATATTTGGAATTTCGGATAAATTATCCGTTTTCAAAGCAGTTTTCGATCATATATTTGCAAAATCACGATAACTACGGCAGAATAGAGGAAAAACATGATATTGCGGATATATTATTCGTTTTCGAAGCTTTTTTCGATCACATCTTGGTAAAATCTAGAAAACTAAGTAAAAATAGTGGAAAAAGATTGAAATTTCGGTAAAATTATCCGTTTTCGACGCTTTATTCGATCATATATCATTAACGTGCCGAAAATTAAGGCAAAATAATGGAAAAAAATACAAATTTTGGCGAAATTATCCGTTTTCGATGCTTTTATCGTTCAGATATAGATAATTTACCAAAACTTAAAGATAAATAGATGGAAAAAATTGAATTTTCTGCAAAATTGTCCGTTTTTGATGCTTTTTTTGATAATAACTATTGATGAATCACGAATACTAAGGCCAAATAGAGGAAAAAAATTTGAAATCTCGGTGAAATTATCCGTTTTCAATGCTGCTTTCGATCATAACTTGGCAAAATACCTAAAACTACGTCAGAATAGTGGAAAAAATGAAATTTCAGATATATTATCCGTTTTCGAAGCTTTTTTCGATCATATCTTAGTAAAATTACAAAAACTATGGAAAAATAGTGGAAAAAGATTAAAATTTCGGTAAAATTATCCGTTTTCGACGCTTTTTTCGAACATGTATATCGATAACGTGCCAAAATTAAGGCAAAATAATGGAAAAAAATTGAAATTTCGGCAAAATTAACCGTTTTGATGCTTTTTTCGATCACATATTTGGAAAAATTACTAAAGCTAAGGGAAAATAGAGGAAAAAATTTGAAATTTCGGTGTAATTATTCGCTTTAGATGCTTTTTCAATCAAATCTTGAAAAAAATACAAAAATTAAGGCAAAATATATGAAAAAAATATTGAAATTTAGGAGAAATTATCCGTTTTGATCCTTTATTCGATCATATCTTGGCTATATTACGAAAACTACGGCAGAATATAGGAAAAAATTGAAATTTCGGTAAGATTATTCGCTATCGATTCTTTTTCGATTATATCTCCGCAAAATCTGGATAACTGAGGCAAATTATAGGAAATGAAAATTAAATTTTTGTAAAATTAACAGTTTACGAAGCTTTTGTCATATCTTGGCAAAATCATGTGAACTAAGGAAAATTAGTGGAAAAAGATTGAGATTTCGGTAAAATTATCGTTTTCGACGCTTTTTTCGATCATATATCCATAACGTGCCAAAAGTTAAGGCAAAATAAAGGAAGAAAATTGAAATTTTGGTGAATTTATCCGTTTACGACGCTTTTTTCGATAATATATCAATAACGTGTCAAAAAATAAGGGAAAATACATGAAAAAAATTGAAATTTCGGTGAAATTAACCGTTTTCGATCCTTTTTCAATCAAATCTTGAAAAAATTACGAAAATTAAGGAAAAATAGATGAAAAAAAAATTGCAATTTAGGTGAAATTATCAGTTTTGATGCTTTTTTCGATCATATCTTGGCAAAATTACGAAAACTACGGCAGAATATAGGAAAAAAGTGAAATTTAGGTTAAATTATCCGTTTTCGATGCTTTTTTCGTTCAGATCTAGATAATTTGCCGAAAAATTAGGATAAATAGATGGAAAAAAATTGAATTTTCTGTAAAATTGTCCGTTTTCGATGCTTTTTTAGATCTTATCTTGGGAAAATCACGAAAACTAAGGCAAAAGAGGGGGGTAAAATTGAAATTTCGGTGAAATTACTCGTTTTTAATGCTATTTTCGATCATATCTTGGTAAAATCACGAAAACTAAGGATAAATAGGGGGATTAAATTGAAATTTCGGTAAAATTATCCGTATTTGATGCTATTTTCGATCTTATCTTGGTAAAATCACGAAAACTAAGGTTTAAATAGGGGGATTAAATTGAAATTTCGGTGATATTATGCGTTTTTGATGCTTTTTTCAATCATATTTTGGCAAAATCACGAAAATTAAGGAAAGATTGAGGAAAAAGATATAAATTTCGGTGAAATTAACCGTTCTTAATGCTTTTTTGATAATATATATGGAAGAATCACGAAAACTTAAGCAAAATAGAGGAAAAAATACAAATTTTGGCAAAAGTTTCCGTTTTTGATGCTTTTTTCGATCATAATATGGCAAAATCACGATAACTAAGGAAAAATAGTGGAAAAAGATTGAAATTTCGGAAAAATTATCCGTTTTCGACGCTTTTTTCGATCATATATCGATAAAGTGCCGAAAATTAAGGCAAAATAAAGGAAAAAAATACAAATTTCAGCGAAATTATCCGTTTTTGATGCTTTTTTCGATCATATTATGGCAAAATCACGATAACTAAGGAAAAATAGTGGAAAAAGATTGAAATTTTGGTAAAATTATCCGTTTTCGACGATTTTTTCGATCATATATCGATAAAGTGCCGAAAATTAAGGCAAAAAACAGGAAAAAATTGAAATTTCGGTGAAAAAACCGTTTTTTGATGCCTTTTTCGATCATATATTTGGAAAATCACGAAAACTAAGGCAAAACAGGTATTTAAAATTTAAAGTTCGGTGAAATTATCCATTTTAGATGCTATTTTCGATTATATCTCGAATACATTCCAAATATTAATGCAAAATTTGGAAAAAAAAATTGAAATTTCGGTAAGATTATTCGCTATCGATGCTTTTTCGATTATATCTTCGCAAAATCTGGATAACTGAGGCAACTTATAGGAAATGAAAATTAAATTTTTGTGAAATTAATAGTTTTCTAAGCTTTTTTTGACTATATCTTGGCAAAATCACGTGAACTAAGGCAAAATAGTGGAAAAAGATTGAAATTTCGGTAAAATTATCGTTTTCGACGCTTTTTTCGATCATATATCGATAACGAGCCAAAAATTAAGGCAAAATAAAGGAAGAAAATTGAAATTTTGGTGAATATATCCGTTTACGACGCTTTTTTCGATAATATATGTATAACGTGTCAAAAAATAAGGGAAAATACAAGAAAAAAATTGAAATTTCGGTGAAATTAACCGTTTTCGAACCTTTTTCAATCAAATCTTGAAATAATTACGAAAATTAAGGCAAAATAGATGCAAAAAAAATTGCAATTTAGGTGAAATTATCAGTTTTGATGCTTTTTTCGATCATATCTTGGCAAAATTATGAAAACTATGGCAGAATATAGGAAAAAAGTGAAATTTCGGTTAAATTATCCGTTTTCGATGCTTTTTTCGTTCAGATCTAGATAATTTGCCGAAAAATTAGGATAAATAGATGGAAAAAAATTGAATTTTCTGTAAAATTGTCCGTTTTCGATGCTTTTTTAGATCTTATCTTGCGAAAATCACGAAAACTAAGGCAAAAGAGGGGGGTAAAATTGAAATTTCGATGAAATTATTCGTTTTAAATGCTATTTTCGATCATATCTTGGTAAAATCACGAAAACTAAGGATAAATAGGGGGATTAAATTGAAATTTCGGTGAAATTATCCGTATTCGATGCTATTTTCGATCATTTCTTGGTAAAATCACGAAAACTAAGGATAAATAGGGGGATTAAATTGAAATTTCGGTGATATTATGCGTTTTTGATGCTTTTCTCGATCATATTATTGCAAAATCACGATAACTTAGGAAAAATAGTGGAAAAAGATTGAAATTTCGGTAAAATTATCCGTTTTCGATGCTTTTTTCGATCATATATCATTAACGTGCCGAAAATTAAGGCAAAATAATGGAAAAAAATACAAATTTCGGCGAAATTATCCGTTTTTGATGATTTTTTCGATCATATTATGGCAAAATCACGATACCTAAGGGAAAATAGTGGAAAAAGATTGAAATTTCATTAAAATTATCCGTTTTCGACGCTTTTTTCGATCATATATCATTAACGTGCCGAAAATTAAGGCAAAATAATGGAAAAAAATACAAATTTTGGCGAAATTATACGTTTTCGATGCTTTTTTCGTTCAGAACAAGATAATTTGCCAAAAATTAAGGATAAGTAGATGGAAAAATTTGAATTTTGATAAGGGAAAATAGAGGAAAAAATTTGATATTTCGGTGTAATTATTCGCTTTCGATGCTTTTTAGATCAAATCTTGAAAAAATTACGAAAATAAGGCAAAATAGATGAAAACAAAATTGAAATGTAGGTGAAATTATCCGTTTTGATGCTTTTTTCGATCATACCTGGCAAAATTACGAAAATTACGGCAGAATATAGGAAAAAAATGAAAATTTGTTTAAATTATCCGTTTTCGATGCTTTATTCGTTCAGATCTACATAATTTGCCGAAAATTTAGGATAAATAGATGGAAAAAAATTGAATTTTCTGTAAAATTGTCTGTTTTCGTTGCTTTTTTAGATCTTATCTTGGGAAAATTACGAAAACTAAGGCAAAACAGGGGGGTAAAATTGAAATTTCGGTGAAATTATTCGTTTTAAACGCTATTTTCGATCATATCTTGGTAAAATCACGAAAACTAAGGAAAAATAGGGGGATTAAATTGAAATTTCGGTGATATTATGCGTTTCTGATGCTTTTTTCAATCTGATTTTAGCATGATCAGGAAAATTTAGGCAAAATAGAAGAAAAAAATACAAATTTCGGCGAAATTATCCGTTTTTGATGCTTTTTTCGATCATATTATGACAAAAGCATGATAAGTAAGGAAATATAGTGGAAAAAAATACAAATTTTGGCGAAATTATACGTTTTCGATGCTTTTTACGTTCAGATCAAGATAATTTGCCGAAAATTAAGGATAAATAGATGGAAAAATTTGAATTTTCTGTAAAGTTGTCTGTTTTCGAAGCTTTTTTCGATCATATCATGGGAACATCACGAAAACTAAGGAGAAACAGGGGGAAAAATTCGGATTTTGGTAAAATTATCCGTTTCCGATGATATTTTTGATCATATCTCGATAATATTCCAAATATTAATGCAAAATCCCGAAAAAAAATTGAAATTCCGGGAAGATTATTTGCTTTCGATGCTTTTTCGATCATATCTTCAAAAAATACAAAAACTGAGGCAAGTTAGAGGAGCTAAAAATTAAATTTCGGTGAAATTATCCGTTATCGAAGCTTTTTTCGATTTTATCTTGGCAAAATCACGAAAACTGAGGCAAAATAGTGGAAAAAATTGAAATTTCGGTGGAATTAACCGTTCTTGATGCTTTTTTTGATAATATCTATGGAAGAATCACGAAAGCTAATGCCAAATAGAGGAAAATATTTGGAATTTTGGATAAATTATCAGTTTTCAAAGCAGTTTTCGATCATATATTTGCAAAATCACGATAACTACGGCAGAATAGAGGAAAAACATGATATTGCGGATATATTATTCGTTTTCGAAGCTTTTTTCGATCACATCTTGGTAAAATCTAGAAAACTAAGTAAAAATAGTGGAAAACGGTTGAAATTTCGGTAAAATTATTCGTTTTCGACGCTATTTTCGATCATATATCGATAACGTGCCGAAAATTAAGGCAAAATAGAGGAAAAAATTAAAAATATCGGTTAAAATATCCGTTTTCGATGCTTTTATCGTTCAGATCTAGATAATTTACCAAAATTTAAGGATAAATAGATTGAAAAATTGAATTTTCTGTAAAATTGTCCGTTTTTGATGATTTTTTTGATAATAACTATTGAAGAATCACGAATACTAAGGCAAAATAGAGGAAAAAAATTTGAAATCTCGGTGAAATTATCCGTTTTCAATGCTGCTTTCGATCATAACTTGGCAAAATCACTAAAACTACGTCAGAATAGTGGAAAAACGTGATATTGCAGATATTTTATTCGTTTTCGAAGCTTTTTTTGATCATATCTTAGTAAAATTACAAAAACTATGGATAAATAGTGGAAAAAGATTGAAATTTCGGTAAAGTTATCCGTTTTCGACGCTTTTTTCGAACATATATATCGATAACGTGCCAAAATTAAGGCAAAATAATGGAAAAAAATTGAAATTTCGGCGAAATTAACCGTTTTGATGCTTTTTTCGATCACATATTTGGAAAAATCACTAAAGCTAAGGGAAAATAGAGGAAAAAATTTGAAATTTCGGTGTAATTATTCACTTTAGATGCTTTTTCAATCAAATCTTGAAAAAAATACAAAAATTAAGGCAAAATATATGAAAAAAATATTGAAATTTAGGAGAAATTATCCGTTTTGATCCTTTATTCGATCATATCTTGGCTATATTACGAAAAGTACGGCAGAATATAGGAAATAAATGAAATTTTGGTTAAATTATCCGTTTTCGAAGCTTTTTTCGATCATATCTTGGTAAAATCAAGAAAACTAAGGAAAAATAGCGGAAAAAGATTGAAATTTCGGTAAAATTATCCGTTTTCGACGCTTTTTTCGATCATATATCGATAACGTGTCGAAAATTAAGGCAAAAAACAGGAAAAAATTGAAATTTCGGTGAAAAAACCGTTTTTTGATGCTTTTTTCGATCATATATTTGGAAAAATCACGATAACTAAGGCAAAACAGGTATTTAAAATTTAAAGTTCGGTGAAATTATCCATTTTAGATGCTTTTTTCGATTATATCTCGAATACATTCCAAATTTTAATGGAAGATTTGGAAAAAAAATTAAAATTTCGGTAAGATTATTCGCTATCGATTCTTTTTCGCTTATATCTCCGCAAAATCTGGATAACTGAGGCAAATTATAGGAAATGAAAATTAAATTTTTGTAAAATTAACAGTTTTCTAAGCATTTTTTGACTATATCTTGGCAAAATCACGTGAACTAAGGAAAAATAGTGGAAAAAGATTGAAATTTCAGTAAAATTATTGTTTTCAACGCTTTTTTCGATCATATATCGATAACGTGCCAAAAATTAAGGCAAAATAAAGGAAGAAAATTGAAATTTTGGTGAATATATCCGTTTATGACGCTTTTTTCGATAATATATCTATAACGTGCCAAAAAATAAGGGAAAATACAAGCAAAAAATTGAAATTTCGGTGAAATTTACCGTTTTCGATCCTTTTTCAATCAAATCTTGAAAAAATTACGAAAATTAAGGCAAAATAGATGAAAAATAATATTGAAATTTAGGTGAAATTATCAGTTTTGATGCTTTTTTCGATCATATCTTGGCAAAATTACGAAAATTAACGAAAGATTGAGGATAAAAATATAAATTTCGGTGAAATTAACCGTTCTTGATGCTTTTTTTGATAATATCTTTGGAAGAATCACGAAAACTTAGGCCGAATATAGGAAAAAAGTGAAATTTCGGTTAAATTATCCATTTTCGATGCTTTTTTCGTTCAGATCTAGATAATTTGCCAAAACTTTAGGATAAATAGATGGAAAAAAATTGAATTTTCTGTAAAATTTTCCGTTTTCGATGCTTTTTTAGATCTTATCTTGGGAAAATCACGAAAACTAAGGCAAAACAGGGGGGTAAATTGAAATTTCGGTGAAATTACTCGTTTTTAATGCTATTTTCGATCATATCTTGGTAAAATCACGAAAACTAAGGATAAATAGGGGGATTAAATTAAAATTTCGGTGAAATTATCCGTATTTGATGCTATTTTCGATCATATCTTGGTAAAATCACGAAAACTAAGGATAAATAGGGGGATTAAATTGAAATTTCGGTGATATTATGCGTTTCTGAGGCTTTTTTCAATCATATTTTGGCAAAATCACGAAAATTAAGGAAAGATTGAGGAAAAAAATATAAATTTTGGTGAAATTAACCGTTCTTAATGCTTTTTTGATAATATCTATGGAAGAATCACGAAAACTTAGGGAAAATAGAGGAAAAAAACTACAAATTTCGGCGAAATTATCCGTATTCGATGCTATTTTCGATCATATCTTGGTAAAATCACGAAAACTAAGGATAAATAGGGGGATTAAATTGAAATTTCGGTGATATTATGCGTTTCTGATGCTTTTTTCAATCATATTTTGGCAAAATCACGAAAATTAAGGAAAGATTGAGGAAAAAAATATAAATTTTGGTGAAATTAACCGTTCTTAATGCTTTTTTGATAATATCTATGGAAGAATCACGAAAACTTAGGGAAAATAGAGGAAAAAAACTACAAATTTCGGCGAAATTATCCGTTTTTGATGCTTTTTACTATCATATTATGGCAAAATCACGATAACTAAGGAAAAATAGTGGAAAAAGATTGAAATTTTGGTAAAATTTTCCGTTTTGGACGCTTTTTTTCGATCATATCTTGGTAAAATCAAGAAACCTAAGGAAAAATAGTGGAAAAAGATTGAAATTTCGGTAAAATTATCCGTTTTCGACGTTTTTTCGATCATATATCGATAACGTGCTGAAGATTTAGGCAAAATAGTGGAAGAAATTAAAAATTTCGGTTAAATTATCAGTTTTCGATGCTTTTATCGTTCAGATCTAGATAATTTGACAAAAGTTAAGGATAAAAAAATGGAAAAAATTGAATTTTCTGTAAAATTGTCCGTTTTTGATGATTTTTTATAATATCTATGGAAGAATCGCGAAAACTAAGGCAAAATAGAGGAAAAATTTGAAATCTTGCTGAAATTATCCGTTTTCAATGCAGTTTTCGATCATAACTTGCAAAATCACGAAAACTACGTCAGAATAGTGGAAAAAACGATATTTCGGATATATTATCCGTTTTCGAAGCTTTTTTCGATCATGTCTTAGTAATATCACGAAAATTAAGGCAAAATAATGAAAAAAATTATAATTTCGGCGAAATTAACCGATTTTGATGCTTTTTTCGATAATATATTTGGAAAAATCACGAGAACTAAGGCAAAATAGGTATTTAAAATTTAAAGTTCGGTGAAATTATCCATTTTAGATGCTATTTTCAATTATATCTCGAATACATTCCAAATATTAATGCAAAATTAGGAAAAAAAAATTGAAATTTCGGTAAGATTATTCGCTATCGATGCTTTTTCGATTATATCTTCGCAAAATTTGGAAAACTGAGGCAAATTACAGGAAATGAAAATCGAAATTTTGGTGAATTTATCCGTTTACGACGCTTTTTTCGATAATATATCTATCACGTGCCAAAAAATAAGGGAAAAAATAAGAAAAAAATTAAAATTTCGGTGAAATTAACCGTTTTCGACCCTTTTTCAATCAAATCTTGAAAAAATTACGAAAATTAAGGCAAAATAGATTAAAAATAATATAGAAATTTAGGTGAAATTATCAGTTTTGATGCTTTTTTCGATCATATCTTGGCAAAATTACGAAAACTACGGCAGAATATAGGAAAAAAGTGAAATTTCGGTTAAATTATCCATTTTCGATGCTTTTTTCGTTCAGATCTAGATAATTTGCCAAAACTTTAGGATAAATAGATGGAAAAAAATTGAATTTTCTGTAAAATTGTCCGTTTTCGATGCTTTTTTAGATCATATCTTGGGAAAATCACGAAAACTAATTCAAAACAGGGGGGTAAAATTGAAATTTAGGTGAAATTATCCGTTTCCGATGCTATTTTGGATCACATCTCGAAAATGTTTAAAATATTAAGGGATAATTCAAGGTAATATATTGATATTTCGATGAAATTATTCGTTTTCGATGCTATTTTCGATCATATCTTGGTAAAATCACGAAAACTAAGGATAAATAGGGGGATTAAATTGAAATTTCGGTGATATTATGCGTTTCTGATTCTTTTTTCAATCATATTTTGGCAAAATCACGAAAATTAACGAAAGATTGAGGATAAAAATATAAATTTCGGTGAAATTAACCGTTCTTGATGCTTTTTTTGATAATATCTATGGAAGAATCACGAAAACTTAGGCCGAATATAGGAAAAAAGTGAAATTTCGGTTAAATTATCCGTTTTCGATGCTTTTTTCGTTCAGATCTAGATAATTTGCTGAATAATTAGGATAAATAGATGGAAAAAATTGAATTTTCTGTAAAATTGTCCGTTTCTGATGCTTTTTTCAATCATAATTTGGCAAAATCACGAGGATTAAGGAAAGATTGACGAAAAAAAAATAAATTTCGGTGAAATTAACCGTTCTTGATGATTTTTTTGGTAATATCTATGGAAGAAATACGAAAAATACGGCAAAATAGTGGAAAAAATTGATATTTTGGTGAAATTATGCGTTTCTGATGCTTTTTTCGATCATATATTTGGAAAAATTACGAGAACTAAGGCAAAACAGGTATTTATAATTTAAAGTTCGGTGAAATTATCCATTTTAGATGCTATTTTCAATTATATCTCGAATACATTCCAAATATTAATGCAAAATTAGGAAAAAAAAATTGAAATTTCGGTAAGATTATTCGCTATCGATGCTTTTTCGATTATATCTTCGCAAAATTTGGAAAACTGAGGCAAAATACAGGAAATGAAAATTAAATTTTTGTGAAATTATCAGTTTTCGAAGTTTTTTTCGACTATATCTTGGCAAAATCACGTGAACTAAGGAAAAATAATGGAAAAAGATTGAAATTTCAGTAAAATTATCGTTTACGACGCTTTTTTCGATCATATATCGATAACGTTCCGAAAATTAAGGCAAAATAAAGGAAGAAAATTGAAATTTTGGTGAATTTATACGTTTACGACGCTTTTTTCGATAATATATCTATAACGTGTCAAAAAATAAGGGAAAATACAAGAAAATAATTGAAATTTCGGTGAAATTAACCGTTTTCGATCCTTTTTCAATCAAATCTTGAAAAAATCACGAAAATGAAGGCAAAATAGATGAAAAATAATATTGAAATTTAGGTGAAATTATCAGTTTTGATGCTTTTTTCGATCATATCTTGGCAAAATTACGATAACTATGGCAGAATATAGGAAAAAAGTGAAATTTCGGTTAAATTATCCATTTTCGATGCTTTTTTCGTTCAGATCTAGATAATTTGCCAAAACATTAGGATAAATAGATGGAAAAAAATTGAATTTTCTGTAAAATTGTCCGTTTTCGATGCTTTTTTAGATCATATCATGGGAAAATCACGAAAACAAAGGCAAAACAGGGGGGTAAAATTGAAATTGAAGAAGAATCACGAAAACTTAGGCCGAATATAGGAAAAAAGTGAAATTTCGGTTAAATTATCCATTTTCGATGCTTTTTTCGTTCAGATCTAGATAATTTGCCAAAACTTTAGGATAAATAGATGGAAAAAAATTGAATTTTCTGTTAAATTTTCCATTTTCGATGCTTTTTTAGATCTTATCTTGGGAAAATCACGAAAACTAAGGCAAAACAGGGGGGTAAAATTGAAATTTCGGTGAAATTACTCGTTTTAAATGCTATTTTCGATCATATCTTGGTAAAATCACGAAAACTAAGGATAAATAGGGGGATTAAATTAAAATTTCGGTGAAATTATCCGTATTCGATGCTATTTTCGATCATATCTTGGTAAAATCACGAAAAATAAGGATAAATAGGGGGATTAAATTGAAATTTCGGTGATATTATGCGTTTCTGATGCTTTTTTCAATCATATTTGGGCAAAATCACGAAAATTAAGGAATGATTGAGGAAAAAATATAAATTTTGGTGAAATTAACCGTTCTTAATGCTTTTTTGATAATATCTATGGAAGAATCACGAAAACTTAGGGAAAATAGAGGAAAAAAACTACAAATTTCGGCGAAATTATCCGTTTTTGATGCTTTTTTCTATCATATTATGGCAAAATCACGATAACTAAGGAAAAATAGTGGACAAAGATTGAAATTTTGGTAAAATTTTCCGTTTTGGACGCTTTTTTTCGATCATATCTTGGTAAAATATGAAAACTTAGGAAAAATAGTGGAAAAAGATTGAAATTTCGGTAAAATTATCCGTTTTCGACGTTTTTTCGATCATATATCGATAACGTGCTGAAGATTTAGGCAAATTAGAGGAAGAAATTAAAAATTTCGGTTAAATTATCAGTTTTCGATGCTTTTATCGTTCAGATCTAGATAATTTGACAAAAATTAAGTATAAAAAAATGGAAAAAATTGAATTTTCTGTAAAATTGTCCGTTTTTGATGATTTTTTATAATATCTATGGAAGAATCGCGAAAACTAAGGAAAAATAGAGGAAAAATTTGAAATCTTGCTGAAATTATCCGTTTTCAATGCAGTTTTCGATCATAACTTGCAAAATCACGAAAACTACGTCAGAATAGTGGAAAAAACGAAATTTCGGATATATTATCCGTTTTCGAAGCTTTTTTCGATCATGTCTTAGTAATATCACGAAAATTAAGGCAAAATAATGAAAAAATTATAATTTCGGCAAAATTAACCGATTTTGATGCTTTTTTCGATAATATATTTGGAAAAATCACGAGAACTAAGGCAAAATAGGTATTTAAAATTTAAAGTTCGGTGAAATTATCCATTTTAGATGCTTTTTTCGATTATCTCTTTAATGCAAAATGTGGAAAAAAAATTGAAATTTCGGTAAGATTATTCGCTATCGATGCTTTTTCAATTATATCTTCGCAAAATATTGAAAACTGAGGCAAATTACAGGAAATGAAAATTAAATTTTTATGAAATTATCAGTTATCGAAGTTTTTTTCGACTATATCTTGGCAAAATCACGTGAACTAAGGAAAAATAAAGGAAGAAAATTGAAATTTCGGTGAAATTAACCGTTTTCGATCCTTTTTCAACCAAATCTTGAAAAAATTACGAAAATTAAGGCAAAATAGATGAAAAATAATATTGAAATTTAGGTGAAATTATCAGTTTTGATGCTTTTTTCGATCATATCTTGACAAAATTACGAAAACTACATTAGAATATTGGAAAAAAGTGAAATTTCGGTTAAATTATCCATTTTCGATGCTTTTTTCGTTCTGATCTAGATAATTTGCCAAATCATTAGGATAAATAGATGGAAAAAAATTGAATTTTCTGTAAAATTGTCCATTTTCGATGCTTTTTTAGATCATATCATGGGAAAATCACGAAAACTAAGGCAAAACAGGGGGGGAAAATTGATATTTCGGTGAAATTATGCGTTTCTGATGCTTTTTTCAATCATATTTAGGCATGATCACGAAAATTAAGGAAAGATTGAGGAAAAAGATATAAATTTCGGTGAAATTAATCGTTCTTGATGCATTTTTTGATAATATCTATGGAAGAATACGAAAACTTAGGCAAAATAGAGGAAAAAAATACAAATTTCGGCGAAATTTTCCGTTTTTTATGCTTCATTCGATCATATTATGGCAAAATCACGATAACTAAGGATAAATAGATGGAAAAAAATTGAATTTTCTTAAAAATTTACGTTTTCGATGATTTTTTAGATCATATCTTGGGAAAATCAGGAAAACTAATTCAAAACAGGGGGGTAAAATTGAAATTTAGGTGAAATTATCCGTTTTCGATGCTATTTTGGATCACATCTCGAAAATGATTAAAATATTAAGGGATATTTCGAGGTAAAATATTGATATATCGGTGAAATTATTCGTTTTCGATGCTATTTTCGATCAAATCTTGGTAAAATCACGAAAACTAAGGATAAATAGGGGGATTAAATTGAAATTTCGGTGATATCATGCGTTTCTGGTTCTTTTTTCAATCATATTTTGGCAAAATCACGAAAATTAACGAAGGATTGAGGATAAAAATATAAATTTCGGTGAAATTAACCGTTCTTGATGCTTTTTTTGATAATATCTATGGAAGAATCACAAAAACATACGACGAATATAGGAAAAAAGTGAAATTTCGGTTAAATTATCCGTTTTCGATGCTTTTTTCGTTCAGATCTAGATAATTTGCCGAATAATTAGGATAAATAGATGGAAAAAAATTGAATTTTCTGTAAAATTGTCCGTTTTCGATGCTTTTTTAGATCTTATCTTGGGAAAATCACGAAAACTATGGCAAAACAGGGGGGTAAAATTGAAATTTCGGTGATATCATGCGTTTCTGGTTCTTTTTTCAATCATAATTTGGAAAATTCACGAAAATTAACGAAAGATTGAGGATAAAAATATAAATTTCGGTGAAATTAACCGTTCTTGATGCTTTTTTTGATAATATCTATGGAAGATTCACGAAAACATAGGACGAATGTAGGAAAAAAGTGAAATTTCGGTTAAATTATCCGTTTCCGATGCATTTTTTCGTTCAGATCTAGATAATTTGCCGAATAATTAGGATAAATAGATGGAAAAAAATTGAATTTTCTGTAAAATTGTCCGTTTTCGATGCTTTTTTAGATCTTATCTTGGGAAAATCACGAAAACTATGGCAAAACAGGGGGGTAAAATTGAAATTTCGGTGAAATTTTTCGTTTTAAATGCTATTTTCGATCATATCTTTGTAAAATCACGAAAACTAAGGATAAATAGGGGGATTAAATTGAAATTTCGGTGAAATTATCCGTATTAGATGCTATTTTCGATCATATCTTGGTAAAATCACGAAAACTAAGGATAAATAGGGGGATTAAATTGAAATTTCGGTGATATCATGCGTTTCTGGTTCTTTTTTCAATCATATTTTGGCAAAATCACGAAAATTAACGAAGGATTGAGGATAAAAATATAAATTTCGGTGAAATTAACCGTTCTTGATGCTTTTTTTGATAATATCTATGGAAGAATCACAAAAACATACGACGAATATAGGAAAAAAGTGAAATTTCGGTTAAATTATCCGTTTTCGATGCTTTTTTCGTTCAGATCTAGATAATTTGCCGAATAATTAGGATAAATAGATGGAAAAAAATTGAATTTTCTGTAAAATTGTCCGTTTTCGATGCTTTTTTAGATCTTATCTTGGGAAAATCACGAAAACTATGGCAAAACAGGGGGGTAAAATTGAAATTTCGGTGATATCATGCGTTTCTGGTTCTTTTTTCAATCATAATTTGGAAAATTCACGAAAATTAACGAAAGATTGAGGATAAAAATATAAATTTCGGTGAAATTAACCGTTCTTGATGCTTTTTTTGATAATATCTATGGAAGATTCACGAAAACATAGGACGAATGTAGGAAAAAAGTGAAATTTCGGTTAAATTATCCGTTTCCGATGCATTTTTTCGTTCAGATCTAGATAATTTGCCGAATAATTAGGATAAATAGATGGAAAAAAATTGAATTTTCTGTAAAATTGTCCGTTTTCGATGCTTTTTTAGATCTTATCTTGGGAAAATCACGAAAACTATGGCAAAACAGGGGGGTAAAATTGAAATTTCGGTGAAATTTTTCGTTTTAAATGCTATTTTCGATCATATCTTTGTAAAATCACGAAAACTAAGGATAAATAGGGGGATTAAATTGAAATTTCGGTGAAATTATCCGTATTAGATGCTATTTTCGATCATATCTTGGTAAAATCACGAAAACTAAGGATAAATAGGGGGATTAAATCGAAATTTCGGTGAAATTATCCGTATTCGATGCTATTTTCGATCATATCTTGGTAAAATCACGAAAACTAAGGATAAATAGGGGGACTAAATTGAAATTTCGGTGATATTATGCGTTTCTGATGCTTTTTTCAATCATATTTTGGGAAAATCACGAGAATTAAGGAAAGATTGAGGAAAAAAATATAAATTTCGGTGAAATTAACCGTTCTTGATGATTTTTTTGATAATATCTATGGAAGAATCACGAAAACTTAGGCAAAATAGGGGAAAAAAATACAAATTTCGGCGAAATTTTCAGTTTTTCATGCTTTTTTCGATCATATTATGGCAAAATCACGATTACTAAGGATAAATGGATGGAAAAAAATTGAATTTTCATTAAAATTTCTGTTTTCGATTATTATTTAGATCATATCTTGGGAAAATCACGAAAACTAATTCAAAACAGGGGGGTAAAATTGAAATTTAGGTGAAATTATCCGTTTTCGATGCTTTTTTTGATCACATCTTGAAAATGTTTAAAATATCAAGGGATAATTCGAGGTAAAATATTGATATTTCGGTGAAATTAACCGTTTTTGATGCTTTTTTCGATCATATATTTTGAAAAATCACGAGAACTAAGGCAAAACAAGTATTTAAAATTTAAAGTTCGCTGAAATTATCCATTTTAGATGCTATTTTCAATTATATCTCGAATACATTCCAAATATTAATGCAAAATTTGGAAAAAAAATTGAAATTTCGGTAAGATTATTCGCTATCGATACTTTTTCGATTATATCTTCGCAAAATTCGGAAAATTTTGAAAAATTTTGTTTAAATTATCCGTTTTCGATGCTTTTTTCGTTCAGATCTACATAATTTGCCGAAAATTTAGGAGAAATAGATGGAAAAAATTGAATTTTCCGTAAAATTGTCTGTTTTCGTTGCTTTTTTAGATCTTATGTTGGGAAAATTACGAAAACTAAGGCAAAACAGGGGGGTAAAATTGAAATTTCGGTGAAATTAATCGTTTTTAACGCTATTTTCGATCATATCTTGGTAAAATCACGAAAACTAAGGAAAAATAGGGGGATTAAATTGAAATTTCGGTGATATTATGCGTTTCCGATGCTTTTTTCAATCTGATTTTAGCATGATCAGGAAAATTTAGGCAAAATAGAAGAAAAAAATACAAATTTCGGCGAAAGTATCCGTTTTTGATGCTTTTTTCGATCATATTATGGCAAAATCACGATAACTAAGGAAAAATAGTGGAAAAAGATTGAAATTTTGGAAAAATTTTCCGTTTTCCACGCTTTTTTCGATCATATATCATTAACGTGCCGAAAATTAAGGCAAAATTATGGAAAAAAAAATGCAAATTTCGGCGAAATTATACGTTTTCGATTTTTTTTTCGTTCAGATCAAGATAATTTGCCGAAAATTAAGGATAAATAGTTGGAAAAATTTGAATTTTCTGTAAAGTTGTCCGTTTTCGAAGCTTTTTTCGATCATATCATGGGAACATCACGAAAACTGAGGAGAAACAGGGGGAAAAATTCGGATTTTGGTAAAATTATCCGTTTCCGATGATATTTTTCATCATATCTCGATAATATTCCAAATATTAATGCAAAATCCCGAAAAAAAATTGAAATTCCGGGAAGATTATTTGCTTTCGATGCTTTTTCGATCATATCTTCGAAAAATACAAAAACTGAGGCAAGTTAGAGGAGCTAAAAATTAAATTTCGGTGAAATTATCCGTTATCGAAGCTTTTTTCGATTTTATCTTGGCAAAATCACCAAAACTTAGGCAAAATAGTGGAAAAAATTGAAATTTCGGTGAAATTAACCGTTCTTGATGCTTTTTTTGATAATATCTATGGAAGAATCACGAAAGCTAATGCAAAATAGAGGAAAATATTTGGAATTTCGGATAAATTATCCGTTTTCAAAGCAGTTTTCGATCATATATTTGCAAAATCACGATAACTACGGCAGAATAGAGGAAAAACATGATATTGCGGATATTTTATTCGTTTTCGAAGCTTTTTTCGATCACATCTTGGTAAAATCTAGAAAACTAAGGAAAAATAGTGGAAAAAGATTGAAATTTCGGTAAAATTATCCGTTTTCGACGCTTTGTTCGATCATATATCGATAACGTGCCGAAAATTAAGGCAAAATAGAGGAAAAAATTAAAAATATCGGTTAAATTATCCGTTTTCGATGCTTTTATCGTTCAGATCTAGATAATTTACCAAAACTTAAGGATAAATATATGGAAAAATTGAATTTTCTGTAAAATTGTCCGTTTTTGATGCTTTTTTTGATAATAACTATTGAAGAATCACGAATACTAAGGCAAAATAGAGGAAAAAAATTTGAAATCTCGGTGAAATTATCCGTTTTCAATGCTGCTTTCGATCATAACTTTTCAAAATCACTAAAACTACGTCAGAATAGTGGAAAAAATAAAATTACAGATATATTATCCGTTATCGAAGCTTTTTTTGATCATATCTTAGTAAAATTACAAAAATCATGGAAAAATAGTGGAAAAAGATTGAAATTTCGGTAAAATTATGCGTTTTCGACGCTTTTTTCGAACATATATATCGATAACGTGCCAAAATTAAGGCAAAATAATGGAAAAAAATTGAAATTTCGGCGAAATTAACCGTTTTGATGCTTTTTTCGATCACATATTTGGAAAAATCACTAAAGCTAAGGGAAAATAGAGGAAAAATTTGAAATTTCGGTGTAATTATTCACTTTAGATGCTTTTTCAATCAAATCTTGAAAAAAATACAAAAATTAAGGCAAAATATATGAAAAAAATATTGAAATTTAGGTGAAATTATCCGTTTTGATCCTTTATTCGATCATATCTTGGCTATATTACGAAAACAACGGCAGAATATAGGAAATAAATGAAATTTTGGTTAAATTATCAGTTTTCGAAGCTTTTTTCGATCATATCTTGGTAAAATTACAAAAACTATGGAAAAATAGTGGAAAAAGATTGAAATTTCGGTAAAATTATCCGTTTTCGACGCTTTTTTCGAACATATATATCGATAACGTGCCAAAATTAAGGCAAAATAATGGAAAAAAATTGAAATTTCGGCGAAATTAACCGTTTTGATGCTTTTTTCGATCACATATTTGGAAAAATCACTAAAGCTAAGGGAAAATAGAGGAAAAAATTTGAAATTTCGGTGTAATTATTCACTTTAGATGCTTTTTCAATCAAATCTTGAAAAAAATACAAAAATTAAGGCAAAATATATGAAAAAAATATTGAAATTTAGGTGAAATTATCCGTTTTGATCCTTTATTCGATCATATCTTGGCTATATTACGAAAAGTACGGCAGAATATAGGAAATAATTGAAATTTTGGTTAAATTATCCGTTTTCGAAGCTTTTTTCGATCATATCTTGGCAAAATCACGATAACTAAGGAAAAATAGTGGAAAAAGATTGAAATTTGGAAAAATTATCCGTTTTCGACGCTTTTTTCGATCATATATCATTAACGTGCCGAAAATTAAGGCAAAATAATGGAAAAAAATACAAATTTCGGCGAAATTATCCGTTTTTGATGATTTTTTCGATCATATTATGGCAAAATCACGATACCTAAGGGAAAATAGTGGAAAAAGATTGAAATTTCGGTAAAATTATCCGTTTTCGACGCTTTTTTCGATCATATATCATTAACGTGCCGAGAATTAAGGCAAAATATTGGAAAAAAATACAAATTTCGGCTAAATTATCCGTTTTTGATGATTTTTTCGATCATATTATGGCAAAATCACGATACCTAAGGGAAAATAGTGGAAAAAGATTGAAATTTCGGAAAAATGTTCCGTTTTCGACGCTTTTTTCGATCATATATCATTAACGTGCCGAAAATTAAGGCAAAATCAAGGAAAAAAATACAAATTTCAGCGAAATTATCCGTTCTTGATGCTTTTTTCGATCATATTATGGCAAAATCACGATAACTAAGGAAAAATAGTGGAAAAAGATTGAAATTTTGGTAAAATTATCCGTTTTCGACGATTTTTTCGATCATATATCGATAAAGTGCCGAAAATTAAGGCAAAAAACAGGAAAAAATTGAAATTTCGGTGAAAAAACCGTTTTTTGATGCCTTTTTCGATCATATATTTGGAAAAATCACGAAAACTAAGGCAAAACCGGTATTTAAAATTTAAAGTTCGGTGAAATTATCCATTTTAGATGCTATTTTCGATTATATCTCGAATTTATTCCAAATATTAATGCTAAATTTGGAAAAAAAATTGAAATTTCGGTAAGATTATTCGCTATCGATGCTTCTTCGATTATATCTTCGCAAAATCTGGATAACTGAGGCAACTTATAGGAAATGATAATTAAATTTTTGTGAAATTAACAGTTTTCTAAGCTTTTTTTGACTATATCTTGGCAAAATCACGTGAACTAAGGAAAAATAGTGGAAAAAGATTGAAATTTCGGTCAAATTATCGTTTTCGACGCTTTTTTCGATCATATATCGATAACGAGCCAAAAATTAAGGCAAAATAAAGGAAGAAAATTGAAATTTTGGTGAATATATCCGTTTACGCCCTTTTTTTCGATAATATATCTATAACGTGTCAAAAAATAAGGGAAAATACAAGAAAAAAATTGAAATTTCGGTGAAATTAACCGTTTTCGAACCTTTTTCAATCAAATCTTGAAATAATTACGAAAATTAAGGCAAAATAGATGCAAAAAAATTGCAATTTAGGTGAAATTATCAGTTTTGATGCTTTTTTCGATCATATCTTGGCAAAATTACGAAAACTATGGCAGAATATAGGAAAAAAGTGAAATTTCGGTTAAATTATCCGTTTTCGATGCTTTTTTCGTTCAGATCTAGATAATTTGCCGAATAATTAGGATAAATAGATGGAAAAAAATTGAATTTTCTGTAAAATTGTCCGTTTTCGATGCTTTTTTAGATCTTATCTTGGGAAAATCACGAAAACCATGGCAAAACAGGGGGGTAAAATTGAAATTTCGGTGATATCATGCGTTTCTGGTTCTTTTTTCAATCATAATTTGGAAAATTCACGAAAATTAACGAAAGATTGAGGATAAAAATATAAATTTCGGTGAAATTAACCGTTCTTGATGCTTTTTTTGATAATATCTATGGAAGATTCACGAAAACATAGGACGAATGTAGGAAAAAAGTGAAATTTCGGTTAAATTATCAGTTTCCGATGCATTTTTTCGTTCAGATCTAGATAATTTGCCGAACAATTAGGTAAATAGATGGAAAAAAATTGAATTTTCTGTAAAATTGTCCGTTTTCGATGCTTTTTTAGATCTTATCTTGGGAAAATCACGAAAACTATGGCAAAACAGGGGGGGTAAAATTGAAATTTCGGTGAAATTGTTCGTTTTAAATGCTATTTTCTATCATATCTTTGTAAAATCACGAAAACTAAGGATAAATAGGGGGATTAAATTGAAATTTCGGTGAAATTATCCGTATTAGATGCTATTTTCGATCATATCTTGGTAAAATCACGAAAACTAAGGATAAATAGGGGGATTAAATCGAAATTTCGGTGAAATTATCCGTATTCGATGCTATTTACGATCATATCTTGGTAAAATCACGAAAACTAAGGATAAATAGGGGGACTAAATTGAAATTTCGGTGATATTATGCGTTTCTGATGCTTTTTTCAATCATATTTTGGGAAAATCACGAGAATTAAGGAAAGATTGAGGAAAAAAATATAAATTTCGGTGAAATTAACCGTTCTTGATGATTTTTTCGATAATATCTATGGAAGAATCACGAAAACTTAGGCAAAATAGGGGAAAAAAATACAAATTTCGGCGAAATTTTCAGTTTTTCATGCTTTTTTCGATCATATTATGGCAAAATCACGATTACTAAGGATAAATGGATGGAAAAAAATTGAATTTTCATTAAAATTTCTGTTTTCGATTATTATTTAGATCATATCTTGGGAAAATCACGAAAACTAATTCAAAACAGGGGGGTAAAATTGAAATTTAGGTGAAATTATCCGTTTTCGATGCTTTTTTTGATCACATCTTGAAAATGTTTAAAATATTAAGGGATAATTCGAGGTAAAATATTGATATTTCGGTGAAATTAACCGTTTTTGATGCTTTTTTCGATCATATATTTTGAAAAATCACGAGAACTAAGGCAAAACAAGTATTTAAAATTTAAAGTTCGCTGAAATTATCCATTTTAGATGCTATTTTCAATTATATCTCGAATACATTCCAAATATTAATGCAAAATTTGGAAAAAAAATTGAAATTTCGGTAATATTATTCGCTATCGATACTTTTTCGATTATATCTTCGCAAAATTCGGAAAATTTTGAAAAATTTTGTTTAAATTATCCGTTTTCGATGCTTTTTTCGTTCAGATCTACATAATTTGCCGAAAATTTAGGAGAAATAGATGGAAAAAATTGAATTTTCCGTAAAATTGTCTGTTTTCGTTGCTTTTTTAGATCTTATGTTGGGAAAATTACGAAAACTAAGGCAAAACAGGGGGGTAAAATTGAAATTTCGGTGAAATTAATCGTTTTTAACGCTATTTTCGATCATATCTTGGTAAAATCACGAAAACTAAGGAAAAATAGGGGGATTAAATTGAAATTTCGGTGATATTATGCGTTTCCGATGCTTTTTTCAATCTGATTTTAGCATGATCAGGAAAATTTAGGCAAAATAGAAGAAAAAAATACAAATTTCGGCGAAAGTATCCGTTTTTGATGCTTTTTTCGATCATATTATGTCAAAATCACGATAACTAAGGAAAAATAGTGGAAAAAGATTGAAATTTTGGAAAAATTTTCCGTTTTCCACGCTTTTTTCGATCATATATCATTAACGTGCCGAAAATTAAGGCAAAATTATGGAAAAAAAATGCAAATTTCGGCGAAATTATACGTTTTCGATGCTTTTTTCGTTCAGATCAAGATAATTTGCCGAAAATTAAGGATAAATAGATGGAAAAATTTGAATTTTCTGTAAAGTTGTCCGTTTTCGAAGCTTTTTTCGATCATATCATGGGAACATCACGAAAACTGAGGAGAAACAGGGGGAAAAATTCGGATTTTGGTAAAATTATCCGTTTCCGATGATATTTTTCATCATATCTCGATAATATTCCAAATATTAATGCAAAATCCCGAAAAAAAATTGAAATTCCGGGAAGATTATTTGCTTTCGATGCTTTTTCGATCATATCTTCGAAAAATACAAAAACTGAGGCAAGTTAGAGGAGCTAAAAATTAAATTTCGGTGAAATTATCCGTTATCGAAGCTTTTTTCGATTTTATCTTGGCAAAATCACCAAAACTTAGGCAAAATAGTGGAAAAAATTGAAATTTCGGTGAAATTAACCGTTCTTGATGCTTTTTTATAATATCTATGGAAGAATCACGAAAGGTAATGCAAAATAGAGGAAAATATTTGGAATTTCGGATAAATTATCCGTTTTCAAAGCAGTTTTCGATCATATATTTGCAAAATCACGATAACTACGGCAGAATAGAGGAAAAACATGATATTGCGGATATTTTATTCGTTTTCGAAGCTTTTTTCGATCACATCTTGGTAAAATCTAGAAAACTAAGGAAAAATAGTGGAAAAAGATTGAAATTTCGGTAAAATTATCCGTTTTCGACGCTTTGTTCGATCATATATCGATAACGTGCCGAAAATTAAGGCAAAATAGAGGAAAAAATTAAAAATATCGGTTAAATTATCCGTTTTCGATGCTTTTATCGTTCAGATCTAGATAATTTACCAAAACTTAAGGATAAATATATGGAAAAATTGAATTTTCTGTAAAATTGTCCGTTTTTGATGCTTTTTTTGATAATAACTATTGAAGAATCACGAATACTAAGGCAAAATAGAGGAAAAAAATTTGAAATCTCGGTGAAATTATCCGTTTTCAATGCTGCTTTCGATCATAACTTTTCAAAATCACTAAAACTACGTCAGAATAGTGGAAAAAATAAAATTACAGATATATTATCCGTTATCGAAGCTTTTTTTGATCATATCTTAGTAAAATTACAAAAATCATGGAAAAATAGTGGAAAAAGATTGAAATTTCGGTAAAATTATCCGTTTTCGACGCTTTTTTCGAACATATATATCGATAACGTGCCAAAATTAAGGCAAAATAATGGAAAAAAATTGAAATTTCGGCGAAATTAACCGTTTTGATGCTTTTTTCGATCACATATTTGGAAAAATCACTAAAGCTAAGGGAAAATAGAGGAAAAATTTGAAATTTCGGTGTAATTATTCACTTTAGATGCTTTTTCAATCAAATCTTGAAAAAAATACAAAAATTAAGGCAAAATATATGAAAAAAATATTGAAATTTAGGTGAAATTATCCGTTTTGATCCTTTATTCGATCATATCTTGGCTATATTACGAAAACAACGGCAGAATATAGGAAATAAATGAAATTTTGGTTAAATTATCAGTTTTCGAAGCTTTTTTCGATCATATCTTGGTAAAATTACAAAAACTATGGAAAAATAGTGGAAAAAGATTGAAATTTCGGTAAAATTATCCGTTTTCGACGCTTTTTTCGAACATATATATCGATAACGTGCCAAAATTAAGGCAAAATAATGGAAAAAAATTGAAATTTCGGCGAAATTAACCGTTTTGATGCTTTTTTCGATCACATATTTGGAAAAATCACTAAAGCTAAGGGAAAAAAGAGGAAAAAATTTGAAATTTCGGTGTAATTATTCACTTTAGATGCTTTTTCAATCAAATCTTGAAAAAAATACAAAAATTAAGGCAAAATATATGAAAAAAATATTGAAATTTAGGTGAAATTATCCGTTTTGATCCTTTATTCGATCATATCTTGGCTATATTACGAAAAGTACGGCAGAATATAGGAAATAATTGAAATTTTGGTTAAATTATCCGTTTTCGAAGCTTTTTTCGATCATATCTTGGTAAAATCACGATAACTAAGGAAAAATAGTGGAAAAAGATTGAAATTTCGGAAAAATTATCCGTTTTCGACGCTTTTTTCGATCATATATCATTAACGTGCCGAAAATTAAGGCAAAATAATGGAAAAAAATACAAATTTCGGCGAAATTATCCGTTTTTGATGATTTTTTCGATCATATTATGGCAAAATCACGATACCTAAGGGAAAATAGTGGAAAAAGATTGAAATTTCGGTAAAATTATCCGTTTTCGACGCTTTTTTCGATCATATATCATTAACGTGCCGAAAATTAAGGCAAAATATTGGAAAAAAATACAAATTTCGGCGAAATTATCCGTTTTTGATGATTTTTTCGATCATATTATGGCAAAATCACGATACCTAAGGGAAAATAGTGGAAAAAGATTGAAATTTCGGAAAAATTATCCGTTTTCGACGCTTTTTTCGATCATATATCATTAACGTGCCGAAAATTAAGGCAAAATCAAGGAAAAAAATACAAATTTCAGCGAAATTATCCGTTCTTGATGCTTTTTTCGATCATATTATGGCAAAATCACGATAACTAAGGAAAAATAGTGGAAAAAGATTGAAATTTTGGTAAAATTATCCGTTTTCGACGATTTTTTCGATCATATATCGATAACGTGCCGAAAATTAAGGCAAAAAACAGGAAAAAATTGAAATTTCGGTGAAAAAACCGTTTTTTGATGCCTTTTTCGATCATATATTTGGAAAAATCACGAAAACTAAGGCAAAACAGGTATTTAAAATTTAAAGTTCGGTGAAATTATCCATTTTAGATGCTATTTTCGATTATATCTCGAATACATTCCAAATATTAATGCTAAATTTGGAAAAAAAATTGAAATTTCGGTAAGATTATTCGCTATCGATGCTTCTTCGATTATATCTTCGCAAAATCTGGATAACTGAGGCAACTTATAGGAAATGAAAATTAAATTTTTGTGAAATTAACAGTTTTCAAAGTTTTTTTTGACTATATCTTGGCAAAATCACGTGAACTAAGGAAAAATAGTGGAAAAAGATTGAAATTTCGGTCAAATTATCGTTTTCGACGCTTTTTTCGATCATATATCGATAACGAGCCAAAAATTAAGGCAAAATAAAGGAAGAAAATTGAAATTTTGGTGAATATATCCGTTTACGCCCTTTTTTTTCGATAATATATCTATAACGTGTCAAAAAATAAGGGAAAATACAAGAAAAAAATTGAAATTTCGGTGAAATTAACCGTTTTCGAACCTTTTTCAATCAAATCTTGAAATAATTACGAAAATTAAGGCAAAATAGATGCAAAAAAATTGCAATTTAGGTGAAATTATCAGTTTTGATGCTTTTTTCGATCATATCTTGGCAAAATTACGAAAACTATGGCAGAATATAGGAAAAAAGTGAAATTTCGGTTAAATTATCCGTTTTCGATGCTTTTTTCGTTCAGATCTAGATAATTTGCAAAAAAATTAGGATGAATAGATGGAAAAAAATTGAATTTTCTGTAAAATTGTCCGTTTTCGATGCTTTTTTAGATCTTATCTTGCGAAAATCACGAAAACTAAGGCAAAAGAGGGGGGTAAAATTGAAATTTCGGTGAAATTATTCGTTTTAAATGCTATTATCGATCATATCTTGGTAAAATCACGAAAACTAAGAATAAATAGGGGGATTAAATTGAAATTTCGGTGAAATTATCCGTATTCGATGCTATTTTCGATCATATCTTGGTAAAATCACGAAAACTAAGGATAAATAGGGGGATTAAATTGAAATTTCGGTGATATTATGCGTTTTTGATGCTTTTCTCGATCATATTATTGCAAAATCACGATAACTTAGGAAAAATAGTGGAAAAAGATTGAAATTTCGGTAAAATTCTCCGTTTTCGACGCTTTTTTCGATCATATATCATTAACGTGCCGAAAATTAAGGCAAAATAATGGAAAAAAATACAAATTTCGGCGAAATTATCCGTTTTTGATGATTTTTTCGATCATATTATGGCAAAATCACGATACCTAAGGGAAAATAGTGGAAAAAGATTGAAATTTCGGAAAAATTATCCGTTTTCGACGCTTTTTTCGATCATATATCATTAACGTGCCGAAAATTAAGGCAAAATAATGGAAAAAAATACAAATTTCGGCGAAATTATCCGTTTTTGATGATTTTTTCGATCATATTATGGCAAAATCACGATACCTTCGGGAAAATAGTGGAAAAAGATTGAAATTTCGGAAAAATTATCCGTTTTCGACGCTTTTTTCGATCGTATATCATTAACGTGCCGAAAATTAAGGCAAAATAATGGAAAAAAATACAAATTTCGGCGAAATTATCCGTTTTTGATGATTTTTTCGATCATATTATGGCAAAATCACGATACCTAAGGGAAAATAGTGGAAAAAGATTGAAATTTCGGAAAAATTATCCGTTTTCGACGCTTTTTTCGATCATATATCATTAACGTGCCGAAAATTAAGGCAAAATAATGGAAAAAAATACAAATTTCGGCGAAATTATCCGTTTTTGATGATTTTTTCGATCATATTATGGCAAAATCACGATACCTAAGGGAAAATAGTGGAAAAAGATTGAAATTTCGGTAAAATTATCCGTTTTCGACGCTTTTTTCGATCATATATCATTAACGTGCCGAAAATTAAGGCAAAATCAAGGAAAAAAATACAAATTTCGGTGTAATTATTCTGTTTCGATGCTTTTTAGATCAAATCTTGAAAAAATTACGAAAATAAGGCAAAATAGATGAAAACAAAATTGAAATTTAGGTGAAATTATCCGTTATCGAAGCTTTTTTCGATTTTATCTTGGCAAAATCACGAAAACTGAGGCAAAATAGTGGAAAAAATTGAAATTTCGGTGAAATTAACCGTTCTTGATGATTTTTTTGATATTATCTATGGAAGGATCACGAAAGCTAATGCAAAATAGAGGAAAATATTTGGAATTTCGGATATATTATCCGTTTTCAAAGCAGTTTTCCATCATATATTTGCAAAATCACGATAACTACGGCAGAATAGAGGAAAAACATCATATTGCGGATATTTTATTCGCTTTCGAAGCTTTTCTCGATCACATCTTGGTAAAATCTAGAAAACTAAGGAAAAATAGTGGAAAAAGATTGAAATTTCGGTAAAATTATCCGTTTTCGACGCTTTTTTCGAACATATATATCGATAACGTGCCAAAATTAAGGCAAAATAATGGAAAAAAATTGAAATTTCGGCGAAATTAACCGTTTTGATGGTTTTTTTGATCACATATTTGGAAAAATTACTAAAGCTAAGGGAAAATAGAGGAAAAAATTTGAAATTTCGGTGTAATTATTCGCTTTAGATGCTTTTTTCGTTCAGATCTAGATTTTATGCCGAAAATATAAGATAAATAGATGGAAAAAATTTAATTTTCTGTAAAATTGTCCGTTTTCGTTACTTTTTTAGATCATATCTTGGGAAAATCACGAAAACTAAGGCAAAACAGGAAGTTTAAATTGAAATTTCGGTGAAATTATCCGTTTTAAATGCTATTTTCGATCATATCTTGGGAAAATAACGATAATTAAGGAAAAATAGTGAAAAAAATTTGAAATTTCGGTGAAATTATCCGTTTTCAATGCAGTTTTCGATCATATCTTGGTAAAATCACGATAACTATGGCAGAATAGAGGAAAAAATGAAATTGCGGATATGTTATCCGTTTTTGAAGCTTTTTTCGATCATAACTTGGCAAAATCAAGAAAACTACGGCAGAATAGAGGAAAAAAATGAAATTTCCGATATATTATCCGTTTTCGAAGCTTTTTTCGATCATATCTTGGTAGAATCAAGAAAACTAAGGAAAAATATTGGAAAAAGATTGAAATTTCGTTGAAAAAAACCGTTTTTGATGCTTTTTTCGATCATATATTTGGAAAAATTACGAAAACTAAGGCAAAACAGGTATTTAAAATTTAAAGTTCGGTGAAATTATCCATTTTAGATGCTATTTTCGATTATATCTCGAATACATTCCACATATTCATGCAAAATTTGGAAAAAAAATTGAAATTTCGGTAAGATTTTTCGCTATCGATGCTTTTTCGATTATATCTTCGCAAAATCTGGATAACTGAGGCAACTTATAGGAAATGAAAATTAAATTTTTGTGAAATTAACAGTTTTCTAAGCATTTTTTGACTATATCTTGGCAAAATCACGTGAACTAAGGAAAAATAGTGGAAAAAGATTGAAATTTCGGTAAAATTATCGTTTTCGACGCTTTTTTCGATCATATATCGATAACGTGCCAAAAATTAAGGCAAAATAAAGGAAGAAAATTGAAATTTTGGTGAATATATCCGTTTATGACGCTTTTTTCGATAATATATCTATAACGTGCCAAAAAATAAGGGAAAATACAAGCAAAAAATTGAAATTTCGGTGAAATTAACCGTTTTCGATCCTTTTTCAATCAAATCTTGAAAAAATTACGAAAATTAAGGCAAAATAGATGAAAAATAATATTGAAATTTAGGTGAAATTATCAGTTTTGATGCTTTTTTCGATCATATCTTGGCAAAATTACGATAACTATGGCAGAATATAGGAAAAAAGTGAAATTTCGGTTAAATTATCCATTTTCGATGCTTTTTTCGTTCAGATCTAGATAATTTGCCAAAACTTTAGGATAAATAGATGGAAAAAAATTGAATTTTCTGTAAAATTTTCCGTTTTCGATGCTTTCTTAGATCTTATCTTGGGAAAATCACGAAAACTAAGGCAAAACAGGGGGGTAAAATTGAAATTTCGGTGAAATTACTCGTTTTTAATGCTATTTTCGATCATATCTTGGTAAAATCACGAAAACTAAGGATAAATAGGGGGATTAAATTAAAATTTCGGTGAAATTATCCGTATTCGATGCTATTTTCGATCATATCTTGGTAAAATCACGAAAACTAAGGATAAATAGGGGGATTAAATTGAAATTTCGGTGATATTATGCGTTTCTGATGCTTTTTTCAATCATATTTTGGCAAAATCACGAAAATTAAGGAAAGATTGAGGAAAAAAATAATAATTTTGGTGAAATTAACCGTTCTTTATGCTTTTTTGATAATATCTATGGAAGAATCACGAAAACTTAGGGAAAATAGAGGGAAAAAACTACAAATTTCGGCGAAATTATCCGTATTCGATGCTATTTTCGATCATATCTTGGTAAAATCACGAAAACTAAGGATAAATAGGGGGATGAAATTGAAATTTCGGTGATATTATGCGTTTCTGATTCTTTTTTCAATCATATTTTGGCAAAATCACGAAAATTAACGAAAGATTGAGGATAAAAATATAAATTTCGGTGAAATTAACCGTTCTTGATGCTTTTTTTGATAATATCTATGGAAGAATCACGAAAACTTAGGCCGAATATAGGAAAAAAGTGAAATTTCGGTTAAATTATCCGTTTTCGATGCTTTTTTCGTTCAGATCTAGATAATTTGCTGAATAATTAGGATAAATAGATGGAAAAAATTGAATTTTCTGTAAAATTGTCCGTTTCTGATGCTTTTTTCAATCATATTTTGGCAAAATCACGAGGATTAAGGAAAGATTGACGAAAAAAAAATAAATTTCGGTGAAATTAACCGTTCTTGATGATTTTTTTGATAATATCTATGGAAGAAATACGAAAACTACGGCAAAATAGTTGAAAAAATTGAAATTTTGGTGAAATTATGCGTTTCTGATGCTTTTTTCGATCATATATTTGGAAAAAGTTACGAGAACTAATGCAAAACAGGTATTTATAATTTAAAGTTCGGTGAAATTATCCATTTTAGATGCTATTTTCAATTATATCTCGAATACATTCCAAATATTAATGCAAAATTAGGAAAAAAAAATTGAAATTTCGGTAAGATTAATCGCTATCGATGCTTTTTCGATTATATCTTCGCAAAATTTGGAAAACTTAGGCAAATTACAGGAAATGAAAATTAAATTTTTGTGAAATTATCAGTTTTCGAAGTTTTTTTCGACTATATCTTGGCAAAATCACGTGAACTAAGGAAAAATAATGGAAAAAGATTGAAATTTCAGTAAAATTATCGTTTACGACGCTTTTTTCGATCATATATCGATAACGTGCCGAAAATTAAGGCAAAATAAAGGAAGAAAATTGAAATTTTGGTGAATATATACGTTTATGACGCTTTTTTCGATAATATATCTATAACGTGTCAAAAAATAAGGGAAAATACGAGAAAATAATTGAAATTTCGGTGAAATTAACCGTTTTCGATCCTTTTTCAATCAAATCTTGAAAAAATTACGAAAATGAAGGCAAAATAGATGAAAAATAATATTGAAATTTAGGTGAAATTATCAGTTTTGATGCTTTTTTCGATCATATCTTGGGAAAATTACGAAAACTACGGCAGAATATAGGAAAAAAGTGAAATTTCGGTTAAATTATCCATTTTCGATGCTTTTTTCGTTCAGATCTAGATAATTTGCCAAAACATTAGGATAAATAGATGGAAAAAAATTGAATTTTCTGTAAAATTGTCCGTTTTCGATGCTTTTTTAGATCATATCATGGAAAAATCACGAAAACAAAGGCAAAACAGGGGGGTAAAATTGAAATTGAAGAAGAATCACATAAACTTAGGCCGAATATAGGAAAAAAGTGAAATTTCGGTTAAATTATCCATTTTCGATGCTTTTTTCGTTCAGATCTAGATAATTTGCCAAAACTTTAGGATAAATAGATGGAAAAAAATTGAATTTTCTGTTAAATTTTCCGTTTTCGATGCTTTTTTAGATCTTATCTTGGGAAAATCACGAAAACTAAGGCAAAACAGGGGGGTAAAATTGAAATTTCGGTGAAATTACTCGTTTTAAATGCTATTTTCGATCATATCTTGGTAAAATCACGAAAACTAAGGATAAATAGGGGGATTAAATTAAAATTTCGGTGAAATTATCCGTATTCGATCGATCGATTCGATATCGTTTTCGACGCTTTTTTCGATCATATATCGATAACATGCCGAAAATTAAGGCAAAATAAAGGAAGAAAATTGAAATTTCGGTGAAATTAACCGTTTTCGATCCTTTTTCAACCAAATCTTGAAAAAATTACGAAAATTAAGGCAAAATAGATGAAAAATAATATTGAAATTTAGGTGAAATTATCAGTTTTGATGCTTTTTTCGATCATATCTTGACAAAATTACGAAAACTACATTAGAATATTGGAAAAAAGTGAAATTTCGGTTAAATTATCCATTTTTGATGCTTTTTTCGTTCTGATCTAGATAATTTGCCAAAACTTTAGGATAAATAGATGGAAAAAAATTGAATTTTCTGTAAAATTGTCCATTTTCGATGCTTTTTTAGATCATATCATGGGAAAATCACGAAAACTAAGGCAAAACAGGGGGGGAAAATTGATATTTCGGTGAAATTATGCGTTTCTGATGCTTTTTTCAATCATATTTAGGATTGATCACGAAAATTAAGGAAAGATTGAGGAAAAAGATATAAATTTCGGTGAAATTAACCGTTCTTGATGCATTTTTTGATAATATCTCTGGAAGAATACGAAAACTTAGGCAAAATAGAGGAAAAAAATACAAATTTCGGCGAAATTTTCCGTTTTTCATGCTTCATTCGATCATATTATGGCAAAATCACTATAACCAAGGATAAATAGATGGAAAAAAATTGAATTTTCTTAAAAATTTACGTTTTCGATGATTTTTTAGATCATATCTTGGGAAAATCAGGAAAACTAATTCAAAACAGGGGGGTAAAATTGAAATTTCGGTGATATCATGCGTTTCTGGTTCTTTTTTCAATCATAATTTGGAAAATTAACGAAAGATTGAGGATAAAAATATAAATTTTGGTGAAATGAACCGTTCTTGATGCTTTTTTTGATAATATCTATGGAAGATTCACGGAAACATAGGACGAATATAGGAAAAAAGTGAAATTTCGGTTAAATTATCCGTTTCCGATGCATTTTTTCGTTCAGATCTAGATAATTTGCCGAATAATTAGGATAAATAGATGGAAAAAAATTGAATTTTCTGTAAAATTGTCCGTTTTCGATGCTTTTTTAGATCTTATCTTGGGAAAATCACGAAAACTATGGCAAAACAGGGGGGTAAAATTGAAATTTCGGGGAAATTATTCGTTTTAAATGCTATTTTCGATCATATCTTTGTAAAATCACGAAAACTAAGGATAAATAGGGGGATTAAATTGAAATTTCGGTGAAATTATCCGTATTCGATGCTATTTTCGATCATATCTTGGTAAAATCACGAAAACTAAGGATAAATAGGGGGATTAAATTGAAATTTCGGTGAAATTATCCGTATTCGATGCTATTTTCGATCATATCTTGGTAAAATCACGAAAACTAAGGATAAATAGGGGGACTAAATTGAAATTTCGGTGATATTATGCGTTTCTGATGCTTTTTTCAATCATATTTTGGGAAAATCACGAGAATTAAGGAAAGATTGAGGAAAAAAATATAAATTTCGGTGAAATTAACCGTTCTTGATGATTTTTTGATAATATCTATGGAAGAATCACGAAAATTTAGGCAAAATAGGGGAAAAAAATACAAATTTCGGCGAAATTTTCAGTTTTTCATGCTTTTTTCGATCATATTATGGCAAAATCACGATAACTAAGGATAAATAGATGGAAAAAAATTGAATTTTCTTTAAAATTTCTGTTTTCGATGATTATTTAGATCATATCTTGGGAAAATCACTAAAACTAATTCAAAACAGGGGGGTAAAATTGAAATTTAGGTGAAATTATCCGTTTTCGATGCTATTTTGGATCACATCTCGAAAATGTTTAAAATATTAAGGGATAATTCGAGGTAAAATATTGATATTTCGGTGAAATTGTCCGATTCTGTAAAGTTGTCCGTTTTCGAAGCTTTTTTCGATCATATCATGGGAACATCACGAAAACTAAGGAGAAACATGGGGAAAAATTCGGATTTTGGTAAAATTATCCGTTTCCGATGATATTTTTGATCATATCTCGATAATATTCCAAATATTAATGCAAAATCCCGAAAAAAAATTGAAATTCCGGGAAGATTATTCGCTTTCGATGCTTTTTCGATCATATCTTCGAAAAATACAAAAACTGAGGCAAGTTAGAGGAGCTAAAAATTAAATTTCGGTGAAATTATCCGTTATCGAAGCTTTTTTCGATTTTATCTTGGCAAAATCACGAAAACTGAGGCAAAATAGTGGAAAAAATTGAAATTTCGGTGAAATTAACCGTTCTTGATGCTTTTTTTGATAATATCTATGGAAGAATCACGAAAGCTAATGCAAAATAGAGGAAAATATTTGGAATTTCGGATAAATTATCCGTTTTCAAAGCAGTTTTCGATCATATATTTGCAAAATCACGATAACTACGGCAGAATAGAGGAAAAACATGATATTGCGGATATTTTATTCGTTTTCGAAGCTTTTTTCGATCACATCTTGGTAAAATCTAGAAAACTAAGGAAAAATAGTGGAAAAAGATTGAAATTTCGGTAAAATTATCCGTTTTCGACGCTTTTTTCGATCATATATCGATAACGTGCCGAAAATTAAGGCAAAATAGAGGAAAAAATTAAAAATATCGGTTAAATTATCCGTTTTCGATGCTTTTATCGTTCAGATCTAGATAATTTACCAAAACTTAAGGATAAATAGATGGAAAAATTGAATTTTCTGTAAAATTGTCCGTTTTTGATGCTTTTTTTGATAATAACTATTGAAGAATCACGAATACTAAGGCAAAATAGAGGAAAAAAATTTGAAATTTAGGTGAAATTATCCGTTTTGATCCTTTATTCGATCATATCTTGGCTATATTACGAAAACAACGGCAGAATATAGGAAATAAATGAAATTTTGGTTAAATTATCCGTTTTCGAAGCTTTTTTCGATCATATCTTGGTAAAATCAAGAAAACAAAGGAAAAATAGTGGAAAAAGATTGAAATTTCGGTAAAATTATCCGTTTTCGACGCTTTTTTCGAACATATATATCGATAACGTGCCAAAATTAAGGCAAAATAATGGAAAAAAATTGAAATTTCGGCGAAATTAACCGTTTTGATGCTTTTTTCGATCACATATTTGGAAAAATCACTAAAGCTAAGGGAAAATAGAGGAAAAAATTTGAAATTTCGGTGTAATTATTCACTTTAGATGCTTTTTCAATCAAATCTTGAAAAAAATACAAAAATTAAGGCAAAATATATGAAAAAATATTGAAATTTAGGTGAAATTATCCGTTTTGATCCTTTATTCGATCATATCTTGGCTATATTACGAAAACTACGGCAGAATATAGGAAATAAATGAAATTTTGGTTTAATTATTAGTTTTCGAAGCTTTTTTCGATCATATCTTGGTAAAATCACGATAACTAAGGAAAAATAGTGGAAAAAGATTGAAATTTCGGAAAAATTATCCGTTTTCGGCGCTTTTTTCGATCATATATCATTAACGTGCCGAAAATTAAGGCAAAATCAAGGAAAAAAATACAAATTTCAGCGAAATTATCCGTTTTTGATGCTTTTTTCGATCATATCTTGGTAAAATCAAGAAAACTAAGGAAAAATAGCGGAAAAAGATTGAAATTTCGGTAATATTATCCGTTTTCGACGCTTTTTTCGATCATATATCGATAACGTGTCGAAAATTAAGGCAAAAAACAGGAAAAAATTGAAATTTCGGTGAAAAAACCGTTTTTTGATGCTTTTTTCGATCATATATTTGGAAAAATCACGAAAACTAAGGCAAAACAGGTATTTAAAATTTAAAGTTCGGTGAAATTATCCATTTTAGATGCTATTTTCAATTATATCTCGAATACATTCCAAATATTAATGGAAAATTTGGATAAAAAATTAAAATTTCGGTAAGATTATTCGCTATCGATTCTTTTTCGATTATATCTCCGCAAAATCTTGATAACTGAGGCAAATTATAGGAAATGAAAATTAAATTTTTGTAAAATTAACAGTTTTCGAAGCATTTCTCAACTATATCTTGGCAAAATCATGTGAACTAAGGAAAAATAGTGGAAAAAGATTGAAATTTCGGTAAAATTATCGTTTTCGACGCTTTTTTCGATCATATATCCATAACGTGCCGAAAATTAAGGCAAAATAAAGGAAGAAAATTGAAATTTTGGTGAATTTATCCGTTTACGACGCTTTTTTCGATAATATATCTATAACGTGCCAGAAAATAAGGGAAAATACAAGAAAAAAATTGAAATTTCGGTGAAATTAACCGTTTTCGATCCTTTTTCAATCAAATCTTAAAAAAATTACGAAAATTAAGGCAAAATAGATGAAAAAAAAATTGCTATTTAGGTGAAATTATCCGTTTTCGATGCTATTTTGGATCACATCTCGAAAATGTTTAAAATATTAAGGGATATTTCAAGGTAAAATATTGATATATCGGTGAAATTATTCGTTTTCGATGCTATTTTCGATCATATCTTGGTAAAATCACGAAAACTAAGGAAAGATTGAGGATAAAAATATAAATTTCGGTGAAATTAACCGATCTTGATGCTTTTTTTGCTAATATCAATGGAAGAATCACGAAAACTTAGGCCGAATTTAGGAAAAAATTGAAATTTCGGTGAAATTAACCGTTTTTGATGCTTTTTTCGATCATATATTTTGAAAAATCACGAGAACTAAGGCAAAACAGGTATTTAAAATTTAAAGTTCTGTGAAATTATCCATTTTAGATGCTATTTTCAATTATATCTCGAAATTTTCCAAATATTAATGCAAAATTTGGAAAAAAATGAAATATCGGTAAGAAAATTCGCTTTCGATGCTTTTTCGATTATATCTTCGCAAAATTTGGAAAACTGAGGCAAATTACAGGAAATGAAAATTAAATTTTTGTGAAATTATCAGTTATCGAAGTTTTTTTCGACTATATTTTGGCAAAATCACGTGAACTAAGGAAAAATAGTGGAAAAAGATTGAAATTTCAGTAAAATTATTGTTTTCAACGCTTTTTTCGATCATATATCGATAACGTGCCGAAAATTAAGGCAAAATAAAGGAAGAAAATTGAAATTTAGGTGAAATTATCAGTTTTGATGCTTTTTTCGATCATATCTTGGCAAAATTATGAAAACTACGGCAGAATATAGGAAAAAAGTGAAATTTCGGTTAAATTATCCATTTTCGATGCTCTTTTCGTTCAGATCTAGATAATTTGCCAAAAATTTAGGATAAATAGATGGAAAAAATTGAATTTTCAGTAAAATTGTCCGTATTCGATGCTTTTTTAAAACATATCTTGGGAAAATCACGAAAACTAAGGCAAAACAGGGGGGTGAAATTTAAATTTCGGTGAAATTATGCGATTTTGATGCTTTTCTCAATCATATTTAGGCATGATCATGAAAATTAAGGAACGATTGAGGAAAATGATATACATTTCGGTGATATTAACCGTTCTTGATTCTTTTTTTGATAATATCTATGGAAGAATCACGAAAACTTAGGCAAAATAGAGGAAAAAAATACAAATTTCGGCGAAATTCTCCGTTTCTCATGCTTTTTTCGATCATATTATGGCAAAATCACGATAACTAAGGATAAATAGATGGAAAAAAAATTGAATTTTCTTTAAAATTTACGTTTTCGATGATTTTTTAGATCATATCTTGGAAAAATCACGAAAACTAATTCAAAACAGGGGGGTAAAATTGAAATTTAGGTGAAATTATCCGTTTTCGATGCTATTTTGAATCACATCTCGAAAATGTTTAAAATATTAAGGGATATTTCGAGGTAAAATATTGATATTTCGGTGAAATTATTCGTTTTCGAGTCTATATTCGATCATATCTTGGTTAAATCACGAAAACTAAGGATAAATAGGGGGATTAAATTGAAATTTCGGTGATATTATGCGTTTCTGATTCTTTTCTCAATCATATTCTGGCAAAATCACGATTACTAAGGAAAAATAGTGGAAGAAATTTGAAATTTTGGTTAAATTATCCGTTTTCGATGTTTTTTTCATTCAGATCTAGATAATTTGCCGAAAAATTAGGATAAATAGTTTGAAAAAAATTGAATTTTCTGTAAAATTGTCCGTTTTCGAAGCTTTTTTCGATCACTTCTTGGTAAAATCAAGAAAACTAAGGAAAAATAGTGGAAAAAGATTGAAATTTCGGTAAAATTATCCGTTTCCGACTTTTTTTCGATCATATATCGATAACGTGCAGAAAATTAAGGCAAAAAACAGGAAAAAATTGAAATTTCGGTGAAATTAACCGTTTTTGATGCTTTTTTTGATCATATATTTTAAAAAATCACGAGAACTAAGGCAAAACAGGTATTTAAAATTTAAAGTTCGGTGAAATTATCCATTTTAGATGCTATTTTCAATTATATCTCGAAATTTTCCAAATATTGATGCAAAATTTGGAAAAAAATGAAATTTCGGTAAGATTATTCGCTATCGATGCTTTTTCGATTATATCTTCGCAAAATTTGGAAAACTGAGGCAAATTACAGGAAATGAAAATTAAATTTTTGTGAAATTATCAGTTATCGAAGTTTTTTTCGACTATATCTTGGCAAAATCACGTGAACTAAGGAAAATAGTGGAAAAAGATTGAAATTTCAGTAAAATTATTGTTTTCAACGCTTTTTTCGATCATATATCGATAACGTGCCGAAAATTAAGGCAAAATAAAGGAAGAAAATTGAAATTTTTGTGAATTTATCCGTTTACGACGCTTTTTTCGATAATATATCTATAACGTGCCAAAAAATAAGGGAAAATACAAGAAAAAAATTGAAATTTCGGTGAAATTACTATTTTCGATGCTTTTTCAATCAAATCTTGAAAATATTACGAAAATTAAGGCAAAATAGATGAAAAATAATATTGAAATGTAGGTGAAATTATCAGTTTTGATGCTTTTTCGATCATATCTTGGCAAAATTACGAAAACTACGGCAGAATATAGGAAAAAAGTAAAATTTCGGTTAAATTATCCGTTTTTGATGCTTTTTTCGTTCAGATCTAGATAATTTGCCGAAAAATTAGGATAAATAGATGGAAAAAAATTGAATTTTCTGTAAAATTGTCCGTTTTCGATGTTATTTTAGATCATATCTTTCGAAAATCACGAAAATTAAGGCAAAACAGGGGAGTAAAATTAAATTTCGGTGAAATTATCCGTTTTCGATGCTATTTTCGATCATTTCTTGGTAAAATCACGAAAACTAAGTATAAATAGGGGGATTAAATTAAATTTCGGTGATATTTTGCGTTTCTGATGCTTTTTTCAATCATATTTTGGCAAAATCAAGAAAATTAAGGAAAGATTGAGGAAAAAAATATAAATTTCGGTGAAATTAATCGATCTTGATGCTTTTTTTATAATATCTATGGAAGAATCACGAAAACTAAGGTAAAATAGTGGAAAAAATTGAAATTTCGGTGAAATTAACCGATCTTGATGCTTTTTTTGATAATATCTATGGAAGAATCACGAAAACTTAGGCCGAACATAGGAAAAAAGTGAAATTTCGGTTAAATTATCCGTTTTCGATGCTTTTTTCGTTCAGATCTAGATAATTTGCCGAAAAATTAGGATAAATAGATGGAAAAAAATTGAATTTTCTGTAAAATTGTCCGTTTTCGTTACTTTTTTAGATCATATCTTGGTAAAATCACGAAAACTAAGGATAAATAGAGGGATTAAATTGAAATTTCGGTGATTTTATGCGTTTCTGATTCTTTTTTCAATCATATTTTAGCAAAATCACGAAAATAAAGGAAAGATTGAGGATAAAAATATAAATTTCGGTGAAATTAACCGATCTTGATGCTTTTTTTGCTAATATCAATGGAAGAATCACGAAAACTTAGGCCGAATATAGGAAAAAATTTAAATTTCGGTGAAATTCACCGTTTTTGATGCTTTTTTCGATCATATTATGGCAAAATCACGATAACTAAGGATAAATAGATGGAAAAAAATTGAATTTTCTTTAAAATTTACGTTTTCGATGATTTTTTAGATCATATCTTGGAAAAATCACGAAAACTAATTCAAAACAGGGGGGTAAAATTGAAATTTAGGTGAAATTATCCGTTTTCGATGCTATTTTGAATCACATCTCGAAAATGTTTAAAATATTAAGGGATATTTCGAGGTAAAATATTGATATTTCGGTGAAATTATTCGTTTTCGAGTCTATATTCGATCATATCTTGGTTAAATCACGAAAACTAAGGATAAATAGGGGGATTAAATTGAAATTTCGGTGATATTATGCGTTTCTGATTCTTTTTTCAATCATATTCTGGCAAAATCACGATTACTAAGGAAAAATAGTGGAAGAAATTTGAAATTTTGGTTAAATTATCCGTTTTCGATGTTTTTTTCGTTCAGATCTAGATAATTTGCCGAAAAATTAGGATAAATAGTTTGAAAAAATTGAATTTTCTGTAAAATTGTCCGTTTTCGTTACTTTTTTAGATCATATCTTGGGAAAATCACGAAAACTAAGGATAAATAGGGGGATTAAATTGAAATTTCGGTGATATTATGCGTTTCTGATTCTTTTTTCAAATATATTTTCGCAAAATCACGAAAATTAAGGAAAGATTGAGGATAAAAATATAAATTTCGGTGAAATTAACCGATCTTGATGCTTTTTTTGATAATATCTATGATAGAATCACGAAAACTTAGGCCGAATATAGGAAAAAAGTGAAATTTCGGTTAAATTATCCGTTTTCGATGCTTTTTTCGTTCGGATCTAGATAATTTGCCGAAAAATTAGGATAAATAGATGGAAAAAATTGAATTTTACTGTAAAATTGTCCGTTTTCGTTACTTTTTTAGATCATATCTTGGGAAAATCACGAAAATTAAGGCAAAACAGGGGAGTAAAATTAAATTTCGGTGAAATTATCCGTTTTCGATGCTATTTTCGATCATTTCATGGTAAAATCACGAAAACTAAGGATAAATAGGGGGATTAAATTAAATTTCGGTGATATTATGCGTTTCTGATGCCTTTTTCAATCATATTTTGGCAAAATCAAGAAAATTAAGGAAAGATTGAGGAAAAAAATATAAATTTCGGTGAAATTAACCGTTCTTGATGCTTTTTTTGATAATATCTATGGAAGAATCACGAAAACTAAGGCAAAATAGTGGAAAAAATTGAAATTTCGATGAAATTATGCGTTTCAGATGCTTTTTTCAATCATATTTAGGCATGATCACGAAAATTAAGGAATGATTGAGGAAAAAGATATAAATTTCGGTGAAGTTAACCGTTCTTGATGCTTTTTTTGATAATATCTATGGAAGAATCAAGAAAACTTAGGCAAAATAGAGGAAAAAAATACAATTTTCGGCAAAATTTTCCGTTTTTGATGCTTTTTTCGATCATATTATGGCAAAATCACGATAACTAAGGAAAAATAGTGGAAAAAATTTGAAATTTCGGTGAAATTATCCGTTTTCAATGCAGTTTTCGATCATATCTTGGCAAAATCACGATAACTACGGCAGAATAGAGGAAAAAAATGAAATTTCGGATATATTATCCGTTTTCGAAGCTTTTTTCGATCACTTCTTGGTAAAATCAAGAAAACTAAGGAAAAATAGTGGAAAAAGATTGAAATTTCGGTAAAATTATCCGTTTCCGACTTTTTTTTCGATCATATATCGATAACGTGCAGAAAATTAAGGCAAAAAACAGGAAAAAATTGAAATTTCGGTGAAATTAACCGTTTTTGATGCTTTTTTTGATCATATATTTTAAAAAATCACGAGAACTAAGGCAAAACAGGTATTTAAAATTTAAAGTTCGGTGAAATTATCCATTTTAGATGCTATTTTCAATTATATCTCGAAATTTTCCAAATATTGATGCAAAATTTGGAAAAAAATGAAATTTCGGTAAGATTATTCGCTATCGATGCTTTTTCGATTATATCCTCGCAAAATTTGGAAAACTGAGGCAAATTACAGGAAATGAAAATTAAATTTTTGTGAAATTATCAGTTATCGAAGTTTTTTTCGACTATATCTTGGCAAAATCACGTGAACTAAGGAAAATAGTGGAAAAAGATTGAAATTTCAGTAAAATTATTGTTTTCAACGCTTTTTTCGATCATATATCGATAACGTGCCGAAAATTAAGGCAAAATAAAGGAAGAAAATTGAAATTTTGGTGAATTTATCCGTTTATGACGCTTTTTTCGATAATATATCTATAACGTGCCAAAAAATAAGGGAAAATACAAGAAAAAAATTGAAATTTCGGTGAAATTCCTTTTTTCGATGCATTTTCAATCAAATCTTGAAAAAATTAAGAAAATTAAGGCAAAATAGATGAAAAATAATATTGAAATTTAGGTGAAATTATCAGTTTTGATGCTTTTTCGATCATATCTTGGCAAAATTACGAAAACTACGGCAGAATATAGGAAAAAAGTAAAATTTCGGTTAAATTATCCGTTTTCGATGCTTTTTTCGTTCAGATCTAGATAATTTGCCGAAAAATTAGGATAAATAGATGGAAAAAAATTGAATTTTCTGTAAAATTGTCCGTTTTCGATGTTATTTTAGATCATATCTTTCGAAAATCACGAAAGTTAAGGCAAAACAGGGGAGTAAAATTAAATTTCGGTGAAATTATCCGTTTTCGATGCTATTTTCGATCATTTCTTGGTAAAATCACGAAAACTAAGTATAAATAGGGGGATTAAATTAAATTTCGGTGATATTTTGCGTTTCTGATGCTTTTTTCAATCATATTTTGGCAAAATCAAGAAAATTAAGGAAAGATTGAGGAAAAAAATATAAATTTCGGTGAAATTAATCGATCTTGATGCTTTTTTTATAATATCTATGGAAGAATCACGAAAACTAAGGTAAAATAGTGGAAAAAATTGAAATTTCGGTGAAATTAACCGATCTTGATGCTTTTTTTGATAATATCTATGGAAGAATCACGAAAACTTAGGCCGAACATAGGAAAAAAGTGAAATTTCGGTTAAATTATCCGTTTTCGATGCTTTTTTCGTTCAGATCTAGATAATTTGCCGAAAAATTAGGATAAATAGATGGAAAAAAATTGAATTTTCTGTAAAATTGTCCGTTTTCGTTACTTTTTTAGATCATATCTTGGTAAAATCACGAAAACTAAGGATAAATAGAGGGATTAAATTGAAATTTCGGTGATTTTATGCGTTTCTGATTCTTTTTTCAATCATATTTTAGCAAAATCACGAAAATAAAGGAAAGATTGAGGATAAAAATATAAATTTCGGTGAAATTAACCGATCTTGATGCTTTTTTTGCTAATATCAATGGAAGAATCACGAATACTTAGGCCGAATATAGGAAAAAATTGAAATTTCGGTGAAATTAACCGTTTTTGATGCTTTTTTCGATCATATATTTTGAAAAATCACGAGAACTAAGGCAAAAAAGGTATTTAAAATTTAAAGTTCGGTGAAATTATCCATTTTAGATGCTATTTTCAATTATATCTTGAATATTTTCCAAATATTAATGCAAAATTTGGAAAAAAATTGAAATTTCGGAGAAATTACTATTTTCGATGCTTTTTCAATCAAATCTTGAAAAAATTACGAAAATTAAGGCAAAATAGATGAAAAATAATATTGAAATTTAGGTGAAATTATCAGTTTTGATGCTTTTTTCGATCATATCTTGGCAAAATTACGAAAACTACGGCAGAATATAGGAAAAAAGTGAAATTTCGGTTAAATTATCCGTTTTCGATGCTTTTTTCGTTCAGATCTAGATAATTTGCCAAAAAATTAGAATAAATAGATGGAAAAAAATTGAATTTTCTGTAAAATTGTCCGTTTTCGATGCTTTTTTATATCATTTCTTGGGAAAATCACGAAAACTAAGGCAAAACAGGGGGGTGAAATTTAAATTTCGGTGAAATTATGCGATTTTGATGCTTTTCTCAATCATATTTAGGCATGATCACGAAAATGAAGGAAAGATTGAGGAAAATGATATACATTTCGGTGAAATTAACCGTTCTTGATTCTTTTTTTGATAATATCTATTGAAGAATCACGAAAACTTAGGCAAAATAGAGGAAAAAAATACAAATTTCGGCGAAATATTTCCGTTTCTCATGCTTTTTTCGATCATATTATGGCAAAATCACGATAACTAAGGATAAATAGATGGAAAAAAATTGAATTTTCTTTAAAATTTACGTTTTCGATGATTTTTTAGATCATATCTTGGAAAAATCACGAAAACTAATTCAAAACAGGGGGGTAAAATTGAAATTTAGGTGAAATTATCCGTTTTCGATGCTATTTTGAATCACATCTCGAAAATGTTTAAAATATTAAGAGATATTTCGAGGTAAAATATTGATATTTCGGTGAAATTATTCGTTTTCGAGTCTATATTCGATCATATCTTGGTTAAATCACGAAAACTAAGGATAAATAGGGGGATTAAATTGAAATTTCGGTGATATTATGCGTTTCTGATTCTTTTTTCAATCATATTCTGGCAAAATCACGATTACTAAGGAAAAATAGTGGAAGAAATTTGAAATTTTGGTTAAATTATCCGTTTTCGATGTTTTTTTCGTTCAGATCTAGATAATTTGCCGAAAAATTAGGATAAATAGTTTGAAAAAATTGAATTTTCTGTAAAATTGTCCGTTTTCGTTACTTTTTTAGATCATATCTTGGGAAAATCACGAAAACTAAGGATAAATAGGGGGATTAAATTGAAATTTCTGTGATATTATGCGTTTCTGATTCTTTTTTCAAATATATTTTCGCAAAATCACGAAAATTAAGGAAAGATTGAGGATAAAAATATAAATTTCGGTGAAATTAACCGATCTTGATGCTTTTTTTGATAATATCTATGATAGAATCACGAAAACTTAGGCCGAATATAGGAAAAAAGTGAAATTTCGGTTAAATTATCCGTTTTCGATGCTTTTTTCGTTCAGATCTAGATAATTTGCCGAAAAATTAGGATAAATAGATGGAAAAAATTGAATTTTCTGTAAAATTTTCTGTTTTCGTTACTTTTTTAGATCATATCTTGGGAAAATCACGAAAATTAAGGCAAAACAGGGGAGTAAAATTAAATTTCGGTGAAATTATCCGTTTTCGATGCTATTTTCGATCATTTCATGGTAAAATAACGAAAACTAAGGATAAATAGGGGGATTAAATGAAATTTCGAGGATATTATGCGTTTCTGATGCCTTTTTCAATCATATTTTGGCAAAATCAAGAAAATTAAGGAAAGATTGAGGAAAAAAATATAAATTTCGGTGAAATTAACCGTTCTTGATGCTTTTTTTGATAATATCTATGGAAGAATCACGAAAACTAAGGCAAAATAGTGGAAAAAATCGAAATTTCGGTGAAATTATGCGTTTCAGATGCTTTTTTCAATCATATTTAGGCATGATCACGAAAATTAAGGAATGATTGAGGAAAAAGATATAAATTTCGGTGAAGTTAACCGTTCTTGATGCTTTTTTTGATAATATCTATGGAAGAATCAAGAAAACTTAGGCAAAATAGAGGAAAAAAATCCAATTTTCGGCAAAATTTTCCGTTTTTGATGCTTTTTTCGATCATATTATGGCAAAATCACGATAACTAAGGAAAAATAGTGGAAAAAATTTGAAATTTCGGTGAAATTATCCGTTTTCAATGCAGTTTTCGATCATATCTTGGCAAAATCACGATAACTACGGCAGAATAGAGGAAAAAAATGAAATTTCGGATATATTATCCGTTTTCGAAGCTTTTTTCGATCACTTCTTGGTAAAATCAAGAAAACTAAGGAAAAATAGTGGAAAAAGATTGAAATTTCGGTAAAATTATCCGTTTCCGACTTTTTTTTCGATCATATATCGATAACGTGCAGAAAATTAAGGCAAAAAACAGGAAAAAATTGAAATTTCGGTGAAATTAACCGTTTTTGATTCTTTTTTTGATCATATATTTTAAAAAATCACGAGAACTAAGGCAAAACAGGTATTTAAAATTTAAAGTTCGGTGAAATTATCCATTTTAGATGCTATTTTCAATTATATCTCGAAATTTTCCAAATATTGATGCAAAATTTGGAAAAAAATGAAATTTCGGTAAGATTATTCGCTATCGATGCTTTTTCGATTATATCTTCGCAAAATTTGGAAAACTGAGGCAAATTACAGGAAATGAAAATTAAATTTTTGTGAAATTATCAGTTATCGAAGTTTTTTTCGACTATATCTTGGCAAAATCACGTGAACTAAGGAAAATAGTGGAAAAAGATTGAAATTTCAGTAAAATTATTGTTTTCAACGCTTTTTTCGATCATATATCGATAACGTGCCGAAAATTAAGGCAAAATAAAGGAAGAAAATTGAAATTTTGGTGAATTTATCCGTTTACGACGCTTTTTTCGATAATATATCTATAACGTGCCAAAAAATAAGGGAAAATACAAGAAAAAAATTGAAATTTCGGTGAAATTCCTTTTTTCGATGCTTTTTCAATCAAATCTTGAAAAAATTACGAAAATTAAGGCAAAATAGATGTAAAATAATATTGAAATTTAGGTGAAATTATCAGTTTTGATGCTTTTTCGATCATATCTTGGCAAAATTACGAAAACTACGGCAGAATATAGGAAAAAAGTAAAATTTCGGTTAAATTATCCGTTTTCGATGCTTTTTTCGTTCAGATCTAGATAATTTGCCGAAAAATTAGGATAAATAGATGGAAAAAAATTGAATTTTCTGTAAAATTGTCCGTTTTCGATGTTATTTTAGATCATTTCTTTCGAAAATCACGAAAATTAAGGCAAAACAGGGGAGTAAAATTAAATTTCGGTGAAATTATCCGTTTTCGATGCTATTTTCGATCATTTCTTGGTAAAATCACGAAAACTAAGTATAAATAGGGGGATTAAATTGAAATTTCGGTGAAATGATGCGTTTCTGATGTTTTTTTTAATCATATGTAAGCATGATCACGAAAATTAAGGAATTATTAAGGAAAAAGATATAAATTTCGGTGAAATTAACCGTTCTTGATGCTTTTTTTGATAATATCTATGGAAGAATCACGAAAACTTAGGCAAAATAGAGGAAAAAAATACAAATTTCGGCGAAATTTTCCGTTTTTCATGCTTTTTTCGATCATATTATGGCAAAATCACGATAACTAAGGATAAATAGATGGAAAAAAATTGAATTTTCTTTAAAATTTATATTTTCGATGATTTTTTAGATCATATCTTGGGAAAATCACGAAAACTAATTCAAAACAGGGGGGTAAAATTGAAATTTAGGTGAAATTATCCGTTTTCGATGCTATTTTGGATCACATCTCGAAAATGTTTAAAATATTAAGGGATATTTCGAGGTAAAATATTGATATTTCGGTGAACTTATTCGTTTTCGAGTCTATATTCGATCATATCTTGGTAAAATCACGAAAACTAAGGATAAATAGGGGGATTAAATTGAAATATCGGTGAAATTATCCGTTTTCGATGCTATATTCGATCATAACTTGGTAAAATCACGAAAACTAAGGATAAATAGGGGGATTAAATTGAAATTTCGGTGATATTATGCGTTTCTGATTCTTTTTTCAATCATATTTAGGCATGATCACGAAAATTAAGGAAAGATTGAGGAAAATGAATATAAATTTCGGTGAAATTAACCGTTCTTAATGCTTTTTTTATAATATCTATGGAAGAATCACGAAAACTTATGCCGAATATAGGAAAAAAGTGAAATTTCGGTTAAATTATCCGTTTTCGATGCTTTTTTCGTTCAGATCTAGATAATTTGCCGAAAAATTAGGATAAATAGATGGAAAAAAATTGAATTTTCTGTAAAATTGTCCGTTTTCGATGTTTTTTTTAGATCATATCTTGGGAAAATCACGAAAATTAAGGCAAAACAGGGGAGTAAAATTAAATTTCGGTGAAATTATCCGTTTTCGATGCTATTTTCGATCATATCTTGGTAAAATCACGAAAACTAAGGATAAATAGGGGGATTAAATTGAAATTTCGGTGATATTATGCGTTTCTGATGCTTTTTTCAATCATATTTTGGCAAAATCAAGAAAATTAAGGAAAGATTGAGGAAAAAAATATAAATTTCGGTGAAATTAACCGTTCTTGATGCTTTTTTTGATAATATCTATGGAAGAATCACGAAAACTAAGGCAAAATAGTGGAAAAAATTGAAATTTCGGTCAAATTAACCGATCTTGATGCTTTATTTGATAAAATCTATGGAAGAATCACGAAAACTACGGCAGAATATAGGAAAAAAAGTGAAATTTCAGTTAAATTATCCATTTTCGATGCTTTTTTCGTTCAGATCTAGATAATTTGCCAAAAGTTTAGGATAAATAGATTGAAAAAAATTGAATTTTCTGTAAAATTGTCCGTTTTCGATGCTTTTTTAGATCATATCTTGGGAAAATCACGAAAACTAAGGAAAATCAGGGGGGGAAAATTGAAATTTCGGTGAAATTATGCGTTTCTGATGCTTTTTTCAATCATATTTACGCATGATCACGAAAATTAAGGAAAGGTTGAGGAAAAAGATATAAATTTCGTTGAAATTAACCGTTCTTGATGCTTTTTTTATAATATATATGGAAGAAACACGAATACTTTGGCAAAATAGGGGAAAAAAATACAAATTTTGGCGAAATTTTCCGTTTTTCATGCTTTTTTCGATCATATTATGGCAAAATCACGATAACAAAGGATAAATGAATGGAAAAAAATTGAATTTTCTTTAAAATTTCCGTTTTCGGAGATTTTTTAGATCATATCTTGGGAAAATCACGAAAACTAATTCAAAATAGGGGGGTAAAATTGAAATTTCGGTGAAATTATTCGTTTTAAATGCTATTTTCGATCATATCTTGGTGAAATCACGAAATCTAAGGATAAATAGGGGGGTAAAATTGAAATTACGGTGAAATTATTCGTTTTAAATGCTATTTTCGATCATATCTTGGTAAAATCATGAAAAAAAAGAAAAAGGATATATAGGGGGATTAAATTGAAATTTCGGTGAAATTATCCGTATTCGATGCTATTTTCGATCATATCTTGGTAAAATCACGAAAACTAAGGATAAATAGGGGGATTAAATTGAAATTTCTGTGATATTATGCGTTTCTGATGCTTTTTTCAATCATATTTTGGCAAAAACACGAAAATTAAGGAAATAATGAGGAAAAAAATATAAATTTCGCTGAAATTAACCGTTCATGATGATTTTTTTGATAATATCTATGGAAGAAATACGAAAACTAAGGCAAAATAGTGGAAAAAATTGAAATTTCGGTGAAATTATGCGTTTCAGATGCTTTTTTCAATCATATTTAGGCATGATCACGAAAATTAAGGAATGATTGAGGAAAAAGATATAAATTTCGGTGAAGTTAACCGTTCTTGATGCTTTTTTTGATAATATCTATGGAAGAATCAAGAAAACTTAGGCAAAATAGAGGAAAAAAATACAATTTTCGGCAAAATTTTCCGTTTTTGATGCTTTTTTCGATCATATTATGGCAAAATCACGATAACTAAGGAAAAATAGTGGAAAAAATTTGAAATTTCGGTGAAATTATCCGTTTTCAATGCAGTTTTCGATCATATCTTGGCAAAATCACGATAACTACGGCAGAATAGAGGAAAAAAATGAAATTTCGGATATATTATCCGTTTTCGAAGCTTTTTTCGATCACTTCTTGGTAAAATCAAGAAAACTAAGGAAAAATAGTGGAAAAAGATTGAAATTTCGGTAAAATTATCCGTTTCCGACTTTTTTTTCGATCATATATCGATAACGTGCAGAAAATTAAGGCAAAAAACAGGAAAAAATTGAAATTTCGGTGAAATTAACCGTTTTTGATTCTTTTTTTGATCATATATTTTAAAAAATCACGAGAACTAAGGCAAAACAGGTATTTAAAATTTAAAGTTCGGTGAAATTATCCATTTTAGATGCTATTTTCAATTATATCTCGAAATTTTCCAAATATTGATGCAAAATTTGGAAAAAAATGAAATTTCGGTAAGATTATTCGCTATCGATGCTTTTTCGATTATATCTTCGCAAAATTTGGAAAACTGAGGCAAATTACAGGAAATGAAAATTAAATTTTTGTGAAATTATCAGTTATCGAAGTTTTTTTCGACTATATCTTGGCAAAATCACGTGAACTAAGGAAAATAGTGGAAAAAGATTGAAATTTCAGTAAAATTATTGTTTTCAACGCTTTTTTCGATCATATATCGATAACGTGCCGAAAATTAAGGCAAAATAAAGGAAGAAAATTGAAATTTTGGTGAATTTATCCGTTTACGACGCTTTTTTCGATAATATATCTATAACGTGCCAAAAAATAAGGGAAAATACAAGAAAAAAATTGAAATTTCGGTGAAATTCCTTTTTTCGATGCTTTTTCAATCAAATCTTGAAAAAATTACGAAAATTAAGGCAAAATAGATGTAAAATAATATTGAAATTTAGGTGAAATTATCAGTTTTGATGCTTTTTCGATCATATCTTGGCAAAATTACGAAAACTACGGCAGAATATAGGAAAAAAGTAAAATTTCGGTTAAATTATCCGTTTTCGATGCTTTTTTCGTTCAGATCTAGATAATTTGCCGAAAAATTAGGATAAATAGATGGAAAAAAATTGAATTTTCTGTAAAATTGTCCGTTTTCGATGTTATTTTAGATCATTTCTTTCGAAAATCACGAAAATTAAGGCAAAACAGGGGAGTAAAATTAAATTTCGGTGAAATTATCCGTTTTCGATGCTATTTTCGATCATTTCTTGGTAAAATCACGAAAACTAAGTATAAATAGGGGGATTAAATTGAAATTTCGGTGAAATGATGCGTTTCTGATGTTTTTTTTAATCATATGTAAGCATGATCACGAAAATTAAGGAATTATTAAGGAAAAAGATATAAATTTCGGTGAAATTAACCGTTCTTGATGCTTTTTTTGATAATATCTATGGAAGAATCACGAAAACTTAGGCAAAATAGAGGAAAAAAATACAAATTTCGGCGAAATTTTCCGTTTTTCATGCTTTTTTCGATCATATTATGGCAAAATCACGATAACTAAGGATAAATAGATGGAAAAAAATTGAATTTTCTTTAAAATTTATATTTTCCATGATTTTTTAGATCATATCTTGGGAAAATCACGAAAACTAATTCAAAACAGGGGGGTAAAATTGAAATTTAGGTGAAATTATCCGTTTTCGATGCTATTTTGGATCACATCTCGAAAATGTTTAAAATATTAAGGGATATTTCGAGGTAAAATATTGATATTTCGGTGAACTTATTCGTTTTCGAGTCTATATTCGATCATATCTTGGTAAAATCACGAAAACTAAGGATAAATAGGGGGATTAAATTGAAATATCGGTGAAATTATCCGTTTTCGATGCTATATTCGATCATAACTTGGTAAAATCACGAAAACTAAGGATAAATAGGGGGATTAAATTGAAATTTCGGTGATATTATGCGTTTCTGATTCTTTTTTCAATCATATTTAGGCATGATCACGAAAATTAAGGAAAGATTGAGGAAAATGAATATAAATTTCGGTGAAATTAACCGTTCTTAATGCTTTTTTTATAATATCTATGGAAGAATCACGAAAACTTATGCCGAATATAGGAAAAAAGTGAAATTTCGGTTAAATTATCCGTTTTCGATGCTTTTTTCGTTCAGATCTAGATAATTTGCCGAAAAATTAGGATAAATAGATGGAAAAAAATTGAATTTTCTGTAAAATTGTCCGTTTTCGATGTTTTTTTTAGATCATATCTTGGGAAAATCACGAAAATTAAGGCAAAACAGGGGAGTAAAATTAAATTTCGGTGAAATTATCCGTTTTCGATGCTATTTTCGATCATATCTTGGTAAAATCACGAAAACTAAGGATAAATAGGGGGATTAAATTGAAATTTCGGTGATATTATGCGTTTCTGATGCTTTTTTCAATCATATTTTGGCAAAATCAAGAAAATTAAGGAAAGATTGAGGAAAAAAATATAAATTTCGGTGAAATTAACCGTTCTTGATGCTTTTTTTGATAATATCTATGGAAGAATCACGAAAACTAAGGCAAAATAGTGGAAAAAATTGAAATTTCGGTCAAATTAACCGATCTTGATGCTTTATTTGATAAAATCTATGGAAGAATCACGAAAACTACGGCAGAATATAGGAAAAAAAGTGAAATTTCAGTTAAATTATCCATTTTCGATGCTTTTTTCGTTCAGATCTAGATAATTTGCCAAAAGTTTAGGATAAATAGATTGAAAAAAATTGAATTTTCTGTAAAATTGTCCGTTTTCGATGCTTTTTTAGATCATATCTTGGGAAAATCACGAAAACTAAGGAAAATCAGGGGGGGAAAATTGAAATTTCGGTGAAATTATGCGTTTCTGATGCTTTTTTCAATCATATTTACGCATGATCACGAAAATTAAGGAAAGGTTGAGGAAAAAGATATAAATTTCGGTGAAATTAACCGTTCTTGATGCTTTTTTTATAATATATATGGAAGAAACACGAATACTTTGGCAAAATAGGGGAAAAAAATACAAATTTTGGCGAAATTTTCCGTTTTTCATGCTTTTTTCGATCATATTATGGCAAAATCACGATAACAAAGGATAAATGAATGGAAAAAAATTGAATTTTCTTTAAAATTTCCGTTTTCGGAGATTTTTTAGATCATATCTTGGGAAAATCACGAAAACTAATTCAAAATAGGGGGGTAAAATTGAAATTTCGGTGAAATTATTCGTTTTAAATGCTATTTTCGATCATATCTTGGTGAAATCACGAAATCTAAGGATAAATAGGGGGGTAAAATTGAAATTACGGTGAAATTATTCGTTTTAAATGCTATTTTCGATCATATCTTGGTAAAATCATGAAAAAAAAGAAAAAGGATATATAGGGGGATTAAATTGAAATTTCGGTGAAATTATCCGTATTCGATGCTATTTTCGATCATATCTTGGTAAAATCACGAAAACTAAGGATAAATAGGGGGATTAAATTGAAATTTCTGTGATATTATGCGTTTCTGATGCTTTTTTCAATCATATTTTGGCAAAAACACGAAAATTAAGGAAATAATGAGGAAAAAAATATAAATTTCGCTGAAATTAACCGTTCATGATGATTTTTTTGATAATATCTATGGAAGAAATACGAAAACTAAGGCAAAATAGTGGAAAAAATTGAAATTTCGGTGAAATTATGCGTTTCTGATGCTTTTTTCAATCATATTTAGGCATGATCACGAAAATTAAGGAAAGATTGAGGAAAAAGATATAAATTTCGGTGAAATTAACCGTTCTTAATGCTTTTTTTGATAATACCTATGATAGAATCACGATAACTTAGGCAAAATAGAGGAAAAAAATACAAATTTCGGCAAATGTTTCCGATTTTGATTCTTTTTTCGATCATATTATGGCAAAGTCACGATAACTAAGGAGAAATAGTGGAAAAAATTTGAAATTTCGGTGAAATTATCCGTTTTCAATGCAGTTTTCGATCATATCGTGGCAAAATCACGATAACTACGGCAGAATAGATGAATAAAATGAAATTTCGGATATATTATCCGTTTTCGAAGCTTTTTTCGATCACATCTTGGTAAAATCAAGAAAAGTAAGGAAAAATAGTGGAAAAAGTTTGAAATTTTGGTAAAATTATCCGTTTCTGACGCTTTTTTCGATCATATATCGATAACGTGCCGAAAATTAAGGCAAAAATCAGGAAAAAATTGAAATTTCGGTGAAATTAACCGTTTTTGATGCTTTTTTCGGTCATATATTTTGAAAAATCACGAGAACTAAGGCAAAACAGGTATTTAAAATTTAAAGTTCGGTGAAATTATCCATTTTAGATGCTATTTTCAAATATATCTCGAATACATTCCAAATATTAATGCAAAATTTGGAAAAAAAATTGAAATTTCGGTAAGATTATTCGCTATCGATAATTTTTCGATTATATCTTCGATAAATATGGAAAACTGAGGCAAATTACAAGAAATGAAAGTTAATTTTTTGTGAAATTATCAGTTATCGAAGATTTTTTCGACTATATCTTGGCAAAATCACGTGAACTAAGGAAAAATAGTGGAAAAAGATTGAAATTTCAGTAAAATTATTGTTTTCAACGCTTTTTTCGATCATATATAGATAACGTGCCGAAAATTAAGGTAAAATAAAGGAAGATAATTGAAATTTTGGTGAATTTATCCGTTTACGACGCTTTTTTCGATAAAATAACTATAACGTTCCAAAAAATAAGGGAAAATACAAGAAAAAAATTGAAATTTCAGAGAAATTAACCATTTTCGATGCTTTTTCAATCAAATCTTGAAAAAATTATGAAAATTAAGGCAAAATAGATGAAAAATATTATTGAAATTTAGGTTAAATTATCAGTTTTGATGCTTTTTTTCGATCATATCTTGGTAAAATTACGGAAACTACGGCAGAATATAGGAAAAAAGTGAAATTTCGGTTAGATTATCCGTTTTCGATGCTTTTTTCGTTCAGATCTAGATAATTTGCCGAAATATTAGGATAATTAGATGGAAAAAAATTGAATTTTCTGTAAAATTGTCCGTTTTCGATGCTTTTTTAGATCATCTCTTGGGAAAATCACGAAAATTAAGGCAAAACAGGGGAGTAAAATTAAATTTCGGTGAAATTATCCGTTTTCGATGCTATTTTCGATCATATCTTGGTAAAATCACAAAAACTAAGGATGAATAGGGGGATTAAGTTGAAATTTCGGTGATATTATGCGTTTCTGATGCTTTTTTCAATCATATTTTGCCAAAATCACGAAAATTAAGGAAAAATTGAGGAAAAAAATATAAATTTCGGTGAAATTAACCGTTCTTGATGCTTTTTTAGATAATATCTATGGAAGAAATACGAAAACTAAGGCAAAATAGTGGAAAAAATTTAAATTTCGGTGAAATTATGCGTTTCTGATGCTTTTTTCAATCATATTAAGGCATGATCACGAAAATTAAAGAAAGATTGAGGAAAAAGATATAAATTTCGGTGAAATTAACCGATCTTAATGCTTTTTTTGATAATATCTATGGAAGAATCAAGAAAACTTAGGCAAAATAGAGGAAAAAAATACAAATTTCGGCAAAATTTTCCGTTTTTGATGCTTTTTTCGATCATATTATGGCAAAATAACGATAACTAAGGAAAAATAGTGGAAAAAATTTGAAATTTCTGTGAAATTATCCGTTTTCAATGCAGTTTTCGATCATATCTTGGCAAAATCACGTGAACTAAGGAAAAATAGTGGAAAAAGATTGAAATTTCAGTAAAATTATTGTTTTCATCGCTTTTTTCGATCATATATCGATAACGTGCCGAAAATTTAGGCAAAATAAAGGAAGAAAATTGAAATTTTGGTGAATTTATCCGTTTACGACGCTTTTTTCGATAATATATCTATAACGTGCCTAAAAATTAGGCAAAAAACAGGAATAAATTGAAATTTCAGTGAAATTAACCGTTTTTGATGCTTTTTTCGATCATATATTTTGAAAATCACGAGAACTAAGGCAAAACAGGTATTTAAAATTTAAAGTTCGGTGAAATTACCCATTTTAGATGCTATTTTCAATTATATTTCGAATATTTTCCAAATATTAATGCAAAATTTGGAAAACAAAATTGAAATTTCGGTAAGATTATTCGCTATCGATGCTTTTTCAATTATATCTTCGCAAAATTTGGAAAACTGAGGCAAATTACAGGATATGAAAATTAAATTTTTGTGAATTTATCCGTTTACGACCCTTTTTTACTTTCTCCATATACGAAGTATAGAGAAAGTATTGTTTTCATGAAAAAATTCGACTTCGAGATTTCAACGGAAATACACGTTTTGGGGTCCCTAGAACACGTTTTGACTATTTTCGGAATGATGTCTGTGTGTATGTGTGTGTGTGTGTGTGTGTGTGTGTGTGTGTGTGTGTGTGTGTGTGTGTGTGTGTGTGTATGTGTGTGTGTGATAGTGGGCGCTCTAACGTGAAAACTATTAATCGTATCAATACTAAACTTCATATATAGTACTGTGGTGTGTGCTGTCAGAGTTGATTAGTTTTTGGAGTAAATCCGTTAACCGGAAGTCGAGCTTTATTCATTAAAGCTCATTTCCGGTTTTCAACATATCTCCATAAATATGATATATAGGTATATTGTATACCATATAAAGGTTTTAGATAATATATTTTATTATAACTTTTGTATTTAACATATTTTTGTATCACCGGTTGATTATGAGTTATTCGTGAAATACTGATAAACCGGAAGAAGATGATTATGTACTTTGTGGGCGCTCTAACATGAAAACTATTTGTCGGATTAACACCAAATTTCATACATAGTACTTTTATTACAGTCGTTAGAGTTGATTAGTTTTTGGAGTAAATCGGCTGACCGGAAGTCGAGCTTCATTCTTCAAAGCTCATTTCCGGTTTTCAAAATATCTCCATTAATATGATATTTAGGTATATACTATTATTTATAAATGTTGTAGAAAATTTAATTTACTATAACTTTTGTATGAAACATATTTTTGCATCACTGATTGTTTAGGAGTTATCTATGAAATACTGATAAACCGGAAGTTGCTGATTATGTACGTTGTGTAAAGCTCATTTCTGGTTTTCAAATTATATCCATAAATATGATATATTGGTATATTGTATTCCTTATAAAAGTTTTAGATAATATAAATTACTATAACTTTTGTATTTAATATATTTTTGTATCACCGGTTGATTAAGAGTTATTCGTGCAATACCGATAACCCGGGAAGTAGCTGTTATGTCTTTTGTGGGCGCTCTAACATGAAAACCATTCGTTGTATCAACTTTAAATTCCACATATAGTGTTTTTGTTGGTGTCGTTAGAGTTGATTAGATTTTGGAGTAAATTGGTTTACCGGACGTTGAGCTTCATTCTTCAAAGCTCATTTCCGGTTTTCAAAATATCTCCATAAATATGATATTTAGGTGTATACTATTACTTATAGAAGTTTTAGAAAATGTAAGTTGCTATGACTTTTGTATAAAATATATTTTTGTATCACTGATTTTGTAGGAGTTATTTGTGAAATACTGATAAACCGGAAGTTGCTGATTATGTACTTTGCGGGCGCTCTGGGCTCTATGGGCGAAAGGCCAAATTCATCGTTTTTCATCGAGCATGTCCCGAAAAACATTATTTATAATGTTTGTGACGTAAAAGATAATATGAAAGAAATTAATCACTCATCTTCAAAGTTTAGATGGAATATAGAGTTCGAAATTACTGTCGTAGATAAATATTTACATCTTATGTATGGAGAAAGTCATGTGCTGGCCACATCAGATTTTTACTTTCTCCATATACGAAGTATAGAGAAAGTATTGTTTTCATGAAAAAATTCGACTTCGAGATTTCAACGGAAATACATGTTTTGGGGTCCCTAGAACACGTTTTGACTATTTCCGGAATGATGATTGTGTGTATGTGTGTGTGTGTTGTGTGTGTGTGTGTGTGTATGTGTGTGTGTGATAATGGGCGCTCTAACGTGAAAACTATTAGTCGTATCAATACCAAACTTCATATATAGTACTGTGGTGTGTGCTGTCAGAGTTGATTAATTTTTGCAGTAAATCGGTTCACCGGAAGTCGAGCTTCATTCATTAAAGCTCATTTCGGTTTTCAAAATATCTCCATAAATATGATATATAGGTATATTGTATAACTTATAAAAGTTTTAGATAATGTAATTTACTATAAGTTTTGTATTTAACATATTTTTGTATCACCGATTGATTAGGAGTTATTCGTGAAATACTGATAAACCGGAAGAAGATGATTATGTACTTTGTGGGCGCTCTAACATGAAAACTATTTGGCGGATTAACACCAAATTTCATATGTAGTTCTTCTATTACAGTTTTTAGAGTTGATTAGTTTTTGGAGTAAATCGGTTAACCGGAAGTTGAGCTTCACTCTTCAAAGCTCATTTCCGGTTTTCAAAATATCTCCATAAATATGATATTTAGGTATATACTATTATTTATAAATGTTTTAGAAAATAAAATTTACTATAACTTTTGTATGAAACATATTTTCGTATAACTGATTGTTTAGGAGTTATTCCTGAAATACTGATAAACCGGAAGTTGCTGATTATGTACTTTGTGGGCGCTCTGGGCTCTATGGGCGAAAGGCCAGTTTCATCGTTTTTCATCCAGCACGTCTCTAACAACATTATTTATAATGTTTAGAGTTCGAAATTACTGTCGTAGATAAGTATTTACATCTTATATATGGAGAAAGTCATGTGCTGGCCACATCAGATTTTTTGATAATATATCTATAACGTGCCAAAAAATAAGGGAAAATACAAGATAAAAATGGAAATTTCGGTGAAATTAACCATTTTCGATGCTTTTTCAATCAAATCTTGAAAAAATTACGAAAATTAAGGCAGAATAGATGAAAAATAATATTGAAATTTAGGTGAAATTATCAGTTTTGATGCTTTTTTTCGATCATATCTTGGTAAAATTACGAAAACTACGGCAGATTATGGGAAAAAAGTGAAATTTCGGTTAAATTATCCATTTTCGATGCTTTTTTCGTTCAGATCTAGATAATTTGCCAAAAATTTAGGATAAATAGATGGAAAAAAATTGAATTTTCTGTAAAATTGTCCGTTTTCGATGCTTTTTTAGATCATATCTTGGGAAAATCACGAAAAATAAGGCAAAACAGGGGGGTAAAATTGAAATTTCGGTGAAATTATCCGTTTTCGATGCTATTTTCGATCATATCTTGGTAAAATCACGAAAACTAAGGATAAATAGGGGGATTAAATTGAAATTTCGGTGATATTATGCGTTTCTGATGCTTTTTTCAATCATATATTGGCAAAATCACGAAAATTAAGGAAAGATTGACGAAAAATATACAAATTTCGGTGAAATTAACCGTTCTTGATGCTTTTTTTGATAATATCAATGGAAGAATCACGAAAACTAAGGCAAAATAGTGGAAAAAATTGAAATTTCGGTCAAATTAACCGATCTTGATGCTTTTTTTGATAAAATCTATGGAAGAATCACGAAAACTAAGGCAAAAAGGAGGAAAAAATGAAATTTCGGTTAAATTATCCGTTTTCGATGCTTTTTTCGTTCAGATCTAGATAATTTGCCGAAAATTTAGAATAAATAGATGGAAAAAAATTGAATTTTCTGTAAAATTTTCCGTTTTCGATGCTTTTTATATCATTTCTTGGGAAAATCACGAAAACTAAGACAAAACAGGGGGGAAAATTGAAATTTCGGTGAAATTATGCGTTTCTGATGCTTTTTTCAATCATATTTAGGCAGGATCACGAAAATTAAGGAAAGATTGAGGAAAAAGATATAAATTTCGGTGAAATTATTCATTCTTGATGCTTTTTTCGATCATATTATGGCAAAATCACGATAACTAAGGATGAATAGATGGAAAAAAATTGAATTTTCTTTAAAATTTCCGTTTCTGATGATTTTTTAGATCATATCTTGGGAAAATCACGAAAACTAATTCAAAACAGGGGGGTAAAATTGAAATTTAGGTGAAATTATCCGTTTTCGATGCTATTTTGGATCACATCTCGAAAATGTTTAAAATATTAAGGGATAATTGGAGGTAAAATATTGATATTTCGGTGAAATTATTCGTTTTCGATGCTTTTTCGATCATATCTTGAAAAAAATAGCGAAAAATAATTCAAAATAGAGGAAAAAATTGAAATTTCGGTGAAGTTATCCGTTTTGAAGCTTTTTTATCATAACTTTAAAAAATCACGAAAACTAAGGTAAAATAGATGAAAAAAAAATAATTTCTGTGAAATTTTCCGTTTTCGAGGCTGTTTTCGATTATTCTTGGCAAAATCACGAGAACTAAGGAAATGTAGAGGTAGGTAACTGAAATTTTTGGTGAATTTAACCGTTTTCGATGATTTTTTCAATCATATCTTGGCAAAATCACGAATAATAAGGCAAAATAGAGGAAAAAATTGAAATTTCGGTTAAATTATTATTTGTTTTCGATGCTGTTTTCCATCTTATCTTGGTGAAATCACGAAAATAAAGGCAAAATAGAGGAATAAATTGAAATTTCGGTGAAATTATCCGTTTTCTATGCTTTTTCGATCAAATCTTGAAAAGATCATTAAAACAAAGGCAAAATAGATGAAAAAAAATTGAAATTTAGGTGAAATTATATGTTTTTGTTGCTTTCGTCGATCATATCTTGGAAAAATCACGAAAACTACGGCAGAATAGGGGAATAAATAGACATTTCGTTGAAATTATCCGTTTTCGATGATTTTCTCTTTCATCTCTTGGCAAAATGTCGAAAACTAAGGCAAAATAGAGGAAAAAACCGAAATTTCGTTGTAATTAACCACTCTTGATGCTATTTTTGATCCTATCTTTGGAAAAATCACGAAAACTAAGGCAAAATTGAGGAATAAGATTGAAATTTCGGTGAAATGATCCGTTTTCGATGCTTTTTTCGATCGTATTTTGGCTAAAACACGAAAACTTAGGCAAAATAGAGGAAAAATATTCAAATTCCGGATAAATTATTCGTTCTCGAAGCTTTTATCGATCATATCTTGGCAAAATAACGTTAACTAAGGCAAAATAGTGGAAAAAGATTAAAATTTCGGTGAAATGATTCGTTTTCGATTCTTTTTTCGTTCAGTTCTAGATAATTTGCCGAAAATTAAGGATAAATAGATGGAAAAATTTGAATTTTCTTGTTAAATTGTCCGTTTTCGATGCTTTTTTCGAACATATCATGGCCAAATCACGAAAACTAAGGGTAAAAAGTGGAAAAAAATCAACTTTCAGTGAAATTATCTGTTTTCGAAGCTTTTTTGATAAAAACTTGGCAAAATCAGGAGAACTAAGGAATAGTAGAGGAAAAACATTGAAATTTCGGTGAATTATCTGTTTTCGATGCTTTTTTCTATTATATTTTTAAAATCACGAAAATCAAGGCAAAACAGTTGAAAGAAATTGAAATTTCGTTGAAATTAACCGTTTTTGATGCTTTTTTTGAAAATATCTATGGAAGAATCGCGAAAACTTAGGCAAAATAGAGGAAAAAAATTGAAATTTCGGTAAAATTATCCGTTTTCAATGCTGTTTTTGATCATATCTTGGCAAAATAAGGAAAACTACGGCAGAATAGAGGAAAAACATGAAATTTCGGATATATTATCCGTTTTCGAAACTTTTTTCGATCATATCTTGGTAAAATCACGAAAACTAAGGAAAAATAGGGGGATAAAATTGAATTTTCGGTGATATTATCCGTTTTTGATGCTTTTTTCAATCATATTTTGGCATGATCACGAAAATTAAGGAAAGATTGAGGAAAAATATATAAATTTCGTTAAAATTAACCGTTTTTGATGCTTTTTGATATTATCTATGGAAGAATCACGAAAACTTAGCCAAAATAGAGGAAAAAATATAAATTTCGGCGAAATTATCCGTTTTCGATGCTTTCTTCGATCATATTATGGCAAAATCACGATAACTAAGGAAAAGTAGTGGAAAAAGATTGAAATTTAGGTAAAATTGTCCGTTTTTTACGCTTTTTTCGATCATATATCGATAACTTGCCGAAAATTAAGCAAAATAAAGTAAAATAAATTAACATTTCGTTGAAATTATCCGTTTTCGATGCTTTTTTCGTTCAGATCTTGATAATTTGCCGAAAAAAACGAAATTTCGTTGAAATTAACCATTTTTGATGCTTTTTTTGATCCTATCTTTGGAAAAATCTCGAAACCTAAGGCAAAATTGAAGAATAAAATTGAAATTTCGGTGAAATGATCCATTTTCGATGCTTTTTTCGATCATATCTGGAAAAAATAGCAAAAACTAAGGCAAAATAGAGGGAAAAAATTGAATATTTCGGAGAAATTGTCCGTTTACGACGCTTTTTGCGATAATATATCTATAACGTGCAAAAAAGTAAGGCAAAATACAGGAAAAAATTGAAATTTCGGTGAAATTAACCGTTTTTGATTCTATTTTCGATCAAATTTTGGCAAAATCACGAAAACTAAGGCAGAATTATGAAAAAAAATTGAAATTTCGGTGAAATTATCCGTTTACGACGCTTTTTACAATAATATATCTATAACGTGCAAAAGAGTAAGGCAAAATACAGGAAAAATTTCGGTGAAATTAACCGTTTTTGATGCCATTTTTGAACATATCTAGGCAAAATCACGAAAACAAAGGAAAAATAGAGGAAAAGAATCGAAATTTCGGTGAAAATGTCCGTTTTCGATGCTATTTTCATTCATATTTTGGCAAAATCCCGAAAACTAAGGAAAAATAGTGGAAAAAATTTGAAATATATTTGAAATCATCTGTTTACAACGCTTTTTTCGATCATATCTTGGCAAAATCACGGAAACCAATGCAAAATAGAGGAAAAAATTTAAAATTTCGAAAAAATTTCCGTTTTCGATGATTTTCTCATTCATCACTTGGCAAAATCACGAAAACTAAGCCGAAATAGAGGAAAAAATCGAAATTTCGTTGAAATTAACCACTTTTGATGCTTTTTTTGATCCTATCTTTTGAAAAATCACGAAAACTAAGGCAAAATTGAAGAATAAGATTGAAATTTCGGTGAAAAGATCCGTTTTCCTTGCTTTTTTCGATCATATCTTGGCTAAATCACGAAATCTTAGGCTAAATAGAGGAAAAAAATCAAATCTCGGTTAAATTATCCGTTTTGTATGATATTTTCGACCATATCTCGATAAGATGCCAAATATTAAGGCAAAATAGAGGAAATAAATTGATATTTCGGTGATATTATCCGTTTTCGATGATTTAACGATCATATCTTGAAAAAATCATCAAAGCTAAGGCAAAGTAGAGGAAAAAAAATTAAATTTCGGTGAAATTATCTGTTTTGATGTTCTTTTTGATCCTATCTTTGGAAAAATCACGAAAACTATGGCAAAATAGAAGAATTAATTTGAAATTTCGGTAAAATTTTCCGTTTTCGATGATTTTTTCGTTCATCTCTTGGCAAAATCACGAAAACTAAGGCAAAATAGAAGAATAAATTTGAAATTTCGTTGAAATTGTCCGTTTTCGATGTTTTTTCGATCATATCTTGATAAATAGCGAAACCGAAGGCAAAATAAAGGAAAAAATTGAAATTTCGGTGAAATTATCCGTTTTCGATGCTATTATCGATCTTATCTCGATAATATTTCAAATATTTAAGGAAAATATAAGAAAAAAATTAAATTTCGGTGAAATTATCCGTTTTTAATGCTTTTACCGATCATATTTTGGCTAAATCACGAATACTAAGGCTATATAGAGGAAACAAAATCAAATTTCGTTAAAATTATCCGTTTCCGATGGTTTTTTCGATCATATCATGCCAAAATCGCGAAATTTAAGGCATACTAAAGGAAAAAAATTGAAATTACATTGAAATTGTCCGTTTTCGATGATTTTGCGATCATATCCTGGCACAGTCACGAAAACTAAGGCAAAATAGAGGAAAACAATTGATTTTTTGGGTGAAATTATCCGTTTTCGATGCTTTTTTCGATCATATCTTGGCAAAATCACGAAAAATAAGGAAAATTAGAAGAGAAAAAAATTTAATTTCGGTTAAATTATCCGTTTTGGATGCTCTTTTCGATCATATCTTGACAAAATCACGAAAACTAAGGAAAAATAGAGGAAAAAAATTAACATTTCGGTGAGATTATCCGTTTTCGATGCTATTTTCAATCTTATCTGTATAACATGCCAAATATTTAGGTAATGTAAAGGAAAAAAAATAAATTTTGGTTAAATTATCCTTTTTCGATGCCTTTTTCGATCATATCCTGGCAAAATCACGAAAACTAAGGAAGACTAGAGGGAAAAAATTGAAATTTCCTTGAGATTATCCGTTTTCTATGCTTTCTTCGATCATATCTAGGCAAAATCACGAAAACAAAGGCAAAATACAGGAAAAAAATGAAATAACGTTGAATTAATCCGTTTTCGATGGTATTTTCGATCATATCTCGATAATATGCCAAATATTAAGGCAAAATAGAGGAATAAAATTGAAATTTCTGTAAAAATATCCTTATTCGATGCTTTTTCGATCATATTTTGAAAAAATCACGAAAACTAAGGCAAAATAGTAGTCAGTGGCGTGGCGTTCCTTGGCGGGGCTCCGTATATAAATTTGTTTGGGGGCCCTCACGAAGGGTAAAGATTTCTCACAAATAAATTTTTGCATAAAATTTAAATTAAATATACACTCTCCGTGCCTATTTTTTGGCAAATTGATTTATTATTTCATTTATAGCTGATAATGAATTTATTACTTTCTCCATATACGAAGTATAGAGAAAGTATTGTTTTCATGAAAAAATTCGACTTCGAGATTTCAACGGAAATACATGTTTTGGGGTCCCTAGAACACGTTTTGACCATTTTCGGAATGATGTCTGTGTGTATGTGTGTGTGTGTGTGTGTGTGTGTGTGTGTGTGTGTATGTGTGTGTGTGATAGTGGGCGCTCTAACGTGAAAACTATTGGTCGTATCAATACCAAACTTCATGTATAGTAGTGGTGTGTGTGCTGTCAGAGTTGATTCGTTTTTGGAGTAAATCGGTCAACCGGAAGTCGAGCTTTATTGATTAAAGCTCATTTCCGGTTTTCAAAATATCTCCATAAATATGATATATACGTATATTGTATTACTTATAAAAGTTTTAGATAATGTATTTTACTATAACTTTTGTATTTAATATATTTTTGTATCTGCGGTTGATTAGGAGTTATTCGTGAAATACTGATAAACCGGAAGAAGATGATTATGTACTTTGTGGGCGCTCTAACATTAAAACTAATTGTCGGATCAACACCAAATTTCATAAATTGTACTTTTATTACAGTCGTTAGAGTTGATTAGTTTTTAGAGTAGATCGGTCACCCGGAAGTTGAGCTTCATTCTTCAAAGCTTATTTCCGGTTTTCAAAATATCTCCATAAATATGATATTTAGGTATATACTATTATTTATAAATGTTTTAGAAAATGTAATTTACTATAACTTTTGTTTGAAACATATTTTTTTATCACTGATTGTTTAGGAGTTATTCATGAAATACTGATAAACCGGAAGTTACTGATTATGTACTTTGTGGGCGATCGGGCTCTATGGGCGAAAGGCCAAATTCATCTTTTTTCATCGAGCATGTCCCGAAAAACATTATTTATAATTTTTGTGACGTAAAAGATAATAATACATAAATTAATCACTCATCTTCCAAGTTTATATTGAATATAGAGTTCGAAATTACTGTCGTAGATAAATATTTACATCTTATATATGGAGAAAGTCATGTGCTGGCCACATCAGATTTTTTTTTCTATAGTTTCTGCCTCTATAAAGAAATTTGGGTAGTTTTTATTAATTTTTGCCTACGCATATTCGGGATCCCCGTGGCCCGGGGGCCCCGTATAATTGATACGGTGGTAGCTACGCCCCTGATAGGAATTATGAATACCATGTGCTATATCAGCAAATTATTTCCCATGGAAAAGCATGCACATTTTGTTCCAACGTAGCATAGTCAAACAAGTTTGTCTTTCTTTAATGTTTGCATGCTTTTATCATTCAATAGATTTTGTTAAAGTAAATTTCTTTTTATTTGCAGTTTTGTAATTATTTGAATCTAACATTGAAAGTTTAAATAGAATTTTAAATTTAAGATATTTAGTTTGAAATCAAATGATGGACTTAAAATTTTAATGTCTTCAGTTAATTCAGAACTTTTCAATTTTATTAACTTGAAATAATACAATTTTTCACATTGAATTAATTTGTTTGTTTTCATAAAATATTTGATTGGAAAATTTGATTTTAGTGAAGTTTATTGTGAAATCAATTGAAATGTTCAATAAAATTTTCAAAGTTGTATCTATCTTCATTGTAGGTGGAAATATTCAAAGTCAAGAAACACAATAAGTTTCTTGAGTTTGATTATTTTCCAATGTTTACTATTTGGACTTTGAAAATATTCCACAGCTCTGGACTCTGAATAGCTTCACTGCAGTAATCCTGTACCTGGTTTTAAATTTCCAAGTCCTGAAAAATATGACCTTGAACTTGAGTTGACCTTGAACTAAGTTTGAATCTCTGGAGATAATCCCTTGCCCAATATTCGCTTTTATCCCACAGAGCAATGGAACACACCCGTTTTTGGGTGCATTCCATTGCTCCTAAAGCTAAATATACAAAGCATTTGTTTCAATTTGCTTTATTTTCAAAATATGGAAATTTACAATAAGTTACATAAAATGTATGCAAAAGAATAAACAATCAAAAACGAATATAATAAAGTAGAACATTGCAGGATTGAGATTTAAAATACATTTGTCAAGCTTAATTAAATTAAATTCGAAAATCAATGAAAATATACTAAATTTAAATTTCAAACTTTTTTAGAAAAGGAATTAACATCACAGTAAACTTATCCTAAAAAATCCAATACTTAACAGTAATAAAAACAATAATCACATTAAAAGGTCTATGAGAAATATTAAGATACATTTATCAGAAATGATAATAAGCAGTAAAAATTATTAATCAGAGATATCATTTAATGAAATTTTTATTAAAGTGATTTGAATTAAGAAATTAAGAGTTACCTTTATTAAATTAAAAGCAGTTAACAGCAAATTTTATATTACAAAAGGATATAGCATAATTGTCAAAATAGAGATTCTTGAAAATAAAATTGTCAAGCCAAAAAGTATGAAGTAAAAAAAATTAAGGTTGACAAGATATCTAAATATGAATTGAAAGAAAATTTAAAACTACAATCAATTCTTGCAAAAATTTGAAAATGAATTAAGAAAAAAAATAACGGTAGTTAAAATTCTGAAAATAGTCAATTACATGTAGAAAATTATAAATATTGAAAGTTTTCCAATAAAATGCTTTTATTAAAAGAAAATTGGGTTAAGTATTTAAATTCAATCGGATTTTATTTTGCCACAAGCAAAGAAATTAGATGTGTTGCATGCCTTTGACCTACATCAATGAAGTATTATTTAAATGTTAATGAAAGAAGTACTTCTAGGAATCAACATCTTGTTCTTTCAGGAATCATGATGAATGCCTGCGCCATCCTCCATAATATGTCACTGCACTATAAGGTTTAATACTTCATGATAAAATTAAAACGAGTTAAAAGCTTTGTAAATGCAACCTATGATGAAGTGTAGCAAATTTCGAAAATTGGCCCCATATGGTTCACTAGTGATCGCAAATTTTCATATTGCTGAACAGAAAATAGTGCACATAGTTTTTTTCTTAACACCAAATATTCACGTATTTCAATTCATCATATTCAGTTCTCCGCTGAGTGGAAGACGTATCATTGCGTGAATTATTTGGGCGTGTGTATCATCATTCGGATTTGGTCATAAAAAATTCCTAAAAAGGCGTATCCGATCAGAAATTTTTTTGACGCACAAGAGAGTGCCAAAATGAAATGTAAATATTGTAAAGCATTTATGCAAGCAACGTCAAAATCTTGAAGTGCACGTCAAATACTGGGAAAAAATTCCAGGAGATATCAAAAACCGTGTGAAAACAAACCACATCAAGAAATATGGTATGTTGATTAATGAAGGATATTTGTAGTATCCTTGAAATCGATCCGAAAGTTAAGGTAGCTGTAGATATAATCAGCAAAATAAGAAGCTCAAATTGCCTAAGTACTTGGTTTTGAGATGCTCAAAAGAGCACAAAATATTTTATCGCTTTTAAAAACACTGCAGTATTTAGAAGTAGGATCCACAGATATTGCTCTGGAATCATTAATTACTAACAAAAGTGTGCTGCAACTGATAGCGATTGATGCGAATCCTAAGAATCCGTCCGTCACGACACAAAAAAACCTATACTGTCCGTAGATTTTTGGATTTTTTAAAATAATCTACAAGACGTTCTGAAACCATTAAAAGCTTACATAATCGACATGGAAAATTATGAGCCATAGCTTAGCAAAGTCTACTGCATTTTCCTTGACCTCTTTAAAAGAGTAAAACATTTTTGTATGATCACAACTGGAATTACTGATGGTCGCAGTAGTGAAATAATAAATTAAGTTAAAAAGAGAAGAGATATGGCCGTGACGAAGGCCCATTTGCCAGCTAATGTTTTTGATCATTCAAGAAAAGGTTCCAGCGTGGAAACATCAGAAATTTCTGATGTTTTTGGATTTGTTGATATTCTCGCCAAATCAGATCCCACCTTCAGCGAAAAGAATATAGCTGAAATTCATTCCGAGATGGCAAATTACGCGGCTGATGAAGGTATGTGGAAGAGACCATATGTCATTTCAGTATCTAAAAAGCTTTCGCTTCTAATTTGTTGTAAGGGAATATGCTCCAAATCAAAAGTCTCACGAGCTGCCATAAAGATTCTTTCACTTCCACCCACATCCTCGGTGACGGAAAGAAGTTTTAATGCGCAGGACTAATGAAAGAGTTTTGAAACCTATTTCAATCAAGCAAAACTTAAAATTAATGGAAACCGAAAGAGCAAAAATTTCAATCGATCATCTCTCGAAAAATGGAGGGAGAGGAAGTTGTTACACCTGCGGGTGTAGATAAGAACATTTCTTTAATCATTTCCAGTGAGGAATCAGATCTAGATGGTGTTGTGGAGGAATTTGAAGATACAGTTTCAGACTAATCCAATCCAGAACATATATGACATATAGACATCGGTTCTTTTGCATTTGTATCGAGTTGTATGCATCTTTAGTGTTGTGACTTACAGACTATAATTTAACTACAAGTAACTCAAGTATGGCTGCAATTAATGCCATGGAATATGAAAAACGAATATATGAGAGGAAGAAATCAATTGTTTTAATAATTGATTTCTTTATGCCGGTCGAAAAATTGAAAATTTACATCAAAATACTGAATTTCCGGAAGTATTTCGGTAAACTGCTCATATAAACCAAAATGTTTTTCGATAAACGGAAAGATCTCGTCGAAAGTTTCCGAATGCATTCAAATTTTAATAGGTTTATTCAAATGCAGGGCAGGTTAAATACAAAAAAACTTAAAATTTACACCAAAATACATAGTTTTTCAATACTATTTCCGTAAACAACTCCAAAATATCAAAATAATCGTTTTCTTTGTAAGCTGCTGAATTAAATGAAAATGTTTTTCAATAAACGGTTAGTTCTCGTCAATAGCTTCAAAACGCATTCCAATTAGATTAGGTATACTCAAATTTTAAGCTAGTTATGGACAAAAAACATGTAGTTCACAACAAAATGCTTAATTTTTGGAACTTATTCTATAACTTCTGAATTAAATGAAAATGTTTTTCGGTAAACGTGAAGTTCTTGTTAAATGGTTCAAAACGCATTCAAATTTGATTAGGTTTACTCAAATTATTAGCATGTTAGGGCCAAATAGCTGAAAATTTAGACAAAAAAGCCGAGGTTTCGGAACTTTTTCCGTAAATTACTCAAAAAAACTAAATTTTTTTGTTTGTTTTCGTGAACTACTAAAAATTGAAAATGTTTTTTCAATAAACGGAACATTCACGTCAAATATCGTTTGTCGTTTTCTACCCGCGACCAAACGACATTTAAAAATTTCATGTTGACCCAGCAAACAATTCCACGTGGTCACCACGTGGCTACTACGTGGCGTTTGGTGGCAGTTACGTTGTAACACCACGTGGCCACCATGTGGCGAGATGGAGTTGTAGGAACGTGGTCACCACATGGCGCTGCAACTTTACTACCACATAATCACCACATTTTGCCACATTTCTATAATATTGTATCCTAAAATTTATAAAATATTCCAGCTAATTTTGGACTCCTTATAATGAAAAATGACTTTCTGATCACTCCTTTCCATACAAAAATAAACTTTTATACATTGGCATCAAATACTTGTTTTCAGAAAAAATATCAGGATGCTACTCAAGATTCATACCTTTATCTAAAATTTGGATAAAAATGGTTTAATAAATTAAGACAAGGAAAAGCAAGACATGGGACATTCAAACCATTTTACTGGGTGCTATGTACAGTAGATTCATTGCAGCATTTATTCAGACAATGTCTCAGTTTAAATCGCATCTCAAGGTCTTTATATAAGACATCTCTGAAAGCAGCCAATGAGCTCTCAAGTACTTAACTTAAAACACATTGCATATTTTCCAAATTAACCAATTGAAAGGCTTTGAGAACAATAAATATAATTTTTTAAAGGGGTAAATTAATAGTACCTGATAGATATTTCAAAAGATAAAACATATCAAAGCTTTAGACAAATTCAAATATTTGGATTAGGAATAGTGCCGTTTCGTCACATCTCAGATGTATGAATCCACGTGAAAATTCCGCATAAATCATAAAGAAAATTAACAGTTCCTTCGAGTAGTCATTGATTCAGTAGTAAACTGAAAGAAGTGTAAAGGATGAAGAATACACCAGAAAATATGCTGTAAATAAAATTTTTATTGTTATGCATTATTTTAATACATAAATACATTTGTGAATAAATACATATTACAATGAATTAAGTTTTACATAGCTGAATAGGAATGAAATCTTAATACAGCAAAAAGAAGCAAAACGATGTGATATTGAAAATGAAATCAATTCTTAACTCACTTTTGTTATTCACTTTTACTGCTGTGGATAAGGTCTTCCTCTTGTGAAACAACTGCCTTAGGTGGATCCTAAGATCGAGTACTATTATCTTCAATCCAGGATAATTCTTCTTATAACCCATATCTTGTTCTTTAAACCTTTATTATTCTATCATTCTGTCTGAGAATCTATCAGTCTTCAACGAATACACTAAAGTTCCGGAATTTCTCTTTTTCTTGCACTAAATAAAACAGAAATGACTAAATTAAAATTTGCTTCTTATAAAACTTCCCATGATACTGCAATACGTACAAATAAGAGTGAAATACAACTTTTACTGAGAGTTGTATTAAGTTTTTAGAAGGCTTAAATTAATTCAAATAATGGTAATGAAAATGTTTGAGTAACGTAAATAAACACTTGGGTAAAATTCTCGATAACACGGTAAATCATCGAGAATTTTACCAACACTTGTAAGCAAGCATTAATATTAGCTTATTAAATATTTAATATCTACTAAAGAAGGCAAAAAGCTTCACTTACGTTTCTTAGCTGAGCTTAAAACTGCAGATAATCTCCAGATTGTCACCATCTTCACAGTATGGATAACTTAACGTACACGATTTCCCCCAACAAATACACTACATCGGTCATATTGTAAAACTTAATGCTCCGGATGAACAACCAACATCTTTGATAAAATTGATTGGACGGTGACAAGGATTTTCCTGTAAAATACAATTAAGAACTCATTTCTAAGTAGTACATAGTTTGAAACGTGCAATAAATAATCAATGCTTAAATAATGTACTTACAATTCTGTTTCCTTGGAAAGTGAAAAGATGGAATACATTTACTGCTACTGTGCTGAAATATCCTTTGGGGCGACATAATTCATCGCAATATTCGAAATTATTTCACAACTTCTACACGATGCCGAGACTTATCGACGGTAACTCAAATGAGCTATTGCCAACAAAAAATAATTCGAGACACTGCTACCACGCTACGAGACTACAACGAGAACCGCTCAAGCTCAAACCAGCCAGATTTGTCAGTTTTCGTATATGAAGGAAAAATGATTGTTTTCCTTATCATTTTCGTAACATAGAGGAAAATAAAGCACGAGAAACACGGAAATCAACTTTTTAATAACGTTCGCGCTCGATTTCCTAACGAATCGTAAAAAATATATGTTTTACGATTCGTTCATATGAATTTAAAAACGGATTGATGGATTTCTGATTCCATCGATGAATTTAAAAACGTACTCTTCGTCTGTAATTAATTTTAATTAAATAATCGAGTATAACGTCGGCTAAATATTTTCTTTTATTATTATAAATTTACTCACAGCGATAACAATAGAAACATAAATAAGTTTATGCTACTTTTAATGTCATAAATGCATATTTATATTATTTTTTACTTGATTAGATAATGCTGCGGGTTATTCATCTTCCGTAATTGAATCACAGATTCTGTGTTTTATCCTTCTGCTTTTTTGTTTTATGAGTAAATGAATTTGATATGGAAGAAAATCTTTTTTATATAACATTTTATATATAATAATCTCACGGAAATGACAACGTTTTGGCCACGATTATATGACGTTTTGGCAATATCCAATGTGGTGAAGACCACGTTCTTACCACCTTTTTACCACATTCAACACATTCGCCACCAAAATGCCACGTGGCGAATAGTGGCGAACACGTGGTGTGTTTGCTGGGGAAATCCCTTTTTGACAATGTGAGGTATTGTTATTTTAGCAAACTGGCTATAAATAAGAGAAATATCGGTTAATGGTTAATTAACCTTCTTCTGTATATTATTATTATGACATATATTTCTTAATGGAAGCATATATTCGAAATTTATAATTCGGATAATGTCGTTATCTGTAGTTAGACACAATACTACACGGGAGTTCGGATTGCTCTCCCAACCTGTTATTAATTGGAAGTTGATCCACCAATACAGGAGGATAATAAATAACACGAGAAAAAACTAACAAATTGGTTTCGACGGAAGACTTGACTTTTCCACTAACAGCATCGTTATCTAGCAATTCAGACTAGTCGCCATTATAGTAGGGTAGAGTATAGTAGTAGTATTTTTCTTTCCCATTTAGGATTCATCTTACAACACTCACAATTTGACAAAACCTGGAAGGAATAATGTCAATAAATCGGGCAAAGAAGTAAAGAGATTGAAAGTTGGATTGTTACATAGCGGAACCGCGTTTCATCATCTTTAAATGCGACATGGCATATATAATAGAATGTGTCTAAGATACTTACTGAAGGGTAAGTATCTTAGGCATATTCTAAGAGGATCCATCAAAAGAATTTTAAATAAAGAATAACAATTATTTTAGAAGGGTTTGAATATTGTCGCCATCTTATAGGCATTAACGCGAATTCTTTCAATATTGAAATTTTCGCCGGTCAACGACACATGATGACACAGAAAACGACACAGATGTTACCAGGCGGAAGGTTCGTGCTTCGAAAGCTCGGTGATAAATACTAGATACTCAGTGTCCTAGATGGCAATTGACCTCAAAAAATGTCGAACCAGAATACATCATTGTTTTCCAAGACATAGAAAGACCAAAGTGTATGCTAAAAAAATTCTTAACTGCTACTGTAACAGAACTAATTTTTTCCCTTAATTATTGACATTAGTAGGTAGCCCTAAATTACAATACGCTCTGTGAGAAACTGAGACTGACCGACATTTTCCGTTCTTTTTTTATCCGAGGCTAAAGTTTTACCGGTTCTATGACTCAAATCGCGTTGACAAAAAAAACTTTCGTATATGAAATAATGAAACTGATGTAAAATAAAGGGATTTTTTTTCAAACTAATATTAGCGGTAAAACAGATTTAGAAAAAACAAAGACGAGAATTTAGAATGCAAATGTAAATTTTCACAATAACGAAAGCGATGAACAACCAAAACACTGCCTACCAAATGTTGGTGAGAAAAACTACTTATACTCGTTAGTTCGACCAATCGATTTCTCCAATACCTGCCTGCCCCACCAACTTCCTTCAATCCCTCCGTCCAAACGATTCCCATCCCAGCTCCTAACCAACCTACTCCCTTCCAAGACACTAACCCACCCCCTAACCTACCCAACCCTCCCTTCCTACCCCTAACCTACCCACTACTTTCCCACCTATTCCCTAACCCACCCCCTAACCTACTCACACATTCAGCGGTTACTCTTCAAGGGGTTGCAGCCTGATTGTTTAATTAATTTTTAAAGAAAATTGCACAAAAATCTATTTTGGATATCTAGAGGTCCAAGCTGATGAGCATGACTGTAACAATTCATACTGATGACATTCCTGCATTGAAATTTATTCAAGGGAATAAATTGATAAATAAAATTGATGTTTTCATAGAGAATGTATGTATTGAACCTTATATTAGCACACAAAGTAAAGTAATTCGACAAGATTAAACATTGACAGCAAAGTTAGACAAAAAATTTGAAAGGCACAAGTGGAATTGAAGGTTCATAAGTCTTAAAAGAAACATATATAAATGTTTTAAATTAAATAAGTGTCAAAAATATGAATAATCAAAAGTCAAACATATCTTCCTCCATATTTGTTAAATGATTTTCTTTCAAAGTATTATTCCTTAGTTTTCAACGCTCTGCGGAATCTTGCTATTATTCCATGATGTTACTCTATTCATACATGAAAATTAAGCAATATCTCATTGAATGATATTTTAAGGTGTAATTACTTAGATATAATTTCCAGAATCATTTGATAAAGAATTATTGAATGATAATACAATACAAATATCAAAATTATTTTACATTTACTACCAATATTGTTTTCTTTAGGTCTCAGCATAAGAAAACTGCTAAGTTACTAGTAAGTATGGAAAAAGATGCTAATTCTCAGTGTTACTTTATTGGTTAGTTGATTATTATGGAATTATTGTTTGCAAGTGCTGTTAATGACATGTTGAATTCCACTCAAATCACATACTCATGGGAATGTTTTCAATTTTTAGTTTTGATATGGAGTGATTTTGAATTTCTTAAATATATTTATATATGTACATATTCAGAGACATGCTTTGGCAAATGAAATATTATCACTTTTACTGAAAATATATCTTGCAATGGAATTAATTTTCAATATAGTTCTAAGATCTTGAAATTTATAAGAGATTTGTGGTTCAATATAGGAAATAATAAGGTTATTTACAGATTACATGGCTGATATATAAATATATAAGCTATTTCACACGTACAATACATTGTCTGGATTACACAGATTCATTCAATTTTATTTTGAGAAACTTCCATGAACATTTGTTTGTGTGAATAATGGAAGCACTTACATGTATATTTCAGGACATTTAGAAATGTAATACATTGATGATCTACATGAATTTTAATAACTGTAACATTGTGTCCCTGTAATGAAAATAATAAATTGCACACATATTTAGTCAATTCTGAGAGACAAACACAAGAAAGACTTTATCCATCCATAGCTTTGTATGTTCATATATTGTACATACTTTATCATTATAAAAATTCAATTGTAACATCCTGGAAATCCACCAAAGTCATTAAAGAACATTAGCTAAAGTTGAATAACCAAAATTATATGATGTTAACTGAATTCTGAACAAAAAGTAGAGAGTTTCTTATATCCACGAGATACGTTCATGAGATATAAGAGTAACACACTTTACACAAGTTTTCCTCACCAATTCCTGCATCATGCTTCAATCTTGTCGGGATATTTTATTTATAAAAGTATTTGTTACGTAGTTTAAGCTGTTTCAAGTCTGTTTCTACTCACATATATTCCCACCAATTCTAAATAAATATTTTACACTTGATTTGTTTCTGACAAATCAACATTGTGAGATAATGTTGCACATAATTTTACTAAGTATAAAAAGGTTGAGCCAGAGTTTCGGTATCTGAACACAGGCTGAATTTCCCCATGAATCATGCTGAACGGCAGCCTGTTTTTCCCCTGAAAAGGAAGTGATAAATAAATTAGTTTTCTCAACATTTTAATGTAAATTTTCTATTTTTAAAATTTCTTAACTTTCTTAAGGATTTATATAGCAATAAAATGTTCTAAAGAAATATGCGATGATTTGTGATACCTCAGTAATTCCTTATATAAATCCAGTTTTCATTCAACCCAATAGTTTGTTTTGTACTTCAAAACCTATTTACCAAATCTCGACTAATGGCTCTAAACAACTTAAACCCAAACTGAAAAGCCTTAATTTTCCAAATAAAGGCAATAATGCAAATTAAGTTATATTCAATGGTTTGTGTTCATGTGCATGGTGTATTACTTTGTTTGATAGAAACATGGTGAAAGTGGACAAATACAAAGTAGAAGTAGTTCAGGAAAGAAGTCATGGAAATGTACTTTAAGTTAATGTAGTTGATAATTTTGAGATACAGTTAGAGTATGCTTATTGATGTTAATATTTATTTTAATGATGTAAGTTGCCACCTTCTTTGGAACTGTAATCTTGTTGTTTGCGAAATAATAGTGTGAAGGGGATTCAGCCCTCTAAGGCAAGTGTAATATTTCAAAGCAAAGGAATAAAGTACACACATTTCAGTCAATATTTCATCACTTAGCAAAGACCAGGAATGAATTAAGATAATCTGTAAAACTTGGTCTCGAATTTTAAGATGATGTTTTGAAAGTGAATTTAGAAAACACAAAAGGATAATGGGGCAATAGAAATGTCTGCCTATTTGAAGGATTGTTTGGAACTTATAGATGTCATGGTTTCTGCAGTGGCAATGTTACAGTAATTGTAATAGGTTAAATTTTAGTACAAAGGGTTTTCATTATTATAAAATTTAATTATGCCATGTGTGAATGAACAATTACTATGGAAATAAAAATTGAAGAGGTAGTTATTCCCAAAAAAATTACATTGAGGGTTAGTTAGGCTTTCTTCTTTAAATTGTAGATGAAGGTATGATATGTGGGAAACAAGGGAAAATAAACTAATATGATACCTAATTATGATAAAATACTATAAAGGAAAATGAACAAAAAGGAATTAGATGCAATTTGCATCAGTATTAGAAGTGCCAGATGAGAGAAAATGGTGGAATAATTTTGGAATAATAGACTATGAATTGTAGGAATTCTGCCCCTTCTCAATAAAATGTGTAGATATGGAGGGTTAAAGGGTTAAGATTAAATTACATCAATGATTCCTGATGAGAAAAAGAGTTAGGAATAACATCACAAGATTGAAAAGTTACCCTGAAGCTGATTCTGATTCCAAATCATGATTCTTAACTTACTAAGAATCATAATTGTAAGTTAAGAAGAAGATATATGTTTTGTTTCTTAATAATTGATTTAAATTTGATGATGGTAATTTTTTTCTACATTTCCAACTACTTATATAATCCCACTCATCCTTAATTTCATACGAAGTTGCATGGCCTTTAAAAAATTCAACCTATCATTTCTTTGCGATCTAACTTACACGATTTTTCAAAACATTGAAATTTCACTAGCTGATTGACAGCAAATGAAACATTATAGTTTTGGGCTTTAATCGGTTAGAACCATCATTCAGTAAGTTCTCAAAGGATACAGAAAGTGAGGCAAAACTGTTTTGCTATGGTATTTTATTTCTAATGCATATGATTTACAAATAATTTTTCAAATTATTCAAAATTTGCAGGTGGCGTTGGTGCTCATGGTTGTTTCAGTGCGTCATAAGTGCTATATTTTCGAGTTTGTGTTCATCTAAAATTATTCCCTGTTAATTTATAAACACTTAATCCGTGAAGGTGTCTGTTACGTGTAATATTGTTTGGGTTTTTGGTAGTTGCGGAAATCCCCGAATAGCTGAGCATCGCATGTTGTTTATCAATGAAATAAAATAATTGTTTGTCAAACTTTCAAGTTTGATAAACGTATAGTCAAAGTGAACAGTAAATTAAGAAAGGTCTGTTATCTGTTCTACAAAATTAGGCCTTATACTCCTGAGTATGCTAAATTACTAATGTACTTTCCATATGTGGAATCAATTATTAGGTATGGTTTAACTGTATGGGGTAGTACTTCAATTTGCTTCCTTAAGGTAGGTACTTCAGGTCACACAGAATAGAATTGATAAACTATTGTCCGATGATAAGTCTAAGTTCGAACAGTCTTATATACAAAATGTTGATAAGACTAGGTATTTTAAAAATTAGTGACCTTTATTTATATGTTTTAGTGGTTGACAACTATTTTAATCATACCCTATTGAAATGCAATGAGAGGACCCACACAATGGAGTTGAGAGATATTGTGAGATTTTTTTTGTACAGTCCTGGCCAAAATTAACGCAGCGCCGGCCGTAAGGATCGCTAGGGAGGTGCTGCGTTAATTTTGGCCAGGAGTGTACATTGGTATTATAATAACTATGGAGAAAATAGATTTAAAACAAAAATTTCTAAGTTAATGCACAACCTACCTAATTATTTGATTATCGTATAATTTTTTGTGTAATTGCCCATTAAAAATAATTATTATGAAATTATAATGATGGAAAAAAAACATTTTTGCCACTTACAATTTTTACTTTTGGGAACCTGCCAACAAACCTAAGGTTTCGCAGGACCCTTATGATATGACTTCTACTTTTATTTTTTTCTTTTTATTTTAGCATTCTGTATGTACTGTTTTTTTGTAAGCAAATCACTGGTATACCTTCCTGTCATTCTTGCATAACTTTGTATTCTGTAATTGCTATTTTTGAATGTATTACTACTAAAAAATTAGACCGGCCTTGGTGGCTGAGTGGTTAGCGTACTAAGCGCAATCGCTCCAACCTGAAGGCCCCGAGTTTGAATCCCGGCTGATCAGGATTTTTCCGAACAGGGAATGGTTGTGTGTGTTTGACTGACTTTCCCGTTCAGGGTTGGCGGCAGAAAGGGCATCCAGCCGTTAAAGTCGAAAAAGTATCGCCAAAACCAATCTCATCATCATCATCATTCATCAGCCATCCCAAATGGGAATAAGGCTCAGAGGGGAAAAAAAAACAAATAAAAATTACGAAACTCTTTTCACTGCAGTGTATCTGGTATTCCAGTTCCTCCTCCGATAAGATAAGATAGAGATTGACAACCTTTTCTTATGCATTTGAAATTGATCAATAATATTTAAGTAACGATAAGGTATTGATTAATTTACTCTGTCATCAATTATATATGTGAAATAATTAATTAAAAAATTATCCATGACAAAGTTAAAGACCTAAGGTGTTACTGTTTCCTTTAAGCTTCATTAAAGAGGTATTCTAGCATCATCATTAGATCTATATCATGAAGTTGAATTGCAAATTGACATTACAAACCAAAGAAGATATATGTTTTGTTTCTTAATAATTGATTTAAATTTGATGATGGTAATTTTTTTCTATAGTTATTCTTTCTTCATAAAATTAGATAAAACACAGATATCGAAAAAATCTGTAAATAAAATTTCTTTTCGAAAATATTGATTTTGTGTAAATATTTGAGTATTTTTGAATGTCCATACATAGAATTACATTTTATTAATTAATTCACTTGCCATATCATGAGACCTGAAGCTGAATTTATGTTTAAAATAATTTCAAGCATCCAGTTATTTAAAATTTTGTTTAATAAGAATATTGTAAATATGAGCTATCATAATAAATTGATAATTATTAAATTATGCTATATTTTTAATTCACACACAAATACATATCTACAGAGCTGTAGTAATGACTTATGTTGTCCTGGGCAGTTTTGGCACCCAAAAATGAAAAGTCAGTGTTATTATAGTTTTTATTTTGTACCCCCAACAAGCTTGTGACTTAAGTTCATGTCTAATTCGTCCTCATTACAGCTCTGTTTATTTACATTCTGTGTATATCGGTAACTTCGGGTTTATTTAAGCACCATTTAGGACATGGACGTGAACCTCTACAAAGGAAAACTCTGATATTGTGCACACGTAGGTTCCGCTGTCCTCTGTTCTTGCTCTAGGAACCACAAGACGACTCTGTGATTCTCCAGCAGTCACATCACTGAATTTGTGTATGGAAAAGAGAAGAAAAATTTTGTTAAACAGTTAGTTACAATGATTAAATAAAAACACACATGAAAGAAAATGGCAGGATAGGATAATGAGAGGCATCTAAACTTACTGAAACTTATTATTATAGTGTTAAATAATGGAAAACTATCAACCATATCAGGTTAATAAGTAAGTTGTCAGTATATCTATATTAGGATCGAATTTACTACATGACTAACTATTTTAAAGATGGAGTTCCATCAACAGCAACTTGAGAGGTTAAATATAACACAATTCAAGTTATTCTATTTATAGTTACAGAGCAAACATTACTGAAAAATATTACCTCAAAATGAAGTCAGTCCAAATATTAGGACATGTGGTAGTAATCCTCTATATCTAAATCAAATTTTTAACACATATCCATCCATCAATCCATGTAACACTAAGCAAGCTCAATTTAATCAAGGTTATTGAGTAATTGTGAATTAGGAACGAACTATCATTAACTCCAACAATAAAAAAAGAGAATTAGCGATCCCTTACATACCTGTGTGTTAATATAAATATTGTTTTAATATAGTTGTTTAAAAATGACAATGATATCATTGGATTGGATACCAGCAGAACATATGTCCTGCTGCAAGCTCCAATTAAATCAGGTGGAAATATCTTTAATACCTTGTAATTGAATCAATTTGTGAGATTTCCTCTTTTGGAAAGAATGGGTCAAAATTATTCTCAACATATTATAGTCAACGCCATAAATATACACTAAAGCTCCCTTAAGAAATTTTTCCATAAAAATGCATTACGATAATGAAATATTCTTGGAAGAAGTAATAGAATTCCTTGAGGTAATAATCGACTTTCAGATTTACATAGCCATCTGTGTCACGCAAAATATAGGAGCCAACTCAAAATAAATTCAATGCTGGTACAATTACAGTACCCATATCAAATTTTCAGTGTCTGTCATGATTCTGTTATTTATCTATACTAGAATTGGAATGGCTACTATCCGAGATCAGCAATTAAACTCGGTTCACACGGCTGTGGCACGCTTTCGGATTTACCGTAGGTATTTCTGCTGTGGCGGCAGAAGCAGACGGCTTCGCGCCTAGTGCCACCTTTAACAGGACGATGCTGCGAAATTGTTTTTCGGCGCGAGAGGGGACCACGCTTGGTACCCCGTCTCTCCTCCGGCAGCAGCGTCAGAGTGCAGTCCACTTTTTCTGTGTGTAAAGTGTTTTAACCTTAGCGCCGCATGGTCGCTCACTCAGTTGTAAGAATCGTAGTAATAAATAGTCACTTCGTTATCTACGGTTGCTATCCATCTGCAATGGTGCGGGCGTTTAAGGCGCGGTAATCTCCGCACGGGCGCCATTCCTCATTGCTTTTCGGAACCATATGTAGCGGGGAACTCCACCAGCTCTGCGACCGGCGTGCGATTCCCATCTGGCACATTGTTTCAAATTCGCGTTTTGTGGCGCGGAGTTTGTCGGGGGCCAATCGGCGCGGTCTGCATGTCACCGGCGGTCCGGGGGTTGTGCGAATATGGTGCACAGTGAAATGTTTTGCCGGTCCCGGCCATCCTGAAGGGGATGTGATTCCGGGAAATTTGGCTAAAAGTTCGCGATGTTCACATTTATGGTTAATTGTTTTGACACTGGCACATTCACTGGGAGCGGTAATACAATTCACTGACAGCGACGTCACATTATCAACAAGTTTTTGGTTCCTAATGTCTACGCACAACCCGTAAAATTTTAAAAAATCTACTCCTATTATTGGCTTATTTACATCGGCGATAATAAATCGCCAGGAAAAATTACGCCTAAGCCCTAAGTTTAAATTTAACGTCGCCCAACCGTATGTTGAAATTACGGAATCGTTGGCCGCGAAAAGTTCGAAATTGGATCGAACCGTGGGACCTCTCACGTAATTTCGCGGATAAACACTCAGATCCGAACCGGTATCAATTAAGAATCGCTTACCGGTATAAGAGTCCTGAATGAAGAGGCGGCTGGATTTAGGGCCGTGGTCGGAGGCCGCGTCTACCGACTCGCCCCGGCGTTTCCCGCGGAGTACGAGCATGGCGACTCACATTTGCGGGCATCTTCTCCGAAGCGGTGATGATAAAAACACAATCCGTTGCTGCGCTCTCGGGAGTGGAAACGGCCGCGGCTCCTTGAACGACCACGGAATCGTCTGGGTGGCCTAGTCCTCTCCAACTTCAGCGCGGCGACTTCCTTCGTGAGCTCCTCCATTCGGGCCATGAGGGACTGTATGAGGGGCAATGACGCTGCGGCGGCGTGGACTTCCGGTCGCGGGGAGAAATCGCTGATGGTGTCCGCGAGGCGTGCTTGAGCATCCAGTTCCATCCCTTCTTGCGCGGCGATTATAGGCTGAAGATGGGACGGCAACCTACTCAGCCACAAGGAACGGAGGAAACTGTCGGGTAGCGAGACGCCGGCGAGGGATCTAAGGTGGCGCAAAAATTGGGAGGGCTTGCGATCGCCAAGCTCCTCGCGCTCCAGCAATTGCCGTACTTTATGCTCCTGGGAAACGGAGAGCCTCCTTATTAACTCCGCCTTCAGATAGCCATACTTTCCGGAGGAAGGGGGGGTAGTAATTATATCCTCTACCTCCGTCGCGTATTTCGTCCCGAGTTGTCCGATCGCGTACCAGAATCTCAGGTCATCCTTCATAACATTGTTAATGCTGAATTGGCCCTCGATTTGGAGGAACCACAGGGCTGGTTTTTCCGGGTCGAAATCCGGGAGCCGAATGGCTGCACGCTGTATGGCTGCGGTCTCGGTGGCATCCATCCTTCACGTAGAGGATCACGTCGGGGTCACCAATTTGTGGCACGCTTTCGGATTTACCGTAGGTATTTCTTGAGGAAATGAAGGATAGCAACCGTAGATAACGAAGTGACTATTTATTACTACGATTCTTACAACTGAGTGAGCGACCATGCGGCGCTAAGGTTAAAACACTTTACACACAGAAAAAGTGGACTGCACTCTGACGCTGCTGCCGGAGGAGAGACGGGGTACCAAGCGTGGTCCCCTCTCGCGCCGAAAAACAATTTCGCAGCATCGTCCTGTTAAAGGTGGCACTAGGCGCGAAGCCGTCTGCTTCTGCCGCCACACGGTCTATGTTTAATAGCTTGATTCCTTGCGTGGATCTCTGCATGCTCGCTAGCAATAAATAGTTCAGCTAGCAACACATAGCAACCAACCATCAGCGAAACATGCAGGAAAAATAGCACTTGTCCTATTCCTCATAGTCCAGCAAGGGAGCATGCCCAGCAGCAGGCAGACACCAAATTTTCGTGCTAGCGAGCATGCAGGGCTCCACGCAAAGAATCAAGCTAGAAAACATACACCGTGTGAACCGAGCTTTATATATTGTTGGCAAATTGATCGATAGGTAACTATTTATTTATTTATCTTGGGGCATATTTGTTTACCTTATTGCGGTGGAAGTGATTTTGGCGGGAAGTGGGCCGTCGTCTTTTGTCCACGTAACGTGCGACGGAACCAGGACGTTGGTCACTCGGCAAGTCAACTCAATTGTGCTGCCGGTTTTGTAATACCGGTCGTGAACTGAATGTCCGTGTTCGTCCACTACCTTCAGATCCGGCGCTGTGCGTAAGACAAAGAAAGATGACATTAGATTTGAATCAAAGGTTTGCCGCAGCATGGGCCTCATGGGCCAGCACGGGCATTTGTCATACATCTCCAGGTTAAATCATTCCAATCCTTAGCAAAGATGAAGACTTTACGAAACTATAATTTTTTTTCCTATTATCCTGAGGGAATAAAGAAGAAGAAAACGATACGTGAAATGGCCATTAGTATAGATAAAAGTAGTCTTATAACAAATTAATACCAAAATTACTGAATGTTGCCTAGATGGTTTTCAGCGTTAGGATTATGGAGTTAAGAATCCTTTTAGTTCTAATAATGAATTTTAACGAAAGGTACACATATATAGCGCGGATTTGAAATAATTCTTCAGTTTTACTTTAAAAAATATCGTTTGCAAGAAAATAAATAATACATGTACAGCTCATCGAAACGCCAAATCGCAAGCTCCAAGAATAAGTAGCGAGCTGCTACAGAAAATAACTGCAGAAAAACATTTTCATATTTTTCATAGCTATCGCTGAGAGCTCTTCATCCCGTTCTATTGAAAAGTCGCATTGAAATACAAGCAGGGTATTTCGGGTTTTTTGATTTCCGAATAAAACTAAATTGCATATAAATTTGCATTTACAGCTAAAAAAATTGAAATAAGTCATCTTAGCAAAGTTAGATCAAGTTTATTCAAACATTAGTTTAATGCTGTAGTGTAACAGAGGAACTAGGAAATATTTCGAAAAATCGAATCGGAAAACATAGGACATCCCTCTTGCGAAAGTAATAGTGACTATATTTTTCAAAAATTTATTATCAATTGAAAGTCAAATATGAGGTGCAGAAACAGAGAAATCTTTGATAGTTTGTAACGGACGATTCAAATTTTAAACACTCCCGCAATATGACGCCTTTAGCGACGTAAGTAGGAGGAAGGTTTGAGACACGAAGCGGTATCGTCAAAAGAAATAAAGATGGCTATTTCACTTACACTAATACCAAAATATATTTTAGAATTTTTTTTATAAAAAACTTGTAAATTTTATGCCCGCGATAATAATTTAGGCGATCATCGTCAAAAGCTATAAGTTCGCTATGGTGAAAACTAGCTCCGTCCATATTCTTTCCAAATATTTATTCCCCACTTCACATAAGACTATCGCTGTATTAATTACCTACTTAGCCATTTACGGACATCTAAGATTGAAGGAACAGACAACAAACTAAAAAGAAAAGAAAGCGAGGCAAAGAAAATAAAGATGATAATTATTCCTTATTTCAATTGTTTGGCAGGAGGTTATATCGGCTTTTTAATCGATCATTTTCATCCACGATTTGCAATATGTGGAATGTCAGTTTATGTTTCGAAATTACTATTTTATAGTCTTTTAGTATTTATATTGCCAGATGGAAAGTATTTCTTGATGTAAAAATCTACGAATGCACTGTATTTCTGAATAAAATTTCAGTTTTTTGGCAATAACATAATCATTACGATATTTAACCTGGTCATTTGTCACTAATTTCAAAGTTTCCTACGTGATGCGCCAGGGTTGCTAACACATTTTTACTTTTATAGAGCAGTATTCGCAAAAATCTGCGAAAACCAGTAATTATGACCAAAATTTTCAGTTTATTGGCAATAGTATGCCCAAAAATCGAGAGGACATGGTCCATTTGGTCTCGTTTAAATGAATTCGTTGTGATTTGTAAATAAATCTATGAAAAATTGTAATTTCTGCTCAAAATTTCAGTTTTATGGGAAAACTCTCTCATAATGCGAGATGACTTAGTCGCGAAGAAAGAGAGGCAAAGAAAAGATAGAGCAATAATTTTTCTTCTTTCAGTTATTTGGCAGGTGAGTATGTCGGTTTTTAATCGATCATTTGCATCCAATGGTTGCAATTGCATATATGGAATGCTATCATGTGAATGATTCGACATCGTTTAGTTCTAGTTTATCCTTTAAAAATCAGTCAGCTTTGAAAATTACTTTAAACTCTTCGCTTTTAGAATTCTCAATCACGGGTTTAAATTCAGGAATGTATCGGGTGTATTGTATGCATGTATTATGAGAGTGTAACGTCTTCTGTAAGGAGAGAACAATATTCTTATCAACATTTTCAAAATGTTGGCGTCTGGAATTTACTGGAATTTTATGGTCTTAAATAAAATTAAGTTGTAAACATTAGTGATCTACATTAGGGGCTGGTAAAAATGATCTTATCTGGTGATATGTCTGACCATGGACTAAAAGTGTTGGCATAAATTTATGATCGACTATTTCATTCGCTCCAAAAGATGTCATTTGAAATGAGGAATTGTATTTACGAAAGTCTTTTAAAAATAATTTTGAATTACGATCGTTTCCAAAAATCAACGACCGTAGTGTCTAAAGGATATTTGCCAGATGATCAACACATCCCACCGGATTCACCAACCCACTTCAAAGTCTTACAAAATCTACATTCTGCTGACATCGCTCCAATATCGTCCAAATAATTAATTCATTTGCCATAACTGAATTCCGAATCAAGCAAATGAACCCATTTCGAAGTCCTCGATTCAGCTGCTTTTAAACTCTTTCAAAATAATCGTTCTTCGTTTTCTTCATCAGTCTCCATCAGATGAAGACGCTCTAATTCACACGTTTAGTAATCGCGTTTCCCTTTCTTCATCACTCTCCACCTCCCTTGATGAAGACGCTCTTATTCGCTTAATCGCGCTTCTCTTTCTTCAGTTGTTTCCTTTTTCCTAGATGCAGCAGCTCTAATTCGCATTTTCGGTAATCTAGCTTTTCTCTCCTCCTCATCTTCGTTCAGGCGTGTACGTTTAGCAACCCTGTTTCTAGGAGACCATTGCCTCCTTTTAGACATTTCAATGGATGATTTATTAGTAATAATTATAAAAAGTGTCTAAAATCACAGCACTGGGTGCGGTGTGAATTGTGATAAAGTAATCCTGGATTATGTTCTCAGCTTAATTACGGTAGCTACTGCGTATGCATGTGCGTGCGTGGATGTGTGCGTAGGGATGAGTTTTTCTATGACAGAGATGTTGAGAAACAAAACCAGAAGGTGACTTTAGTTAGGAACGCCAACAAAGCAAATAATAATCCCACAGAAAAGAAATATCACACAAAAATCTATCCCAACCATTGGATTCCGCTTCGCTTTCGCTTCCGCAATCAAAGATAGGATTTGAACATGATAAAATACGTGTATTCCTTTAATGGAGTGTTAAATGTAAGAGAAAATCAAGAGGTGGTTGTTATACTTGAAAACACCAACAAAACAAAAAATAAAGTCACAAAAAATAAATATCACACAATTAAAGAAATTTCAAGAGATGCTAAAATGTGCAGTTATCCTGTAAAGAATCCAATTTACAAATAAACGATTACTAATATTTAAGAGAATTTTTCGAATTTTGTCTAAGCTTTTGTAGCAACCAATTTTTATTTACATCAACGTAATTGTTTACCGCGGAATTTAAATCTTTGTTTGAATTGTGTTACTTCAAACTGCTTTCTCTCGATCAATTCAACTGAATGCGTATAAATAACCTGGCTAATTGCAGAAGTTTTTAATATAATCTTCTGAGTAAAGTATTGAATGTAATCTATTTGCGTCTATGTATATTTAGCCATTGGAGAAAATAGAGATACATAACTACGTAAAGATTTCCCTTGATTTTGTGTTTGAAATCATTTGAGGAGTTGAGCTGCGAGTTTTAAGTTGTAAAACACCCTGACCGAATAAGGTAAAGAAATTTTATCTTTAGTTTTATGGATAATGTAAAAAAGAATTTATTTGTAGTTTTCTTAGGTGACTTGACAAAATTTAATATCTTTCTGTCATCCAGGGTTAGAAAAGGTTTAATCTTGGTCAGATTTCGATTAGAAAATAAAGCGTCGGCAAACTTTTGATTTTATTAAATTTACCATTCGCATTTCACTCCATATTCTTTAAAAAATACCCATAAAGAAATTCTTTGATAGAGTAAAAATATGATGAAAGCTTAGGAATTTTCAGATACCAATACTTCTTTGGGTTTCTTTGTATCTAAAAACTAGAACACATTTTGATACATAGTCGCGTGACTTTGTCTCAGGTTCGTCTCTAACGATTGTATGTTGACATTCGGGAGACAAAATGCGGTGCATCGCGAATTTTCTGAGACAGAGCCACTACTTTACTTTCTAAGTTCTACTGTACTTTCTGAGTTCTACTGTACTTTCTGTACTTCCTAAGTTCGTGGACAGAGCTCAGAGAAATTTTGTATCGTAATCGAAGTGGGCAACTTTAGACAATGTTCCGCTGTTTTTAGTGTGAAGGTGTTGAAAGACCAACTTATGTCATTCAGTAGTACCTATTGAGAAGGCACGCGGTCAGGACAATGCGCCCCACGGTAAAGCCAATATTGCTAATTGAAGATTGTCACGAGACTGCATGTTTATGGAAAGTAACTTCTGCCAAATATAAAAATCGTGTCGAGAGAAATTTACAATTGAAAACTTCGTTAGGTAATAAGAAACAAATGCCAACGATGGTAGCATAGAACACAACAACCTAATTTCGCCACGAACATTAATAAGTACACACGGCAAAAATGAGTGGTTTATCTCCATCAAAATACGGTTGGTTCGCCTTAGAAAATTTTCTATTTACTCTGCAAGACGATTCTATCACACTCAATAGGCAGCTATAATTACGTTTCCAGCAGTGGATGAAAATTTTGTCAAAACGTTTTAAGGTTCGGTAAATTTCGCGATCAATATAGCTGGTTAGAGAGGAGATTTAGCCATCCATTCACGAGCGATTGATGCATAAATCACGTGGAGTCAATGTGATAGTAGGAGACGTCTTGATCGTGAGACAGTTATAGCCGGATTTATTAAGGGATGATGGCGGAGAGGTTCCTAGTTACGGCGGCTGAGAGAATGGGGATTTGGGGTGTGTTATGCGGGTGTAGGAGATACAGGGTGCGCCTTTCTTGGAAGCAATATCGGAATCTCGTTGAGTGGAGGTGCAGCAGATGGAATAGGATGAGAACTGATGCACAATACATCAATCTGAAACGTTGCAAGGACTTGAATCTGCACCTGGGGCTATGGATTTCTTACTCACTAAAAAAAACTTTATTTGCTACTAACGGGCTCTCGGATGAATTTTGTAACGAGAATCATCTCACAAATTTGATTACTCTTCTACTAAAGGAAAATTTCCAATCTGTCTGTTTTAAATTAATGGAAACATCAATTTTAAATTGGTAAGATGAATTACAACCTTCAGATTATCGTGAGGTAACCTTTTAAATTCTACTCACTTTATTCTAGTTTCACATTTCAGTATTTTGGATCACTTCTTTCATCCTTGCGTGGTTAAATTTTCTTGAATGAGTAGTAAATAAACGCTCAATTACACCCAGGAAACGATATACGTAATTACATTCATTATTTTTTTGTTTCCTAGTAGGAAGCTAACTTCAGGTGGCATCATAAATAGAAGTTAATTTAAATGTCTGAAAATAAAAAAAAAATCTATCGCATTTTTGAGTTTGTTAAAGTAAGTTATGGGGAAACAGAGTCAGAAAAAGGTTACTATATTAAAATCTCATAGAAACTTTACTTAATTCTTTCCTTGAGTTGTAATTGTAAGATGAAAACATCCCATGCAAAGCTTAACTTCACGAAAATCTGATATTTTGGAAATTATTAATGGATGAGCATTTTGTTCAATGCAGTTAATCTTTACACTGCCACGCATCAAGTTGGGTGAAAATTGGCTGGTATTTATCAAAAAAGTTTAGAGATAGCTGCACGCCTTCCATTTTGAATTCCCGCCCCAAGAGCAGGTTGTGGACGAACGACTAACATATTCTGCTTCACTTTCAGAGTTCGATTGGCTGGCGTAGTGTACCGAGGCACAGAGGTGCGATGCCAACTGACTCGGGTTCGAAACCGGTCGCGGGCACTTCTGAGATTTACATTTACATTTAAACATCCGCCACTGGCGCGTGACAGGGGGTGTAAAAAAAAACGAGATTAGAGGGCCGCCAATCCTACGGTAAGCTTTTTCTTCACCACGATCTCGGACCAGACGGATTCGAACCTGTTTTATATTATAAAGCGGCCCAATCGTTTATCTCTCTCAATTTAGTCAGATTACCTTCTGGCTATAATCATAACATTAGTTGTATGATTATACATTACTTTTGTTTGTCGGTACTGAATAATTATAGGTAAAACTTGGACAAGTTACAGATAGGGAAATTTTTAGTTTGGATTTAAATCAAAATATAGAGCGATTCACGTGTTATCAGGAAGCGCGATTTAACAAGTGCAATTCAATTTAAATATTTTCTTAAAACCAATGCAAATCAAACCTGGCGTCATAATATAATCTAATATATCCAATTTGATATGTAAATGTTACTTTTAACCGTGGTATGAGAGTTTTTGACATTAATGCGAAACAATTTGAGCTTTCCGACTTCAATTTCTTGAGCTTTTGGAAATTATCAACTGGACATGGTGAAGGTGTACTGCCAATATGCTAGCGTAAAAGCCAATATTGAAGTGAAATATTTAACTTTCCCTCAATTTATAATCGGTAGAATTAGAAAAGAAATAAGAAATAAAAAATAATCTGAAAACACAACGAATAGTAATGTACATCCACTAACAGTTTCCAACAAAAGCTTCTTCAATTCATTTCATTTAAAAAAAAATTTAGATTGTGGTAAGCATACCACTGAAATAATGTTCCTGAATATTTGTAATCACCTAAAAATAGCATTCAGATCGTCCTAAAAAAGACGGAGATGCTCGGGTGGAAAGACAAAATAGAGATATAAAAATGGCTGAATAAATTGGAAAGAAGTCTCTGCTAATTCCCAATTTACATTTCCAGAATAAATGAAAAACTAACATCGGTCTCGCTCATTTCGGTCTCGATGCAAATTCAGGAAATCCCTAAAAATCTTTGCATTTACATAATCTTCGAGGAAATATGTAAGAAGATTTTACCTTTCTTTTCCGAGATAGAGATGTTATAATTTATTTCTGATTTGCTGAAACTCTTGCCGAAAAAAGCAATTTAGTTCGAATTTTTACAATCTCGATGGATCAATAAGTGACATTTAAAAATCTCAGAAATGTTTAGATGGAAGACCGTTGGTTTGAGCAATTTTAATGTTTATGATATGTGGATGATTACGATCAAGGTAGGACAAATTTACTAAGGATTTAATTTCAGTGCAAGGTTCGTTACTTAAAGTCTCATAAAGTATATTTGTCTTAAGTGTGACATTCATGAAATCGTGCTCCGTATTCGTATGGCGTATTCGTATTCTTTCAAGATTCATTTACCACAAATATTGATAAGAATATAAAAATAGCCATACTTATTTATTAACAATTGAAAATCTTTATCCTTGCGAAGTTCTGGTGCTGCACGCACGCAAAACCATTAAAATTCAACTTTCTCTTCTCTCTAATACAATTTAAATCTTCCCAGTGAAATACATCATTGGGTTGCAAAAAAAAGAGAGATCCAGTTTTTGGTTTAGTATTCTGGTAATAGGGTTATAATCCTATTTAAGTTGAATGATATCTTCTACATGAACTTCCAGACAAAGGCTAACGCTGGAATGACGCTGAAGTGCGTTTTTTACAGATATTTATTTTCGTGAGCTCATCCATATCAGAAACTTTTCAATCATCACCGAGCAATAAAATCATTAACACTGAATTTAATTTATTTTCTTCGTAAATAAAATTTTATTCCAGAAGAAGTAATTGTACAACAACCAATGCAGTAGTTCTTCGGTTTCGTTTTTTTATATTTAATAGTTTGAGTTTGATAGAGAGTTTGGTTTTTCTTACATTCTCTATCGTTTATATATTCTTTTTCCGTGACCGAAAGACTATTCGTAAATATATTTGACGCACGCAATTGTTTTAGCAATAGGCTGATGATTGATTTATCCACAGAGTGGACCTTTCAAAGGAGATAAGAATGTGTATTTGCACTCTTATGTTATATTTGGCGGCTAACATTTGTATGATTTTATAAAATTTCATTACTTAGCTAAATTCTAAGACAATCAATCTTATAACACTCTAAGAGACTTCCAGTGATTAGAAGAAGTTTACCACATCCTAACACGAGTAAAGGTAGTCCTAAATGCGAACAGTAGTGTTTTACTAGAATATCCGAAATAACTTATGGATTAAATAAATTTAGAGGCAAATCTAAGAAGAAGAATGGATGACTCGAGATTGGGACTGGGTGGTGGGATGAATGGCGTAAGACACACATTTAGGTATTGCTTTATCGAACAGAGTCAAGGTTTATGGAAGTGGTAGGTATCTTACTTAATGATTATAAGTGATCATAAGTGAAATACATAATAGTTTATAGCCATAATATCATCAATCGTATTGATTTGGAATTCACTAAATACCGTTATAAACTCTGATCTCTCTCCCTAATCACCTTTCATTGAAATTCAATAGAAAATAAAATGAATAGAGCAAATCTCATTTCATGTAACGTAAATTTGTTTATGCAGACAGATTGAATTATCAATTATAAATGCATCACTGTCATTTTTTAATTCATCTCAGGAAATATACAGATTGTCTCGTACATCATTTATCATTAATTTACGGAATAATGATTCTTTCATAAGAAAAAAATTAATTGCGAATATTTCATTAAAATCCATAACGCTCAGGTATTGATTAAAAGAATAAATGACGATAAATCGTTAATTAAAATAAATTTTCAAGTTATCAAACTTACACAAAATCAATCATGTATCGGTAACTTGTTCACCAAGTAACTTCTTAATTTAGAGGCTCTAGATTTCAAAATTTAAATTGTGATTTATCTTTCAAACTAAATTGTATTATTTGAGATAGAATTGCAAGAAATTTGTTTAGCTAATATTTTAAGTACATACTATTTACTTGTTCCCTTCCTATTCAGAACAAAAATACACATAATACAGTCCCTGAGATTTTGCGAAAACAAGGCCTAGGACTAAGATACATGCAAGAAAAATAACAAAGATAATTCTGAGAAATATATTTGTATGTAAATACTGGGTCAATTCACATTTATGCCATATTATTTTCAGCAGTGTTATGAGGAACCATTTCATAAATCAGCTTTGGAATGTGAATAGCATGGAGAGGGAAAGCTGTCACATAATACACTGAGGAAATAGCGGAAAAGAAACTCCTCGTAAATAAATCTCATTGTTTTTGAAGAGGATTGAAATGGACTTTCATAAACAAGGGGTATAAAGGAAAGATACAAAGGATTTTCGTTATCGGAGAAATTTTCCAGGTAGATTAAGTTGCACAGAAACGAGGAGAATGGGGGACCCACGGGGATTATTTTCTTGATATAAAAAACCGCGGTCGTATGTACGAATCGCAGATCGGAAGGCAAACGGAATTAGGCAAATATAAGCTCATAGGAATAAAAAAATTATAGGTGGATTCATGCCTCCAAATAAGTATATTATAAGAATGAAACAGTTTGCAGCAAAGGTGATGTTAAATATTTCTTTCCAACAATTTCCTTGTGTTAAATTGACTAAATTACTAAAAATACACCTTTGATGAAATTACATTTTGGATGTAATTAAAGTTAACATTTCTTAAGACCAAAAAATTTTCTAACTCATTACCCACTGAAAGGAATAATAATTGATTTAATTATTATTTTTCTTGATATTCTATAAATAATTTTATGCAGGTAAATGTGCTTGATCGCTAGGGATGGCAGTTGTTAGAGCTCAAATGTGATTTCCTACCTCATCATGTTTAGCATCGGATTAAAAACAAATCAAATATATTTAAAAGTTGCTCTGCATCCATTTACCCAGCCATATTGAGCTATTACATAACCCAAGCGGCTGTTTTATCAGTCTTATTAAAATATGCCGCATTTTTTGAATTTAAATCAGAATAATCGTGAATTGATTCCTATGAAAATAAGTGGAAAAATTGAAAACTATTTTTGCTACAGTACAAAAGAGTTAAGAACTGACGCACCTATGAAGGTGTTCTTCTTAGGAAATATATATTACTTACAAATAAAGAATTTAGCGAAGAATACTCGAGTCAGTTTCGTATGAAATATATAGAATGCTTTGATAAAACTGCCTGTTGGATTCATACAAGTCTCACGTTTCAGAATTTGATAGTTGATCACAGTGATCGAGATCTAATAGTTGTAGACAAAGCACCACAGGATCAGTGTTTTTATTTAGTCATTTTATACAGCCCTTTGAAGAAATGCAATGTCATAATTACCATAGAAACATTGCTTTGATTTTACTTACTATTGATTTTTTTACGCCGGGATACGACACAAATATCGATTAACAATTTAGAGCGGAGTTTAACTATCATCCCTGTTTGGAGCTCTATTATAACAGTATTTCCTGGTAAAAGAAATTTACGGTTCAAGTCAGTAATTTAGCTTTCTCGTTTTAGGAGGAAATTGGAGAATGATTTAACTTAGTAACTTGCTTATATCTCATAAGATGTACTTTTTAAGACACGCTGAAGAGGATTTAGCACTGCTTAAATTATCCATAGATTTAAGGTGGTGGAACTCGCAGCAAGTGATTGACTGATATTCAGCGCGGGCTTGGCAACGTTTCGTATTTTCACCCTCGAACCCCTGAATGGAATGTAACGCGCACGTAATACGAAATTTCATCGGCCTCGCTGGCGCCGTAGGAAATTGCGAATCTGACGTAGTTCGGCGAATTTCGCTGCGAGTGACGGCGGAGAGACTGCGATTATCGGCGCTGTAAAAAAAAGAACGCAAATTGAGAGCCCTCGTTTTCTACGCACTCCAACGACCACCTTTCTTTGCCCTTCTGCCTATCAGGTTTCCTTCCCACGGAGCGTGCAGGCAAAATGTCATCGGGAGCGCCATCTTCCGTCAAACGCTGTAATTATTGCTCTGTCATGCGCGAAGCGGCGATGTCTTCACGATTGACTGAGCACATATTCTCAATGCGAATCTCCCATTTTCATGTCATCAGTCATCTCTCGGTTCAAGTGCCTCCATTAGACCGTCCGATTTCAGTTACTTAACCTCCTCTTAGTCCTTAAGTACCATTATTACACACATGAGGCGAATTTCTTCCTCTCGCGACCGCGGTCCAAAGAAGATTATAGCCACTAAGTCGTACTATCATGGTATTACAACACGAAAAACATATGAAACGTGTCTGAATTTTGGGACAGGTTATTCAGGTTCCTCCAATATGTCTGACTTGTTAAGAAACAGTGAATTATACATAGAACCTGATGGGGCTGCTTACGTCTGGCCAAATATTTTCCCACATAAATAAATAACAAAGTGAAACGAGATGAATAGTAAGTTGTAGTTACTAGAAATCACAGTAAGCTCCTAGAACTACCGCGACAGGTGAGACAAAGCTCACAGAGATGTTTCGCCAAGTTTAACGGAAAAGGGTTAGTGAGAAATCTCGTTTCAGAAAATAATTAAATCTCTACATAAGAACGCACGATCCCTAAATTATAAATAACAAAAATATACACCCTAGACAGATTGAGAAAGTATTTTCCCCTCATATCACGTTTGGTGAGAGAATCCTTCTGTAATTTGTTAAAAATCGGTCACAGTCAGGGAAAAGTTTGATGTTCCTCGGTTATGATATTAAAGGTACAATAATTGAATAATAAAATTTTATAGGGAGATCAAGTTTCATTTCAGTAGGATCTGATTGCTGTAATGGCGGAAATAGTTCGAATCCTAATTTCATTTTATGGAGAAAAGTTAAACATATATCTCCAGCGGCTCTTACAGCATCATAACTTCACGTGCATGGTAAATATGTCGCACGTGAATCGAAAGGTAAGAATGTACAAAAAGTTGCGAAACGGCACACTGTGGTCCGAAATCGAAAAAAGCCGGACAAAAGTCCAAAATTGCTTTTTTTGAGATACAAACTTGAAATTTTGCATATATACAGCCAAATGATTGCTGATTATGGAATGGTAAGTTATTTTTCATAAATCGTATGTGTTACTTAGATACGGAGGGTCAAACATGACTAAATTTCCAAAAACACGCCCGATTCTATTTTTCTTCAAAAATCTTATAAGTTAAGCTAATAGTGGACTTGTGGAAGGAATTTAGTGGAATAAAAAACATTATGTTCGATTAAAATGGTACTTTTTCTATACTATCCATCAGTTTCAAGCACATTGGTCAGTATTTGTGTGGTGTTCCATCACAAAATGGCGGACGCTTTTTTCAGACAAAATTTGACATAAAGTAGTCGATATCTTTTGTTTAAAAAATATGTGCAGCGGGAAATTACACCAGAGTATTCGATAAAGATAGTTTAAGAATATAAAGCAGAGATCTATTATGAACGTTACCGACCACGAAAATAAACGCGATTTTTCGATCGCGCTGCACGAAGCGGGGCCGCGCTGCTGGGCATGGAAGTACGGCAGCTTCGTTGGATTGTTTTAGTTTTTTGGGCCTTAACTCTTTAAAATCGCAGTTTTATAGCTAAGTATGCTCTCACTATCACTGTCACTGTTCATAAATTCCATATCGAAGATATGAAGAGGATATTTGGTCGTGCGAAAGAGTCATTGGATGCGGTACTCTGGTAAATACGCTTTGGTTTGGATACTTAACGGATTCTTTCCGCAATTTAGATATATCCTTTAACTTTTGACACACATAGTAAGTTAGAATGTACGGTAACGGGTTCATGCATTGCAGAAAAGGCACCATCTGATTGCTTTTCTACCACTTACCCTTTCCACCCTCGCCGACGAGGACCATGCGAAAAGGGGCACCGCGCAGTCCTTAACGATATTTACTTGGTATTTCCACGGACGCATTTCATAAAAAATTCTTAATCCTCAGAGAAATTCTGGTCATTTTTACTGTCTGATTCCAATTCTTCACCGTCTTCTAAAATCAGCAGTTCCCTCAATTCTTTCGGCATCTTTCTGTATCTCTTCGGAATCATGGTCATGTTGGAGGAAATAAATGGATCAGAAGTGATCAACAACCTTTTAAATAAATCGTCTTTTGTGGTTATCCTGTAGAGTTTTAAGCTGAATCTTCGACGGAATTTTCTAGTGTCCTTATTCCGAGCTTCCATCGCCTCTTCGGAGAGCCTTAAGAGAAGAATCGCCACCCTCGAAATTTCACTTCCATGCATAAGGACCTTATGTACCGTGGTTTGCATATAATACCAGGGATACAAGTTTACGTATAATTCGGCAGTTCTTTGGCAGTATTGCGAAAATGCCTCATTATTTATCGATTTTCCGCTTGATATTGCCGTAAGGATAATGGAAAATATTTTAACGGGAAGAAGAGACTTTTATGTCTCAATCTCGCCCAAATAAAGACGATTTATTATTATTATTATTAACCCCTGTAATGAAAATTTGATAAAAATTACATTAAACTAAATGGTATTCCTAAAATATATATCAAAGGGACTAGTTACTGAGGTATTTAAAGAAACCGTGTGGTATAATATATGCATTTTACCTATGCATGGCTATTACTGAGAAGCTAAGTCTGGACACACAATTACCAGTCAATTCAGCTGCCAGTTTTGGAGAATCGAAGAAACGTCTTGCAGTATTTCTATCGTTAGTATTTCCTGATCCTGGCTTTGGTAAGTCCATGATTAACCTCATCCTTTATTTAAATAATTTCTGTATATTTTCCTTTTTCTTGGAAAGCCGTATTTTAAGAATACCACGTGCCTATAAAAGAGTCTCATTATAATTTAGAGAATTTATTTTACCGAATAACAAAAATTAAAACCTCAATTTTGATGCTTATTCACCTGCTGCTGTTTAAACTCAAGTCGATACGATATGTGTAAAAGGCACTCAAAAAACGGAATGTAGCAATGTAGCGTTGATATACCAAAAGCATAATTTTTCACATCTACTGGTCGATCCTTCATTGCCCTTAATTCATTCATTTCTGAAATTTTAGCTCCGCAGATGTAACTCCGTCGTTACTTCGGTAATAAGTTAAGCGGCTGTAATATCGCCTTCCTCCCTTAAACTGAGAGAGGTTGCCAATGCGAGCTCAGAAGCAGAAGAAGAAGTTTTAATATATTGAACCTTTCTTCTTTTGGACTTCTCAGAGAACTAAATTCTTTTTGTGGTCGTACTAATGTAACTGATATGGAAATGATATTAATAAACAAATCTCACGTGTAAAACCTATACCACTGAATGATTGCTATAAATAGTAAGCAGAAAATACATAAAAGTAGCTGTAGAAGTACCTGGTAGGTACTGACGGATAGTTTAAGGGAAAATGATTGACTCAGTGAGCCATGCCTTGTGACGAACGAAAAATCGCTCATTATTCCAAGAACATCCTTTCCGCCTTTTTTGATAGGGTACCATGAATTATACTCTAATGAATTTACGAAAAACATCTACGGCATCTTCATGAGCCTCTAAATTTAAACTCCGCGATATAAAATTTGTCAAATATAATATTTTATCAATTAATGATTTCTCCTTCATTTCAATTATTCGTTTGTGGAGCTCAATACGTGTGATCTGGCATGAAGGCATTTCAGCGCAGAAAAATGGACAAAAAACCTGCACGAAAATCCGGCAAGTCAAAAAGAATTTAAGGAAAGTTAGATAATATTCGCACTTTCCCATTCCACAGTAAATACCGTTAAGGACTGCGCGGTGCCCCTTTTCGCATGGTCCTCGTCGGCGAGGGTGGAAAGGGTAAGTGGTAGAAAAGCAATCAGATGGTGCCTTTTCTGCAATGCATGAACCCGTTACCGTACATTCTAACTTACTATGTGTGTCAAAAGTTAAAGGATATATCTAAATTGCGGAAAGAATCCGTTAAGTATCCAAACCAAAGCGTATTTACCAGAGTACCGCATCCAATGACTCTTTCGCACGACCAAATATCCTCTTCATATCTTCGATATGGAATTTATGAACAGTGACAGTGATAGTGAGAGCATACTTAGCTATAAAACTGCGATTTTAAAGAGTTAAGGCCCAAAAAACTAAAACAATCCAACGAAGCTGCCGTACTTCCATGCCCAGCAGCGCGGCCCCGCTTCGTGCAGCGCGATCGAAAAATCGCGTTTATTTTCGTGGTCGGTAACGTTCATAATAGATCTCTGCTTTATATTCTTAAACTATCTTTATCGAATACTCTGGTGTAATTTCCCGCTGCACATATTTTTTAAACAAAAGATATCGACTACTTTATGTCAAATTTTGTCTGAAAAAAGAGTCCGCCATTTTGTGATGGAACACCACACAAATACTGACCAATGTGCTTGAAACTGATGGATAGTATAGAAAAAGTACCATTTTAATCGAACATAATGTTTTTTATTCCACTAAATTCCTTCCACAAGTCCACTATTAGCTTAACTTATAAGATTTTTGAAGAAAAATAGAATCGGGCGTGTTTTTGGAAATTTAGTCATTTTTGACCCTCCGTATCTAAGTAACGCATACGATTTATGAAAAATAACTTACCATTCCATAATCAGCATTCATTTGGCTGTATATATGCAAAATTTCAAGTTTGTATCTCAAAAAAAGCAATTTTGGACTTTTGTCCGGCTTTTTTCGATTTCGGACCACTGTGCGGCAGTTGCGAACATAGCAATTAATAAGAAAATGGTGTTTAATCTAGCTGAAAAATCTTACAACGCACGTAGCAGTTAGTTTAAATATCTTAGCAGATATAAGTAAGGAGCAATCTGATTGATTTACTTTTCCAATTATCGAACTTACTCTTCCTTAGTCTAAAACAGGGATCTCCAAACTACGGCCCCCGGAGCAAATGCGGCCCGCGAGGCCCTCTCATCCGACCCGTGGAAACCTTTTCATCTATGGAAAAATATCACGGAAAATTACGTATATCCTGCCAAGATTAGCCGCCGATTACGTTTTTACGGAATTGAAATGGAATAATTATTATATTTAATAATAATAAAATAGTAATAATTACAATATATATATATTTGGATTATTTTTATTTGGACTTCGAGTGCGTAGTTGGCCCCCAACTGCTGTTTGATACTTGATTCGGGCTGAAAAGTTTGGAGACCTGCAGTTTTGGAGTCTAAGAGGTAAGAAGAATGGTCAATCTTGCCTGAAGTTGACGTGTATTATAACGAGTATTCGTTATTGCGGTTCTTCTTACTTTGATGCCAATCCAGGGTGAAAAGTGCTAACTAAGTCTTAACTTGATACTGAAATTACATTAATTTTTATATCGGATATTTTTCGAGAGAACACTAAACCTTTTCTTTTCCCTAAAACTTATTTAAAGTTTGAATTTGAATTTTTTAGAGATGTGTGACAAAGAGATTTTTAAATTTTTACTCTTTTATTCTGTAATTGGAAATTAATGAAGATAAATCAAAAACTTCAAAGCAGAAAATAATGTGAAAATTTCTTATTTAAAGAGCAGCAGTTACGTACAAGAAGTCGATTTATGAGAGCAAAGTAATTTTAGAATTAACTCAGAATTATGATAAAGCACGAAGAATTAGACTAGAAAGTTTCTGTTTACCTTTTTCTGAAATTGAAATTAAATTCCAATCCTAGAAAAGGAAATCTTATTTGTCTGTCAATTCAATAAATAAAATTGAATGCATATCAAGAAATAAGCATATATTCAGTGGAAATTGTTCTTTTTTATTAATAAAAGCTATATAAATATGCATAACAAGTGATTGCATGTCCAATAAACTAATGGAAAGATGAGAGAAATAATGAATAAAGCCGATAAGGATTCCAATTAGAGAACTAATGATTTTCCGTCAAGAGTCTCTATCGATGTTTCAACTGTGAATATGACATATATTTAAAGGAATTGATGTGGATGGGGCAATGAGGAGTAAAGCTGTTTATTTCCAATGAGAAGGAAGAAATTTTAGGACGTCATTATTAAAAACAGAGATTCACAGAATACGGAGGGAATAGATGGAACTGAATTTCCTCAAAGATATCATTAAAGAAGAATGATGAACATTAGTTACGCCCAACGCTTTCATTGTTTTTCCAATTCGTTAAGCTTCTGAGAGGTCGGGCCATCAAGTTAATATTTACACTTAAATGCATGCAATCTAAAGAATGCGGAAATGATGGACTAAATTCAATATCTCCGTAGTCACGGAAACCTTTCAGAAAAAAAATTTCGAAGTAAATATATATTAAGAGTATAATATAATATATTGAGTGTTTTGATAACATTTTAAGCGTAAGACCAAAGTTATTTCAATAAATCCAGCATTGGAGGAAAAAAGAAGTCCAAAGAAGCAATAGAGGGTTAAATTTTTATTTAATTAATTCTGATTCCGTTTTCAGCTTGAAAATTGCAAATACTTCATTTGAAAAATGAGTGTAACCCTTCAACAGCTTCGCTCATTAAAATCGCGTTTTTTCTCAAAGTCAATTACATGGAACATCGACTATGATACCTAGCATAAATTATTATAAATTAGCATAATTAGTATTTTACATTTTTGAACCTGCGATCGATATTGAAGCAAATGATAGCAATTTACCCAATTCTATACTGAATTAATATTTTGCGAGTTATTACATCCATGATATTTTCTTACTGATTTCATGGTTGAGAATGGAAATGTAAGCACTTTATGAATTTTGATTTCATTCTGGTAATTGCAAACATATTCCTTCGTATCTTTGATCACTGCCAATTGTTTTCGAAATTCATCCTGCATCAGACCAACTACCCACCCGTCAAAAATATGTCAATTTCTTACTATTGACACCATCTTGCTTAGAAACAGTTTCAACAATTGATTGCCATCATCAGATTATTTGTTAAAGTACTATTTCTCCATTTTTACTTTCTCCATATACGTAGTATAGAGAAAGTATTGTTTTCATGAAAAAAATTGACTTCGAGATTTCAACGGAAATACTTGAATTGGGGTCCCTAGAACACGTTTTGACCATTTTCGGAATGATGTCTGAGTGTAAGTGTGTATGTGTGCGTGTATGTGTGTTTGTGATAGTGGGCGTTCTAACAAGAAAACTATTAGTTGTATCAATACCAAACTTCATATATAGTACTGTAGTGTGTGCTGTCAGAGTTGATTAGTTTTTGAAGTAAATCAGTCAACCGAAAGTCGAGATTTATTCTTCGAAGCAAACTTCCGGTTTTGTAAAATATCTCCATAAATATGATATTTAGGTATTCACTATTTTTTATAAAAGTTTTAGAAAATGTAATTTACTATAACTTTTGTTTTAAATATATTTTTGTATCACTGATTGTTTAGGATTTATTCGTGAAATACTGATAAAACGGAAGTAGCTGATTATGTACTTTGTGGGCACTCTAACATGAAAACCATTTGTTGTATCAAATCCAAATTTCATATATAGCACTTTGGTTAGTGTGGTTAGAGTTGATTAGTTTTTGGAGTAAATCGGTTAACCGGAAGTTGAGGTTTACTTATTGTAGCTCGCTTCCGGTTTTGCAAAATATCTCCATTAATCTGATATTTAGGTATACACTATTATTTATAAAAGTTTTAGAAAATGTTAATTACTATAACTTTTGAATGAAACATATTTTTTTATAACTGATTCTTTAGGGGTTATTCATAAAATACTTATAAACCGGAAGTTGCTGGGCGCTGTGGGCGCGTGGGCGAAAATTACTTTGTAGGCGCTCTGGGCGAAATGCCAATTTCATCGTTTTTCATCGAACATGTCCCGAAAAACATAATTTATAATTTTTGTGACGTCAAAGATAATATGATATAAATTAATCACTTATCTTCCAAGTTTAGATTGAATATAGAGTTCGAAAATACTGTCGTAGATAAATATTTACATCTTATATATATAGAGAAAGTCATGTGCTGGCCACATCAGATTTTTTCTGTTTTGTGAAGACGTTCTACAGAACTATGCTTTTTCACGAAAATTTAACATAAAGAGAAAGTTAAGGATAAGAGCGAGGATCTTTCTTTTCAATTTTCTTGTATTTAGGACTAAATATGACTATTTGGAGGTTTGATAAAGAAGGAGAGCCCATAAAAAGTTTGATGCAAATGACAAAGGAAACATTTATGGGAGAAAGGAAATAGTTAATCATTGAAACTTAATAACTGGGTTGCCTCAATGCGTACAATTTGTCTGTAATAATTGCCTCCCCTATTCACTTCAATCCTAACTTCCTTTCCCCTGCCTAATCACTTTCACTTTCCAAGTTCCTCTCTCTGCCCTCCCCTCCTACTCTTTCATTATAGATTACGGTCAATTTTCTATTTATTTTACTTGAAGATGTTACACGGTAGTGAGGTGTTAAGAAATCTAGGTTTTCCTTCTTGAAAAAAATCTTTTTGTGGAATCATCATACATCATCATCATGATATCATCAAGTTTTACTTTCTTTATTTGTAAGACCTTGAAACTTGGCATAGGTACACCTATGATGGAAATGTTTTTCTTAGCTCGGAAAGCGTGCAACTCATCCCAAGGTTATACGAGAAGTGAAAAACAGTGATTTGGCTGGGACTCAAACTAAGAAACTAAGGCCCGGCATTATAATGTGTATTTATCTAAAGGATAACTTTAACCTCCAGGTTAACTCTAAAATTGAGTATTATAATCGATGGTTAAGCCTTATCTGTTAGTTAAAGTGTTTGTTATCTTATCAAACAGATTGTGTTGTGATCAAGTCCTTAACTGATTGATAGCGCAACGCATCATGGGAGTAAACCAGTGTAAACAAGTAATGGCGGACAAGCTTTACTGCTAACTAATCAACTCAGATGGTTTGTTGATAATAATTAAGTTTATACTCCACAATTTCTGGAAAATATTTGCTCTTATATTCTAATTAAGTTGGTATGACTCCTATTAAATGTATATGTAATATTTTAAAGTCGTTTTTTCTGTCACATTCATCACGCTTAGATCTATGTTGGTTCCGGTGATGTGTACAATAAGTTATTATATATGTAATAAATATAATATTAATATTAGGATGATTTTGAGAATTTAAGATATCAAGATAATAGTCATGATTTAACAAGCTCTTCATTTTCTGACGTGGAAACTACTGGCCAGAAAAAGCAAATGTCGTGTAACTTTAAAGAACATTGAAATTCGTGTGAAAGTAAAATTAAGGAACTGAAGAAACTACTATACAATTATCTGAATTAATAGTAGGCCTGCCTGTCAACGTGTATGGTCTCAAGTATTGCTTTGAAGGCTTCGATAATAGTATTACCCGCGAAGGTACATAATGTTGGACGTACTCCTTGACGCAAGTTACTTTTTATACGTATTTGTTGATAAAAAGTATTGAAAATGGGGAAAGATATCTAACAAATAAAATATTAGAAAGATTTAAAGCAGAGTGATATATAGCAAAAACAGCCAGCATAATTTCCTACCTCAGAAACGAGTCCCTTTAAAAAGGGATGCTTATCACAGGTAAATAATATTAAATAATGCTGCTAAATACTTCTCTAATAACGATATTTATTATTACCTCACATAATAGACAAGCAATGGAAGTATTGAAAACGTTTCAAGATATTGAGGATGACGACGATGAATTTTTATTTCGAGTACTGCTGAGAACAAGAAATCCTAGAATATTTAAGATTCGACCGGATTATTTCAACACATTGAGTGAAGAAGAGTTTTTTTAAATGTTTAGACTAAATAAAGAAACAGTGGTTAAGTTTTTAGAAAAAATTGCGATGAAAATAGAGCATCGAACAACAAGGTATTGTAAAGTTAATCCAAAGTATCTGATGTATGAAATAACTGCTTGATCATTACACTTCCTATTTTAAGAAATAAGGCGATGTCAGCATTGTAACAGTTTCTACTGACTTTAAGATTTTATGCCACTGGTTCGATGCTAATCGCTTCAGCAGACTTCACTGGTGTCCATAAATCAACTGCTAGCCGAACAGTTAAGAAGGTGACTAGAGCCATTGCTGAACAATCAATAACATATATAAATCTACCTACAAGCAAACGAGAGATTGGACTTAACATGCAAAAATTTCACAGCATGGCCTCATTCCCAAGGGTCTTTGATTGCATAGATTGCACACATATAAAAATCATATCACCAGGTATAAAGTGTTCTTAAAATCTCAAGCAATGTTGCTGTAATTAGTAAAAAAAAATTAATAGTATCTTTTATTACTGCTTTTATCATCCATATCTTTGTAAAATAATTAAGATATACGGATATTAAAAAATAATGAAGATCAGTTTCATGGCTAAGTACATCACATGTCTCTTATAAGAAAGATTTCTTCTCAAATTAAGAAGGGATATGGTAAATATAACTATACTTGTTTGACAAATACTTCATAATTAAAATTTAAATTCATAGTTTTAATATTTGTTTTTCACTAATAGATTGAAATTGATCATAAATGATGTTACAGGAGGTAAAGAGCCTGAAAGCTTCTGAAGTAGAAAGGGCTACTTCTCCCTAAATATTCAAGTTGTCTGCGATGCACAAATGAAGATTGCAGACATAATAACTAGATGGCCAGGGTCAACCCATGACCAAACAATTTTCAACAATTCTTCACTGAAGAATAAGTTAGAAAATAAACACTTTGGAAACAGGGTATTGCTGGGAGATTCGGGCTATAAACAGACAAATTTTCTGATGACACCAATTAGGAAACCATTAGATCAGTATCAAAAATCTTATGATGATAGTCACTCAAAAAATAGAAACATAATAGAAAGAATGTTTGGAGTGTGGAAGCGATGCTTTCCGATCCTCTCAAATGGTATGAAAATTTGTTTGGAAACAGCAATGAAAGTTGTAGTGGCATGTGCAGTGCTGCACAATGTGGCAGTTATTGCAAAAAACAAGGAACCACCGCATGATGTATCAGAACCAGTGGAGGTTGAAGAAGTGGTAGGAGACCAAAGTGAATCTGAGGAGGATATTGGTGCTGGGAAAGATCCATTTATTAAATACTTTCGTGACCTGATACTACAAAACTTTCATGATTAGAGACAGAATGGATGTATTGAAAATTTTGAGTCTTATAAATTTCAAGGCTTGTGTAATAATCAGTTGTAACAACTTAGCATAATTGCTAGTTTGGCTTAATTTTACATTTTAATTTCATTAGTTTATTTTATTTCAGTACTATAATTGAAGTGAAACACCACAAAGGTTTAATGTTAGTCTGTATTTATAAATTTAAAAAAATTATTGGTTAACTTATGGTGATTCAAAGTAAATACTGAAATTCATCTAAATAAATGTATTAATTTCTTTTTCTTTCAATATAATTTCTGGTAATAGTTTTTTTCTTTTGCATTGGCTATTCTAATCTTAATAGCATGTAATTCCTCATCTCTTCCTTGCTTCTCCTCATACTCTTTCTTTAAAATTTCTTTCTGTAGATTGATTAATTCTAACTTTGCTTCTGTTAAAAAGATTAAACTTTCCTTTGGATTTGTTTTACTGAAATTCTTCTGGATCCTGGATTCTATGAAAAGAATACTTATTATTTTCTAAAAAAGGCATATGCTTAAAGCCAAATGTATGGCATACTGCCTGTTTTTCCATTGCCTGGGATCTTATGCTTAGCAGATTCATTGTTTTTGTCTCCAATCATATGAACTGTTAAATGAATCATGATATATCATTGAGAATGAAACAATACAAGGAAATTAATAATCAAATCTTACATATATACTTCAAACTTACTTTCCACTACTCCCACACCCTGACTTGAAATTGTAGTTATATTCTCTGAAATTAAACAACTTATCAATTCTCATATTTCAAGAATAGTGAATCCTACTTCAAGGCTATTGGTACTCATTAACATATCGAGATTAATATAAAGCTCAAGTTCGTCAGAGAGGTGATAAATTCTGAAAGCTACAGGTATGCTTAACCAAGATACAATCAAAGGACATTCCTAGAATTATCTTAAATTAAGTTGCATGAATGATAACTTTAAAGACTGTTGAAGTTACTGTACCATTGTTTTCATTCTCTTGGTGAGATGTTTCCATTATTACTGGAAACGATGGAGAGTATAAGTTCCAGTCTGGAAATGCAAGCACTCATGAAAATTTTATGGAGATAATGTCAGAATTACAATTGTAATCTATAAAAATTCATTACTCCAAGTATTAAAGATTATAATGCATTAGGTATCTATATTTCTTGGTCAAAACTTTCAGAACTAACCAAGAAGTAAAGTGGAAAAAGATGTAACAACCATGAAATGATGCTTGGCACATATTGTTACAATAATGACGTTTTGCTTGATATGCTTTTGCTTCTGAGAATATAAGGACTGACATAACTATTTCATTGACCTATTTCTTACAAATATCTACAGAATATAAATATCTTTCATACCAAACTGGACATCAACATAATCCAACCTTGTAAACATAAGCAAGGCATACCAATTCCACGTGCATTGAGAAAAAATCATCAGTAACAACATCAACGAGTTGTCTTTAGGACCTTAACTGGCAATATTTTTGTTTTAATAAAATTTCTCTTTCATTTGATTATGGGCAGTAATAAGTAATGTTTTACCACACGAAGCATAATCTGAGTTTGAGTCATCTGATACCTGTCAAGAAAGTATTATCAATTTTTTGAAACTTCAAAGAAAGGAAATATTTTGATAGAGGTCTACTTTAAAGCACAAGAAGGCTTTACGCTTCAGTACTAAATATTTCAATGATCATGATAGCATTTATGAATAAATAAGGAAATAATTATATGATATTAAAAATATGTATTTTTGTTAATTCGAAATTTCCCATTAATTATTAGAAGAACAGTCAGTGTTACAATAAAAAAAAACAAATAAGATAAGTATTTACCATCATGGCTTGAGAATTATGTGATAGCTCATCTCTTGAACCTGAAGGAAAATCGTTGTATAGTACACAATATAGTGAAAATAGAATTAATTCTGTTAATAAACATCACTTCAATAGTACAAGGTAGATCCCTACACATAATTTGTGAATCGCTATCCACTACATTTTCCAAGCCCTTTCCGTTTAAACCAATTAAACTCCTACACTTTTCGTACACCGGGTAACGTTTAATGTTGGATGGACCTCCGCCGGTCTGCCTCAAACTTTGTTTCTCCCTAGCCATGTCCTTTTTCGTATCTTTCTTAATAGCGTCGTACTTCGATTTTAGCTTTCTCCACGGCCTAGTGCTTCCCGTCTGTACGTCGAATTTATCACTGATTATCATCCATGCTGCCTCCTGCATTTATTTAGTTCTCTCATGTAGAATTTCGTATTAGATAGCAGACATGACGAAACCACGTAACTTACCTTCTGCTTCCATGTAGTTGAGTTACTTATTTTATTCTCTACTACATTTCTATTCTCCTCAACTAAATTTAATAGGAAGATCTGCTCTTCCTCTGTGAAGTTTTTACTTCTTTTAGCATCCATTCTTTATTCCTTAGATTAAGTTAAAGTAAATAAGAGTAATAGGAGAAAACTTAGTAAATATGTTCCCGTATGAATGGAAAAAGAAAGCGGAATAGTCGGATATTCGCATTACGATTCGTTTATGTTCAAACAAAACTCGCAGCAACGGGTATGAAAATTATTCTCGGGCAACGCCACTCTTAGTTAAAGTGATAAATAACTAACCATGAGTCGAAAAAGTTTTATAATACCGGCCATCCCGCTACCCGATAGTTAAGCTTAACCTTCATGTTAACTATTTATTGGATTTAACTATACATTATAATACCCGGCCTAAGAAAAACATCATTTCCATCATTTGTAAACTTCCTAGAGATTTATTTTAACTTCGCTTTGTGTTTCGTTTACCTCAGTTAAAGCTTAGATGGTGCTTGGTGCCACTAAGTGGAGCACCACTACCTTGAACATAAAAGCCCCGATTTACAGAAGTGAGGACGTGGCTGGTAGTATAGTTGGTAAGAACACCTGCCCGGAAAGTGGGAGACCTGGGTTCAAGTCCCAGCCAAATCACTATTTTTCACCTCCCGTGTAATTTAGGAGCACCTATGACAGAGGATATATTAAAAAGTGTACGGGGAGTGGTTGCTAATATATTTAAACCTCTTGTACTTATTTGAAAGCAAGGTGGATGAGTACGTGTGCAACTTCAGAGTCATTTCTAAATTCTGCGAGATGATATTACGTGGAGGACTGTCTCCCATCTTCCACTCATTGTCTCTCTCCTCTTTCTTAATCCACACTTCTCATTTCTCATCCAAGTGGAATCCTCCCTTTCAATCTCAACCGTCTCCGAAATTAAGGGTATCAGACCGTTTCGGCTCTTTTTCATCAGATGGAGACGACCCCTCCGCTTCTTTTGACCTTTCCGTCTGTCCGCGTGCTAATCGCCCTCCACCGTGAAATTCGTCTCCCGAAATTCCGCTCCCTCTGTTGACGGGGCCATTAATTACCAGAGGCGCGCGTATGACGGCAGAGGGTCTGCGACGCGGAAGGAACGGTCCAAAGAAAAGACCCGACCACCGGAATGGAGTCGCTTTTTTCTCCGGATGTAAAAGGGGTTGGAAACATCAGAGGGAAGGAATTTTGTGAATTGTAAGCTCACTTTCAAATTCTAGGGCGGCGAGTTCTAATGGAAGGGGATTCGTCGAGGATCGGAGGAAGTGCTTTGTCGCCCTTCCGATAATTATGGGTTTCACTTAGGGTGTGCCGGTGCAGGGCTCTCATTGGTGTACTCGTGATCTTCAAATAGGAAAATATTCAAGGACATCATACATCATAGGATTATTCCTTTTCAACGGACTACCTTATGACTTCGATACAGTCCTATGGGCTTGAACTGCCTTTCCATCGAAATTTGCACCTTTCCTTATCTTTCAGGAAGGTAGAATTGGATTTTGGATGGTGCCTCGACAGCTAAGGTCATTTGCACCAGTTATTGGCTCTTAGCTTACATAAAGTAAATTATGTGATACGAATTAACAGATAAAACTCAAAACCAGAGATTGTAGAATTAAATAAATAAATAGGGGACTTATCTTTCACTTTTGCAAAGTTATTCCAAATTAATTTCAGAATTGCCTCTTTCTTCATTCTTCTAAATTATACAACCGTTTCTCTAACTTTCCATCAATTTTAACATCTATCTAACATCCTTAACTATGGCTTCATTTTACTGCAATGTGTCTTTATTTTCTTACAACTTTTATTTCATTTCAACTGTTTACGGCAACATTTCTATAGTTTATGCATGGCATCGTAGTTTAAATTCGTCTAATAATTCATTAGTAAATTTTTACTGTCGTTTGGATTTTGTGGACACCATTTTAGTTTTTCCTTATGCCACTTAGAAATCAACGCACTAAAATTTTTGTATGAGAATTATGCAAAAATCTCTCGGTAGGACGCGACCCACTGTTGGGACTTGAAAACCTACAGCGTGGACTTAGAGCAGTCTATTTCCTTTCTCATTTGACTTTACTCCCGCACAATGATTCAGAACTCGTCAGAAAATCTTCCACTTAATAAAGTAAAAGCGTGTGAGTTTAAAAATCTGCACTTTCCTCCATCCCTCGTCGCGTCAGTACTTCGTTATATGAGGACAAGAGCGGTAAGATTTATTATTGCATTAAAAGTCAATCCATAATTGTTATATTCAACCTCCTATTAAAATATTAAATAATCTTACCATTAATGATTTTAACTATTCAATTTAGACATAAAATCCTAATTGAAACAACGAGTGTTGGTGAATTTTAAAGGGAAATTTCTTTTTTATGTTTACAAATTTTTAGAGAGAAAGGCAAACCAATTAAGTTTGCTTACTTAGCGACAAAGCGCGCCTCTGGCGGTTAATTTAGGAAAATAGTGCCCTCGACCGAACTTAGAAAAAAAAGAAAACGTTTAATAGTGCTTACCCTCTATTTTGAACGAGATACCTTGAATCCTAAAAGCTAATGATTTAATGGTTTAAACGTATTTTCTGGCATTTCATTCTACATTACCCAAATATTTGAATTGTTGGGCGGGATGTTAAATTGATTTAAATTGTTTTACGAAAATGCTAGGGATTATTCTTTTGTCATAATATATGGTGCAGCAAAAAATATTATGGATAGTTATTTTAGATAGTAATTTTGTTTATCAAATAACATCAATAGCCCAAGATGAAAATGGAAAGGTAATGCTATGAAATATAATTTAAGAATGATTTCGTTCTATTAACTGCCCAAAATGGCGATGAAGATTAATAGTTTGGTTCCCTTCTTGAAGGTAGAGGTGCGTAATGAAAAAATCCAGTGCAAATGAAAGTTCGTAGCACCGACTCTGTACATGCACTTCTTCGGCCTAAGTTACACAATGCGATCTTGTGTCATAGCGATTTATCAAGGAAGAATTGATTTCCGAGAGTATTGACCATAAAACTCAATCATATTAGGGTTTTCTTTGTGTATCATCTTTTCAACGGAGTTTAAATAATTTTCTTAAGCACTTAAATAAAAAAATTACATCGATTACTTGGTATCAAACGAAACAAATGCCTGACCGGTTGTTGAGAATGTAGCCACCGTAAGAGGGTAAAGTTGTCAAACGGGATGTACTAGAATTCTCAGTTCCTCTATCATGTAGAACAAATATAAATAGTGAGGAATTATCAGTCAAGAACAAGACATCAAATCTCACTCAAATATAAATTAGCCCATTTCGAGGATTTAATATTGATTAATCAGAGTATAAGACGGAGATTCCATAGGGTGTAAAGTTATTAGATCTTCAAATTTGGCTTACCTAAGACAGTCATGTTGACATATATTGCCCTCGGCGGGTGAGTCGACAGTTGGCAGAAGTAAGTGCCTTCGTCCGTCTTCATCACCGGGCTGATGTGCAGACGCCAGTTGTTGGGGTACTGGAAGCGGAGCGACACCCTCGAATCGCTACTGTATGCTGTGTCGCCAACTGTGAGGAGGCTCACCCTGTCCCCGCTGCGTCGGAGCCACATCACCTGTGATAAAGATTGCATCGCTAGAGGACCTTTGACAGTTGACACGTGTAGCAATAGGGTCGCCCCAGTTAAAAATATCGCGACTCTTTGGGCGTCCGCTAGAGTGAAAATTGCTCGGACGCTTTGGAAATTGGAAAATCCATTTACGGGGGCAAAGGGAGGAACAGAAATTGACGTAACTCTCGTCGAGGAAACTAGAAAATAAAATAATGCCTCAAAAATTTTCCGTCATATTTTCAGCGGCTTTGGGAAAAATTGATGTCGGTAAACATTTTACCCGGTGGCAGTTGTGGAGAGAAAGGAAAGAGTAATTTCATTTTTAACTTTAATTTATCAATTTGAGTCGCGTTCTCGCGAGGATGCAAATGACGGAGGGAACGTAACGAGGAAAGGACGTTGAGGAGGAACAACGAACGTCGCTGAAAGACTTGACGAAATCTGGGCCGACGTAAAGGGAATTACGAACAAAAGCTCAAAAGTACACTCAAAGGAAATGACATGTTGGATGAAATACAACGGTTAACGTTCCATGACCAGGTAAGATGGGAGCAGATGACCCATTTAAGAAAAAAAATAAAGGACCTTATATGCAAGAAATAAAAGGAATTTGAATGGAGCGGACATACAGAACGGCGCAAGAAAGATTTATATGGAAGATTTGGAACTAAATTTCCGAGGTTTGCTTTTCAGAAAGAAGAGGTTTTAGTCAATGTAGAGATGAAACTGACATGAATGTTACATACTACGAAGTAATATGTATGATGAACAAATTAATTGACGAATAAGTGTTGGATGAGTGACGGAAAGATTTAAAAAATAATAGTATTATTGTATTTTACTATTAGATGAAGTTTCTATTTTGCCATCGATGATGTATTGGTTTTTGCGGATGTATTTTATTTTATTACTTGACTTTTTCTGTGTTAATATGTAAATCTATTATTTCTTTTTATGACCATCATTATTTGATAGCAAAATTTGACACCTGATTTTTACCAATTTGAAGATTTAATGTTTAATAACACAACAGATACAAAGTGTTATTGTTTTGGATGAGGAAAAAAAAACGATACAAATTTTAACAATTCAGAAATAAATAAAGAACATTCACGCACAAACAAGCACAGTTACTATGATTGACGATATTATATTAACTTAAACAGTTTTTTTTGTATTTATGTATAATTGCTCATTTGAATTCAAATGAGAACGTCTCATTTTGGAGCTGCTTCTTTCATAAAAATTCCCTTCCTCTTCTTTGCCTCTACTTGAAGTCCCTCCAACTGCTTCCTTTCAGTCTCTGATAATTATCTCTATAAAGGCTTACTTTTGTCTAAGTTCGATCTCCTCTTCATCACTCTTAACTTTTAAGCGTATCCCTAAAAAGTTTCAGAATACTTTATTTCCTTCTTTAAATGTATGTGTTCTGGAAAAACTTTCAAAATTTAAATTTTCCGTTCCTCTACAGCCGAGAAAGTTTTCACAAAAGTTAATCGTTAATGGTTTGAACTCGGTTGTTATCCTTTCGCTTAAAGTTAGACTTGGATTAACAAAAGACTCCATGCCATACATTCAATTTCCTTAAGATCCACACGAAAACACGTCAATTTGCTATTCTCATAGCCTACCTTTGTAATAGACTTTATCTTCTTAATTGTTAATTAATATCTTTGAATAGACATGCTTTTGGAAAAAAAGCTGTCCAAGAGATGACAGGGTTCAATTAACTTTGAAGCAAGTTTCTTGGTAAAAAGTACCTCTTGTTTCTGATGAGTTGAGTTCAAACTGAATGAAAATAATTGAAAATAATTAGTGACGAAAGCTAATAGTTCACAACTTGTCTATATCATGTAAAGACTCTGCAAGCCGCCTTTTGGCGTGCGGCAGAGGGAGCAGGCTCCATGCCTCTACTTTCCTAATCAATTGCTTAAAGAAAGAATTACATCAATTAGTTGTGGCATCTATTTTTCTTATATTACTCGCAGTATCAGAACGGCTTATAGATCACATCTTATGAGAAGGTACTTCCTTTGAACTTAGTAACTTTATCCATCTTCTATCTTTTAATGATTCCAATCTCATATCTTGAATCTTCAGAGTAACGCCCAATGCTTTATCATATCAATTATTTACATAGAGTATCGCTTTTTGTTGTACTTTTTCTAATTCCTGAATATAACACTTGTCAGCAGGGTGCCATGCCCTACATACATACTCAATATGAAACTTAACTAACGCTTACATTAACGTTACATCGCTTGCGAACTTTTTCTTCGCGCCTACCTATCTCTTATCGAAGCAGAGTTTCATAGGTGCTTCTCCACACATAGCACGGATATTCCATGATAAATTAATTCTTAGTTACTCTAAGATATTTCACCGATTCTCCTGTCAATAGATTTACGGAGGCTGTATGAATAATAATCATTCGTTATAGAATTTCTTTCGATGAAGTTAACAACAAAACACTTGTTTACATGCTGTAAAATATCGGTGTGTAAAATAAAACGCTTTAATATAGTTATAAAACTTTGACTTTTTAAATTTTAATAGGTGAGTATAGTAGAGAAAAACAATAACAAAAGAATAGAAAAATAAGTAATCGTAAGAGCTCAATTAGTATATACCATTCATCTTCAATTAAGAACATTATAAAATAATAAGACTGTGAAAACAAAGGTGCATTCATACAGAAAACGTCCAGAAATATTTAGTTTAGTTTAATTTATTTTCCAGCATATTTAAATGGAAAAAAGCTAAAAATGAGATTTATCATATGTAATTTCCACGTTGAAAGCTAACAGCTGCGGCAAACATACAACAAACAATGAAATTTATTCAATTCCAGCATATAAACATCCGAGTCACAGTTACATTATGTCCACGAAAGGACGTTCGTGCTCCACAGGTGCTCACAATTCAGCTGATTTCACGAAGCGTGCAAGTCTTATTCGTTGAAAACACCTCCTCACTTTCTCTCTTCATATTCATTTCACGGCGAACAACCAATCTCATGCTACGAGTTGACCCATTTTCAGGCAAAACGACTCGTGGAATAAAAGTTTATCGGCTCAGCCCTTTGGAATTAGACACTCATTCCGGGGATATTCGGTTGCGGATGGCCTGAAGAAATTTATACTCCGGAATTTCGTGCTGAGGTCACCTTAAAGCACTTTGAAACGTCCTAGTCATGAAGTGACGCTGATGGAAAGAGCTGAGGATTGGATTTTATGGACGGTTATATTTTTGATGTCCGGATTTTTCATGAATACTAGATAAAACTCTATATTCGATGAGGAATTGGATTATCTGTTCCGATTCGTTCTATTCTAGCCCTGGTAAACGCATTTTAAAGCCCCGAAAAGTGCGGTTGAAAATTGGATTTTATAGATGGCGTGATATTGTAATAAAAAGTCTGCAATCTCATTTCGCTGTGCGATTTTTGAGCTAACTATCGATATCTTCCATTAAAGCTCGAACTTAAGATCGGAATTCTGAGATCGTTTCGATTCAAAATATCTAAACTCAGCGTATATAACACTTTGGTCATAACGTTTCCGTGAAATGGATTAAGTTGCTTCTCGGATGAAGTTTTGCAAAATACTGATTCCATGCATTTTGATTTTCTGGTATATTCCAGCAGTATAATTCACGCTCAAATTTTTAAATACACCCCATAAAGGAGATTAGCGAGACTGTTATGTGCAAGCGCGGATGGAATATTTTCTAATTCTCTCATATTTTGCTTTCCATCAGGAGGGACTTTAGAAAAGTTTTATAGAGGAAGAACAGGTATCGTTTTAAATTATTGAGAATTAATTGGACAACATTCATGATTCAGAGGCGTTTGTGATTTTTCTCACAATTCAGTTGATTAGAATGAAGAATGGGAACTTGAAAGTTTAGTTTCTGTGAAAGGTTTTCTTTGTACGGTTACCTAATTATAGTAGATCTTATGTATCGTTGGACACAATGTTATACATGAGAATTTCAATCCTGTTGTTCTTATTAAGAACTTTCTTTGGATAAATTTTCTCTATAAAAGAAAGAATTTTGACTGAGAGAGACCCTCGTTTTGATGTAGCAAGTAAATACTTTGTAAATTTGTACTTTGTAAATTTTAGAATAAAAAAAACTGAAATGATTTTAATTTCGCAGAAGAAAAAACATATCATAGAGATGAACATTATTAGGTCAGTAGTATCTTCATTATTTCAGGAAACAATATGAACGGGCAACATTACTGTTACGTGGACTGTTTATGCTAGTGATGCGTCAGAAAAATTTTCCTAAATGTCCTTTGCTGTGTAATTAAATTGAGTTACACTGAGTGTAGTTATGCAGCGTATTAAAGACGTATTCGGACATATGGAAACTCCAAAATTTCGTCTAAATTCTATTGTATTTTTATGAACATAACTTATCATGTCCTATTCATATGCTTCAAAATGGCAATCTACCTTTGAATATTAACTATTATGACAAATTAAGTCTTGGAGTTTTTCAAGGGATTTACATTTCCAGCATAATTAGTTTATTCAGCTAAAATTCTTCTTCCTCTATTACTTACTTTGTGAGTTTAAAAAAATAATTTTGTTGAAATCTGAACCTTTTTCACGATAAAGCTCAAGTTTTATTAAACACCTAGATGGGTAAAATGCATGACAGAGCAAAGATATAAAGATAAAATTTTGGGCTTCAAAAATATATTAACGGATATGGTGTGGACCAGCAGAATGGTATGTAGAGACAGAGAGAATGGAACTAATGACATGAAAGAAGAAATTTAAAAAAACCAGAAAACAAATTAATCATACTCTTTTGAAAGTGCACACATAATATGGAGATTAAGAGGAAATGCAAATACTGAAGGGAAATGGACCGACAATTTGAAATGTTGAATGAAAGAGAGCCTTCGTGTATGAAGATATTTGCTGACCTTTCACATGCATTCCAGGAAAATTGGAATTCAGAAGAGCAGGGAATAAATTAGCGGGGATTTTGGAGACTAAAAATGTCCACATCTCAATATTGAAAACGAATATGTCTAAGCAAAGGTTGAAATCAGAATAAATTTTAAAAAATAATGTTTGGAAATTCAAAGAAGTGAAAAAACGAAATTAATTTCGTAAAGGCCATATTAAAATGACTATAAATAAAAATAGGATGGTTAGTGTAGTGAATTGCATTTCTAATACAAAGGAAACTCCTTCACAAAACATTTTTGTTTCTTATTCCAATTTCAGAGTATATGTAAAATTTCAAAATTATATAAAAGTATATAAAAAAAAATTCAAATTATTGTTTCACAATAATTTGAATTTTTGAAATATCTGAAATTTTACAATATGCCAACATTATCTTTAATAAAATAATACCATTACATTGAAATTAGACTACTCCATCAATACCACATCGTCAATAGACGGTAACTTAGAAGACAACTTAGATGACACTATCAATTAATCATAAGTCGAAGTATCATGATTATCTAATGATACAACGTAATCGGTAGCTGATGCTACACTAAATCCCTCAAGTGCGAAATACTCCGTTAATTTAGTAACTAACATTCAAAACTGTGAGATTAGACATGGTTTACAAATATGTGAAAAAGTGTATCACGGAAGTACCTCGTCTCCCACGAGGAGTATAAGGGAATAAGGCATCCGAAATGATTGAAAGAAATATTCTTCCCATAAGGTATCTCGACCCAAATGAACATTTATGATTGAATGAAGGAATGAATGGGAAGATCCGTATAGTGTAATCTATGCTAACGAATATAATTCGTACCGGATTCACCTTCGTTAGCTGATCTTTTCATTAGTTGGAATGAGATTTTCCGTTCCGTAACCGTATATATCACCAAAGAAAACTGCCCAAAAGACTAACAAGAAATTTACGAGTAAGCAGGAATCGGCTAACTCAATGCGCGCTCATTCACCATAATTTTCGTCAGACAATCCTAAAACATCAGCATGAAAGCCAAAAAAAATTCGGTGTGCTAAACAATACTTAAGCTTGACATCTCGTTAACCAAGAAATTACCATATTTTCCGTTAAAGACATAATTCAGGTAATTAAATGATACACCCACCGTCTTATCGTGGAGCATCCCAACGCGACAGTTTAGATGAACGGACCCTCCAAGTGGCACGGACACCAATGTAGCATTCTCCGTGTCCTCGAAGTACGGACCCCAGCGCCCATGGCCGATCCTTCGACCGTGGTTGTGGCGGTGCCATCCGACGCCATCATCGTCGTGGTGGTGCCGATGCCTCGGCCTCTCGCTCTTCCCAATAGACCCCTCTTTGGGGCCCTCCCAATCCACCACTCCCTTCTCCTCCTGACCAGGTACGGAGTTGGGCCCAACGGCCGGCCCCTCCTGGCTGCCTGTGGTAAACAAGAGGGACTAAAATTAACGATGTGCAATTTTTACCGAAGAATGTATCTACACAATCGAATAATTTGATAGTTAATCAATAAACTACATCGGGGTAAATAAAAATCATTTTGTACGCTCATATTTAAACAGAATGATTAGAATTGATACATATCCCGTGCTACATGAGGCTGCCCCACAATCCGCGGCACTTCTCTTCCTTTTTAATAATTTAATTGTCCCCAAAGGTATTTCCCTTCTCGATATAATTATGTATACATGATTTGTGTATAGTATGTTTCACTTTCTCAGCTTCCAGAACGTGGTCCCTAAATGCATATCATGGTTTCTACAATTTCATATACCATTTATTTGTAAAAAAAATGATTTTCGTTAAAATATTTTATATTGCAATGAATAGTATGCATGGATTATTATGCATAAAAAGACATCTCACATATAGCCACATTCCTATATTTAGTATTGTTTAATGTAGGGTATTTTTAATTCCAAAGGCAACGTAAACCATTAAGTCATATTAAAAAACATCAGGTCGTACTATAAAGATGTAAAGGCGTATATTTATTCATTATAACATGATAACATACAAAGGAAAATTAATCGATAAGAAAGACAAAATAATACATTTTTCATTTTATTTCTTCCTGAGATAATAAACGAGACTGAAAAACAAAATCCAATAGATTGCAAGTTGAGTTGAATATATATTTCTGGAGTATTACACTGTAAGCAATCATTGCCTTCAACGACCGAATTATAAATACTCCCAAAATGGTGTGAACTGAATTGAGTCAAAGATGTTCAGTGGAAAATTTTCTTCGCCTAATAAACGGCAATGCTTTCAGGATATCACTAAAAGAAATGGGGAAAAGTAATAAAGAAATGGGGACATTGAAGCACAGTTGATAGAACGGAAAATGAGCACGAAGGATAATATTGTTGGCAGGTATTGTGAGATAACTGATTTGCCCGGTGTCTTCATCAAATTAACTTCTCATGCATTTCTAACATGTGAAAACATTGGTTGGTGAAGATATCAGGACACAGTCGATCCTCCTCCATGGACTACGGGCGAAACAAGAATTGAGTTTCACGTCATTACTTTGTTTACGAGCGGAATAAAGTTGGTAAAGGAACGAACGAAGTAGCACTCACTTTTTCGCCATTCCCCTGCATGTAGCCATGATCAAAAGATCTGTTGAGTGCTTTTCGCGAAAACTATTACTGAGAGAGAGAGCATTTGCTATGGCATTTGACTCTTTTTTCCTTATTCGAGACATACTCTTCTGATTAAGTTTAAAAATTCCAAGAATCGATTTGAATTCCATTTACGAAATTTGAAAAGAACATGAGAACTTCAGTACATATATAATATTTCATATTGATTTTCACTGTGTCAGGGATTAATCGAACTCTCTTATGAAATTTCTCATTGATATTGGTATCATTAATTGAGTTTGGTCATGAGAGTCAGTAAAGGTGATATTTTCTAAATTCCCAAAAACTTTATTTCGGCGCATTTAAATTTTAATAGGGTAGGTTTAAACAATGTAGTTATTACCGCTATTTTTAATGCAATTACTAAAACATATCAATATAGAGAACTTTACATCAGCTGATCACCAATTCATACAGAACGAGTATTCACAAGCCTATTGAAGATGAAATGAAAAAATATTAGATCAAAATATTAAACTTAAATCACCGAATTTTGTTGGCGTTGAAGTACATTTAACGCTGGATTACTCGTTTCAGAGATAAGACAAGAGATCTGTAAGATTATCACTTTACAAAATAGTACTCTCATGACGTAAAATTACTGCTAGCTATTTATATATTTCGGATTCGCATTTACTCCCGATGTTGCAGTGCAAAAAATGAGGCTTATATTTCATGTCTTTTAAGGCTGATATCGCAATTCAATAACTAAAGATCTGGTCCATTTCCCATTTCAAGGGAAATTCAAGAACACATTTATTAATATCCTTACGAATATACGCTTACCTTTTTATTTCATCGATAGGATGAGGTAAATTGGACATGGACATGGTCTTTTAATAATTGCTCCAAATTGGTGTTCCAACAATTGTTCCAAAAGCAGTTGTTAATTATCAATCAGATTCGTTCCAAAATGAAACAAATTACACAAAATATAAATCATGAATAATAATATTATATGAAAACTTTTTCTCGAAGCGGAATATATCTGAAGAGCGTGGCATCCGTTCAATTTCCTATGTATGACTTTAGGAAAATTACCTTTTTCGTGTGTCAAAAGCATTCATGGAAACTTAATTTTGTCAGCAGCATTTCGACTAGTTAAAGTAAAAGTGAGTTAAAGGTCTAAACAGTTTATTCAGAATAGTTATGCCAAATTGTATAAGGTCTTTATTAAGGCGAGATTCAGTAATTTCTTCCATCTAACCCTAATAGTCCTTAAATTCATAATTTAAGTTAATTTCACTGACGAAATATTGAAATTATATTTCAAGTAAGATAAAATTGAGACATAAATAGATTATTTATCGAATCACATTGCATATTTTATTATTTCATGATATATTTAAAAATAATTATTCATTAAAAATATACATTATCCAAAATAAATAAAAGCAAAATCCTAAAATATTATTTCTACTGGTGTAAACTGCCTAAAAATATTTAACAGGTGGATGGAATCATCATTAAATTATTTATTTATTTGCCTCTGTATTTGATTCTCCATTCCATTGAAACAGAACAAATAGTTTTTATAGAAATATTAAAATAAATATAGGAAAATACAAACGGTATATATGTAAATATATCATTCAATACTCAATCAGTGTCATTGTTTTTAATAAATTATTTTGATTTATTTAAAGGATTTATTTCGTTGCGTGGCTTTTGGATATGTGTTTGAAGACGAGGGCCTTTTCGAAGGCCCTATCCGCTTAATTTGCGTTATGTTGATTAATGTGTATGGCCTGCGAAGGGAGTGAAACGAGTATGATGAAGAGCTCTGTGGCCAATGCAGTCGCCCTTTCATCATTGGCCGTGCTGACCGAATGCAAATAATAAGTAATGGAAGCATTTGATCGATTAACGGAGCGACCGCACGGACGTAGAACAAGGACATCGTCGTCCTTTATTCTGATTCCATGGTCTCGGAATCGTTATCGGGAAATGACCACCTTTTAAAAGCCTTTTCACTACGAGAAAAACAGTATTGAAATGGTCCATTCGTCCACCTCTACATGCGTGACCCAGAAAGTATCTCAGAATCCCTATCGGATGGAATTGCCATCTGTTCTAAATGTTGCGTTAATTGCTCGACCAATTCGTTTTGACGAAATTTCCTTTGTTTATAATCCCAGATTCAAAAAGTATTTGAAAGATATTCGACCAACATACAATTGTAGCAGAAGTTTGGGGTTTTAAATTGTAACTTGTGGTCCAAGTTATGCAGACGTACTACCATTTAATTGCTAAATAAGTTTTAAATTCTGCAAATATGTAATGCAAACCATATCTCAGTGCATTCAGGAAATACATTATAATTAATATAATATCAAAGTAGTATTTGTATCATAGGAGATAACAATAATTATGTAGAGTGTTTCCGAGATATTAGGTCATCTATGGAATATTATGAAAAATAAAAGTATGTTTGTAAGATGCCAGTATTCTGCGTGGTGCATGACTACACAAACGAATAGCTGGTTGCCTAAAATGCAGGATTGTGTATATTTTGGGATAGTTGTTTATGTATGTCCAAGTTTGTACTACGAACATTAACGTTTCAATTGTTTTGTAAGACATAACAATTATTACGTCGAAAATATATAATGTATATTTATTAATTAAACTACTTTCATCTATGGCACTGTAAATTATATCACCGTAGCACTCTTGCCTGCCAAGGTAATTCATCCTCATTTAATGCTTTCTTGAAAACATTCATTAAAAAAGAAATACCATAACATATCTTAGAGAGCAATTTACTATCCAATATGATGTTTTAACATCGGAGTTTTGTCTTCATTAATACCATGCTTAAGGATACGGATCAATAACTTGTACGGTCTTGAACATTTTAATAACGGTTGATGTAAACAACAGCCATAGGAGTACATCATACTTAAATGAACCCTTTTTCAGACAAGGGTTTAAGAAAATTTGTTAAAAAACGAGTTATAAAATCTTCCATGTTTTCCTGGTATAGCGACAGGAAAATCATTATGCAGAGGAAGTATTTCAAATCGGATGTTTTTCAACTTAAAAAATTCGCGGAAAACGAGAGAAACAGAATTAATCAACTCTGTACATGGCGGATGAGAAAGTAGGATGAGTATCGACACACTCGCTTCCTAGAAATCACAGTTATTAATATCTGCTCTTGTATCTCTGGATATTGCTATCCTTTGGGAAATAGATCCGCATGAAACGGTCATGTTTCTGAGTGAATCTCCTCATTAATACGACTCTGCTACACTATTTCTTGGAAACATTGCAGCCACAATAATTCTATCTTGAAGAAAATATATTATGAGGGTATATGTTTAATATCGTACACTTTATTAGATGGCAATATTACGACTACTAGATGAGAAGTAAGTATTTATGAATTTCCTGAAATGTAAGGATTCTTATTATATCATAAATACAAAGTATACCATCGGGGAAGGGTTTTAGATCTGTTTTATTACCAGGGATATGTTGAAATTGAGCAGTGATTTTTTAAATGCGAATGGAAATGGGACAGTCTTCTCAACAGCAATCAAATTTCACTCATAGTAAAATATATTCTACAATCACATTGAAATAGCGTAAAATATTGAGGTATTTATAGAACTCAGGTCTCTAGAGACCCAGAAAGATCATTTTCGAAAACAAAATTTATTTTCCGAAACTGATACCACGAATACGTTCAGAGGAGTTAATTATACGAAAATTGAGACTATAAAATCCCATCTTCCATTATCCTATTAAATTTAAATATTTAAAATTCAAATATTAAAGTACAAATATTGAAATGCAAATTACATAGAAAAAAGTAATGGTGAGAAAATAAATTATCATCTGAAATATTATAATTCTTTGAGATCTTGGCAGTTAGTTCCAAAGGGTCAAATTTTAATCAATCGGTAAACATATTTAAGCATTTCAATCCTAATAACTTTTCTAATATACATAATTCGAAGCCATTCAATATTCATATCCCGTGACGGTGTTATAATTGGATACCATTCAACCATATATGGAAATCTTTAAGGTTTACCAAGAAAAATTATGGCCTGCATATTTTTATATATTAATTTATAATGCATTGATGCTTTGCATATTGACAATTTATTCATGTTGAACAGTCCCTTCAATTTATGAAAAAGCTACCTATATGATAGTTTGAAAAATTATTTAAATCTGAAACTTTCTTTAAAAATTCTATAGAATTGAATCATATAACTTTATACTTGTGCATATATATTTCATTCTTCCTACTTATATTGTACTTGAATGAAGTTTATCGATAAGGGGGTGTATTTTACTATTCCCTGTTGCTAGCATCATGGACATAAAATTTATAGCGTACGATTAACATAAACTCCAAAATCATGAGATGGTTAACCGGTTAGATCGAAAGTGAGATTATCAAAAAGGAGTTTATGAGGAACTGCGGCCGTCATTTCCACAGCGTCTCACAATAAATACGAAAGCTTTTAAAATTGGCGAACTTTGCCTATTAAAGCTTTCTTTCTGCTCCGACCGGCGTGTGCATAACGATGATACTGTTGTGGGACTTTATTCGACGAAATAGCTCCATAAATAATCATTATTGAGGCATTTGCATCACATGCTTTTAAGTGCCAACTTTTAAAAATGAGGACTCTCAAAATTTGAAAATTCTTTAGAGAGATATGGAACTTCTAAAAGTCTGGGACGTTAGTTATGAAGTCTGGAACTTGGACATCCTTAAAGTTATCGGAGAAGGATCAAAAATACGGTTATATTAGAGAATAGTCATTGAAGCAATACATGACGGACAGGAATTATAAGTTATTATTTAAATGTAGTTAAACTGTAATATTCACTTCAAGTCAAACAAACCGTAATAAAGTCAATAGCCAATCACATCTGCTGTTAAAATAATGATGAAATGAAGTTCCTAATTGATAGAGCTTCAAATCTTTAAATTATGTTTGCTATAACACACTCCATGTATCTTAATTGCATTTACTCTTTATCTTCGGAACAGTTGATTAATAGATTTGATAAGATAGGCATATATTATTTTACTAGATATACATTCTTATGATTTAAGTAATCTAAGTTCAATCTTAGTAATATCAATGCTGACTTAAAGCCAAAAACAGTAATACTTATGTTAATCATCATGTCCTAAATGAATATAAAGACTTACATAGCTCGGTAGTTTAGCTGGTAAGATCACCTGCCCGGAAAGTGTGTTCGAGTCCCGGCCAAGTCACTATTTTTCACTTTTTGTATAAACGTAATCATCATTTTTAATAGCAGTGAAGATTATACTATCGGTAATAATAAGATATGTTAAAGTGAAGAATAGAGATAAAGTCAATTTTGACTATACATCATAATATTGGGTCCTAAATGCTACTCAATGAAAGACTTAAGTAGCAATTTTGCAGAAAACTATGAAGGAGTACCACATAGGGATATATGGAGATATTTGGTGTCCTATTAGTCTTACATGAAAAGGGATTGTTCATTTCTTAAACTCAACAGTTGTCTCTTACTATTAATTAGGATTTGATTACCGTATTTAAATATAAAAGGAAATTTTTCTAGAAACCTTTAGTTTAACTAAAAAAGGGGGATTGATATTGAACTTAATCTGCTGTTTTTCAGGACGCGCGTGAATCTCGAAGAGAGGCTTTGATTACAGATATTAGGGAAGGAATGTCTCAAAGCCAAAGCTTGACTTTCTTATTGTTTGTGCGAGGAACTTGGATGTGAGGGAGAAATTAAAAGACTCGGATATTTTGAGAAGCCGGTGTAGTGTTGATTAGAGAAAGCAAGAGAATGGATTCTGGGGAAAGGAAAAGGATATGGGGTGGAGTGAAATTAGAGAGAATGGACTTTGTAAGGAATTCTCATACGGAATGGATCAATAAGAGAGTAGTAATCAAATGGAGATTCTTTTAAGAAACTAAATAAATAAAAATCTTATAGCTTATATTCTGAAACAATCCAAAGATGACATGTTGATCCGATTCGTGTTTTCTTGTGATGTAAGCGGCTCTTCGTCATTTTGGAAGATTTACTTCTTATTATTATTTACTTTTATTCTTTTTGGCATACTTACGGAAGATGTTGCCGTATGTTATTCACAATTCCGTTGTTTATGCAAAGTCAGACGAATATTTCTACGATTATTTAGGGATAAATTTGGTTATGAAGAGCCATTATTTAGCTGGTGATCGATGAAAAAATTGAGCTCAAAAGAATCTTTTACTGTTTTACCACGATTGATGGGTCTCTCTTCCACTACTCTCTGTATACTACACTATTACTTGCTTTATTTATTGTTCTGTCTTCTTGAAAATTCGTTTTCCGATTCGTTCTTCCCTCATTTCGCCGACATTGTGTTTTTAATTTAAAATGTATTCCAAAGTATACGTGGGCAACCAAAATTTATGAAATTTAAAATTGTTTTCGCAATACTCTAGTTTATCAACTATGGCGCACTTTTATGGCAATTAATTATTATGGCTTGAATTATTTATTGAGAAATGATCTCACAAATAAATCAATAATAACAAATATTGTATTTACTACGATATTTTTCATGTGAATAATTCAGAAGCCCTTTAAGTATGCCGGAGGTGAGAAAAGTTAATATTCCGAAGATGAAAAATCCCATCTATAACATCCAGCGGAATGATAATGGTCGTAAGAGGGCAGATCACAATCCGAATGATTAAATAGTCGGAGTCCTAAGAATAGCTCAGTTGATTATGCGAGAAATATCTCTGTTTGATGCAAAGAATGGTTTACTAAACTTTCAATATCAAAGGCTTCCATCTTCATTCCAATGTTATTCACGACCTTGACACAATTTTCTAACATAATGCTCTCTATTTTCCGTACTGATTCATTTTATCTTTGATTTCTAACCTATTTTGTAGGAGTTCTCAGTTATCACCATGGATATTGTATTCATGTGTAGATTTCATTCTCGGAATCGTAAAATCGTTTCTTACCATAAAAAATACAATATACTTGGAACAGTTTATAAAAGAAAAGTCTTGTGGCACACACACGAAATATAACTTATAAATGAAGAAATAATTTATAGAAAATAAATTCTTATTAAATAATCAATACTTATGATGTAGTTTACTATGTCATATTATTGATCGTTACGAAAAAATGCATTATTTTTAGACTGTCTAGAAATAGATTTTTCCTTAGCGATGTATCTATGGCTCTGAGATTACAGTTAGTTCTTATTTATTGAAAAGATGATATTTCACGTTTCTGTAGGTGCGTTAATGAGTCTGTTATGTGTATAAAGCTTTTTTTAGAAGTGACTTGTATAGACAGCTTACGCCCATTGAAACGACTGATAAAAGAACCCTTAGAAGAACTAGAGCGTGTTCTACTTCAGGAAGCTCTCCAATCTTAGTTTTATTTTTATATAAAGATATTATTTGTAGTCTTCTTTCCTTTCACGTTCGAGATACCTCGTTACCGTTCGATAGGAAATGCTTTCTGATTATATTCGACGCTAGGAATTATGATTCGGTTACTCATTAACGCAATGATTTATAAAATTAATAGAACTAAAATTCAATAAATTAAAACCTCGTCTATATCTTGAGTAGGTAGCTTTCAAATCATACGAGAAAATGTAAAGTATAAATTGATGAAAATTGAAGAGAGCAAACAAAAAATCGTTTTAATAAACAAAGTTACCAGGATGTAAAGAAAACTTACTTATTGTGCACCGAAATTAAAATCTAGAAAACCTTTTAGTGGTAAAATTAGAAATGGCAATGGGTAGCCTATTGAATGAACCTCCCATTAGCACTAAAGGATCGTACAACTATACAAAAGAGCGTTATAAATAATGTGGTGATTTAGAACAGATTATTTGGACTATTTGGATTATTTTATTGATAAGATATTATTTTTGGATACTTGTGGCAATTGAATTATGAAGAGACATGATTTCTAATGTGTTGGCCATAAACAGCATCCCATCCTACAAAGGGGACTATGCCGAAGATTGCTTCAGGGTATTGAAATGGAAGATAGTTAAATAACAAATAACGAGATCGGTAGAGGATATCCTTATCAGCGTGTTATGTATAATGCCAAACCACGACGGTCCACCTATAATGGCCTCCGTGTGCTTTGGGTAAAGTTAACTCAAGTAATTAGTGCCTCTGTCCTGCAATCGGGTCATCCAAGTGGTATTGCCTGATTTCGAAGACGGAAATGTGTCCGTAATCTTACCTCTGGACGTGGCGGCCAAATGGGAATCAATATCTGCTGGGATGGGCATTCCACGGTCTCCATCCCTTAGGGAGGCTCTCTGCGCGACAACAGGTACCCCATTTGACTCTCCTCTCGAAAAGCCCCATTCGACCCTCCCACCGCATTGATACGGGGCTTCGCAACCGGTGACCGGGTTGCCCGTCGGGGACAGCTTTCCAAACATGCGACATTTAAAGGATTTCTCAACGACCTTCTCCGAACGTACATTTCGCTTCGAATTGGAAAAAGGTTCTCTTTCATCGTGACTCGTGATAGAGTACCGGTGTTATTGACCTGACTTTAACGAATTTGTTTGATATAATCCATTTCTTCTTTAATACTCAGCTAATTATTCATATAAGGTTAGGTACTTTTATCTCACAATTATGAAGGGTGACATAATATTGCTACAATATTTAAATTAAGAATAGAGGAGGATAAAACAAATTTTTCTTGGAGTTCGTTAATGAATTATGGTTTTAAATTATTCAAAACTCTTCCCAAATGGGTCTGTAAAATAGATAACGAAAGAAATTTTACATGGGAATGCATTAATATTGAATGAGGAATTGATGGAGATGTTTATGAGTATGTAAGTGTCCAGCCATTTAATTTTTGAATTATTTGAGTGCCATTTATATCTTTAACCTCGTTTGCGTATCTGTGAACTTGTAATTTTTTGTATTATTTCTTTTCTATTATAAGTATAATGTAATAATCATAATGGATAAAGTTCTCTCGGGTTGCAAGCCGGGTGATTTCTTCGATGTCTCTCAAAGTTTCGGTCCCTGTCTCCGGAACCATCTTCAGGAGCGAAGAGAATAATATTCGCCGGGAAAGCACCAGATCTTCTCTAATAATTGTAATTATTAGTATATTTTTTTAATAAACCAATACTACTATAAGAATCTTATATTAAATTATAGCAAAGTTTGGCTATTCAAAAAGTCGAGAAATTAAATTGTTCTCTAATTTACGATATCGATCAGGCTAAAATATCGGTATCGGTTCACTTTATTTTAGGAAATTTCATAAATATATTCCGGTGGAATATAATGAAATATACATTTCAGCATGACACACTCCCTCACAGTTACACTTAAACATTTGGAATTGATTTTAATAAATTCACGAATGCTACTGCAATAATTTAATAGCAGCAGCGGCGTTCTCTACATGCATAAATGGCACATTGTTTATGAAATAACAAAGAAAGAGTAACTCAGCAGCGAACGTTTGTTGTACCTTCTGGTTAGTATCGTTTCATAAACGTTAATTTTATGGTTTCTCGCTAGATTATTGCTTGATGGATTCAATCACTTCGGGCTGAACGCGCATATTGCTGCTGAAGTGTTAAGAAATAGAATTTGTGTTATGCGGCCTTAACCGAAAGCCTTTGAGCATACGCATGGTGAGGTATAACTAATTTTCAACTAAATGAGAATCGGCACGAATGGAATGCAGGCATTCAAGGAAGCAAAGTTGGACGTAAGCACGAGTGATTTATTCTCGCTGAAAACCAAATTGTTCATAATGGGTTTCTAATGTATCCTATTAAAATAAATATGTACTTTCAATATAATCTCCAGGATCATGTTTCTCTGAACATATATTTCTGATACAAAGATTCTTTAAGAATTTATTTACGATGCCTTGTTTCTACCATACTTTTATCATTTATGGATTGGAAGGATTTTTAAGGTTAGAGTAAGGGGATAAGAAAGTCAGAATCCCCAATTAATGAGGTAAGCGGTTTATTTCGTTCTTCAAAAACCTACTTTAATTTGAATGTTGGTGGAAAATTTGAGTTTTTGGAAAATACTCGGAGATCCATTCATTATAAACTAGTTGGAGCAATATGTTTGTTATTAATTTGAACCCTAAAGCATGAGTTTCTTCCTCAAATTTGAAATTCTCCGTTAAGTTATAAATTCGTCTATGAAAGAAAATTTTACGCCCTAAGTTGTTGCATAAAGGTCTGCGTTCAAATAAATAACCATTTAGATGATTCAATTCAATCAAAGGAACGTATGTATTATTTTATCGCTTTCATGTCCAAATCAACCAACTTTTAGATCTAAGAATCGCAGAAACAGTTTCGTAATTAGGAGGTAAAAGATTCCTCGCAATTGGTCCCCTAATGAAGCATCATATGACGTAAAGAGGTACTTATGACCTTGTTCTTTCGATAAATGCACTCGAAAGCAAGCACTCTTTCTTTCCCTCGTTTCCCTTTGATTTATCAATCCTATTAAGGCCGTAAAGGAAATTGTCGCTTCCCTGCTGTGGCTCCACAAGCGGTCGTTCTGGGAACAGTTGGTCTTTATGGTCCGAGTTAAATGGTAATATATCGAAATTCACATTCCGCGCCATTCGCCTTATACAAGCGAATATCGTACCTCTAAACCAATGATCCGTATAAACATAAGGTATTAAATCTCTCTCGTGAGAGGGTGTAAAAATTTACTGGCATGACCACGAAATTATATATTCTTTTCTGTAATCTATGCAAGCATAATATTAGGCATAAGGAATAGAGTTGTTTCCAAGAGTACTTATTACACTGTCGGATCTTCAGTCCTCTTGACATCGATATTTGAAGGGGGAACTACGTGGAGAGATATTTCAGAATGAAAACAAATGTTTATTAATTTTCCACTGGGACACTAATTTGTGACCGGTTACGTAAGCGTACTTACAGCTTCAGAATATATGTGTTTTCTAATTATTAGGTGTTGTTCTTAGAGTCAAAAAAATCACACCGGTGAAATTTTCGAATTTATTTTTTATCACATGATGAAATAAATTCGTCTCCTATCCAATTATTAGCATCTATCAAATTATTCACTATATTATAAAATAATTGAGCTTAAATGTTTTATTTACCAATAAATTTATAGATTGCATTTCCTTAAATACTTAAACATGTATTGTATCTTAAAACCTGTGCATGATAGAGTTGCCACTTTTGTTTTGATGTCATGTCAAAATGTAATTAAAGTTTTTATAACTTTCGTTGCTTAATTTAATATGAAAGTTACGTTATGTATTCTGAAAGTTTTGTGCATAAAATTGAATATCGCGCACAATCTACTACTGACATATTGATAAATGCGCCAAATAACCATTGGGATGTAATATACTGAAAACAATTAAAAATGACTATTTCAATATTCGTAAATATAGCCTTTATATTTTGTCGATTCAAAAATAATCTGCAAACCTAAACAAAGAAAGCCGCAGTTTATGCCAGCAGGGAATTGAGATGAAATAATCACTATTGAACGTAAATCAAAACTTAAAACCATAATTAACTCTATCAATGCAATTATTTACGTTACCTAGATTGATGAGAGAATCTCTCCGGAAACTCTGTCAAAACCCTGAGATAGCCGATTGTTTTACAGAGACAGACGTTTGAATCGATCATAGTCTTAAAGAAATGCAAAACTAGTAAAATAATAAATATCATTATATATTGAAAACGATTCTCATCTGTATGAAAATACCTGTCCTTACTTATGATTAGGATATATTCGATTTAGCAATTATTCTTTTCATTCAAATACATGCCAATGAAGGAAGCTTGGGGTGAAAATATAGGTTATTATATTTTATAATCGGACAATGCGATGCCAAAATATCACAGTATTTTTGTAATTTCATCGAAAAATTTCGATGAATGTGAACTAAAATGTTTCATAAGTTCTATCATTTTATCCTATAATTCAAAATATAGGAATTAGGATATGCTAACATACGAATTGAAGAGGAAAAAATAAAGTTTGAATTCAATGGAATGTGTAGTATAAACGCTTAGTCCCAATGCAATTGTAAGTAACGCATTGGAGTAAGGGAAACCGAAATTATCATGGCTCTTTCCCACTCTCTATCACACACTAACCTTTTTCATTTCGATAACGAATCAGATAAAGCTCGAAATCCGCTGTAGAAGTTCATATGCTTTGAATATTCACGAATTTCTCTTTAAGGTACTTTGATCTTGACTCACAGTTACAACATTGACTTCCATAGTTGAACTTTCATGCACAAAAACAAATTTATCTAGAGAAGTTTAAAATGAAATTTACTCTTCTAGGTTTTAACTTCAGTACCGCACGCATCTTAAAGTGAAACTCAAATCGCAAATATTCCCATATTATATTTCAAACGCCTTCTTATCCGCTAGAGAAAGTCCTTTGAATGTAGCCATCATAGGAGATGCAAATTTCGGAAACTGCTTCCTTTATACTCAAAGGGTATTTCGGAAAATAAATCCCCGGACGTGGGCATATCACGGGGGAACAAAAAAATTCCGCTGTCGTGAACATTCCCAGTTTCATAGGCAGCGGGATATTCGACTATAAAAAAGACCCCCAGCGATACCCAAGCTTCCATCCCGCGGCCACGTAATATATAACGATACGCAACAAACTGTATATCCCCTTTCGTTTATAAACAATATAAGAACGTTCGTAAAATAAGATCGTACATTTCCCATTTCCTAGCCCACTATCATAGACAAAACTGCTTGAAATAAAAGTGGGATTGTATTTTTTTTGGAAGGAGAACATAAGTGTGTAATAACAAGATTTTATGGATGATATGTCTGAAAGTGGAGATTTTCATGGTGAAAATAATAAATTCGATCTGTTCACAACGATTCTGATCATCATATATCTGCAAATTGCGTTATATGTAGGATAAAGTAGTTGAAGCTTTGGTTTTCATCATTCAAGTTCATCAAGGTTTTCGTCAGACGAGAAGTAGAGTAGTTACACTTTGTTGTTATTGTTTACTTCAAGTAACGCACATCGTGTTTGAAGCATTTCCTGGCATAAATACTTAAACTATTTATTTTCTCAACTTAAACTTCGTTAAACAGAAATAAGACAATTTGCAGATGAACGATAATCAGATCCTTGATTTGCTCGCTGTTTAATCAAAAAAAGAAATATTTTGTTTAATTTGATTATTAACACCAAAATTAAATCCCTTTTTGAGTCACGTGCTAAAAATAAGCTTTCTAGAAAGTTTAAGGATTCATCTCATTACGCTTTTTTCTTTAAAATGACAATAAAATCCGTAGACTCTTTGTGCGCATATCCTCATATAACGCAAAGGAGATTAGCAATAAGATAATGTATGCGTATTGTGATATTTTTTATTTCAACATCACTCACGATAACACTATGACTGAAATACTGAGGTATATAGATTTGAAACCACCGCGAACTAAGTTTGTATTTGGAATCTTGTTGAGGTGAGGATAAGTTGAGGAAACATTAGCGGAAACATTAGGTTACATTTTGCAGAAATTTGATATCGCTGAATTCGTCAAAACAAGGATATTTCGCGGAGAATTTGGATGGCGAAACATGGGCTCCCACAAAAAGGTAAAAGCAATTTGAGGGATAATTAATGACGTATTATTTACTTTCCTCCTTCAACGTGAGGGAGAACGAGTTAGTTTTGAGGCACAAAAGTAAACAGCCCCTAAGCAAATTAAACGATTGAAATTTCGTGTGTTAGCGTCCGAGTTAATTTCTTCTGAATGTAAATTAATCGTAGATGAATAATGGATACCCATGCGCTGCTGTTTGTTTCTTTTTAAATATACCGCTATCCCTTCCTCGATTTCATGCATGTCAATTTGTGTGATGATGGTTTACTTTTCATTGGGGTTGTAATTTACGCTGGAAAGACTGCCATGCTATCATTACTTCTCCAAATTACAAAGCAAAATCCTTTTATTGTGTCTTTTAAATTCTTTATCACCATAATCGTTGATTATCTGTGGAAAATTCAACCAATTGATGAGAATCAGATCGAATCGATGTAAAAAGTATCCTAAAATTTTATTCAAATATTCTCAAACTCATACATGCATCGCATGGACTTACCTATATGATTTATGTTGCTGGAATAGTAAACGTTTACAGCACTCATTGTGGACGAAGGGCGTTTTCCAACATAAATGTTGCGAAAAATTTGATGCTAATAATTCATTCTTAAAGATTGCAATTGAAGGAAAACTATTTTCGTAAGTGGTTTAGAATCTATCAGGGGTAACGAATAACTCATAGTGTATATTATTTTAACACTTAATTTTAATATCTCTCCTTTTGATACTGTAAGTCACTAAAGGAAAAGGAGATTTTTAATTTCAATCAAAAGCACGGCCATGCTTAAATAAATGTCAATTTTCTTACCCCACCCTAAAATCCGATAGCTATTTTTGTATTCGCCGCCGTTATATAGTAAGGTAGAGGTTTCAGAATGGGGTACTGAGGCACTCAGTATGGGACATTCTTTGTAATATTTCAGTAAATGACAAAATATCAACCTTTACGACTTGAATTATGATTGCATAGAGATGATAATGGCTGAAGTGAATAGATGAATAAACTCTACAATGCAGCGAAGTCATAGGCCCTAGTAAACCTCTCTTTCCATTAATATCAATAATCAATGACTATGTCAAATTCAATTTTTATATTTTGGAGATAAAAAAAAGATAACAAACGTATCTGCGAAAGAAAACCTTATCAACATTGCCAACATTGATTAAATGTATCTTTCTTATTTATTTATGCTCATAAAATAGAATATTGTGAATTTAATAAACATTGTCCAGCTTTTTTGTCCTTGATGGAATTTCATATTAAAAACTTTAATAATATGATAGATTTAACATTTTAATGTACTAATATCGTAGTATTTTATCTGTACACAACCATACCATTCATTTCTTTTCATGGGCAACGTAATAGAAAAATGGTAGGAAATGGTTTCTCGTTTTACTAAGCCATATAGCTTTACGTCTAAGTAAATTCCTTATCCGTAATGCTTGCGGCAATGTTGCCTTCTATTAACGGTGGGAATGGTTCATAATCCGATTAAAAGCAAGAATAAGATGTCTTTTTGAACATTTGTACGAAGAAACAAGATAGGGACCACAATTGTGCTTAGTTGTCCTTTCAAGCTTAATTGTTACCTTAAGAATATCTTTGTGATTCATTTTCAGGTTAATACGGAAGATATACCTCATACACGCTTCTTCCTCAATGATGTACATCTTATTTCGAATGCCCATTGTCGCGAATAAACTTGCATTTACATACATAAAATGTATTTTAGGTTTCACTGCGTTATCTGGGTGGTCATACATCCTACGGCGATGGTTAATCAATATTAATATTTCGAAATATATTCAACGTTTATAAAACCTGACTCCTTGGCAGCCCTCAGAAACTCGGTCGAAACCGCTTATTCAAGTTAAAGGAGTTTTCGCCTTTAAAATATCGCTGCGGAGTAATTCCAGAAATCAGTCGCTCCAAAAACGCATTTTCCCTCATCGAACGCGGAAGGGGAGCCAAATCAAGCATATTTGCAGTGCGTCGAAAGATTCTCGGTTTGGAATCAGACCATTAGGACAAATTGATGCGCTTTCAAATCCTCCCTTCCCCGAGAATGGATTTCTTTTTTGACGGGATCACTCGGTCGGTGTCCCACGAGGGGGAAAAGGGGTTCTGTAGAGGACGCACTACACACAACCAGAGATTATTGTTGGAGCTACCACCTCTGCCGGATTCGGACGGAGTCTGCCGGAAAATGACTACAGCTACAAAACGTTATCGCAACTTCCTTCCGAGATTTTCTCTCGCTATAGTGTTTGACTTTTTACGTACACTCCTGGCCAAAATTAACGCAGCACCTCCCTAGCAATCCTTACGGCCGGTGCTGCGTTAATTTTGGCCAGGACTGTACATCAGCAATAAATACAGTATTCACTTTACGAAATACAGATTATTTAGTCACGAAAGCTAAATTAATACGTTTATTTGTGTATGTGTATATCCACGCAATGATATCCCGAAACCTAAACTATACATTAATATCCATGGTTAGATATTTATAGAAATACAAGGTCAGTGGTAAATAAATATTTAAGTTCAAGTATTGCAGAATATAGTGAATATTAAAATTATTTGTATTTATAAATTAAATAAATGGTAATTATTTGATGGGAGAGGAATTTATTTCACCATCTGATAGAAAAAGAAGTCGAAAATTTGACTTGACTTGGATTTTATTTAACTCCCTTTGAGTGATTTTGCTGAGGGTACTCAAATAACAGGACTGGAGAATGAAAAGAAAACACTTAGTAATTTTTCACATGGAATTTATCGCTTTTGTGAGGGTACTTGCATCTTCAGGTGCTTGATCAAACCGATCGCAATAAAAATATTCGGGGCCACTAAAAATAAGGAAAACACCAGGTGTGCGTAGTACGATTCCGCTTAAAACTTTGAGATTATGTTCGTTGCTTATGAATTATAGATTTGAGCCTTAAACGTTGTGCCACTACTCCATTGTTTAGGCAAAATTTGTATGCTTACAATTTCAGCTATGGATTTCCATAAAGTCACGCCTTCGAATATCGATATTGATAATCTCCTATTAATATGATGGTGTTCTGGTATCTTCATACCCTTATTCCATTTATATCTATGAAATAAAGAGGAAACAATGGAAAGCTGCTGCGGAATATATTAGGTGTGAAGACCTGAAGTAGAAGGTTCTGATGACTTTATTATATTATTCCATTAGCTGGAAAAACGATGATATTACTTATAGCTAGATAAAGAGTGGTAATATAAACTGCATGGAATACGTAGTAATCTGTGAATTAAGATTGAGCCTTAAGAAATGGGAAAATTCCATGCACAATATTTGAAACTCGCGATTGGTGAACTTATTTCACCGATAATGCTTTAATGCATACATAATAACAGTGATGAAGGATTTGTCCCTTTTAATTCTGCATGTTTTTCATAGAATGGGATAGCTTGAATCTTATTTTAGGATTCTGTATCTTCATTTCTTACGGTAAGAAGGTTAATTTCATTTCATATAGACGTATATTGGTGATGAATTCCGAGATAGCCCTCTGTAAATGAGGTGAAGGACCTGAAAATGCTTTGACGTTTTTGTTGCGTGTTTAGAGAATTCACTATAAATTAATGGGTAGACGTCAATAAGTTTCGGTGCAATATTATCAGTCTACATTCATGGGCTGTACGATGATCTTTTAAGGGATTATTGATTCTTCTTTCATATTTGGATGTTTGAAAATGAAGCAGACGCACATAAAAATATTGAAATTATATATAATAAACCTATTGTTCACAAATTGGAACAAAACTAAAATCTACAAAATAGCAAAATATATTTAGGAGATCATCTCTATTATTTTTAATGCGAGCGATGGTTTTAAGATCGTCGGTGAAATACGAATTATTTTAATAGATACTCATCAACGTATATTTTAATCAAACATAAAATTTTCGTCAGTGATAGAATGTTATTTCTATTAATCACTTAAGTATCTGTTAAATGCTTTAACAACAACTGCGTCATCTTCTGCAATAACCCAATTTTTGAGTGATTACAATTCGTAGACACATCTGGTGTGGCGTCGCTGTAGTTTCCTGTGTAGGGGAAGCATGAAGCTAGGGGCTCAATTGAAACTGATTGGACGAAGCATTCGGATACTAGAAATTAGGCTGTGTAACGGTATGGTATAGAACTGGGAGAGATATGCATATGCGATCATGGTATCCCTTATCACCACATCTTCACTCCTTGTCTTGGAAATTTTGCATGACTTTAGACACTACTGCTACTAGAGATTTAATCTCTTAGTTAGAGTAAGATTTCAACATGAATTATTACAAATATACTTGTAAGGAATGATACTTTGGCCGACATATCTATGAAATTGATCGAATACTGAATGTATAAAGAGTTTCCCCTTGATTCTAACGATGGGGATTATTGCTACATACGATTAGACAGTTGAACAACGAAAAGATTATAATTCTTTTTGAAATATGAACATTTAGCTATGAAAAGGGAAATTGTTTTGCATCAATCAATCACTTAGTCATTTTATAATTACTCCTAGTAATAGTAATAACTCCTACATAGGACACATTATTTAGTCAAAGAAAACCGGATGAAAACAAAATTAAATATGACATGGGATCTTATGAGAATAAACACAGATAAAGAGTGTGGCATTACAAAAATGAAATTTATGAACATAGCTTAGACTAACGTTTTAATGTTTACTGAAGAGATAAATAAATTTGGACCCAGGAAATCAATTTAAACTAGGATAAAATTACTGTAAAATATATCTTACAAATATCGTCCATTAAATGTATTATTATTTTTTGCTATATATATTGTATAGTGAATAGCACTTAAATTGGAATGTTTGAACAGCGATATTGATTCCAAAATCAAAGCTAATAGTTTTAAAAGATAAGGGAAAATTCTGATGCCATAGCATCAATTAAGATGAAAATAATAAATTAACTTCCACTAAAATTTGAATTATTCGCACTGAGACCACTATTTACTCTCATATCGTTCACTCTCTCGTATCTCATATGCGCTTCCATACTTTCTAAACATAAAGATTGTTCATGAAGCGTTAAATTAATCTTTCGTCAATATAATATCATATGCTTCTCATACTATCACCTTTGAATTTTTTGCTGAACATAATACGGAGAGCGGACTTTTAGTCTCATTCTTATTATAATTACACTCTATGGTATTTTATTATTACACTAAAGTCTCTCTAACTTTATTGTTTTGATCAAACGCCAATCAATTTGAAGGTTGGACCAATGGAAAGAGAATGTCATCTTAAGTTTTGAGCTTACCAATCCGCCATCTTATTGATTGTTTGGAAATAAAGTTTTCACCATTACCTCATTGAATCGACGTACAAAAATTCATTGATCATCATCTCCGACGGAAGAATACAGTGAAATGAGAGTTCTTCGTAACTGTACCGCTGCGTTACATCTAAAGAATCTCCTGTGAATTCACACGATTGGGGGAAATTTGATAACCCGAGAAATCGCTCGCTGCGTCGAAGCATTTCTCATCATCTATTGAATGCGATTCCCTTGAGAAATGCGTGTGGAATACGAAGGCTTGCGCCATGTATAGAAATGCATCGTGGTGGCGTCATAAGCATTGAGATATCTCCTTGAATAAGATTGACGTGAATGAGGTTCGTCAGACGCTACGTCAATAGAATAGGAGTGATATTGTTGCTATTTCAGGGATGCAGGGAGTTCTGCACGGAAATGAGATAAACATCGATTTGAAGATTAAATTGGAATCTGAATCATTCATATTACGGAAATTGTTTTTTTGGGAGCATGAAAAGGTGCCGCTGTATAGAAACTTTTCATCGAAATGCTTTGAAATCAACGTGTGTGAAATATTTTTGATTAACTTGATGGGCATGAGAGTTATCCGGACACGATTGCGAAGAATCCTAAGCAAATGCTACGATCACAAGTAAGCATTTTCTGTATAAAAGAAAATTACCTAAATCATTACGTAAGTTATATTCGATTCACTAAACAATCTGAATTTAATTGGGAAAGAATCTATGGCAAATGCAAAAATGTAAATTTCTCAGAATTTTTGAAAGGCTCAAATCTATCGATTTTAAACTCTTTTTCCTTTGAAGATATCTGCGATAAGTATTTTGATTCTTAGACTGCATGCCATACATATTCGAAGTTAATATGATGGACAGAAAAATGCATTCATATATTTAAAAAATGGTAACGCCATTAAGATGTTAATTCGCTTAATTTTTGAGGGAGGACTAACTAAAAGTTCCTTTCAACTCAATAATTCTTACACTCTATCCTTTCATAGAATACTTATCTTGACTCAAGACACATCACACATCAATTCATTTCCTTTTCTACCTAATCAATTGATTTAAACATATATCTGTAAACCATCACCATATATGTTAAGTTGTAAACCAAGTCTAATCCAAAAACCAACTTGCGCATTATTCCGTCTTTCTTTCCTGCATTTAGGTTTAATATGTTTAATAAGTTATCAGAGAATATTATTACTGTCACGTCAGAAACAAATTATCAAGTTGGTTAAGGAATATCTGCTTCAATATAACAATGTTGAATTTTTATTTAAGAAAATTGTTTAAGAGCTGTAAACTGTAAGAAATTACGTTAGATACAATTATTTTATTATAATATGTTTTAATTTATTGTAAACATGGCCAATATTAAATTTTTAATTAATCTTATGGTTTATTTATTTAAATGTTGTTATGTCAATGGAGAGTCGGTAGCCCCGAAACTGGTGACTGTCAGCATAGGGGTACCACTATTTCTATTACGTTCTTTATTATAAATGTAATATAAAAGGGGAGGAATAAACATTATTATTTAGAACATTTTTCACCTAATATAAGCGATAATTCCTTCTTCTCCCGTTCTGACCACTCATATCACATACCACGTCTGCAATTTGGCATTCATCCATCCTCTTCATACGTCCAAACCATCGCAACTCGCCCTATGAATGGATGAATTACAGCCCGCATTCGTTCATTACCAAGCCATTGCCATCTCTTCTGCTTTTTACTCACACCTGCTCCTCGCATGATCCGTCCAAACAGTTTATTCTCAGCATTCTTCTAACTAATTTCTACAAGGTGCTATCGTACATACTTATAATGTTTTTTTGCACTCTAGGTAATATCTCATGTTTAATTAATGCTTACTGTTTTATCCGCTAGCTTCCTTTTTATCTGTCAACTATTCAATTATCAAGAAAATGTCAGTTCGAGAACAAAAAGTCTATCTCTAAATCAATACAATATCCTCAACATCCATGATCATTACCAAGTAATTCAATTTGGTCATTCCGTAGAATAGATCGAGTCTTGTTTGGACAACATATTAAGATTCTCCCATTCTTTAAATCAATTACAAATATTTGCAACTCTTGCGATTGAACTACTAGTTTAATAAATATCACATATTAGTGTATCAGGCCTTTTGTTGAGAACTTTTACTCATGACCGTAATAAGTTGTATAGCATGTTACACGTGGAAGCAATCTTTCAGAATTAGTACCGAATCACTGTGATTTGTATAACGGTATTTATCATCTATCAATGTCAGCGGGGAAGTTAAAGAAAACATAGTGATTAACTCTTTGATGACAAATTAAGGAAGAACTAAAATAATTTACAAATTGCAGAGGTAGAATTATTTGAAAAAGTTTTCGATACAAAACAGTGGCCTTTTTTATAATATTTTTAATCTCTTTTTGACTGAAATAGCACTCACACTAATTTTCAGTGTATCAAGCTCCTTGAAGATGAGTTAAATTTATTTGGGGCCTAAAATTTAATTTTATGAAAGTAAACTAATAATAAATATGCTAAAGTTTGCAAAGAATAGCATGCAGTAGCTCAGATGAAGACCACGAAAGCTAAATGAATTAAATAGATGCTCGTGTACTTCCCAATTTGCTATTCCTCTTGAGATGTCTCCATATATAATACGTAGCCTTAACTTCCAACCCTAGACATCCTTTACTTAATTTCACTCGGAAACCCTTCCTCCGCCTTTCTCTTTGCCCTTTTTCCCAAATGTCTTTCCTCTATTAGTCCTTCCATCCGCTCCACCCAACCAATTTCTCTTTTTTATCCCCTAAATCAATATGATTTCCCGTTCTATCATATACATATTATCTTCGTTTCCATCAAACTCACATTCTCCAATATACGCCTACTCCCTCTTGCAATCCCTTTTTGTCTTTACCTACATATGTCTATGTATCCTCCGACTTTTGTAAGAAGGTTCAATCATCCTGTATGGCCCCATTTACATTCTTCAATTTAATCATAGCTAGTATGATAAAACTACGGAAAATATATATCAACTTTTATAACTACCAGATTATCTTTTAAGATAATCAAGTCTCAAAATTTATATACTATGCATAATATGTAGCTCACAATTTCAATTTTATTCAGAATACCTATTTCAGCTAAATATATTACATATTTAAGCTTCTTCTGGTGCGATTAAAACCATCATCCTGAATTATTGAAGTTTATTTTATTTTTGAAAATACAGTATTTAGAAACATCAATCTTGAGTCCGATTGTCAACGAAATGCTTAATTTGAAAGCGCGTTTAATATCTAAGATTAGTATATCTAACTATTATCTTTGCGTTAAGACTATTCGAAGAAATGTCAGTGCACTAAGATTCTGGGACAACGTATTTATCCCAAGTAAATGAACGTGAACTGATTATGCTTAACCCGATGTGCTTGATCTCGACGAATTCAAGTTGTAGTAAATAGATTTTAGTAACCTTATTAGTGCAGAAAGATTTCAGATTATTTTCTCTCTTTCTTATCTCACTGTTAGAATGATATTGGTGCCTTGAAACCTACTTTGTATCATTCGAATGCAATTTCGTTGTAATATAACCAATTAATATATAATGATCATGATGATTCCTCTATATTTTGTGATTCTTGGGTCTCTCATCTTCTCCTAAGTAATCCCTGGGCCAATGAGAATCTACATTCGGATCTTCGTTGAGGGAACATGCTTACTAAATAGTGATGTTCATAGAAGTATTTCTGTTACGCTCTCGGCTTAGATGGAATTGCCGTAACAAAGACTTATCCTTCATAATCTTACCCCGCTATCCCCCAAGTCATGCATTTAGAATTTATAGTTATCGGCCCCGCATCAGTTGGCAACCTTAATGGGAACGGTGGGTCGAGGACCTCGTTTGGGGTAAGCTCAGGTGTTTGTGGAAGGGAGAGGAGATCTATTGAGATGTCGTCCCACACGTCATGCACAACTCTAGAGCACTCTTCCATTCGGCGGACAGATGGCAGTAGCGATGGCTGACGACGACAATATGGCGGAATGCCTGCGAGTCGACTATTGTGTGTGTGTGCACTATAGTCGAAAGTATTGAGGCGAGGAAAAAAAATGCTCGTCTTTCCTCGGAGCCATTTTCCTCGAATATAACCTCATCGGGGGAAGTTGGCGGTCCCTCATCTTTCATGAGGAAAGGTTCTGTCGCGAGGACTATTACCGACGAAAAATGCGTGGCGCTTCCCTTAAATCATTATCTTGAGAACTGTTACGCACACCGCGGAGGGACGCCTATATTTTTTGGTTTGGGAACATGGATCCCTTGAAAACTTTCGAGCGGATAGTCCGAATATTATTTTATCTCGCTAACGTTATTAGTGATAAGGTTCTGTTAACGTTTTATCATAGTTTCAACAGCTAGATAATAGGATGATGAAAATGGATTATTCCACTGTTATTATTTAAAAAGGGAACATTTTATTTGTAGCTGTGATATTCCTTTGTACGCTTAAAGATTCCGAGTGCTAGGATTTCCACCATTTTGAAACCTCATAAAATTGGAAAGGAGAAAATCGTATATCCACTTAGTTCTCAGGAAATCCAAAAATAACTATTCTAATCAATTTTCTTTACTTATTCGCAGCAATTACAACGATAGTTGAATTTAATAAGCGAGAAGTCATATTAGAATGAGAGGTTTTGAGATAGTATTTCTGTAAGTAAATCGTCGAAACGATACGTAAATAAATAAATAAAATTATGCAATCGGAGATCGACGGACACTTCATGACTGGATACATATTATAGTACCATTATTTTATAAATTGAAATTGAATTTACAAAGTAATTAGTTTCACTTTTATAGTAAACTTTAAATAACAAAGCATTCCGTTCAGACAATTTTAATTTGCATTAAAATATATTTTTTTTTAACTTTCCGTAAACGTAGACAGAAATATTTCTGGTGAATTCTGTAGCATCTTCAAGTTGGGAGTGGGAGAATGCGTTTCATTAAGCTCTTGCCCTTCATCAGAGAAACGAATATTTTGTCTATATACTCAACCCAACATTTCTAATGCCCTGAATGATTTCTCTAAGGAATAAAGAACGGTAAAACGAAATTAACTCCCGAGAATGAGGGTAGGAAATTATCACCCCTTAAGCCCTACCGAAGGCTCCATATACAATTGTCCGAATGTGAGGTGACATCAAGACTTCACAAATTTCCGTTTGAAACATTTCATTGCTGATAAACGGAACTTGAAGTAAACATTTTTGGAGGGAAAATAAAGTATTCTAAAAAATTCTGTCGTTTTGATGGGTCACTTAGAATACGTAACGCTGAAAGATAAGTTTTAATTAAGAAGTCGCCCGAATAAAAAATGATAAAGTTGAACAAAAAATTTTACTTAGCAAGAGGTAGCGTGCGCTTTAAACCTAAGGTTAATGTAAGTGGAAAGTGGGAAACCTGGGTTCGAGTCCCAGTCATATCACAATTTTTCACTCCTTGTTTGACCTGAATAATAAAGCTGAAGTAAGTCTGTTATAAGGATTGCCTATAAGATTTTTTTTCTCTGTTCGATTCCAATTATATCCCAAATAGTAATTAGGTAACATCTTCCTGAGAATTCTCTCTTTGCTGAACTGCGTGAAATATAATCTGAGATGCCATGTATATATTCTATGAAGGGTTTAGTAATTGGAGGGCTGTAGCTTTATTCCCTCTACCTATAGTTAATAAGAAGACTTCTCATTTTTAGATTTAATTGGAAATCAAAATCGGTTTAGAAGAAAATTATTTTCTCTAGCAAGCATCTTCAAAATTTATCTTCATCATGAAACCCGATAGTTGATTCGTACAAAGTTGATATAGCCTTATTCCTAACCTTCAGAGAGGCGGAACGAGAATTAATTGATTAATAAGGAAGAAATTTAATGAGAGAATTTCCTTTCTCATTTCAGAAAGGTCAATGAAAAGAAGTAGGCATTCTAATTTAGAAGAAATATACCTCAATATGTTTACGTAAATAACGATCCTGATAATTGTCCATATTATTTTCGTTTTGACTTAATTTCAAACTTGTAATATATTATTAATTTGACAACTTATACAATGGTTACTTGCAAATTATTATAAATTCAATCTCTTTCCATTACACTTGATTTATTTATATTATTTAACACTCTATGTAGATATATATGGTTGAAAAACATGGATTTTATAGGAAATGGATAGTCAAATGATTTATATTAAAATAAAAATATTAAAAAGAGAAGGATAATTAGAAATATACTATCAGTTGAATTTGGTTTAATGTATGATTATCAATATATCATCAATTGAATTATATTTCGATATATCTTAGATTTAATATTGGAATTAAATATTGATTGAGAGTAAAAAATCCGTTTAATTCATTTCGCAAAATCCCATATCATTTTCGCTTTATCTTTATTTGAAACTGGTAAGATCAGAATTTAACTTACTTTACGCCTTTTCCTTAGAAATTATAATAATTGGAATCTATAAACATGACACTCAATTTATGAAGATATAGATGGATAAAAGACATTTGTGTTATAGAAAATGGATCGTAAAATGATTATTATTAACGTAAAATAATATTAAGAAGGGAAAGATTTTTCAAAATATATTTACAGTGAAATTTGTATCTCGGATTTGTATGTCTTAGAAACGTTAATGGAAAATCATTGATCGAAGCTGCAAAATCCATTTAATTTACATCACCAAATCCTTGATTCGACACTTGGAAGTCTTCGGATTTTGAAATGTAAGCAACTAATCTTTCTGGGATCGTAGCACGGCGAATTAAAAAATCTTCGAGGTGAGAAGGAATGAAAACCGAGAGTTACTTGAACTGTTTAGGCTTCATCAAAATGAATAACGTCCCTCGGAGGGAGTATCCTTCAAAACCTTATTTACCCCGTCTTGGAATTACCTCCAAAAGAGGAGGAAATGCAAGAGTTTGTCGAAGGGGGGCATGGATTTCGAGAGGGGGGCGGTATATCAGGGTAGTGGGGGAGGTAAGGCGTGGCGTTGGGATTAGAGGACACAAAAAGAGGAATCGATAGGGCGGTGAGAGGGGGACCATCAAACGCCCTCCGACCGACAAACACCCCTTCTGATTCCCCGTCCATCCGCAAAGTGCCACCGATATATTTTTCCGCCCGTGAAAGTTTCTTTCCAAAGAGCAGATGCTCCCGAAAACTATCGCCGCGCGACCTGTGGGAGAAGTTCGTCTGCATCTCTTTGTATCAGAGTTGACGCTCTCGGAGTGACGCACTGCGTCTGCCCCCGATGATGTCTCTGCCCGCGATTTAATAAGGCTGCTTGGGGTTTCCACGGGTTCTTTTATGGGAAAGAGTTTCTGAAAGAAGGTGGCCGTCCCCTCGAAATAGGGGATGGAAATAAATTGAGAAGCAAATAATGAAAGGACTCCTTAAAAGGAGGAGCAGCTTATCTGTGCGGAAATTGATTTCGATACGAATAACAAAATTCTCAATTTATTTTTATGAAGAAGCTACAAGATTGTGGATAGAAATAGGTTTATAACATATTTTCTATTCCAATAATTAATCTCCATCGGTAAAATTTAATGATGATAAAGAATTATGTCGATTATCTTTTAGAAAAAAGCAATACTTTGATTTGAAGTTAAAACATGACGGAAAAAGTTTTCCAATATTGTGACTCGAACCACGCTCTTGCCAGGCGGTTGCTCAAAAATCTCTTTTAGGTGTTCGCCGTTCCTCGCAAAGCCACATTTCACCCTCTTCCTTGAACCAACAAAACTCAAAATAAAAATGATTTCTTAATGATGGATAAGCATTAATATCAATAAACTATCGCTAACACCACACTATAGTACTATACGTTTAAAAGTGAGCCTTATAACGAAGAAAAAATATCCAAGTAATCGTTTGTTTTCTGAATGTAATGTACTCCTGAATTTGATTTGAAGGTTGTCCGATTTGGCAAGTGAAATCGTAGCAAGCTTATCAGTAACCAAACAAATAGTTACATTGCATGGATATTAATGCATAGTAATTATTTTACTACCATATAAATGGCTTAAGTTGTAGGTTGATAGTCCAGAAATGGGGATTATTTAATGTTTTTTTATTTACTTAAATGTTACACATACTAAATAAATTACTTAAATTTCCCTCGGACATATCCGGTTGACAGTTCGAGAAACCTTTTAATACATAAAATGTGTCTAGCTTCGAGTGATAGCAAGTACTAATGCAGATGTACGTATATTCCCATTTACATTTTACATTTCGCAGTGTAGGACATCACGCAGTTCTGCCTACATGTTTTTCTGACGGAGGCTTCTGTAGGACAATTTATCTAATTATGATATAGCTGAATATATGTATTCGATGTCATTGCTCTATTTTACTTCTTTATAAAGGAATATGTGCATATAATTTTGGAGAAGAAGATTTTACGACCATTTTTCCTAAATTTCGGTTTTAATGCTGTAAATTTTCCATTATCTTATGAGTAATCTTAGAGAGGTTGTAGTTTAATTTCATTCTTTAGATGAAAAAAATAAACAGGGAATAACAGCATAAATAGTTTGATTTAAAAGTTCATTTTCTATGAAAAAATACCGCAAATCTTCGCATGATTTTTCTCTGCATTATAAAATACGTCAGGTGTAAGAATATTTCATAAAACGCGCCATTAATAGTGAGAAATGATATTGAGTTATGCGAATACAATATCTTGTGTCTTAGTATCATAAAGGATGTTCCATATGGTTATTCAATATTTTGTCGTGACATTGATGATAATAATATGCTTGGTTGAATAAGAATACCTAGGTTTACGTAACAGAGCATTTATTTATCTTAATCAAATATGAACGATACTTTCTTTCATGATTTGTTAAAATATTTATTGAGTTTCCCTATACAAAGAAATGCAGTAATAAATTACTTCCTTTATATGGAAGTGAACTCTACAAAATAAAATATTACAACTATCCCATTCAATGAATTATTGAAGGACATCTGATTTATGTTATCATCTTTAAATGCGTTGGAATATAAACTAACCGATCTTTGACATTCAGTTTCCTAATTTCTCATTCATTGGTTGCAAAGCAAGCAATTTACTTTACAGATGAACATTCTTAAACTGCTACTTTTGTTTCCATGTCGGAGTACTACTTGCAAGGGAATACGGCAAAACACAGACTTAAAATCTTATTTATACTCATGTTATTCGCTGAACTTGAGTGTTTACGAGTCCTCACAAGTTAGCGAATATATCAGGGATAAGCGTATGGTGATTAAGAAGATTTAAAACAATGACCCAGCTCGATGACCTTTAGCCGAGAACTTATTCCTGCGGCGAGGCCGACCTCGGTTAGGCCAAACCATGGCCAGCGGGTTAAAAACATCGAGGAGGCGAAAGCTGGGCGATAAATCACTTTTAAAGAATTTTAAAGCGTATCGACCCACTGAGCGATGGGAAATAACGACCGTCGTAAAAATATTAATGCACATTTTCGTAAAGTGTACTTTGGTTAAAAGCCGCTGAGGAAGGGCTTATGGGAGATACTCTTGATTCGATGAAGCCGTCACAATATATGACCGCGAATGTTTTGGAAGGGGCTGGTGATATACGCGGAGGGATATTGCGAGGGGGGAACGGGGGTATCTCTGGTGGGTGCAGCCTCCACCCTTCCAAAGTGCTGCCAGGACTTATACCTTGAGAGTATCTCCTTTTGTAAGCCTAAGCGATAGGTCTTGCATCAATCAATCACGCGACAATTCAGAGATGTCGCCACACTCCATTCCTCTTTCGCGCGTCCTATCTTTTATATTGTTTACGTTTTTTCCCGCCTCCATCACTCTGCGCGTCATGGCGCGGAAATTCAACGCATGTCTCGGAGAAATACTTCACCTGTGTCTTCCCAAGCGCAAAAAACCATCCCTCACGTCCAATTGGTTTACCTTTTCCCTCCCTCTAACCTCTACCAATCTCCAGGTGATGCCTTTTTTTTAAGAACTCTCGTATCTCACTTTGCCTATGCCCTCTTTTTTTACGGCTCCTTTCTTGTAGCCTTGCCCCGCCCGCCCACTCTTCGCCGCTATTTTTATTCCTCTACTTTATCTTCCTTCTCATTTCCCTCCGCCCGCTTTTGTGGGCCTAAATTTGATCCGATGTTTCTCGTCCCATTTTCTTACTTGCATTGTGGTCCCTACCAATTGAGCGTTTCTTACTTCGATGCAGCCGAATGTGTCCCTCCGGCCATACATAGAGACCGCAACCAGAAAGCTGAATCGGGAGTGGCGTACTACCCTCGCTGTCGGGATGCCTTTGACTTGTGAAGCGATCACACCATTATGATAATGGTTCCATCCGCATGCATTCCATCAATAAGCTTTCAGCATGAATGTGTGCACGAATCTTAAATTTCACGAGCTAAAGATATTTCTCAAAATTTGGAAACCATAAGGTAATGTATATAAAACCAAATATTTCACACTCTATTTAAGTAATATTATTTTAACTATTTTCACTAATAAGATTAAATTGGAGATCGGTTAAATGAATGAGTAGACTAAAGTCTCACTTTCATTCGGAATAAAGACGTTAATGATTTATTGTATAAAACAAATAAACATACCGCATATATACTTAAGTGTAAGCCGACCCGAATCTAAGCCAAGGCACGTAATTTTATCTAAAAAAACGAAAAACTAATTGACTTGAGTATAGGCCTAGAGTGGGAAATGCAGTAGCTGCTCGTAAATTTCTAAATAAAAATAGATACCAATAAAATTTTACTAATTACGAATTGCACGCGATTGCGGAGAAAATTGACAAAGAAATGTTAATCGAATAAGTGAAGAGTTTACCGATTTCCGGATAGTGCTGACTTTTTCCACCGAAGAACAAATGAGTCCAATTCTCTTTCTAGTTCAATTCCTTTCTCCATAAGTTAAGTACATTTTAGTTTATAATGCATGTCATTTAAATAATAAAGACATTTTACAGACTCATTTTATTTTTCCTTTATACCATGTGACGCATAACAGAATTTTTGGGAACATTAAGGGCAGATTTAGCATTATGGTATGGTATCTCATACATCTGTAAGCTTTAAGCTCTCTCTGAAATTGTGTTTTAGAATATGAGGGTCCCATTCGTAATAAGTTATGGAAATCAAAATTTATTAGCATTTAATGGTGTGAATTTTCATTTAAGTTGACAACTCAATTTTAAACGCTTTGATTAAAATTGGTGGAAATTTTCACGTTTTTTTTCTTGTTATTTGTTTTAACAATGTCCACATTCCATAAAGCTATCTTCAAATTTATTTTTTTACTAAAAGATTAATAAGATACAATTAAAGATTATCGCGTCGTATTTTGTCCAACCATTGTCGAGTGAGAGATTAAGGTAACATTTAATGATACTACCAAGATTAAAGGAACCTTTATCATCACATCTTTTTGAAAAATATACCAAAATGCTCTTTCAATTGTCAGTTATAACTCAAGGATACACTCATGAATAAAAACTGATCATGATCATCATGATTACTGATATATAACTTTGAATGTGCAATGAATATAATCTTTGAATTTAATCAATAAAATGTTTTATTAAACTTAGTTAATTAAGCATATGGGATCAAATACTATAGATAGATTCGATTATACAGCAACTATATGTGGCAGGATAGAGACTAAACGGTTTTCTTTTAGATTAAAGTCTTCATATAATATGCAGAATATAACTATAAAATATGAGGTGAATTAAAGGGGAAAGGAGGAAAATACTCTTAAGTTGATTTAATATAATCTAACTCTAATACTAAACGAAAATACCGTTTCTAAGACACGCCAAAATTAATAGGTGAGCGAAGTGTCAGAAAAGCCTATACAAATAACCAATTATTTGTAACAAATGAGATTATTCCGAATATTATCATTAAACAGTTAAGGAAATGGCAATGAAATATTATTAATTTATCCTCGTATTTTTTTTTAGGAATCCATGATTCGGAGCTAGGTTACCAATAATATCGGAGTTGAAACATGGCTATGAAAGCGATTGCATATTTTCGGAAATGTTCTATAATTTTAAATATCCTCGCTTTTGAAGAATGAGGAAGAAATAAACAATCATTAAGTAGCGGGAGTTAGTATAAATTCACGAGGCTTCAATAGTATGTGGGAGGCAATGCGGAAGCATCAAGCGTGCGGAATGATTGATCAGTCCACATTCCAAATCTCTCGAGCGAATATTGACCGAAATTATCCAACCCATCGTTGGAACAATAATTTCTAAATATCCGACATACGCGTGGAACGCTTCATAAAATCCGTGAAATACGATGAACTGGCAATCAAATAGATAGAGGTATGATCATTTACAAGTTACTTGCGTGTTTGCAGAGAGTGGAAAAGGATCAAGTTTACTAAAGTGAAGGGTGGTGTAAAAGAAATAGGTAATAAGACTCCTGCGAATGAATGAGCCTTGAAAATACAAAAAAACTCTTTTCGTCGATGTTTCAAGAGTGGCAGAAAAAAACATATTCTCACTATAATGTGAAGCAGACCATTCGTAGGACTTAACTCCCTGGGCGATCGTTTTAAATTTCAAGTGACGCATAACTTAGCGTCAAATTACCTCGAGGTTCTTCAAAAGGTATTACGGAACGAAGTAAGTAAGGGTAAGAAAGGGTTTTCCAAGATTTTATCGTTTATTTTATTTCCGTTCAAGGTTTCGGAAATGCGTTAATTGTGAATTGATACATTTCCTCAATTGAAAGGTTTATCTTCCTCGTCTCTCTTGAAAATTCGGATCATACAATTGTATGGAATATTAATTCCTTTGTTTTCTTTAAATATATATTTGTACAAATATAGTACTCGGTTTTATTTAATATAATGAATTTAATTCTATGCTATCAATTTCCTGATCAAATTCCCATGTTTTCTATATGGGTGTAGCGATTGTACTGGACATAACTTATTGTATGCGAAGTTTCAAATTTGGAAGCGAGTCTACGAACAAATTCCCAGAAAATTTAATTCTTATGATTCATTATCTTACTTTTTCTCGAGTGGATGGTTTTAAATTGCAATCTGCTTCAATTATGATCAGTTTTATGTAAACTCCTGAATCTGAAAATTTATTTTGTTAGACTAATGTATTAATTGATAGTGGATAGTGGAGTCAGAGAGTAGAACCGCAGTCTCAGAGTAAAAATTAAGACATTATGATGCAATTCTTATTTTTATGACAAGCTGTATTGCCATTTAATTCAATTATTGATATATCAAGGTAATGGATAGCTTGAAAAACTAATGGTTGAGACGCATCCTATTGATTTTACGATTTTTTGATACAAGAAGCATGCCAGTTTTTACTCTCCAAATTTTCAAGTAATGGAAGCAAAGGGTTGACATAGACTCGTATGTTTAATATTAATTCCACATCTGTGCAGAGAAAATGGCAGTCAGACAATATGAGATTGGTTTTACTTCTCAGCCCACATTTTTGTGTTCCGAACACTCCTATTTCAACCGCAAAGTAATATCGATGGGCCAATCGCATCTTTCTTCTGCAGGTGTTCCTTTACCTTTGCAAAAAATAAATTCTGAATCTATTTTCAAACTCGTAAGCTAGAAAGAAAGAAATTTTCTGGAATGGCCTTAGCCTCTTCTTCTACCTTTAATATAGATTTTTTAACTTTGCTTCACGCAAAATCAATCTAACAAAAACTTTTAGCCATCTTTAAGACATTAGCGTGAATGAATATTTTTTCCAAGAATAATTTATCACTCAAAGTACCACAAAATCCTGAACATAACAGCATACAGCATTATGAGCATACTTTAAGCATTAAACGTAAGGGGCCTATGAATTCAGCAGGAATTACACTTGCGTGGTTTTTAAAGGTATTAATAGTGAATTTTATTCTTAAATGATTCCTTATGTTGCTTTCAAGTTTTAATAAACTACGTAATATTCGTGCAGGACCGAATTAATACTAATTTCCTATGAGGAAGATTAATTGAGTAAAATTAATTTGTAGTAGAAAAATGTCATACATGTTTATGGCTTATTCTACCGGAATACATGGACAACATACTTATAGACCATAAGAAAATGTAGCCAATATTCTTATAGTATAATTTAATTTAAGATTAACTTTATGATATAAACCTGCAATGAATTAACAATTCATGGATGTAATTATTTAAATCTTTGGCCGAAATAATATCGGTGAAGTTGTAAATAGCTCCTAATGAATGAATGTAAACATTAAAGTATTAGGAACTTTCAAATAGAATTATATTCTAGACATTATATAGGAAAATAAGTGAGCCAAATTTTTTCATTTTATGAAATTTCATCTAACAGCCTAGTGATAAAAAATAATTAAAATACGGGAAGACTCCGTAACCACGTGCGATGGCAGAAAAAAGTACAAAAATGTAGAAAAATATAAACTTTAAATGTGATGCGACACGTCTTTCCGTTATCCAATTTAAATAATATTTTTGAAGAATTTATATTCCAACCAATTGGAACAACTTAAGGTGGTGGTCCGAAATTAATTCTCGAAAAATATTTCCCCTATAAATAAGAACCACCCTAATATACATGTAACAATATTAACGACCGCATGGAAACGGTAATACGGAGAGCCCTTCCGAAACATTATTGAAAACGACAGCATTAGACCATAATAAAATGGAGTCTCCATTCACTCGATTAAAGCCATTGCATATCTACTCAACTGCTTAACATGCTCTAATCCAAGACAAATTCCTTCACATAATCAGAGTCCTGTTTCTCGCAGTTTCTTTTCCTCTCGCCTTGTTTATCGCTCACGCGTTTTTGGTGATTTGGACGCGAGAGGAAGCCCTTTTCCGAATGACGTTCTCTCTCTCGCATCCGTCACTCTCTTCCCACGTCATTATCCGTCTCCCTTTTTCAATCTCCTCTTTCGGAAATCTCTCTCCTCACGTACAAGTGCACGCCGTGAAGGAAGTCATCAAGAGCCCAACTTTATCTCTCTGAGATTACCACGCCCTCTAAAACCAGATAGCTCGGAAATTTCCCTACTTTTCTGATGAAAATTTCGGGATTTCTGGTCCTCTCCCAAAAGGGTTGATTTATTACGGGGCTTCTTCTCCGGTGTTTGGCCGAATCATGAAACGGCCGCATTTATCGCTAAATAATTTGATTTCTGGAATTATTTGTGGAGGGCGAGGTAGTTTCGTTCCCCGGGGGAATAGACCGTGTACACTTTCGCATTTCGAGGAATTCATCCGACTGAATTGAGCGCAAAGCTATGCGAGTCCGAAGAGGCCTTTATCCCGTCCTTCCGTGTATTGCAAGGTATTTCTGTTCTCAAATTTTTATCCCAGATTTATGCGATGATTCACACATAAAGGAAACGTATCCTTCGACTTATGGTTTACTTTTTCTTCCTTTTATGGCGGTTTCCCGATTCATTTGATTCTCTTTTGAATATAAATTGCGTTGATTTTGCTACTGAATTCAATTTATAGATATGTGACCATCTCAACAGACGGGAGTTTTTCACCCGGAGAACATTCATAATTTGGTAAAAACTGTTCACATTGGTAAGATATGGATCTCGTTTTCAGAGATTTACAGTAAATTGCGTTATTAAGGATTGAAATTAAATGATATTCAGATTCCGATCAAGAATTCTTATTTAAGCAAAATTTTCAATAACTATCGTTTTCTTTAAAGAAGATATTTTTTTTAAACATTTTTAAGAATAATATTTTAGAAATTGTAAACCAATCATTATATAATGTACGTCACCTATTAAGTATTGGTTTAAGTAAAGTATAACTATTATTAATCCTCTATCTATAGTTATAGAATATTATAGAATATAATAGAATATAAGTATAACTATTATTAATCCTCTATCTATAGTTATAGAATGTTAATCATACATATGCATCTAAATATAATGTAAATAATATTTCGATAACGAAGACCCAGATCTTTGAATTCCTGAAAGATGAAGACCGGGAAAACGTTAGAACGCTTATGGAAATATTACGAGTCTGTCAGACCTGAAATTAGTTTGGCAAGGCGTGAATTTGGGAAAGCCATTAAAGACAGAGCACAATTTTCCAAATAAATTTGTGTAAAACAACAGAGATTTGCACTCTCTCACTTTTATATAATGTGTTAAATCATAAAGTGATTTTTCAGAATGTGAATCATTTTTCTTATCATAGGATCTCCCATAAAATCATTCTTATCATTTATGCATTCAACGTATGCTAAGAGAAAAACATTACGTTGGCGATTCCAAAAAACCAAGTGTCCAAGTCAAAACATGTATTTTTCATCGTAATTTAGACCGTTTTTGATTAATTATTTATTTACTTGTATATTTATCAGCCTATTGCTTACCCACTTACAAGTAAATATGTAACGTTTTGTTTATTTTTATCCTCGTATGCTATTGGCATGCATTTTTCTCATTTAAATTTTATTTAATCAGATTTCATCAAAAAATGTAGTTTTCCTAATTGTAGGTTTCGCAAGTTTTTCACTTCCCCTTCCGGCGGGTGTTTTCCTGCAGTGGAAATTTTTTCCTATGCTCTCGGCTTATGTTTTTTTTTTTAAACACATAGTAAACTCCTTATTTGTACTTTTTTCAAGCTATCCCTTTTTTTACATTTACATGACGAAGGGTTAGATGTAGAAAGAGGTCATAATATCTACCTAAAGAAAGTTCTTTGTTATTATTATTACTTAAATCTGATAAATGATTATTAAACCTGCGAATAGAAATTATAGCCATATCAAATTAATCATTTACTATTTATTTAAATAAATGTTTGACAGAAATACAATATTCGTTTGAATAGTATTGGCGTGCAATTCAGAAAAACTGAGATCAAGCGTAATCATCCGTAATGTATCCTCATATATTTACTTTCTCCATATACGTAGTATAGAGAAAGTTTATTTATTTATTTATTTATTTATTTAAATTTGATCCATTAACAGTCAATACGACCAATTACAATGAATCTTACAACAACATATTGAAATAAACATATAAATAAATAACAACAAAGCTGCATTGAAATGCAACCAAACATTTGTAAAAAGTGAAAAAAGATGTTAGTGGGTTAATTTAAATTAAATTAGATAAAGATAATATGATAAAATAATAAAAAATAGTAATTATAAGTTACAAAAGGAGAAGTAAGGGAAAAAACAATAATGATGGGGAAAATGAATAAATAAATATGAGGGAAAGAGATGAAGAGGACGAAAAACGAGACAACGAAGTAAGCTAAAGAGCGAGATTAATGAATGGACGAAAGGAGTGAATTAATGGGGGAAAACAGTTCTAGGGAAGGGTTATTGGATAAGAGAGAATTGAAAAGTGTTGGAATTCGATAGAAAACTGATCTTTGAGAGATTGAAAGCCTGAAACGAGGTACGTGAAGGAGGTTAGAATTGCGGGAAGGGCGGGAAGGGACGCGAAGGGAAAAGCAAGGGAGGATGTCGGTAGTTCTGCAACGGCCGTTAAAGATTGCGTGAAGAAATTTTAAATCAAATGATTTGCGACGATGAGGAAGAGAATAAATGCCGAGCGAGGAAAGGATTTGATCACGAGAACAGTTGTAAAAGTGGGGAACTCGCAGACGAACAATTGAGGTGAAGAAGTTCAAGGGACGGTTGAGCCTTTTGAGGTTGGAAGGGGTAGCAGATTGCCATATAGGGATGCAATAGTCCATAATGGGGCTAACACAACCAGTAAAGATAGACTTTAGGGCAAAAGGGTCGGCAATTTCTGTGAACCGGGACAGCATTCCAATCAGTGACATACACCTTGAAGTGACCCAGCTCACATGTTCACGGAATGTCAATTTGCTGTCGAAAATCACTCCAAGGTCTTTGTGAGAAGAAACGGTATTAATAATTTCACCGTTAAGGCGATACACGGGCGGAGTAAGGTCCTTCTTCAGGGAGAACGACATCACCACAGACTTGCATGGATTTATTTTCAAGCCCCACCTCATGCACCAAATATCAACTGCATTAAGGGCATGTTGAAGGGCGTTGTGATCCTCGGCGCACTCAATTCGTTTGAATATCTTACAGTCGTCAGCGTAGAGTAAGATGTTTACTCCTATGTTAGTGACAGCTTCCACCAGATCATCGATGAAGAGTGCGAACAATAGCGGGCCTAGGACACTACCCTGGGGAACACCGGAAGGAACGGGGGAGAACGAAGATGCACAGCCGTCGAGGACGACGCGTTGCCTACGATGGGATAAAAAATCAGAAAGTAGAGAAAGGAATGGTCCATGAATATTGTATCTATGCTCTAGTTTGTATTTTAGAAGGAAGTGGTTAACGGAGTCGAATGCTTTAGAGAAGTCAAGGTAGCAAACATCGAGTTGAGAAGTTTTTTCGAAAGCTGTGATGATATGATGTTGTAGGACAGTGAGATTTGTAAGACAGGATCCCCCAGGAAGAAAGCCATGTTGATGAGGAGAAATGAAAGAAAGTGTGTGGGAGAGAAGGCTGTTGTGGATAATACGTTCGAATAGAATGGAGAGGACGGGAAGAATAGATATAGGGCGATAGTTCTCCACTTGATCCTTGCGGCCATTTTTCAAAATGGGAATGACATTTGCAGATTTCCAGGAGGAGGGGAATGTGCCAGACGAGAAGAACCTATTAAAAATAATTGTTATTGGAAAAGAGACAGTATGAGCAGTATGACTGAGAAAATTTGCTCCTATGTTATCTGGTCCAGTGGCTTTATTGTGGGGTAAGGCTCTTAAAAGATTTAGGACTTCATGAGGGGAGGTAGCGATTTTAAAAGCAGAATGAGTGCATATTGGCTGGAGGGGGGGAGGAGAGACAAGGTTTGGATTGGCGGAGAAGTTGGAGGAGAAATATTCGTTTAGCGCAAAGATTCTCTCATCTTTTTCGAAAACGCAAGCTCCCAGGGACAACTGGGCTGGAACACGGGGAGACTTCCTTCTCATGTTTACGAGAGTCCAAAACCTCTTGCAGTTACCCCTAATGTCAGAGGTGATTTTATCCACATAGAGGGTGTAGTCTCTCCGAACGAGTTTCTTGGCTAACCGTCGAAGTTCGCAGAAGGTATGACGAGTGTGAGGGTTGGGGAAGGCTTTCATAAGCTTCCAAGCGGCTTCCTTGTTCCGCAGGGTGAGGATGGTCTCAGACGACATCCACGGGTCTCTTTTCTTCGAGGGCCTACGAATCGGCACGTTGTCTTCAATGACACTATTGAGGATTTCATAGAAAAGAGAGAGGGCCTCATCCGGGCTGCCAATCTCCAGGAGGTCCCATGGAAGGAGGGAAAGGGTACGGTTAATGGCAGGCCAGTCCGCTTTGTTCCACGCTCTAACTGTTCTGGAGGCGGGGAAGGGGGCGGGAGGACGCGGAGAAAAGATTGGAAATGGGAATTCCAGTGATTCATGGTCGGACTCAAAAATGTTTCTTCCTGAGGAAGCGAGTTCTAGAGCTTCAGAGGACAATATAAGATCCAATGTTGCCAAGTTTCTGGTAGGATTTAGGTTGGATTGCCACAGTCCTAAACCGTGAAGAAAGTGATCGATAAAAAAATTGTCATGTTCATTAGCGCCGGTGGCAACACAGGGCGAAGTCCACTTAATTGCGAGGTTAAAGTCCCCGAAAAGGATCACTTTTCCTAAGGATGATGCACGAAGAACAGATTCAAAACAAGCTTCCAGTACACTCAAATTACTACCAGGAGGTCGGTAAAAACAGCCAAGGAGTATTTTGCCTAAGCGACCCGAGTCTGACAGAGCAATTACTTCCACCCATAGAATCTCGCAATTAGTTTCAAGATCTGGCCGATGTTTCGCCGATAGCGAGGAATCAACAGCAAGTAAAACTCCCCCACCACGACTGTTGCGGTCACGACGAAAAATGTTGTGGGAAGTTGAAATAGCAATTTCAGAGTCACAAACTGTTGTGTTGAGCCACGTCTCAGTGATTGCAATTAATTCAAAAGCCGATAGCTCGCTGAGATTAGTGCTCACTGCAGAGAGCTTGTTTTTTAAACTTCTGACGTTTTGATAGTAGGCTTTTAAGGGACGATGGGAGGAAGGATTACGAGTACTCATTTTTAACACGAACTCGACGCAATACACAGAAAGAACACTGATGACTATCATTGACAAGAAGTTAAAACATAATAAATGAAACGCCTCGGGAAATCGCATGGTTCCACAAAAGGAGTAATAACGAAAACAACGGAGAACACGTAATTATAAGAAAGAAAACACAGGAACAACGCTGATGGGTAACACTAGCAAATGAGTACTTAATAAATCACAAGCACAAGAAAAAACCACGGGAAAATCGCATGGATTCACAGAGGAGAGAGGGAGAAAGGAGTCACCAGGGAGGGCGAGGGACACACGCGGGCGTTACCGAAGCACTTGCCGGCCAGTAGAAGAGGTTGTGGGCGCAGAAGCTAATTAGCTATGTATAACCCCCAGAAGTGAAGATAAGTTGGTGAAATCACACGAAAGAAACTATTTCACAAACACGAGTCCACAAACACAGAAAACAAACGCGAGAATATGCCAAAATTTCCTAAAACGAGGGTAAGAGCAGGAGCGGAGAACACGTCAGAACTACACTGGCCGCCATCTTGTTCTGTTTTCATGAAAAAAAATCGATCTCGAGATTTCGACGGAAATACATGTTTTGGGGTCCCTAAAATATCTTTTACCGTTTTCTTTTTCTTCAAACTTATTTTTGTACAACTGATTATTTAGGAGTTATTCGTCAAATACTGATAAACCGGAAGTAGCTGATTATGAACTTTGTGGGCGCTCTAACATATACAATTTTTGTTGTATCATCACCAAATTTCATATACAGTACTTTGATTAATGTCGTTAGAGTTGATTAGTTTTTGAAGTAAATCGCTTTACTGTAAGTTGAGCTTTACTTTTCAAAGCTCGTTTCCGTTTTTGCAAAATATCTCCATTAATCTGGGATTTAGGTAAATACTGTTTTTAAAAAAGTTTTAGAAAATGTAATTTACTTTAACTTTTGTATGAAAAATATTTTTGTATAACTGATTATTTTGGAGTTGTTCATGAAATACTGATAAACCGGAAGTTGCTGATTATGTACTTTGTGGGAGATCTCGGCGCTGTGGTCGAAAGGCCAATTTCATCGTTTTTCATCGAACATGTCCCAAAAAACATTATTTATAATGTTTGTGACGTAAAAAATAATATGATATAAATTAATCACTTATCTTCCAAGTTTAGATTGAATATAGAGTTCGAAAACACTGTCGTACATAAATATTTACATCTTATACATGGAGAATGTCATGTGCTGGCCACATCAGATTTTTCATTATTGTTACCGTATGGGCAAAACAAACCTGTCAATTAAGACCAGGACAAAAATTTATCATTAGTCAATAGAAACGTACCATTGAGATAGTAGCATTACAGTGCATGGATAAAAATAATTTTTCTCTTTAAAAAGTAGATTCCTCTTGCAGTTTTAATACGAAAATATCGGGTGTATTGCATCAACACTCAAGTGCACGAAAGTGGAAAACATTCCTTTATGATAGAGGTAAGGAATTAAATCAATCAAAGTCGTCTATGCAGGAATAGCGAAGCAATGCAATCCATAGATAACGTTTGAAATGCGTGATTTGGATAGAGCACAGCACGATCGGTATGCCGCGTGCTAGCGGAATGATGAATTAGGCATGAGAATGCTCTCAAACGCCAATTTTATCGTTCTTGGATCGCACGCGTGCGTGGTCCAGTTTAATGCCTCATCGATATTAATTCCCTCTTTCTCGATATTACTTCAAGAGGAACGCGTGAAAAGCCTCTAAAACCGATTCTTACTTTAAAGTAAGAGTACACATTATTACTTTCTCCATATACGAAGTATAGAGAAAGTATTGTTTTCATGAAAAAATTCGACTTCGTGATTTCAACGGAAATACATGTTTTGGGGTCCCTAGAACACGTTTTGACTATTTTCGGAATGATGTCTGTGTGTATGTGTGTGTGTGTGCTTGTGGGCGCTCTAACGTAATAACTATTAGTCATATCAATACCAAACTTCACATATAGTACTGTTGTGTATGCTGTCAGGGTTGATTAGTTTTTGGAGTAAATCGGTCAACCGGAAGTCGAGCTTCATTCATCAAAGCTCATTTTCGGTTTTCAATATATCTCCATAAATATGATATATAGGTATATTGTGTACCTTATAAAAGTTTTAGATAATGTAATTTACTATAACTTTTGTATTTAATATATTATTGTATCACCGGTTGATTAGGAGTTATTCGTGAAATACCGATAAACCGGAAGTAGCTGTTATGTACTTTGTGGGCGCTCAAACATAAAAATTATTCGTTGTATCAACACCAAACTTCATATATAGTACTGTAGTGTGTGTTGTCAAGTTGATTAGTTTTTGGAGTAAATCGGTTAACCGGAAGTCAGGCTTCATTCTTCAAAGCTCATTTCCGGTTCTCAAAATATCTCCATAAATATGATATTTAGGTATATACTATTATTTATAAAAGTTTTAGAAAATGTAATTTACTATAAATTTTGTTTGAAACATATTTTTTTATCACTGATTGTTTAGGAGTTATTTATGAAATACTGATAAACCGGAAGTTGCTGATTTTGTACTTTGTGGGCGCTATGGGCTCTATGGGCGAAATGCCAATTTCATCGTTTTTCATCGATCATGTCCCGAAAAACATGATTTATAATGTTTGTGACGTCAAAGATAATAATATATAAATTAATCACTCATATTCCAAGTTTAGATGGAATATAGAGTTCGAAATTACTGTCGTAGATAAATATTTACATCTTATATATGGAGAAAGTCATGTGCTGGCCACATCAGATTTTTTGTTTATTTGATTTAATCGCTGCAATTTGGTAAGAGTACCAGGTAGTAACGGTCGAGGGGGATGCTGAAAAATAACAGTACACTCTGTTCGGCTTTCACCCAAGGACGGGAGGAAAACCCATGCAAAAGTCTCCCGCAAACAGTATTCATCTTAACAATAAGCTCAGTGAGCACTAGTCAGTGAACATACAAATGTGCGTAACGTAATTATAACAACACCTTCACTATACATAGATACAGAAGATTGATATATTTCAAACCGAATAATTTTCTACATTGTACTACTTGGAAAATATTCTCATATTCTAAAGAATATAAGATGATTTAAACTATGGAAAAATACATAAAAATTTAAATTAATAAGCTTTTAAGCTTATTTATTTAATATACTCTGGCATTGGATTGAGAACTTCTTCAAATTCCTATATACCACCATTTTTAAAAAAGTATTTGCCCACATTACTTTTCTATTCTCCGCCTTTATTTTTAATCTTTGTACTGTATAGTTTGTAGAATGAAACCTTCATCTTGGTTTGTCCCAACCACTCCACGTGTTAAATACACCCGATAACCTGGATATCTTTCTTTCCGACGATAACGATTCCCATTCTAGCTGCTCTAATATATTTGTTACACTTTCATCCTTCTTGTGCTTTCCGACCCAGCCGCCTTTTTCTCATGCCTTCGATCTTATTATTAAAATTCATCCATTTAATAGTCCACCTCGGTGCCCTAGTTACAATATTTAACCTGATTGAATAGGAGAGACAACGCACGGAGCAAGTTCGATGAAGATGAGGCTGTATCGTTCGCATAACGATAAACAGCCGAATGATAAGCGATTCGTGACTATTGGTGAATCTGGGAGTCCTTCACTGCCTTAAAATGCGAATCCCTATCACGAGCATGCACAGGAAGAAGTGGTATTAGTGCACGTGATAGGAAGCGAGAGGCATTCATTAGATCGCTGAATATTGCGAATGGTGCGGGTTCTGACTAGTTGCTATGGTGATTCGAGCGCATCGCCGTAATAGGATTAATAAAAACGGGCTTCGATAATGAGAGTATCAACCAATCTGCGTCGAATCTCGAGAAGGGCAAATGACTGTTCTGATGAGAGATACCGTATCAGCCAAATCCAATAAAAATGGACAGCAGCAACACTTTTGTAAACATTAATAATTCACTTTATTCATTCACAAAATTCAGTTAACTCATTAACGATAAGCCGAATGGCGAGTTGCATGGCATTAATGCAGATGTAATGCCATGCAATCCCAAATACCAAATGCATAGACCCAGTAAAATCGTGAAAAACCAAAACGCTAACTAATCCTATACTCTAGCTAACCTTCCTTTCTACTTTACTTTCCCAATAAGCCGTTAACATTATTCATTTTATAAGAAATGAAATATTATCGAAAATATTCCCTTCTTCTGCCGAAACGTTCATACAATGGATTCCTCTTTTTTATCATAAGGTTTATGAACATTCTATTCTTATGAATTCAAAATATCTGCGATGTATGTAAGGTTACTGACGAATGAATTAAAAAGTTTGAAATGGTCGCTGCTCACATTTTTATATCATAACATGCATGGATAATCGATGATATTCACCACTATATCACGTTTTTTACATTATTTGCAACCTCAATTTCGCCAGAAAAATTTTTATTAATCTCAAGAGTACTCATACATTATAATCATTTAAGATTTCTCATAATTTATGAAAATATTCATGTTACTCAGTGTTCTGACGAACTAAAAATCTTGCTACTAATCTAAAATAAATAAATCATAGTAAATAATAATTTAATCTAAATCTTACAAATTTCTGGACACTTTTTTAAACACCATCGGGTTTGAGGTTTTATCAACGCAAAAATATAAAATATAGTTGAAAGCATCGCTTTCGTTCAAACAGAAATATTACATTACATACAAATATAATACTGAAGGTTGGATGCATTTTAATCCACAAACGTTTTTCATGTAATTTTATTAATTTTGCATTTTCTCTCTTGTATCTTTATGAGAAATCCGGATATTCGAAAATAATTGGATATTGGAACGAGGTGAACATTTTCTCACATGAACAAACACTATAATAATTATAAATAATATACTATTATGAACAGCATTATATTCTGAAGTTCTGTGTTAATCGAGAAATTAAAGTTCCTCTTTGAAACGAAAATTATATCATTAATACATTTACCACCAGGCGATGTATTTACGTCACGAACGAAGGCGGTTATTACTGCATATTTACTCTGACATGGAACAAATATTTTTGGTATTTTAGATTCTAGAAAACAAAAATCTTAAAATAAAATGAACGCAGTAATGTGAACGGTCACGTGCCGTGACAAAGTCATGGAATTTCCAAAGAGGCAATGTGAAAAACAAACTTTAAAGACAAAACATCAAAGAATAAAGAGATATTAGGAAAAGGAATATCATAAACATCTATTACTTTCTCTCTGAATATTTTTCTGTATTGAATTCTTTGCGTTAAAAGTAAGATATACTAAGAATAAGTTGAATTTTATTAATATAATGGAAATAAATGGGGATTGTTGGGTAAATAGAGATTATGGAATGTTAATGGTATACTCGGATTTCGGAGATGACTATTTTAATTTCCAAAATAAGTAGGAAATGAGCACGTATTTACTGATTTACTGTATGTATTACGCCGCGATGTGATGATCAGCAATTATAATGCCCTCTATTAATATCCATTAAATCGCTAAATCTGATAAAATGAAAAATTATTAATTAGATTATCCAAAGTGCTTCATTAATATTTTGTATTACCGCAATGAGTAAACTAATAACACTATGCTGTAAGACACCTTAAAAAATCATAATTTTCATTTTTTCAGTAATTAGAAAATCGTCGAGTAAGTAAGCTGTTTCAGATTTGTTGAAAAGGTTCCTGCGTATATTTCACCCATTTAATGATTCCCTTCACCTTTAAGCCTTTCTTTTAAACGCATGTAAACCTTTTTCTATATTTGCCCTTATCAAATTCTTGTTCATCTTTTTAATTCATCGAAGTAAACGTGAATTTCATTAGTAACCTAAGTTGTTAGATTCATTGTTATTTTATAGACCGGTGACGTAAACGGTGATCCTATTATTACCCTCATATCGTGCTTACCATAATAATTAATAATATCTTCCTTTCTCCAATTTAAAAATTTGAGTTTGTAATGGCAATGAATTATATTAAAGTTTTCCCCACTTATCAATGGGTGTCTCCCTGCAACGGTTTATCTTTATAAAATTTAAATTAAAATTAACTACCCGTACCTTACAGTTTTTTCAGTAACCAATGCAAACATTGCAAAGGTATCCAAGAATAGCTTAAATAGAGGCCTAAATTGGTCTCCACTCACTAAATATGCTAGTGTCTACTTTTAAATATGAAATGATCAAGTAAACATAGATGTATAAAATTATGAAATTCTTGAAATGACTACATTGGCTTTTAAATTTGTCGTTGCATCAAAAAAAAGTATTTTGAGCTGAATGACGCAAGAATGCTCTCCCAAGAAATGCACATTAACTTACAAGTGTATCAATCGTTTCTAGACTGGATTTTATTAATACTATTAATTTAAATAAAATGGTTCTGCTTAATTAAGACTTATTCCAGATGGATTATTGTTGAATAATTAATATTATTTTGTATTCAAATAATGAGAATTTCGATGAAATGGACGAATGTTTTGTAGCCTCTGTTGGTCATATACAACCCGTTCTCTCAACGCGAGCACTAACAGAAAGCTAATACAGAATGAGAAAGCACTTGGTTATCTTGCACAGAGAATGTAATTCGTGACCGGTTTCGTAAGCTTACTTACATCTTCATTCTTACGAAACGAGTCGCAATTTAAAGTCCCTGTGGTACATAGCTAAGTGTTTTCTCATTCTGATTGGTCCTTCCACGAAGTCACGCCTTCGAATATCGATTTCAAAAGCTCGTGCGTTTTCCGATAAAAATACATTCGGAGATGAAGTATATTTAAAAGTAAGGGTATGAAAGTAATAGTAACCCTATGTGAAGAGGACGTAATTTACATTACATGAGGTATTTTCTTCATGAAGGATGTTCGCTGATACATGCATACGGCCATTCATGAGTTTTCCCAATCCAACCGCTTATATCCATGGACAGTTATAAGTAGGGTTGTAACGATCAAGGAGATAGTTAAACATATATATCAGAGTGTGAGGAGAGGTGAGTGAGTGCAAGGAAAGTAAAGGGTAAGAGATGCGAGGATGACTGAAATTTCAGAAAAGATAAGCTGCAAAATAAGGGTTTACCTTGCATTGATTTAATTTGATTATATTTTTAACATCCCAGTAATATTTCTTGTCTAAAATGTATCCATGACTGATATTGATTAGAATATAAAATACAACATATATCTCATTTATTTTTTTTAAGTCGTAATAATCGATTGACATAATATTCCGTCCCACAAAATGGGGGGTTAAATAGCTTTAGTATAAGAATCAATATTATCAAAACTGATGAGAATGACATCACTGGTAAGTTTGCTGGTAGGCAGTAAAAATTTTAATTATTCCGGAAATGTAAATTATTCTTATTTACCTAGACCAAGTACACAACATACACGTGTCTACTAAATCTCGTGGATGATTTCATATATGTACTTGAAGAATGACAAGTGAAGGACATTGCATGAAGTACCTCTAGATCCAATTATCAACTTCTTTCACTGTAAGTTTGCAATTAAAAGTTAGCACTTTAAAATGGATGACTTTTGAGTATAGAAATGTGGAAAATACACAATAGAATTTGTTCGTTAAAAGTCCAAACAACAAGTTTTAGGACAAATAAATTGATTTTAAATATTTCTTTAGTAGTTCACGGGAATTCTTCAAAGCGTTGTGGCATCAATGGAAAGGTCATGAGCTCTTGCAAGGACCCTTTGGTCCAAATCTGCGTTCAACTATTTCGGTGCTTTTCAGTGGATGTATCCGCCTTATCTCGTTTCATCTATCCCGGTGTTTATCCACGTCATATCTTTGAAATCCGCGCAATCTCGTTGCCTCGTGCCGCAATGATGCAAAACTGAAAATTGACTTTTTGTCAAGGAAATGGGTTCCATATCGAAAGTTTGCCTCATTTAGCCCCGAAGTAATGTTATCGGTTTTCTCGAAGCCAGATATTTTCATTTTATACGATTCTGTCGGGGAAAGGATCGCATCAATATTACAGTCCGTCTGGTAATGACGTCGGTTGATAGAAGTCGATTGCACGGATTTATCCCGAGTGGAGAGAAAATACGTTCTTTTGTCTGTTACGGGGATTTCTCTTTTGAGGAATACATAAATGTACGAAAATATCATGGAAGACATCTTTACTTTTAGCATTGGATTTTACTTGTCTGATTCGTACGCATAAGTAATCTCCTGTAATAAGGCTTTTTAGTAGTTTGTAATTAGTATTTAGCAATAGTAATTTAGGTAATTAGTGCTTTTTTGTCCCTGTGGTATTTTGCAATGTTTTTAATAAAATCAGGTGTGAATTTCATCCGCAAAGTTTCTCCTGTTTTCTTTCTTTGAATGCTTATATATCTTTGACTAAACTAATATAAATCGTATATAAATAAGGCCTTTATTAGAAAAAAGATTGAGACTGAAGATTATTTTTTTATCCAACTCATCGAACCCTCCAGTGCTCGCATGGGGTGTATGGCACACCCCACGGTTCTATTTTGAGAAAAAAATACCCTTTTCCTTATATTAAGAATTTTTCCTTTCTAGAGTCTGGAGATGAATATGTTTCCCAACTTTTGTCAAACTTTCAAGTATTTCATGCGAATTCACGATTATTTATTAAATATTTCCGTAAAGCTTACCCTGAATTCCGCCTCTATTCACAGGATGGATCCTTCCTATCCGTCTCCTTAATGCCATTTTCGAGCTTTATAGAATATACTACTATAATGTATTTAGTAAGGGAATGATTTGGACATGCACGACAAAAATTTTCTTCTTCACTGATGTATTAGTTTGGGCCTAGGGGCTTCATGTGAGCTCGTGTTCTTTGCGAGGACGGACGGAACACAGTGGGCTAGAATCGAAAAAAGCTGGCCAAAAATACGAAAGTGGTTTTTTGAGTGTGGAATTTGAAACTTCGCATGGTCATTTTTGAATAAATTTAGCATATAACTGCAAGGTAGTTTTTGTTGTTTTCTGCGCATTGCAATTCTACAGGGGGTCAAAGTTGACCATATTTTGCGAAAAATGCCGATCTTCGATTTTTCGCGATATTCTTCAACTTCAAAACGATGCTGAACCCATTAAAGGTAAGTTATCGGATAAAACACAACGCCACGTTATAAAACTGTACATTATATTTCACTACTTTTAAGTTTAATGATTGAAAATGAATATTTTCATATTTTATGAAACAAAATGGCGGACTCCTGTTTTAGAGAAAATTTACCTAAAGTGAGAAAAATAGTTGAAATAAAGAGGGAATTGACAAGGCCCTTCATAAACAGACGACGTTCCCTACCTAGATTGCCCTCAGAATTGAGAAAAACAATGGAGAAACATGAAGAACCATCAGAATTACATCAAATGCAGAGAAAAAGGAAAGGCAGTAGCGGTAGGTGCTGTGTTTGTCCGCGAAAGAAGGACATGAAAGCACAAACTTTCTGTGACAACTACGTAAGATTTGTGTAAGCCAATCTCATGTTTAGAGTGTGCCGATCACATGTTTAGAGTATGCCGATCACATGTTTAGAGTGTGCCAAGAGTGTTTCGACAATCTCAACAAATGAAGTATACTATTAATTTCAAAAAATTTACTAGCAAAATTTCTTTTTCATTGTGAGCAACTAAGTTTTCATTTAATTCAAGTTAGTCAATTTAACTCAAGTCAAGTAGTAGTAATTCAACTTCAGAAACATCATAATTATGTGAATACATAAAAATTATAAAAACGGTAAACGTCTGTATTATTCCTTTTAACCTACTGTTTTAATACTTCTATTTTTATATGATCAGTTATTAGTATTTGTACAATGATAATTGATATATTATTGGAATCTTCACTGATTTTTGAGATTGTTTGCTCTTACTCGCGGAAACCCCGTATTTGGGTTGTTGCCCTAAATCCTCCGACCTCCATAATATCCTCTTTACCGAAAGTGGGCACTATAAGCTTGGATAGTTAATTATTATACGTATTATTAATAGGTACAAGTATATATTTTAAATGAGAAAATTCATAAGATATTTTACATTTTCTCTAACAATACTAATGGGGTATACAATACACAGCAAGTTCAAAAAATCGACGCGAGCCCTGAAAATACTTTTACTAAATGCCAATACATCAGCAAAGGTAAAAATTCTTACCATAAATTTCCAAATTATTTTCCAAGCGTTTTGCTAAACTCTGAAAATACCTAATCCTCAAGGTTCAACAAGCCACTCGAGACCGTCCGTCCTCGCTGAGAGCGTGTGCTCACAAGCCTCTAGACCCATACTAATCCATCAGTAAAGGGAAGAATTCTTGCGATGCATGCCCAAATCACTACCATATAAAATAATTTATAGTATTATGTTCTACTATGCTCAAAAAGGGCAGAAAGGGGACGGATAGGAAGGATCCATAACGCGAATCGAGGCGGAAGGCATGGTAAGTTTTAGGAAGATAATTTATAAATCAGCGCTATTTCTAGTAAAATAGTTGAAAGTTTGAGAAAAGTTAAAAAACATATCCATCTCCAGACCCTGGAAATGAAAAATTTCTAAATGTAAGAAAAAGGGTATTTTTCATCAAAATAGCGCGTGGGGTGTACCATACACCCCACGCGAGTACTCGCGTTACAATAAATTACGCGAGCACTGGAGGGTTAAAGAAATATATATCTAATTACGAAGAATCATTAGAAGACTTATGTACTTTCTATTTATGTCTTTCCTTGATTCGACATGATTGATCTCCATAATAAATTGCTTTTTACTACGAATTTTAAAGAATATAAAGTAATTTAAATGTTATTTAAATCATTGTAAAATAGCAAGAATGTAGCTGTGTATATAAAAGTCCTAAATGAAGTTTAAAAAAAGTATAGTGAGGTAACTTTAGCAAAATCCAAACGTGTTTTTATTTTATCATTGATACAAACTACGTAATAACAAGGAATTCTTTTGTCCATAATTAAAAAAAAACATATTTATAAGAGATACCTGCATGCAATTCTGCTATTAGGAAGTTAATTTCTAACTGAGCTTGATTTAATAGAGTCCTTTAAATTCAAATTAGCTTACGTACATTCATATTATGGGCTTGAGTATTGGAATAAAATATATAATATATAAAAGGTAGACCGTAGTTCTTTTGAAAATGGATCTCTTTTATAACTTTTTAAACTTTTATGCTTATACCTAATTCACAGGCTCGTTTGGCAGCAAAGAGACAGAATAAAACAGTATATGAAAAGGATAATTATGAAGTAAATTCTCCTTTGCAAAGAAAATCTATAATGTTAGGTTTAGCTTGATGAAAATGGATTGAAAATTGCAAAATTTGTTTTGGTATGTTTCACATAAAAGTAAATTTCAACACAACGCTCATTTGCTTTTGTGAATATGAAAAAGCTTATGGTTAACGAATGAGTAAATAAGTATAAATTAACATGCATTTCGTAATATAAGGATTTTAACGTTTTCAATTTATATGGTCTGAATAAAATTCACTAAGAATATGCGAAAGAGCATGCTCGTTAAAAGTTATTCGGCGAAATAAATGCCGCGGATCCCTGGATTTATACAACCTCTAACTTGTTAATGAAAAAAATTCCGCATGTTAATTCCCACCCGAGGGCGTGTTGCTTATCCAAACTCTTTGAGGAAACATGCGAGTAAAAAAATTGAAAGGCTATTGCCCCGTGTTTACAAAATAACTAAAACCTGTGTAATTCCCTCAAAATGAAAGTGTCGCTCTTTTAAATACACCATTTCCACGTGTATTTTCAACCTTCGTCCCCAGAACTCTCGTACCTAGCAACTGCGATGTAGAAAAAAACGGCCTATGCCAGTAATACAGCCTTGCTAATCATGTGTTGGTCATTCTGTGTTTGAAACAGAAAATAATACTGCCCTCTCTATGTAATTTACAGCAGACAATTGAGACTCGGGATCAATTAATTTTCATTATAACCCCTACTTCAACCTGAAATGCGCAATGGAAGGTCAAGTCTTTTTATTGCGTAAAAGATGTTTTTCACTAGAAAGGACGCTATCTCCCACGGATGGAGTTGTAACAGTGCTAATGGTCATAATGGTCATTTTTTATCCCTCTCTCTCTCCTATATGCGGCGATATTGCGGGATATACGGGTACGGGAGAGAGCTGAGCAACTTTAGGTCATTGTCGTCCAAACCGCGTCCGCCGCATGTGTCCACTTGGAGGTCTTTTTGGACCAATTTGCAAAGGTCTTGCGACCTCTTTTTAGGGGACAAATTTCAAAATATTTTCTTTTCTCAAAACTGCATCGTCTGTATACGTAGATTCAGTAGCTGTTTTAGTAACTAAATACCTTTGAGTTATTTTTTCTTGATCCATTAGCGCAAAGGCAACTCACCGTCAATTTAGTTTCATAAAATATTTTATTACTTATTATTTTTTTCCTGGATCCTTCGAGCTCACCCAGAACGCAATTATTGGACGTAAAACTTTAAATATTAAGTGAAGTAATATTTTTTACACATAAAAAAACTAATTCCAAAAGTCTCTTTTTGGGGGCAACTATCAAAGTAATGTCAGTTTTCGGAACTGTTTTGTCTATCTATGTAGATTCAGTACTTGTATTAGTAATTTATTCCCCTTGAATTTATTTTATTGTTGCAAGGATATACCTTCTCAGAACTTTATTTCAAATAAAATATTACCTTCTATTACTTATTTGTAGACGTTTTCGATCTCTTCAAGATCGTATTTATTTTAAATAAAAATTTGAATACTAAGCGAAACAAGACTAAAGTAGCTATTTCCGGATTTCTTTGATTTAAATACCAGAAAGTTTGCTGCGCAGTTATTTACATAGCTTTCGTGACTATGAGGAGATATTTTAATCAAATTCAATTAGTAGAATAACTGCTAAATAGAATGGAAATAGAAGGAACTTTCATTTGCGAACATAAGCTATTTTGTAAAAATCCAGACTATGAAATTCGAAAAATCGTTTTAAGTTGTGATTTATGGTAATGATTTTACCATCATTCTGCTATCGCTGTCTCGATGTAAGCGGTGAAGGGAGAATATAATTCTGTGTTGATGCCATAGGAAATAAATTTTGGAGCCCGTCCTGATAATTTTAGGCTCTTCACACATTCCGAATGACATGGGAATGATGCAAATGATTAAAAATCTTGGCTGAAAAAGGGAGCTGTCCGTGTCACTAACAGCACAGAAAAAGATGCGGATTTTTTCTATTTTTAGAATTGAGTCGAAGCTCGCATTCCGCGGTCGAGTTTTATTATCCAGTTCGTGTAGCCGCAATGTCCTAGTGGAGAGGAATTTAAATTTTAGCCGTTGGGGAGGCGAGAGGGGAAGGGGTGTCAAACCACACCCATCCGGATTGCGATCCCTGGGGGGAGAATCCGCACACCAAGGTACAAGAGAATAGTTGGCACGCACGTGCTCCGATGGCTGAAACTAATAGAACACGCTCCGCTTGAGTCACAATTGATGCTTAAAGCTTTTAATAATAGTTTGCATTCAGTTCGTCGGATGTAGCCGGGATTATTGGATCGAATGCGTTGGCCGAAATGCCGATGAGCAATTATAGTGAGTTCCTCACAGTGTTAATTACTACTTTTGATGTTTTAACATCAAAATTTTAAAGCTAAAAGCTGGAGTAAAAAGTTTCAGTTGTCAAAGATAACTAAAAACCACTAAAAACTCGTAAAAGTATTATCACCAATAGAAAATACAGCCATATACTTAGCATCTGTTTATAATGTTAGTTATATAATTAAATACCTATAAATATTAAATAATTCCTCGAAAATATATACCCCACTGGTGTAAGGATGCATAATTGCATTGCATATCCTATTATACTAACCGCAACTTGAAAGTTATACAGAAACTTATCTATATTAACAAAGAAGGCAAATTCTCTATTCGGAAATTTTGATAAATCGATATTAGTACCTTATTTGATCAAAGTTGCGGAATTGCCCATCTTTTGTCGTATTTTTGCTTTAACTATGTCCCCTTTTTTATTACGTTTAATAAAATATATTTCAAATTTATCATTTAATGAGTTTCATAATTAAGAGATAACAAAGTTTCTTAGTTGGCTATAGCTTATCTATTGTTTTAGAAATACTGAGCGAAAACTTCGGATTGATATTTGAAAAGAATTAGAATATCATAAAAATTACAAAAAGGCAGGTTCATAAACGGCTTGAAATTATGTCGATAATCTTGCATACAAATATTTTATGTTAGGCTTGCATTGGGAATATGATTTTCCCAGATTTCACATAACTAGATAAAGGATATTTTTAACCCCTTGAAAATTAATTTGAGTTAATTTTCAGCGTTCCCTCCGAGCATTCCTACCTGAGATATTCCGTTCTTGACACCTCTAATGGCCTGGTGAGTCCATGGTAAACGATATCAATTAGAAAGAGACGGTGAGGATAGGAAATCTTCGAGCTTGAAATAACCAAAACAAATTTTCAGCTGAAAATTTCACCCTCCCGATAAAATTACGCATGCGCAGTGTATCTTTAGAATTTAATGTCTCTGACTCAAGACTTGTGGCTTAAGTTCGTGGAAGTTTTCCTCGGCCTCCTTATCATCCTGAAATATTTACGATTCCACCCATATTGGGAACTCTCATGGCAAAGATACTTAAATTCATAATATCTCTAGCTTCGATACCACAGTAAACACCATATATCCCGAACTAAAGATTGCAAATATAATAGATTGCTATCATCAGAGCATCGAATCGAAACCTAACCGAAACAGAAAAAACGGTGGTTTTTGGTGAAAGACAGAATAAGCATCAAAACTTAGCCGGAAACAGTTATTTTCTCAGTTCCGATTATGGGTTTGCTTTTACATAAAATTTAAGATTGGTTGTAGTAAACAAATTTATGCCAGAGTTACTTTCAACTTACTGTTAGGTATTTAAATATCTCGTATACATTGATAACTGAATTAATTATTTGATTACTTATTGTGCTATTTTAATTGTTTTATTTTTTAAATGGATATCATTGTAATTAAATCTATTGAAAGACCCTATATGATATAAACATTCGGTGATTCATTCATGTATGATATTTGCTAATATTCGGTTCGACAAAAACGGTAGGAGCTTGTTTGACCGTGGCCGAAAAACAGAACCGATATTTGGCATCAAGAACTTAAACATGTGCCGGAACGAAAAATTACGAATCGTAACTGTTATTATAACTCAGAAATGTATATAAATATACATTAGAAGGTTTCAAGTAATTCATTTAAAGCTTTTGGAACTCTCTTAAGTTATAAAAAAAAACTTTAAAAACATCGCAGCAATTGTGATGCAGTTCATCTTCATTTGGTTGTTCAATGCAAAAATTACATTGATCGAAATAAGGTTGAAATCGTTCAACAATTCCTTAAAGTTGTCGAATAAGTTATAATGAGCACAAGCGCTGTTTACGAGTGTCAAACAATGACTCTGAGTCGTAAAGACATGAAGATATGACGGGATTTTAAGATGTGGATTTGCAGTAAAAAGGAAGAAGTTGGGTCGATAGGAAAACAAAGAAGGATGTGTCGGCGATGTCAGGAGGGGAAAGGTTTTTGATTGAAGAGATAAAATAGGGGAAGAAGAAAGGGGTGGAGTGGGTCAGATGTTTTCAGTGGATGGGCCATTAAGGAAAAGATTTGAAGGGAAAAGGAGAAAATGGCGAGTTATCTGAGGTGTCAAGGAAATGGGGAAGGAAGGAATTTTAGGGTACTTAAGCCTATCATACGATAACAGACTGATGGAGGGTATATAATGGAATAAAAGGTCAAATTTCCACTAAAAATCCAAATTAAAGAATTATATATTCGTTTCGAAAATAATAAGAAACTCATTCTATTTCAAGAAATTCCTTTCTTTCAAGGTTTCTCACATGAGCAGGACTAAAATGAATTTCGTTTACACTTTATCAAGGCCAATGATTGCTTGCATCATATTTACACTTATGAGACCTTTACATTATTGATTATTCAAATATGTTCAATTTGATCCATAAAATACGCTCGGGATTTATTCACTAAAACAACACGCGAGAAAATAATGTTCAAGAGCATATGGCAATCGTTGTAAATTAAAAGTTAATCTTCCCCTCCATCTAATGGCTTGCATAATTGATTTAAGCCGCTTGAAAAGTACGTTAAGCGCCCTTTACAAATGTACTTTTACATGCAAATGAAATGTAGGAACATGTCTGCAAAATTATATTACAGCGGGAGAAAAAATTAAAATGCGCACAGCTCCTTTAAATGGCTTACATTACTAGATAATGTGGGAACATAGCCCTCATTTGTAATCTGCTCGCTGGATTGATGGCGTTTTGAGAAAGTTGTACGAAAACTTTCATTTGCGCTCTCTATACATCACCCTTGCTATCTTCCGTGCACCACTGGAGCAGAAAATGATATATCCCAGGACTAAATTACATTAGTATATCATGTACAAAATTTATTTTTGCGAGGATGGAAAAATGCTGCGAAGAATTCAAGGTCATTATTTACGCTAAAATTAACATGGCTTGGTATGGGATAACTATACAAGCGTAAAATAGACAGAAAAATTCAGATCAAAATGAAGTTACGAAAAAGCTTTAATACTCTTTCTGGAATAATTTCAACGACAGACAAAAGCCTCCTCTCCAGTGTCTACGACCCAAAGTTTGTCATTTCAATCACTATTTTTCACTCTTGATACTCTAACATCTCCTATAAATCCAAAGAATAGATAAAGGCATTTATATTTATTTCTTTCATACACCTAATGATTCCTCAAAGCTGCATTGTTCCAATTTAAAGCGAGCTTTCCTTTCAGCTTTCAAAACTTAGCGCGGAAGTTTTTTGGTTTAATCCGAGCCATTAAAGAAAAGATCAATTTGCTGTTTATTTTAATCAAATACTCTTTCTTTTTTCATATTTTTGTATTTTGCGCCGGTTTTCTTCATATCTTCCGTTTCAATCGTTAAAATTTCATCTTGAATCAGATTCATCTCTCACTTTGCTTGATCATTTTAATTCCATTAATCAACCGCTCTCCTCTCAAATATTTGGAACTTTTCCAAAGATTTCCTCCAAAAAGACTTCGCATTCAATCCATCCAATAAAACTATTCAGAAGAAGCCCTTTCAAAATCCCCTCCGAATAACCTCATTGTCAATTAATGTATTCTTGCCCAATTCTTTTTGAGATCGCTGGCCATTCTATCTCGAACATAATAGCTCAGCGTTCCATCTATTGTGCTATGAGCTTCTTTCGGTATAATACGATAATTAATGATTCCAGTAAATACCTTTCTTGAAAAAACAGAACTGATGATTGCTCTTTTGGTGTCTAAATTACTTTTCGTAACAATGTCTTCTATAGAATCTACTGGTACATTTCTTATTTAAGTGAATTATTTGGGGGAATTTGTAACTTTCTACACACTAGTGTCAATAGAACTTGTCGGGGTCCTGTGAGAATTGTCACCGGAGAGTGTGAATCCCGTGGTTTTGATCCTCAAGTTGTCATAAAAAATTGCGTATCTCAAACTACTCGGTTGAATATATTTTAATGAGTTATGTATTTGTGTTGCATGACCGATTTCAAAGTGCAAACAAATTCAGTATAAAGCGATTATAGCCTTAAAAACACTAAAATAAACTATCTCCACCAAAATAATTCATAAGTATTATTTACATCCCGAGTTTGCTTGAGCTCATAACTCCCTAAATTTATTTCCAAAGGCTTCGTCTGATATTTTTTTCTGAAATCGTTTGATGCGGCTTTGAAGCCAAGAGGATCATTGTATGGATGTGCGCTCAGCATGAAATGTAAACGATATATGCGGATCATATTCAATAATCGGTTTTCATGGCCGTTCGTTGCTGGTATTCGTGATTACTGAAGCTGATTAAATTGGAATAAAAACTAAATCAAAGGAGTAGCCGATTCTTTACTTGGGATTAAAGCACTAAGCTTATGCATGGATCAATACCAAAATGAGAGGAGAATGAGAATGGATAACCGAATTCAGACATATCTAAAGTACGCAAGGAGATACTCAGAAAAAATCAATACAATAAAATGCTATACATACATACAATAAATAATCTTTAGTTCAGTAAGGATTGCTCATATTTCCCGTATATTTCATCTCCGAAATGGAAGGAAATGTATGATAGTTATGAATAAACACAGCAAAAATTCGCTGAAACAATTAAGGATAATGTAGAAATGAGATAGAAGATATTCTATACTATGTATTATAAAAGCATAAAACAATTTTATGTCAAAGAAAGTAATATTCTCATTCTGATAGATAAATAAAAGAAGCTTTAAATTAACGTGGCCGGTGTATTGGTCCGGGGGAATTCGTACGCGGGGAATTCGTACGCGGGGAATTCGTACGCGGGGAATTCGTACGCGGGGAATTCGTACGCGGGGAATTCGTACATGGGGAATTCGTACATGGGGAATTCGTACGCGGGGAATTCGTACGCGGGGAATTGATCTCCCGACAGATTGGTACGCGGGGAATTGATCCCCTGCGTACCGTACTACTGTTATTCAGTCTTATGTTAATCTACACACGCTGATAATTGGGTAGTGTTATATTAACCGGGGGGTTGGGTTGGTTGGTACAACATCATCGCTGGGGATCAATTTCCCGCGTACGAATCCCCCCCGGACCAATTCAACGGGCGACGTATTATAATATAAGCTTGCAAAAATTTTAAAAGATGAACTTTCATGCAAAAGTTCTCACATATTCCATCAGTCATAGTTAATTTACAAACTAAACTAAACTACGAAACTTGCAACTTTTTCTTAAATTAAATATTAAAAAAACTTAATAGACAAAAGAGGTTTTGCAATATGTAATTGACCGCTGGTTTTAGTAATGATTTGGATTACTTCATGAGTGATGTCATTTTAGACTTCCACTATCAGAAAAATACCCTATCGAGCGATTTACCCTAAAGAAAAATATTCCAACATATTATTTTATATAAAGTCTGACTAAAATGTATTATTATTTTAGCCTGCGTTTAATAGATATCGTGTATTCTCAGCAGAAACAAAAAACGATTGTGGATTGCTTAGTATAAGCATGGATTTGACGATGACAGGATGTCAAAAATTGCCCTCGCGACCGTACGGACGCGTAATGCGTTGATTTGCAAAATAGATCATCCGCCCGGAAAATGATATTCTTCATTCTACACCGCCAGGGCTCTCTGCAATTTCCTCATTTCCGAGGGGCCATTCACTCAATCAATCGGCCGGAGTAATTCCGCGGTATTATAAATATCAGATATAACATCTTTCCTCGCTGAATGATTAATGCGAAGGATGACTCGACCTCTTCTCTCGGCGAAAGGTTTTGAATGCCCCCTCTCCGATTCGTCCGATTTAATTATAGTCATCGAGCGAGCTGAAAGGGAATCTCTCTTCCATGCGAGGCGTTTCCCGACTTACATGAAGGGATGCGTGAGTTGGACGGATGTGCGGCAGTAAGGAAATTGATTACGAGAATGCACCAATTGCTGACATTCTGAGAACTAATGGCCTAACTTCGGGCAATTACAAGTCGTGAAGCACAACAAAAGTACACGATATCACCAAATGTAGTTCGGAATTCAGTATCGTTAGAAATTAGATAGAATGAGAGAATTCTTGATGATAGAACGTTTTAATGCGTGATAGGAAAAGTTATTGGCAGTTATACCAAATCCGTATCGGTACTATCAGATTTATAACACTCTGCGATCGGCGGTTCATGCAACTGCATCGCTCTGAAATTCATAAATCTTATTTTCAATAAATAAGCCTAACCTTCAAATTCAAAAACATGATTTTATATGATATGTTATACAGTTTTTTACGAAAGAAGCGACTATTATGGTTTACTCTTGTAAATCACTATAAGTTTTTTGCATGTACATGAAAACTGCAATGGATAAATCGATGTAAACAATATGATTTTTCTTTGAAAATGAGTTTGTGAATCTTTCACATTTACGCAAAATTAGGAATGAAAACATTAGTTTTTAATCTCACAGCTAGGGTAATTTTTTCGCTTAAAATAATCGCCTCTCCTTTGAATTGCTTGATATCATATTTGGTATTTAAATTTATAAAAATATCACGGTGGGAAGGTTGTACAAAGTAAGTTACATGTTTGATAGAAACAATTTGAGATTCTCCTTGTTTCCATGGTCATGGTAAAGAAGGCATTTAATCCATATGTTGTTGGTTGATTGTTCTTAAAATATGCTTCTCAGACTTAAGATATATTACAAGTTAGCAGTACTATCTAAGAAAAAACATTTATTTGAATTATCAGCTCAGCATCTATCGACTTATATTTCAATATGAATGATTTAGAACTAATGAATACAATTCAGATTATCAATTTCTCTCGGATATAGAAAGTTCGTGACGTAAAGGGATTAAGTATTCGAAATTATGCTAAATTAATTGAAAAAGGTGATAAAATGGGAGCACAAATTCCTTGAGAGGTAATTACGTTGTTCAAATTTAACTGCGATTCCTTATCACGTCCAGTTAGCAAATTTTATACTCATTACCTGCCTTTTTTATTAATTTGAAATCAAGTCAATCAAGTATCATTCAAATGCTTCCCGATATGGTATATATGGTTGTTATGGATGGGTCGAAATATAAAAATATTGTAGTAAATATTTACTTACCTTAAAAGTATTACGTTCACTTGAAAAATGTTATAAGTATAATAGTCCGTTAGCTATGTGTTAACTAGTTATGCTGCTGAAAATCGTAAGTTTCAAGTTAAAGGCTAAATTTTAACTATTACATTAAGTATTTTACCTTTGGTATGGCAAAATTATTCACGAAAGCAGACAACTCACAATTTTTCGATTTTATTAGTATATTTTATTAATTAGAGTTAATTAAAAAATATTAAGTTAACACTACCACCTGCCCTTGAGCCTAGTTGTAGTCCTTATAATTAAATAAATAAGATGGCCTACTTAATATAGTTTAAATTAGTTGATGCTTTCTGGCGATATTTTGTGGAACTTCTCCATATTTCTTTTCAATTTATTATAGTTTAAATTGCTGATGTTGTGCATAAACTAATTATAATATTTGGGATTCTCTTTAATCGCTGAAAAGTTGTAGTTGTTATACTTAAATTATGAATAAACAAATAGAAGGAGTTTTGTGTGGATACATTTTTAACTGAAAATTGTAGGACGAGGAAGTATTTGCTGGATCACCGACAACTTAGCATGGCGTAGCTATTCTCTTTCAACAAGTGTACCCCAGAGAGTATTCCACGACCACCTTCTAAGTAATTCATTTCGAGTGGGGAACAATCCCTGTAGGTCCCTCTCTCATCGCTCTCAAGTTCCTCTATCGGTCGCATCTTTCGCTCTAGTATAATTAACCCTTCCCTTTGATGGACCAGTGAAATGTAACTACATGGACGCATAAATCGATAGTTTCAATGACATCAAATTCATGACCTTTGTGCGGTGTATCGATAAAAGCGTTAACGCTAATAGAAAACCAACGACTTAGGGGCAAGGGGTGTTTAGGAAGAAGAGAATCAACATTTGACCTAGTTTGAAACTATGGAGCAATTAACTAAAGTGTAGAATATAGGAAGGAAGTGCTCACTTTACATATTTCAATTTATTTGACATATTAATATTCGTACTTTGTTTTGTCATCGATTTTCACTCGCTATAGCCTTCCGCATTGGTTTCAATTAATTTAATAAATTACGTCTTTAATGAGTTCTTTTATCCTTCTATAAAATATAATATAGTTTCAATAACGGTTAACGTGTTCAGGCTGAAAAGTAACTAATCTCACTGTATACAGCAGCACAATTACAGCAGATGCAACTTCAGTTGCCTTAATTTTTATAAAAAGCCTGGGAGAAATTAACTAGTAAACGTTTTAAAGGTCATGCGTTAAAAATTTGCATGAGATTCAGAAAAACTATTTAGTATCAGATGAACTGTAGTTAACTTTAATTTAAGCTAAAATTTCACTTAAAAGCTTCATTGTTAAAATAATTTCATTGGTACAACATCGTAGTGACAATTTTAATGAATTTAACAAGTAAAATCAGTTAGAGCGTCCTTCTTACTCGCCTCTGATACAACGATCAGTATTTCATCAGTGATTGAAAGTCCGTCCAATTAAGGTGAATAATCTCGTTTCTCTTTTCAGGTACTCACTGTTAGATTTTCCCTGTGGGACTGTCGCTCACAGCTTTCAACTTTTCCTTTCATTTCCACCTATTTATCAGATTACCGATCAAAGCACCGGGAATTGCCTCGTTTCGGCGAAAGACGCGCATTTGAACTCAAACATACGGTCAAAATTGGAGAGCCCTTAACACTTTCTTCCGGAAGCCATTTTTTACCGCCAATCTGCTCCTAATTGGAGTTCTTCGCTCCGAGCATTCGAAGCAGAATCTGTCAAACGTCATCGGAGGCACTCTCGTCGACTTTCCGATCATCAAAACTCATCCTTCGTCGACAGTCACATCTCTCATCTCTTTCCTCTTATTTTCCAACCCTTTTTATCTCTCCCACCATCCATCTCCGCGGTTTATTTCCCCTCCTTCATACATTTTCCGTTTCTTCCTTTCATCTGTTCCCCTAACTCCCTCCATCCATACGTCTCTGTTACATTCTCCTCCGCTGACGCTACAGAAAGCGTATATATAACTTTTCATTACATATCTCGCAGTTCATTTACTCCTCTCCGCTTTTTTCTTTTTCTTTTTTGCCCAAAAAGAGGCGTGATGCTACGGTATAAATTGGTCCAAACTGGAAATTGATGCTCAAGGTTCGGGAATGGGATCAAAGGTAGCATTTTTGCAGCGATATAGATGGCAGAATATGGGTTGGAGAGGAGATGCATCAGAGATATTTTTCTTTATAGTTAAAGTACAGTTAAGTAAACTAAATAGTGTTTCTTTTTATTACCATGCAAGTCAATCTTAAAGTAGTAAGTATCAATGGTTGGAATTTTCAAAAATTGGGGATAAATTTACTAATTCGAGATTAAGTTATTAAGTGGGGATTAAGTGGGTTTTCTTCGCGGAACTTCTAAACTCCATTACCCCGTAAAACTGACATAGTACCTATATTTATATGTATGAAACAATTAATGGTGCATATCTTTTCTAACAATAAGTAGGGTAGAGTTGGATAAAACGGGGTGGTGTGATAAAACAGGGTACCGAAGTATTGCCAAATGGTATGTGCTATAATGTTCTGGTCAATACTGTAACTTCTATGTAAGCTTCCCCCAACTTCTGACAGTACAAGCGATCCGCTTTGCGCGCGTCCGCGATCTCTGCGTTTAAAAACAGCTTTTGGTGTGTTGTGATTAAATTTTAGGCTCCGAAAGGCGTGATTATATCTGGAAAACATTCATTTGGAGTTTTAAAAGTAAGTTTGGTGCAAATTAAACCTTGTTTTCTCCACGTAATGACGTATGTTTCAAAATGAATATTCCATCACTTTTCTGTTGAAGTCATCTGTTTCATAAAATGGTATAGTTGGATAAAACAGGGTACAACTAAGTTGGACAGAACGGAGTAGTACCCCGTTTTATCCAACTGACGCATCAACTGAAACCACTGAAACGCCAGTTGAAACCACGCACACACCATTAGAGAATTATGTTGTCTATTGCCTGGAATCTGCTACAGAGCTACCGATGATAATGTCTTCTTGTCAATCTACATCACGCCTATCCGTCCAAACAACCTGCATCTTCAACTCCAGCTTTTCAAATCTCCACAAGATATAATTTCTGATTTTATGATAAGAACTGATTTCATATTCGAAACTTCAGATGAAATCCATGCCTGAGACCACTACTGCCGGTGAGTCTGCAACGGCTCGTAGAAAGGACTGGGAGAAGAAGTCAAAGAAATCTGCTGTTGCGCAGAACATCGTCATAGTCAACGTCCGAAGAGGAAGAAGACAGAAAAACCACTTGCAATTACTGCAATGATTTTTTTCAAATTTCAAATCGGAAGAAGGGTGGACAAAGTCCTTTAAGTGTAGTGAATGGAAAAAATATCGCTAAATAAACGCAGAGAAAAATATTTCAACACTACATCTTACTTAGCGTGATGGGCCTAAGGAACAAGATATCTGATATTCCTATTTATCTAAAAGTCTACAGAAATAGATGGCCAAGACTTACAGTTTCTTTTAGCCTGAAGCTAAAGTACTTAATTTTGAGTGAAATGTTTTTCTCGATCATATCAATATTAGCATCGCGGTAAGAATTAGGGTATGGGGATGCTATTTGTAATATTTTATCACAATTTGATGCCATTCGGAATGATTTTTTACATCAAATAGGATAAAATAATCTTAAAAGAAAAGGATTACACTTAAAGGATAATTATCTAGTGTATTTCTATTTGCAGAAAAAGAATTGTGCAAATGACCATATTTTGAATCGAGCGATGGAGCTAATTACATCTGAACATCTACTGCAGGATTAAAGCAATTAGTATTTCAGTTAGTAACTTCAAAGCGATTTAGTTAAATTCAGAATCAATTATGCATACCAAAACATTTTAGTTACAGTAATTCACTATCACGCGCTCATAAAAAGATTCAAAGTAGAAAATTAAGGTTTTACACGAAATATTCAGACGAATCTTCGTGTTAAGTCATCCTCTAATTCGAGAATTCATGTGTTTTTTTAAATAGAGTCTATATTAAAAGAATTATAGCTCCAGGAACTGAGGGAAAAAATTGAATCCGCTACATAAAATATTCGCTAGTGAGATCTTGTAGCGTAATAGCTCTGAGGGTCTTTTGTTTTGGTTCTCAAAGGTCTTGATAAAAAGAGTTGGAGAGGGCTGTCGATTTTTTTATGAAAGGGAGAGTTGAACACCTTTTTTTCCTCAAGTCACTGGAGGTGGAGCTGTTGAGCTCGGTTACAAAGTGAAGGTACTTTCACTCACTCAAAGATACTGGTCGCTTCTGAAATTATACTCAACAGCATCCGCTCTCATTCATTTTCATGTTTCCGGTATATTTTTCTCCGAGAGAGGGTTTTTTTTCCTTTTTATCCTTTGGTGTCTTTATAAATAACCAACTAACTTATAGGGTATCCACGCTACAGAATTGAATCCTCAGAAACATTGAAGTACTTATTTAGGGATGGCTTGTTCTATTTTGGATGGCTATATTTATATTTGAGGAGGAATATCCCTCATTTTCATGACCTCCATGCGAAGTGAATTCGATAGAAAATATTTAACAAGTTAAAGACGTGTTAAAAATGTACAATATTTAAAGTTACATAAAATTATAATGTTACATACTGCATCTTCGTATGAGGGATAATTAGAATACATCATAAGGGAGAAGATACATGATTATCGGATGAGTAATCAATAGAGTATGGTAGACAAGAGATTGATAGAACTAATCCACTATATCATGCTTATTCTTTAAACTTTAAAATAGAAAATTTACAAATCTAATCAATATATTCTTACCTTAACTTGCAGATAATTGGAAAATAATAAATGTTGATGCATGTAAATAAATATGTGATAAATATTGATGCATTATAAATTTAAATATTTATCTTTGATTTTATTAAAACCAAATACTATAATTTATTTCTCAATAATTACTTAACAACTTAATCAAATAAATAAACAGCGTACAACATATCATTTCCATCATCTCGGTCATTAGAACTGGAATATAGAATTATTGTGGTATTTGTCGAGAAAAAAATATTGATCTTTGAATATGGAAAGCATTTTCCCAGAATCAATTCAAAATTTCTCCAGATGAAACCTAAAATTTTGAATGTTTTATAGTATTAATAAAGTTTTCGGTTGCCTTAGCTCACTAATTAACAGTGAAATTATTACTCGTACGTTTTATTTTAAGTTCTTCTTCCTTATTAGCTTATTATACAAATATAATTAACAATGAGGTACTAATTAAATCCACTAACTTTCCCATAAATTTTCTTTGAACTAAAGAAAATTTTCATTTCCATCCACTTCTTAATATTTAAGCGTACTTAATCCTGCGAAGGTTTGTTTTTCTATTTTCTCAAATAAAAAAATATATTTCATGTAGATTTATTTATCTCCTTGCAGGTTTTATAAAAAAAATTCAAGCAAAATTTTCCCTGATATTACTTTTTAGGTATATAAAGTTATTTTCTTTTGCATCTCATATTTATTTATAACTATCAACAACATTAAGAGAAGCCGAAGTGACGACACTGTGGCTTTATAGGACTCCTTTTCTGATAGAGGAAATGAATGAAACCTTTCATAAAGGAGTCCAATATATGAGAAAAATCAGATTATAAATTATATATAACAAAACCTTTCCCTTGTCCTTGAAAATTAAACATGCCTGATAGAACATGATAGAGTTAAGAGTTCACATTTCTATAAATTGGAAAGCCTAAATCAAGGTTCTTAAGGATACGGGAGACAATGGATGTTGAAAATGAATTCAAAGGTTCTTTTAATTGGCTTTTGAAATGGGAGTTGAATTTCTTATATAAAATCACAGCACTGCTTCTATAATGAACAGGTGTGGAGTATTTCCACCTCAGATGCCTCATTTTCTTTCATGTTTCTTTGGTTGGCTTTGGAACGGTATCTTCTTCCTCAAAGTCCACTTTTCACTTCATGAAATAACTTTTGATGTTTTTAAAATCTTCTTATATCTCATCAAAGACACATATTAATTCCTTTCTCTTTTAAGCCTCTTTTGCCATCGATTTCAGCGTTCCTTTACTCTTACTAATCCCTTTCACCATAAGTTATAATACTTTCCAGGTAATAAAATCGCCTTCCCTGTTTATAATTATTTTTCGGTTCCTTGTATCGCTTTACTTCTTACCTTTAATAATTCAGACGGTTCTAATGATGCATAAATTTGAATTTAATTTTGCTGAGTAACGAAATAAAATTAGTCAAGCAACGGATCGAAGATTCTGATTAAATTAACATTCGTGAAAGAAAGTAAGTTAAGTGAAATTTAATATATAGATTTATAAACATAAATAGATTTCATAAACATCGATGGTAAAATCGTTAAGAATAAATAAGACCTTAATTCCAATTGATTTCCGCTAACAGATGGAGCAATAAGTAAGAATTAAAACAGTTAATCGCTTTCCCTGATATGTATTTGTAATTTTGATTATCGGGAAAAGCAACAAAATTTATAATCACTATATATTACTTTATGTAAATGTGTGTTCCGAATTTGTTTCCGTATCTCAGAATAGCAGATAAGGTTTTAACTCCTAAACGTTCATCGGAGTGAAGTAATCTCCAATATTTTCTGATTATGGTCTGTTAATAATAATAATAAATCGTCTTTATTTGGGAGAGATTGAGATTAAAAAGTCTATTCTTCCATCAAACCCATTTTAGACATTTACTTCGCGTTGTTAACGAAAAGTGGAAAATAGTTCCGCTTTTTTCCTTTCTAATCTCTATTTTCAATGTAAAGCTAGATATTCACCTGCAGTCTCATTTCTGTACGTACCAAGAGCATTTTACAAATGTATGCATGGGAATTCCAATATTATAATTAAGGTAGGTATGAAAGATGTTTTTCGGTCTCCATAAATAATCAAGTAAAATGTTTCTTGCACTCTGCAAGCATATTGGGACCAAGTTACAGTATTCCATTATTTCCTGTGGGGGAATTATCTAAAAATAACATGTAGGCACTTATCGCAATCTCGATCTCGAATTATTCATCTTATCTGAAGGCTGTTGGAGAGAAATCGGAATTATTCCCACTGTCACTTTCTTATGAGTAAAGGTTTGCAACGATCAAGCGTCGAATCCACGATAATAATCATAGGTTTCTCTTTTATTCCTGGGAGATCTCATGCTCACTATAAATACGTATTTATTTATTTAATCTTATCGCTGCAGTTTTGTATGAGTACCAGGAGGCAACGGTCGTATTCTAATTCAATTACGCACATAGTTTAGGCTTTAGGTTTTTATTGCCTCATTATGTTGGCGAAGAAGCGTCTATATATAATAGGTAAGTTGACGTATGTCACTTAAATGGAGAGGAAATAGGATCACCAACACATTATTTCCAAGTAAAGATTTTAGATTCAATTCTTCATTGGCTTGCCCATTCATATGCCTAACAAATTTGAATACATTAGATTGATTTATATTTTTTCACGAAGAAGTTCTGTCAGTTAGTTTAACCCGAACATTCTCCGAGAAGTGGAATATGATACGGTGTGAGCACTTACCGAGTGAAAAGGTTAAGAAGCCCAAGCATCCGACCATGAATATCTCCTGCCACATATCCCCGCTACATGGCCACGCCAACGGGGCCTCGATCAGACACCGCCTTTGGTGTTGCCTGCAATGGGAAAAGGACGTCATTCAAGTCTGCCATGAAAGACCCTGAAATACGGGGCAAAAATGCGATTAAAAGTGTGATGCCTTGGCCCAGAAGGTGGCCAAGTAAGCCATCTGGCCTTGGCCGCAGATTAAAGAGGCCACGAAAATGCAAATGAAATACGCAAAATGCAACTCATAAAAGGAAATCATACTAAAAAGTTCCTAGAGCCCTGTAATATGATGATACTTAACCGTTCTTTAAATGTAAGGCTTGCATTGAAAATTCTTATTTTCAAATTATAATTATGCATCTATTTTAGATAATTAAAATGAAATACCCTAATTGGTAAGCTAAAGATTCCCTTTCAATCAAAAGGTAATACTTTATAATATACATATTTACTTTCAAAATTTTCAACATCGTTAAGACATAATTTATCATCATCCGAAACCCAGTTTATCTCTGAGAGATAATCATTATTTCCTAGGAATTTCATACTCTACAATCGAGAATTCAGGAAGTGAGCAAAACGTTTTTTTCAACTGCTGCAGATGTGCTCTTCATGGAGCTTTAGAATATTTATGGAAAGAGCCAATGTTAGTTTTACACCTTCATCCCTATTATGAAAGGACGATCTACTAGATAATATTCTATGTGTAATAAAAAGAATTTTACAATATTTGATTTGGTAAAGTATTTGCGATACCTAAAATCAGAGAATCTGAGCTACAGAATCAGTTTCGAGTGTTTGAAATCTATAATATTTTAAAACCCGATGAAAGTAGGATGTAGATTTATCGTGAGATTAGATCTCATAAAGCATATTTGTATATTCTACGTAATCAGTTATAAACTCTGGTTCACATATATTGGAAACATTTTGTCAGGGGCACCTTCTGAACTCCGTTGAAAATAATTTATTAGTTCCTGTATATAACTAAGTAAAATTTACTAATTATTATGCATTTGGAGATACTAAAAATACAATATTGAATATGATAAATTAATGTGTAAATTTATGTCGTTTTGAAGGCCTCATTTAGACCCTAGCTCGTGCAGCTATAAATGAATATATAAATATATCCGTAGGCATAATAGATAATTAAAATGAATAAAATAGAGGGGGTATCTTAATGAAGGGAATGGAAGCACAGTAGTGTTGCCGGAGGGGACAGTCGGCCCTGGGAAAGTGTACCTCTATGTTTGAAATGTATTGAGAGGGATGGAAAACTCAGGGACCGCCCAGGGTGACAAAAAATGTAATCACTCAGTAGTAACACATAAAGTCGCGTTTGAAAATACGTAAATCGTTTGGTGTATATTAAGCTCTCTTGGATAAGGCTTAAGTAAAATAAGGATATTGTTCAAACATAGTAATTCCTATATTCACATCTGGTAAGTGATGGATAATCAATAATTACTATGATAACTATTAGATCGCCGATTTTAACTTTCCTAATATGCAAAGCCATGGAAAGATTTAATCTAGAATCGTTATAAATTTAGCATTGCGAAATTTCTTGTTAATTAAATGGAACAAGCAAACATTGCAAAGCGATATATCCCTTTAAGGTTCCTTTATATGATTTTACTACGGCTGAATTATGTATATCGACCAAAATCTCTGCTTCCAAACATTTTTGTGTAGACAGAAAAGTATTTATCAACACATTTGTTACATCTCCGACTCTGATTAGGATAAACTTCATTTCGGACTCGAGAATCTCCCTGAATTGTGGAATTTCGTGCGTCAGAATACGCCCTCATTTCCCCGCAAATCCTTAAACGTATGCAACTTCCACAAAACACGTTTCACGGCATGAAAAAGGAGCCCATTCTCAGTTTCACATCTCTCTCCAGTCTTTTCCGGATTCCGCTCTTCCTTTTTTTGTTAACCAAGCACGTCACTCATCCCTTCTCCACCGTATAATACCTGCCGCTTACTCGAGATGGCAGCACCAGCAGCAGGCGAAAGCAAAGCGTGGCCCCGTATATGCCTCTGTATCACGCGGCTGTCAGTGGGACAATGGCCGAGGCTACGCCTTCCGAATTGTTCGGTGGTCTGGGTGGGTCGGAATGCGGTGCCCAATCAATTTCGGTGGACCATCGCGTAAACAATGACCATGGCAACTGAACTGACGTGGGCGGGGAATATCTGCAATTATGGAAGGACTTAAGCCGAGGATCTTGCGATATTTTATCCTCCTTACGCGACGTTATGCATTAAAGGGGGCTGCTCTCTTAGAGATTGCATTCTTTCCAGAGCGCGAGGAATTTATTGGAAGACGATATAAAAGCCTTTAAAAGCTTTTCGCTGCGAAAATGTATCCACTTGATTATCAGTCCATTTTTAGAGGCGTTAATAGATGATTTACCTCGGCGTTATAATTTTAATGGCGGCTGGTCTCAGAGACTAATTGCTATCGCGAGGCAATGGAGATAATTGAAGTTGTGGTGATTAATAGCTGATCCATCAAAAAGAAGGGCTTAAGTGTTTTTTATGTACTCGGATCCTTCCCTTGCCAACCAAAATGAAGGAAACATTGACGTAATGAATGCGGTTATTAATTGATTCTCCATTCCGAAAAGTGAAGGATACTAATTGGCATGTCTTGAAATTAGCGATGGACGTCAAGAGAAAGATTTTCAAAATACGATATTAAAACATAAATCGACATACATTCAGGATATTTTGCGATCTCGTATCCAAAAAATATACTACGATAAATTAGGTAAATAAATAAATAAATAATAAATACATTTCGATAACTTTTACCTTGAATCTAAGTACCTGCCAAAATTTCATTAAAAAATTGTAATATATATTTGAAAAGAAGAAAATATTCCAATCCTTAAAGTAGAAGCTACATCCAGTTACGATCACGATTAATTTTCAAAAACCCGTGAAACAAATCCAGTTACATACAGTAGTGCTCTACCCTTTGGTAGATTCATGTACTTCAATACTCTCTCATAAACACCGTTTCTATTGTTTCTTGGCATCTAACCCCATGCTGTTTTCGTCTAACATTTATTTTTCTTTGTATACATCTTGAATATTTTTTCTTTCATTCCAGCATCATTACACTCTTAGCTACTTTCTCCAGTAGTCTGAATATTTGTGTCACCCACCACCAATGATTACTTAGTTAATACCAATAATTACTTTAGTTCATACTCTTTCCTCCCAAACGTACTCTAGCTGTTCTGTATATTTTTGTATAAATTAACTTACTTTTAACATGCTCTCCCCACCTACACCTCAAATCTTTTGACTTATTCTTTCTTCACGGTCCAATTTTAGCACCTTATAAAGCAAAACACTCGACACTAAGGATTTTAGTATTTTTTACTGATTCCTATATAAACACTTCTATTAATCAATTCTCTTTGCCACATGAATGTTTCATTTAACATATTTTTTAAATCTATAATCTCATCTTGACATCTTTCACCTCAAGAAAGAACACTACCAAAGTAAGAGAATTTTTTCCATCCACCCTAATAGTTAATCTAGCTTTATTTCTTTTGGCAAGCCTCAATACTGAAAACAATTCTTACATTCATTGTCATCTCAAAATTGCCTATCTGTTTGATGAATTCACTACAATTCTAATCTCAGAGGAATTCAGTAAAAGTTGAAATGGTCCTCCAAAGACTAACTACCAGTGGACATTCTTTACAACTTTATACAAACATGGGTATTTCTTTTATCTTACGAAACGTTCCATTTGTTTCTTTCGGTCGATCCCACGATACCTAGTGGATATTTCGCGACGTTTTGAAACAGTGTAATATTCATTTTTATCTAGGAAAATTACAGCTGAATTACTTCTATTTATTTTATTGGTATTTCTGTGTGAGTATATTATGAAAATTATTGCCGTAAAATAAATACTTAAGCATCTATATGAAACAGTGGCAGTTATAGCAGATTAATGACTCTACAGCATAGCAGATCGCATCTTCAGAAAATTTAACGGAGGCATAAGGCCAAGCAGAAGAAGATTCCTTATTCGGAACGCTTTTAGAGATTGAGGATAAAGCTGAAAATTAAAGGAAGAAAGGAATTCATTAGTGGTAAATGGTGAATTCAAGAGGAATGGATTACGAAATCTGGGGGGAGCGAAAGCGTTGTTCGATAAGAAGAAGGTTACATTAACAACTCAATTCCTGGAAAGATATGAAAGAAGTTTATGCCGTCAATAGCCTTTTATCGAACATAAATGCGAGGCTGAGAGGGGTATAAGCAAGAGCTCCTTCAAGTTGATGGGAATAAGTATAAGGGAAACTGATTGGCAAAGAGATCTAAAACGAGGAATTGTGGAGATGGATTAAAGTAAGTAATTTATAACCTCATTTACTTTACTAAAATAAGTACTTAAAGGCATTTAATATTTGATTATCTTTCCTGGATACCATAGGGGTAACTTTATCATTCCCTAATTTATTCGATAGTTGAAGTTTTCCGACTTATTTTTTATTATATTTTATTACTTCTATACTTTTATTGTATTTTATACTTATATCTGACACTAATCTCGAAGTACTCAACGCGTGGCCGGCTGATGGAATACGGATTAAATCGTTAACGGTACGGTTCATTTACCTAAAATTAATTGAACGTAACCGGTTATGGTGATTCAGGAATTTCATGGCAATAATTTTGTTACTCATATAGAATTTTAATACTCATTTGTTTCAAGGATATTTGATTGCATTATATACACCTAAATATAAAAAAGAGGTGGAAACTATGTATAGCTTAGTTATGGGAGCTCTATTAGAAATTTCAAATCAAATTATAACAGATAAATTTTAACCTATTCAATTATAAATTAATTTATGTTTCCTTGTAAATTAATTAGCATCCAAGTTACCTAGTTACCTAGTTATTTGTCTATTTGAGTTTTCTATGATAATCATGCACAACACAATTTCTATGTATAGAAAACAATTGTTACTGCTACCTGTAAAATTGAAAAGTACTCATATGCAACCCTGAGTCATTTCAAATAGCATAAAATTACACAATATTAAATCATTAACATTCTTACGGTCTTATAATTTTATATATTGTGACATAGACATACATAAATTTAAAGTAGTTACCAACGTTGATCAACGCTCAAAAATCAATGAAAAATTTAATTTACGAATTTAAAGCATTGTTTGCAGACCTAAATTGTATCGCTCGAGCGTGCAAAAATGATCTACCATGTCAGATAGCAGAGGATTATGGAGTCATATTATGTACGAAATCTTCAAATTACTCCACTCCTAATTTTTAGTTATTTGCTCACATATTTTTATGTCGCAACGTTACTATGTTATAATCATTTATTATACTTTAGTAAATTTATTAATATTTTTGTAAGAAGACAGCAGATTTCTATAAATCCGTTTCATTCCAATAAAAACGTTTCCTAAAACCTTTTCTTCTATCCTTCCATGTATTCTCATAACATACCGTTGATTTATCAAACTGGGTTTATCTAATTTGATATGACAGGAGAGATTTCCTTCTCATCTTGCACGAAATAAGCACCTCGCAATCCAATATATTTTAGAAAAGATGACGGATCGGTTCCTCAGATATAAGTTATTTATCAGAATCCAGAATACTTGCGCCTTTAGAATGTATCTTGTGAGAAACTTGCAAAAAATTGACGAGGCTAAATCGTTCTCAGTAATGTGGACATAATTTGATTTTTAATCAAAATTTTTACCTGCAATAAAAATGTACTTACTAAGTATGTGAAAATGAAGAAAGGAATTTAAGGGAAATGCAAATTTAGATAGAAGCACTCGTACAGTACAAGGAAAATAAAAGCGTAACAAAGGATAGCAAGTTGTTTGAAGTAATTTATAGTTAAATATGTTACGTAAAATTTTGAAGACTTTAAAAATATGATTTAAAATATTGTGCATGCACTTAAGATGAACAATGAACCAAAAATTTCAGCCTGATTGACTTAATATATTCTTAGCATCATTGTATGTTTATAACTAATCTAAACGTTTTATTAAGGTGTCCATTTTTACATAAGCTTTCCCACTTATTCCTCGGGTCATCTATCTCTTGTAAAGAAAACGTGATTGGAAAAGAGATATTACATATTAGGCTAGTAAAAAAGAGGGTTATATCATACCAAGAATAAAGATTTTCTCATTTTTCAACTGAGTCGTAATTTCTTAATTAGAGACGTATTTACTAAAATATCTCGCTCATCTTCTTAGATTTCTCAAGTAATAGTCTTAGAAAAACATACGTGACTTAAAAAAAATCTATGATAGTGAGGATTTTAAAAGACATACAGTCATACAGACATAAATGTATGAAACTATATTTATGTTATATACATATATATATATGTTATAACTAATGGTTAAGGGGTTAATGATCCAACCGGTACAGGAATCGTTGACTATACTGAACGGAAAAACATTTATAACTCAGAAAAAGGCAAGGTAGGTAGGTTTTTAGCCTCTATAAAGTTTATCTCCCATTTGCTTGAAATTTCATGATAGAGGATTAAAATTAATCTTTCTAAATTTTTCATTTCAATTCGTTAGACCTTTATTTTTCATTCATATTGGGCATACATTGTAGGCATCAAAGTTTGTTATAAATTGTATCAGTTGCTGAAAAAGCTCTGCTTTTGGAAGCGTAAAAACAAATATAATAACCCTTTATTCACGACTAACAAACCGAGTTTACGCCCACAAAAATTCCTTCCGCATGCGGGAAAATATCGGAATTATTTATTTTTTCTGGAGGTTTCTTCCGTCATTAATTCAGAACGCGGTCTCATTGACACGATTATTTTTCAGTTATTCATCGCTTAATGAATAGATTCTCGGGGAAGTGCGTGTACTTGTTCGAGGCCTCTCCCTCAAGTTCGCCCGAGGTTATGTTTGTTCTAACGGTCCAAAAAGTTTAACTGATGGATTGTGACGTTCCACCTTTTATACCGCGTTTACCTTCGCTCTCCCCACTTTTGATTAACGACCGATTCATTCCCGTTTCTTCCACTTAAAAAAAGGGCTCTTTGACGGGGACTCTGGCGCCGAATTTCGGCGGAGAACCCAACTTATATCCACGCATTTCTGTATCCATCCAAAGAGCTGGATAATTAATCACGCTCCCCGAGAAACTCCTACAGTATTGCCACAAAGCTTTTTTATCCAGTCGTGTTTTAATCCCGCCGGCATTTATTTGTCAACTTTTCCGGATAAATAATTCCACGGGGCGTGAAGCCGAATTCCCCGGCCATCGCGGGGCTCAAATTAAAATGACGAAAGGGTCCGGAAGACGTCTCTTTTGTTTGCGAACAGTAGGCCGAGAGGATCCCTTTTTTATTTTTGATGAGATTCTTTTCAGTGTCGGATCGATCATGGCCTTCCGCTCGAACGAAAAAAAGCGCGCTCAGTCATAAATGCCGTCCATTTTAAGCAATCAAGTATCGCGGTCTGTGGAACAAGTGATCATTTTGGAATCAATAGAAGGCTCATTTTCGCTGGGCTGGTGAATGAAGCTCCAAATGAAAGAGTTTCGGGAGGATATATCCATCAGAGGTCTCTTCAGAGGGGAGAAATAAGGGGTGTAATCGTATTAGGCGGATGTAATAACCGCTATGGGTTTCAACATCGAACGCACAAAAAATCGACACCCCACAGGGAAGAGAATAATTGGGGAACATTCTGCGATGTGACAGGGCCTAAAGATGAGGCGTCTAATAGAAGGAACGCTATTCCGATTTTAGCGTTGCTTCCGCTCGCTGCAGCTATCCTTCCCGCTCCGGGTGTGCATTCTGCTAAAGTTTTTGCGTAATGCCCACGCTGTAATTGGTGCTCAGCGCTGTGGTTAACTAAGCTTTCTGTCTATTCATCTTGGCTCAAAGGTGCCGTAGCTGGGGCGAATTTTGGTTTAGCGCGCAAAACGTTGCTGCTGTTAAATTGTAGTATTTTTATTTTATAAATGCATTATGATAGCTATATTCTTTTGATAAAAATTACGACACCATTTATCTTGTTATTTTTCATCTCATTTTATCAAATTAACCCTGACAGGCAACATAGATGCTGTTTGCAATCATGTATTTACGCGTTACGATTTAAGCATATATACGTTAAATAGGCAACATTTGAATGATTATTCACATACTAGCGATTTAAATCCCTCGTTATAGGTTACGGAAATCAATTCAACTTACTGTGAGTTATATAAATTTATGTATTCTTAAGGACTACAAATAGGCACTAGGCCAGGTGGTAGTCATTCCTGCGGAGGGAGTGAAAAATTAAATAATATGCCTGGTATTCACCCTAGTCGGGAGAAAAACCCCTAAAAGTTGGTATGTACTATATATAACTACAAATTTTAATACAATATTACATCATTTAAAATTTTACAACAATATTAAAAAAAAATTACGAAACCCTTTTAATGTTATTCATGAATGCATTTTATGAAGGGGAAAGGCTCTATAACTTCTCCAGTTAAATTACTCCATCCTACTATTACCATATCAAGAAATGAATATTTACAAGCATCTCAATTCTTTTTAATATCTTATATATTTCTTGATAATAACTTTTGTGAGTCATTATAACGAATAAAATATATTAATATTATAATTATTCCTTTCTGTTATCTTTAATATGATGACATAATATCCTTAAATAAATTTTGTTTTAACGAATCTCATTTTTAATGCATCTTCGCATAGGAAAGGGAATGAGATTTTTCATAATCTAAATTTGAAGAAGATCCTACCCAATGTTATTCAATCTTTCCGGATGGATCAACTTAATCTTCTGATAAAAATTTACAATATTATTAATCATGTATCTATTGGGATTTACCAAACATATTATTAGTTTTATAAATATAAAATTAACTCGGTTAGAAGAGTTACTTCAAAATATTTTTCCAGAGCGACCTCATCAGAGCATGTGCTTACGCTGAAGTTTCGCAGAAAAGAGGAATAAAGTACTCCGATTGATATATAGCTATGGATCTTTCGGAAGACAGAAAACAGATGATGTTAATGCAAGGATAGAAGCGCTTATTCGATGCCTTGCACCTGTGCGCCAATCGCTATGAACGAGTTTCCGATCTTTTCAAGGTTTCCCTCGCCTCTCATCTTTAAGGGATAATTTCGATATCATTGGCGAGGAAAGGGCGCTCGAGTGTATTCTCCCCGAATATCGCTCGCGAGCTCAGCGGAAAAGTTTAATAAAACAGGATGTGCCCTGTGTTGCATACATCCAGGCGCTATTCATGCCTCACTGAGTAGAAACTGAGATATGAAGTTCATTCATAAAAGTGTACGTATATCGGTTAAGCATAAAATTACGTAAGGGTTAACTGATTAGAACGGGAAATTCGTTTCCGTTTACGTGAAGTTGAGCAATGCTTTCAAATTTATCGAGTAAAAATTAAATTGACGCTCAATATATAAAAGAACCATGAGGAAACTGACATACGTGCGCTTTGTTTGGGAATTCTATAGTAATTTTTCAATCGTGTGTTTTATCATCCCTGTATGTCTTGCTTTTAATTAGGAAAGGTTGGATGAAAACGAATTTTCGAATAGAAACCATCCATCAACTTTTTAGCATAAGCTTATCCGTGGCCTTTCTAGGTTTTATGTAAGCCCTTGTTGTTCGGTTCAAAATTACGGGATCAATTTTTATTTTAATATCGAATTAAGTAGGTATATATGTAATAAAAACTTATGCTCTCAATTTCGCTCAAATAAAAGCCTGCTTATTTTTATCATTAGTATCATTTTACTAGATTATTGTTACAAACCACCTTATTCCTTGGAGACAAAATAGTCATAAACATGCTGATCAAAAAATAATTATAGCGAGGAAACAGATAAATGGATGAACGATCATTTAATACATCAAAAGTAGGACTTCGAGGTCAATATCTATAAGATCATTCAATACTAGCTGAAGTGACCGTTGATTCTCAACGGAGAAATTAACAATGATAAATACCAGGCTAATTTTTTATCGTAACACACGCTTCATAATTGTAGGAAGATTGATACTTACAGGCTATAATAATTTTCAAAGCAACAAACCAAAAAAGTTGTTGTAATCTCTACAAAACCACAATAATTCATTATTTTATCTCATATCTTTTGAAAGAATAATTCTTACACTTAAGAAAACATTCGTTTAAAAAATATAAACATATATTCTAAGATCAATTTAGGATAAGCAGCACCGTATTTAAAGAGACATTTTTCAGAAAGGCGCAAAAGGATAAAGGAAACGAATACAGGACACAAATAACAGAAATTTATTATATATCACCATATAGAACCACCGATGAATATTCTTTGCAGAAAGTAAGTGTGCTATAAAGTTGAATTATATCCCAATACTAAAATGCGAAACATGAACATGGAGCTCTTCAAATAACAAAAATGCAATCACAATGCCTAAACAGAAACAAAGATTAAACACCGATAACCGAGTGTGTGTGTGTGTGTGTGTGTGTGTATGTATGTATGTTCGCTAAAAACTCGATAACCGGGAGTCGCAATACTTCGGAATTTTCTAAATTATTAAAAGACTACCTCGCGCAGATAATAGGCTACTTCTTATTTCTCTAAAGTCCACGGTTCGAACCCAGACAGGTAAAACGTTTCCATAGAAATACACGTAGAGGTAATTTTTTTCGTTGAAGGGTTCATTTCTTTTGCAAAATTAAATTAGAAATAATGGCCTTAGAAAGATGAATAAAGCACCAAAAGAAGGAGAATAGAATAATAATTCTTATTTTGGTCGTGGAATATCGTTTTCGACTCGAAATTGCGAAAATTTTGATAAAAAACATGAATATTTTATCCAAATATGAGGTTTTAAACAACCCATTCCCTTGACGATCTAGGTGATTGTTGATTCTAGCTCATGAGTTTATATATAAGAAGACATTGAGAATTAATGAAATATTTAAGAAAGTTTTTCGAATTTTGTATGAGCTTCTGTAGCAACCATGTTTTATATATATCAATGTAATTGTTTACCATAAAATTATAAGTTTAATCGTAGTTTATGTTTCGATTTTCATTTCCGTCATAGTGTTTGTGTTAATGATTGTGTTCTGTGCTTATGTGGTGTTTTAGTTACTTTCCGTAAAAATATTCATCGGTTGATTTCAAAGTAATATTTATTTATATTATTTGCTTATGCGTTTCCGTATTACATTTGTGCATTTCTGAATATTAATCCTTAAAGGTGGTGATTTTATCCTAATTTTATCTTTGAATATGTTTTTATAATCTTAGAACGAATGCTGTCTTTATCGAAGAAATTGTTCATTTGAAAGATATGAGATTGAATATTTAGTCAAGTTGGCTTTGTAAACTTAAGTACAATTTTTATTTCTTGGTTATTTAGTTTGGAAATATAAATCGAAATATCGCTCGCAGGCTCTAGTTCAATTGCAAAATCAAATTAGGAAGAATCATTGTTGTCAACCTGAGATAAGTTTGGTAGAAATATTATATGAAAATGAATATTTAGATGACCAAACTAATAGATTTCAGCAACAAATTATGAGAGCGTAAGATATTGGGATTTTCACGGAAAAGTTTCGTTTACGGTAATATGTCCCATCGAAGGAAGCTACAATGATACATGTTAGATTATCTTCTTTTTTACAAAAGGATTACTATATTTAATTCTACTTCTAATCTCCCCGTTGAGAATCATGTATATATTAGTAGCGAAGGTTTCACTTTGAGTTAAAAGAGTAAGATTATAATTAAGCGTATTCCAGTTTAAAATACAAATTGAGGGATTCTTCTTTGTGCCAGTGCAATGAAATAAAATAGCTCTCCAGCATAGAAAGAGGTTTTTGAGTAAACTCATAAAGTAAGATCAAATATATGACCACTGCTAATTATTTCAGAATATATGAAGGAAAGATATCTTGAGCTACTTTTAATTAAACAAGTTAAAATGCCCAAAGTTTTTTACCATTTGATGACTGTTCATCGAAAGAGAAGCACGAGAGCCAAAAATTCTCTTATTCTATCTTGAGAAAGGTTTTCTTTATTTCTTCTATTAAATACTTTCTTTAACATTTATTTCGATTCTAGGGAAGAGAAAAAATACATTCTGCAATAGGATTGGATTTGTTTTCTTAGAATTTAGTTTATTGAAGTAAAAAAAAATTGGATAAAAATGTTTTAATTACTATAGATTTTAATAAATATCAAAAGGTTTGCAAATATTGAATTGAAACTCATATGCATGTCATATAAAATAGCTCCTCTGTATTAGTTCTCTAAGTAAACCTCTGTGAGAGAGTTTTCACTAACTCTAGTATACGGTCTAGGAACTATTACGTCATGAACTGCTATTTGCGTTATGTTTTTTTGAACTTAATTCCTTTAAACATTTAAATGAAGAGAAATTATCCAGTCTCAATTCTCTTACGGTCCTAAGCTAAATAATCTCAATGAGAATAATTCTCTCTAATAGGAAGCATTTCCTCTACAAACCGAAATATCTGCTTCATCATACGATAGTTTCTTGTTTATCTTCCGTCCCTTTATTAGTAATTAAATGTTCCTCAGGATGCCATAAGGAAGTCGTATCAAGACCTACTGAGGATTGCAGCTTACAAGTGAATTTAAAGTAGGTACTCTGTCCTAAATGCGTAAACCATTGTGAGGACTACCGAATCGTAAGATAGAGTAATTATCACTTTTTTCTTGGAAATATGGTAGATAAAGTTTTTCATTTCATAATGCTAAAAATTCATGTTTATAAAAATGTTTTTTTATATGTATAATATTGTATAATGATATTTTCTAGTTGAACCTTTGAAAGAATCAGTACTAAATGTTAACTCATTTTTCATGAAAATTGACTTTCGATTAGCTCGATTTTATTCATATACTATTAACAAATAATGAATAGTAAGTCATATAATTCACTATTATTTTTGACGCGTTTTTTACAAGGAATTTCTTACATAAAAATTAATATCATTACGATCAGGTACGAAATATTGAGAAAATTAAAATAATTATTTGGAAGTGGACATAAGGGTATTTATATTTACTTTATAATGTAAGCGTTTGCGTTTCAACTTCATTTTTGCTTTTCCATAGGTTTGTTTGTTCCGTTATTCCCAATTCTACTAACCTTTCTTTCTTTTTTGGTATCTTTCCCTCTTTTAATATCGTAAAACAAACCTCTGCCTGTTTCATAACTTTTCTAATCTCTTTGATTTTACCTCCAACTTATTTCTTCGCAGCAAGTAGAAATATTTACGTAAAAATGGCATAAAAATTGAATTTTTCCAAGATTACTGGCCTCACTTCTAATTTTATTTGAGGAATGATTTCCAACATACACGTTCTTAAATTTAATAATTTTTCCGTTATTTTTTATCTCTAGCTTCATTTGTCAATAAAAATCTTCATTGAATCAGTCCAGCGTAGTCGCCTCAATACAATTCAACATACTTTGCTGAATTAGAACTTTATTTGATTAAAAAAAAAACACTCCATGTAGGGATCATGTCAATAGCTTCATTAATACCACTGAAAATTATAGGAAAGATTTACGATTAGCGAAGTTTGGTTTTTAATTTAATACCGTCATCGCTCTCAAATCACTGTTAAACTGTTAGGGATTCTTCGAAAATGTTACGAGTAGATTCGGGTATATCTTCTAGAATACTGCTAGATAATCATAGCATCACTCTCCTTAGTGAGATGAAAAATACGATTCCCCTTTATTCAGAGGGAATTCAGTTTAGTGTTCTTAGTGTCATGAATAAGGCGGGGTATGAAAGATTGAATGGACTCCGTCTGCGCGGTCGATGCTTTTAGAGTAGGAAAGAGGCGATAGTGGAATATATAAATGGAACGCTAGAAGGGAGGTTTGCGAAGAGAGCTGAGGATGGGTTTGCAAATTATGGGACTCTCGGCAACATCTAATTATTATGTGAAAAGGACCTGAAAATCTGGAGTATCTCAGGGTATCGGGTTCCAAGTGGTGATTAAAACGATGAGTGGAGTGGAGGTACTACATACAGTTCAGCTGGAAGACGACGCTAGCGCCTCTGCAGCCCATATTCGGAACGCGATTTTTGTATCGGAAAAATCTTCTTAATCGGCAAATGTAAATTTCATCCACGATTCAGGTGCTGCCTAAACATTCGATTAAAATAACTTAAGGATCGACCGTATCATCGTCTGATAATTTTGACTAGGATCTGAAACCTACAGCTAAAACTGGAGTAGAATTTTGCCGATGATGAAATTGAATTCCGTGAAGAAATTAATAAAATTAAAAAGCCGTCATTTACCTCATATTCTCTGTAGAATTAGTTTAAACATAATTATGTATGGCTTCTAAAACAACAACGTAATATAAACAAACAATTGGTTTGTTTAGAATATTAAGAAATCATAACGGTTTATGACGCCGGTTTCATCAAAAGGTTTAAAAAGAAATTACGAAATGAAATAACCTATTCTTTCGTTTAAGTCGGTGCATGAGTAACCTGAGAGATATTTCATGAATATGTGGACTCTGAGGTGTATATTATTCACTATAGATAGCTTTCCCTTGATAGATATCAACTCTTATGATAATTTATGATAGAATTACATTACAGCCCAGACTGAATTTCCTTCCGAAGGAAATGTACAGTCCTGGCCAAAATTAACGCAGCACCGGCCGTAAGGATCGCTAGGGAGGTGCTGCGTTAATTTTGGCCAGGAGTGTACTTCAAATAATTAATTTTCCATTGCTAAGAATATTTAATAAAAAAAACATTATTCACACAAAAAAATCAAGAATTGCTTTGAAGTATTTTTTCTATTTTTATTTGACAAATTACAGAATTATATAGTCTGAAAGACTGAAAAGATACAATAATAGAGAGAATTATGTATTGAATTAAGTTACCTCCTATCCATATCATACATAGTTTATTTTCAGAATAAGGTTACTTGTGTTCTCTTTCACTTTATAATCAATTTCTTACGTTACTTCACATTACTTCAAGATGAACTATTTTACATCTCCTTCTTCAAATTTCGCATATCTATCCTCTTACTTGATCTTAAATATAGCAATCAGGTAAATGTGAATTAAATATAGTTATATTAGCCTATCCAAAGACGATTAAGTACTCTTGGATAGTAATAAAGGGAGTGTGTCAACAAAGCAAATCACTTAAGCCATTTCGATGGAACTTCTTCGCAATTTGGGCCCAAATTCAGCCCAATCAATTCCATCCAACAAATGAAAATCCAGGAGCTTCATATTAGGAGATATTACGGGGAATATTCCCGTCGGAGCGTGGTAATCTCATTTTGAGAGTGTCACTCTGCCGATTTGAAAGATTCGGGTTACTCGACTGCGCAGCCACTGGAGATGCAGTCGGAAGATACGGTCTCACTAATCATTATTTGATTAGAGCGCCCATTTTATCTTTAGAATGACGCAAATCCGCAGTATCGACACTAATGCCTAAAAATTGAAATCTCCCGTCAAAACACGTTTGAATGCTCTACCGAATGGCGTCGATTCCAAGTGGTCGGCAACTCAACCGTGGGCTCTCTCTACGGATTCAATTGTCAGGCAAATAAAAGGGATCTTAGAGTCATATACGGCTGCTGGTATAGGATTTCAATCGAAGAAGAAGGATTGCCTCCTGTCTGCGGTACTTGGAGAACTCCCATTGGCGCAGAGCATTACTATTTCCAGACAAGTTTCGAGAGATCCGTTCTGCGTCAAATTTCGTCTGGAATATTAATTACTTTACAGTGAAAAATCAATCACTGCCTATCATGAGCTGACTTGATTTACATGAATTTATAGCTACAAATACTTGAATATACTCACTGTCAGTTATAATGTGAACGGAACTCATTTCAGATGCACAATCAGGATTGGGGAGGTGGTGGCATTTGGGCTGTATATGACTCCTTTGGAATTTAATGAGGCATTGTATTATTTTTATGGAATAACTACACGCAGTAAATAATTTTTTCAAAGGTTCGTTCATTTTGTCAATTTGAAAGGTAATGGAAAATATTCTGTTTATGTTTTCTTAGCGATTGAAGCAACTATATTTCGTGTGATTTCTACGTTAACGTTCATTAAATGTACATTAGATGCCACTCAAAAGCGGCCTAGTGTTGTTCATGTCAGTGAATCATATAGCCTATCGACTATCCTATGATTTAAACTAGGTTATTGCAAAAATTATTTTTGAAGGTAAAAATACACTTTACTAACGAGTGCTTATTCCATAAATCGCAACACCATCAATTAATCTACATATTTTTGGTAAATTTTATATTCCCATTCTTCATTCAACATTTTTTCTCTCTCCATTTGCACTGAAATTATAAAAGTATTAATCACTTACAGGATACGGTATTATTTTCCTTTTAGAATACTTATCCTCCGGTAAATGGCATAAAGGATATGATGAAACATTCATTAAATTTGACTAAAAGTGAGTTTTCGATTTCACCAAAATCCGTTCAAACAGTTTGATAAAAATGATAAAATTAACAAAATATTTTGCTCTTATTAGAACCACACCTAAACGACTCTCTGCTACCATTAATAAGTTCCATAGTGTTTGGTCGATGCCCTTTTCAAAGTCAGGGAATAAAAATTGAACGCCTTTCTTAAATCCAGTGTCTAGTTCTAATATTAGCTTCAACGCTTCATCCGCTTTCCTTTTCCTCTCCAAAAGGCCAACTGGGCTCCATCAATATATCCCTATACTTTGACCTCTAACATTCTATTAGGAGCCTTAATATAACTTTGGCTGTATGCATTATCCTACTGATGGCTCTGTAACCACATCGCTCCCTTGTATCTTTTCCTTTTCCTTAATGGAATCAAAATGGATTTAGTTAAAAGCAAAGATAAACTTTGGTGATTTACAGCTCCGAAGTTTCTCAATGAAACTATTAATTATGCAAATTGGAGGATATTTTAAATTTCCGCCGAATGGAACATCACCAGTAAGTTACCACATACTCAGTTAATTTCTCTCATCTTAGATTATAATCTCTGAGATAAATGCCTCTTCCTTTCACTATGAATTTCTGAGTTTCACTTTCCCAAATGTAAGCAGAATCTGTCAATATTAAAGTCTATTTCGGTTTGTTCATTTATTCAATTAATCAACGTGATAAATCCTAAGGAATAAACCCTCCTTTTTCACAGGTACACGCCTTTAAGTGCGCATTCATATTTTACTGAATGTGATCAAGTTAATGTTACTATTATTGCGTATGGTTATACGTAATTATAGTAAAGAACCTATAATCAATGCCTATTATTATATTTCTTCCTGGTTATAAATTTAGTTGTAAATCGTATATAAAATATGTAAAGAGAATAACATTGATATGCCAACGGTGAAAATAGTAATTTGAGGAAATTAGAATATAATGTTACGTCCTGTTATGATTAAGGCTTAATTCATCTCCTTGGTTTTCTGCTTATTCTCCTTTGACGTATCGTTAGTAAAAATAGAGGATCTAGAAACGAAATTCTCAAGCTCAAGTCAGGGTCATTTCGAATAAACACAGAAGATGTGTTTACATTAATTTGTTTTTTGAATAAAGTAATTCAAAATATTGTTTCATCTAAATGCTAGTTTATGGAAATGAAAAACGCTTCTTCCTTCACAAACAGCCTCTAAATATTATGTTTTATAGAGTAATTGATCTATTAAAAAAATTAATTCAACGAATAAGGGATAACAATTAAAATAATAAAATATTGCCAATAATAGGTTTACAATATTTTTGTGAGAATTTTTATATAATCATCAGCCGAGACAATAGTATAGAGAATAAACTGATTGTTTTATGTGAAAAATCATGATCCATGATGCAAAAATGTCTGGACTATGGGTTGACCAGAAATTATTTCAGTAGTATCATGGTGCTTCATGTCTTTCCTGGACCGTGTTATTACTCGCTGCGTAATACTTCAGGTACCTTCCCGAGATTTTTCCATGATGCTATGTCAACATCATGGCCCCCTACAGGGAATCGAGCACGAGACTACTTTCACTGAAAGTGAACTCACTACCCACCATCTATAGTTGAAAAAGTCGATAACTGGAAACGAACCCAGAACTTCAATTAGCTTGAGGCTGACCTTCATTAAGTGAGACGCAACATCGAGCGGAGAAGTTACCACTTGCTTACTCTATCATGTATTCAATTAAAGTAATCACCTTTTTATAATAAAAAATGACAGTTATATGTAGATATCTATTCTGTAAAATAGAAAGAGAAAATATATAATTATTTTACAGTTTAAAATTTGAAGATACATTTTAATTTGTTTTCCATCAAAATTCAAAATATTTTCGTATGAAAAACTGATTAATCATTCCATATTCTGTTAACTGGATAACCATTTTATTAGACATTGTTAGCTCTTAGATTTTTCTTTGCGGAGAAGCAGAAGAGATGAAACAGAAGATATCAATAATAGCCTGCTGAGGATTCTTTCCTCTCCAACTTTCCTTTCTAACCTCCCTTACCTACATAATACGGAAACTCCGGTCTAACCCTTTCTCACCTTCCCCAACTTTGCCCTTTCCCACCTGCTGAATTGACCCCTTGGAATCCTTTCTTCCGGATCCCATTTAAAAGGTTCCGCTAGCTTCCTTCTTCACCGGATGATAACGATCACTCGACCGAATCGTTAGCAACTCAATCTCGTATTTAAGAGGTCGCAATAACAATTAAATCGTCTTAAGGAGAGGATCTTAAGAGGTCATAAGTTGAGTCGCTTCAAATGAATTTCCCTCCCTTAATGAACGTTGACGCAACTTAAGGAAAAACGGACGGTGAAACCGTAAGGGTTTTCTATATTGTACAATTAGCACGTATAACGCTTTAACTAACGGTATTCTTTCTTTGATCACACATCAATTTCTATCTTGATATGACTGCTATCACTGTTTTGCAACAGAACTTTTGGGAAAAGTGGCATGAAAAATTTCTTACTGATTTGTAGTATGAATTTTTCATTCTAAGACGTACTCTTATATGTGCAATGTATCATTTCCCATTTTTTCTTTTTTTAGTACTCTTTACAACATTTAAAACCATGTCTAATCGACAAAGGCGACGTAATTTTCCGAAAAGGATTAACTTAAATATAATAAGTATGTGGTTTTTAAGAAATTAGTAAAGCACTTCGTAATGTTCACAATATAAATATTGTGGAAATTACGAAGTGATTTACTAATTTCTTATTATGGCTTTCCACGAAGTTCAGCCTAATACTATAATATTTATGTGGTTTTTATTAAGTTGGCTAAGTATTACTTAGAAATCGAATAATAGAATAGCGAAAGACTTTAGAAGATGCAACAGACAGTTTCCGTTACGCTTTGCTGTAATCTATTTTATAATACATTGAGATTTTTTGAATTAGATGGTAAGAAAAACAATTTTTATGATTCCTATAACATGAAACTTTACTTCTTGTACAAACAGGAAGCTACTTACAGCTTCAAATAATAATTAAAAAAAAGATTATAATAGTTAGATCATTCAGAAGTTTTACATTGGTAACACGAAGAATATAATTAGTGTGAAAGAAATTCGAAAATTTCGATCAAGAGTGTAAAAATATAGTTAATCCAAAGCTAATATCTGCAATGCCAATCTTTTCAATATATACAAAATATAAATTTCAAACTGAATCAAAATCGCTGTTGTTATTATTTAGTTTAAATCCCTGATCTTTAAGGATGTTTTACAGGAAATTTTCTTCCAGAATCAGTAGGTCGAGAGAGTGAATTAATGAGAAAATATTTAAAATGTATTTCTTAATACGTTTCAGCAAAGATTATTACCAATTTAATCTCAAAGATTCTTAGAATTTTTCACGTGAAAAATATAGGTAAACAATAATTGTCAAACGCTGGTAATAAAAATCCAAATCAAATGGGATCATTTAGGAGTTCTATATATCAATAAGGCAAGGAGATCGGAGACTGAATTCCTTTTATAATCCTTTGATTTAACTGAGTATTTTCCCACAAATTGCTCTTTGATCAAAGGATAATTCTGCCGAGAAGGTGTCATTAAAGTTGAATTCTCTTAAGAAGGTCCGCATTGTAATATAATCAGCCTTTATGAGCATCGTGTTCAAAACTTTTGCAGGAAATAGTCTTTCATTTAAGATATCTTATAGATGTGAAAAGGGGTTAATGAGATTAAGAATAGTTTAGGAAGTATTTCGGCGGAAAGGCACGTCCGTGGAAAACATGGCGAATGTTCGTACCTCCAGAATTCGGCTGTTAATAATTCAGGCGGGACGACCTTTGTCAAAGTTCATATTCGGCATATACGAAAGAGATAAAATCGTTAGTTCCCGATGGTCATGGCAGGTCCGATTACATGGGATTTGCATTGGGGATTAAGATGGGTTTCTAAGTTTAGAAACGTGAATCCCCGAATCATACATACGTGATGGCGTGAAAATATATTTTGATTACTATGAGTATCTTGAATTTGGTACGTATAGGATAGTAAAGTGAATCAAATGTAAAGTAAAAGCTGAAGAAGTGAGAATAATGGCATAAAAAATAGTGAAAGCGACAGAAAAGTAATTGGCGAGATAAAATATAATAAGTGATTCTGGATGAAGAATCAAGTATATGATGATGATAAATTAGTGAATGTTACGAAGACAGATGAACTTTGGGTAACTAAGTAATCTCTAATTTGTAAAATTAATATAAATATGACGATCACTAAACTGTAAAACTTATGTATATATCTATTAAATATAATTCCTTCTCCGGATTCATTCATATATATACCCAGATACCCAGAGAGGATACTAATTCACAGGCTAAACCACAAGGGTTATTGACTTGAAATTTTAGCGACGTATTGGCCATAACATGTAACTAGGTGCAAGAAAAAGTTCGATTTGGAACCTCAGTGTCATGAGTTCGATTCCACAGGGCCCCAAAGTCCCGATTTTTTCCCTTCAAATGAATTGCTTTGATTTTCGGGAATTAAAAAAAATATATTTCCCGGATAGGTAGAAAATCAAAACTCAAGGAGCCTATATATATGATCATGATCTATCGTAAACATCAAATACTTTTACGAAAAATATCCTCGGTTCAATGCTAGGACGATGCAAAAATCTGCCGTTTAAAATACATTGGGGTAGTTATTTATTATTATTTTTGATGAACTTATCGAAATGATAGGAAATTCGTGCTTGACTAGAAGATGTATGGTATGAATTGCTTTAAGAAAAAACATTGGATAAGACCGTACTGTTCCTGGGTTCGATGGCAGAACACATTACATTTTCTCGCATAAGGAATATAAGGGAAAAGTTGAACGTCGTTTGAGGCAGTTGCAAAAAATATTTCTGCTTGAATTTTCGCACATAGTTAGAGATGGTGATCTTCTGTTATGCTGCATAGTATGTATCATCAGTAAGACCCGGGTGCGATGCCAGAGGATTAAATTGCAGCGAATTTTAAGAATATTTTGAATCCTTTTTTTTTCTTTTGAGGACCGTCCCGATATGATGTCGATATGAAATTATGCTGTATGCAAGCTAAATTTTACTCTTTTATATATATAAAATTCATTTTTTTATAGTTTATAATATAATAATTAATATAAACTTATTATGTATATATAGTTTATAACCATATTTCAATGTTGGTCATTAATTAATGAGGAGAGTGTTTAAAGAAACATAAGATACGAGGATTATAATGTAGTTATATTTAACACCGCTTTTTGTTGCTTTATCTTTAATCGTACTATAATTGTAATGGAAAATATCATCGGTTTTAGAAATTTCATCTTTCCGCGCCAGCAATGCGAATACGTTTACGGGCATTGTAGCGATAACTGGTGGTATATTTACAATTTAAACAAATAATATTTTACTATATTTTCCTCAATATTAAGAAATTAGCTTGCACATGGGATGGTCACTTCCAAAGGGCCGATGCCTCGCATAAAGAATTTATAAAAGAATTTTAAATTAGTTTGAAATGTTTTTCTTTCAAGATATTTTATCTTTTAGTTTCTCTTTTGTATAAAGGGTTACTGGAGTTTCAAAACTGAGGAAAGAATTTACTGCCAAAAGCAGTTTGAACTGAGACGTACTCCGCAAAGCTCTCGACTTCAGTCAAAAGTTTCATAAAGGAAAATATTAAGCGTTCTAAAATTGTATGAGGAAAAAAGTTCGTGAATTTTCTACATAAAGTTTTGGTACAACTATAAATTGGTTTAAAGGGAATGTGCAACTTATGTCAACATCACAACACCGACATCGGACAGTAGCAATAAATTATTTTCCAACATAATATTAAACACGGGAATAAATACAATAATGTAGGGGTACGGATGTTTACCTTTCAATTATGGGGTTAAATAGAATATTTAAGAAAGAAAAATATCTGATTCTAGTGACAAATGTAAGTATGTCCCACAGACACTGTTTCCCGCACTGAAAGTATGAACAAAACAATATAATTTAGAACATAACAGAATATAATATAGAAAGTACACAGAAGAAGGTATATATTACTGAAGAAGAATGAATGATGTGAGAGAAACCTGACTTTTTCAAAGTTCAATTTGAGCCATGATAAGGTATTGGAATATAAAATCATTGACAAGGAAACACGTTGTGGGGGATATTTACTGTAGAACGTGCTTAACTCTGCTATGTAAACCCATAAAAAACACTCTGAAATTTCGTAATACAATCTCACTTCCTCATTAAAGGATATCCTGAGCTCATTTCTGTAAACTAATGACACCGAAAATTAATGTTTAGATCAAGGTTCTAGATCATGAGGGGTCGCCGATCATCGTGCAGTGCTTAAGAAACCCTATATATAACGTTCTGGAGAAGGTATACTGTAATAATAGGTAAAGCTGGTAAATTGGTGATTGATTCATCAAAATATATAGCAGAGAGATAATGAGTGAAGGGAAACAAAATCTTTGGAAGAAGAGAAATAAGATATAAAATCATTCTAGGAATTAAACGTGGAAAGTTTCCGGGCTGAATTAAAACACAATTATCTTATGATTGTTCAATTAAGCAAAAGAAATTAAGTCAAGAGAGCTGTTGCAATTACCGGCCTCATAGTCATTAGGGTATGATTAATTATCTTAGAAATTATTTGCTGGAGAGAAGGGAAAGAAAGCTTATGGAGAACTCCCGAGTAAATAGTCAATTATGCATCATATAAATACACACATTATATTAAGCTGTCATTTTAACTATGATTAATTAATTTGATTCAGTTGGAACATAAGGTTGGCTGTTAAGATTCAATTTCCGTTCTGCAGCAGTTCGTGCACAATTTCCGTCTCTGACAAACATCGGATCTGAGACGATTTCCTTTGATAGGCCAATGTTTGTCCCTCCAGCATCTAAGAGCGGGCATTCACTAGACGGCAGTGCACCCTTCAGTGAACCTTTTGAGATTCGGCGCCTTTTGAAAATGGCTTCCGTACCAAAGCAGTGCCTCCCACGCTTCATTTATTCTCCGGCATCTCCAAGAAATTCACGTTAAGGCATCCGCGTACGCGCGTAGGCATACAGTTGACCCTGCGTTCCTTTCCGAGGAATATCCTTCTTGTAATACTCATCATCGTTTTCCCTTTCATTTCTCTTAAAGCTACTGCTTCGTTACATCGCCAGTAAATTTACATTTTGATGCCACAGCTATTGGTGTTATTTTTGCCTTGAATGGGAGAAAAAATGATGAGGGAAGAAGGGTTAGGAAATGTAAATTTATCGAGGGTATTTTCTTGGAATGGAATCCTCCTCACGTCAGGGTTCTCAGAATAGCGTTGGGAATAATTGCAGATGGTCTAAACTGATTCTGGAGAATGAAGGAGAGATACGACGGGGCCTTTCTAAATACGGCAGTTTATATTTTAATAACTATTTTATTATTTGATTGGATAAAATACCGCTTACCATAAGATTACCCTACTTTTTCTGATAGACATTTTAATCGTTGATGTTATGGAAAGCATAAGAGTACTTGTTCTAACTTATGTCATGAATTCATTCTGATACTAACGGTAAAGTAAGAGTATTTTCATATTCAATATACTTCATTTTTCAATATCTTTATCACATATTTTTATCGAATTAAGTCACACAAAAGTGTACGACTATTCTCAAGGTGGAGTATGTTTAGTAAGAAAAGGCTTACTTTGCGGTAAAATTGTTCCCAATCGACGAGGTTTCGGTTTTCATTCTGTTCTTATTATTTTTACACTGTTTCCCTTAAAGTCCTAATTTTCTCTCTTTCACCTTTCAAAACCGCATTTCACGCATCGATGTCTACCAAAATGCCTCAGAGTGACTTTCGCGGAACCTAAAGCCACCGCTCGAGATGTGGCAGGAAGACAGAGGAAATTCGTCAGCTTATAAGCGAATCTCAAAGTTTTAAAAAAAATTGGATAAGAGTCTGTGGAAATTAAAACAGTCACCAATGGGGAATGAGATTATCACCCTCTCGTTACTCCACTACATCTTCAATAATATCCTCTAATAGTCGCCTTTCGTCGTGTGGAAGAGTGTGCAAACACTGAGCGTTCGAACTATTTCCTTAGTTTTTGTAAAACTTATATCAGAGATCATTAACGTGTAACGTGATAGGAAATCTCTCAAATTTTATCTTTTTATCAATCATCTTCTGAAAAAAATATATATTAAAGAGAAACTGTCGTTAAATTGAACGAAATCTTAATATTAAGCTATCTATTCACTACCGTGACTACTTGAAGAACTCGATGGTTTTGTTGCTAAATCACGAATTACCTTATGAATAATCGCCGCTGATAAAGTCTCATCAGTATAGTAAGGTTGTAGACCCTCTAACACGGAAAGGCTACGCATGGATTATTTTCAAGGATAATCACTTAAGATTATTTGTAATTTAATTCAATGGAGCAGTAGTTCTTAACCTTTCAAATAGTCAGCACACCCTTAAATCTGAAAATAAGTTCACCTCTTGAAAATTTTGTTAAATTTCTTTATTCAGGAAAAGATGTTGATTGTAATAATTTATCTATTGCATAGACAAATTAATAAAGGTCCACGAATACTATATTCTTACTTGTAAAACACTATTTACATATCTAATGGCTAGGTTGTTTTTAATTTTCCTCAAAAACTTAGAAGTGTCTCTCGCACCCTTACAAATGCTCCCTCACACCCTCGGTTTAGAACAACTGAAATAGAGGGACTCCATTATTTGATACCATTTTGGCCTAAAAGCTAATGAAACAGTCGAGAAAGGATTAACTGATGGTTATGCAACTGCCATACACACGTGTGCACTGCTTGTACCATACCTTCAAGGATATCACCTCCAAGAGAACCTAAAATTGCTCGGCTACATCTCCTTTCATACCCTACAAGCCGCTGCCTTTCGGCGTGTGGCAGGTAGTGCAAACAACGAACATTAAAAACACTATTTTAGTCTGCTATTAATGTGCATCGTTCACAGAGATAATGAATTTATTGATTTACGCACATTATCGGTTTGGACAATGTAGCAGGGAGGTTGCATAATATCACATACATCTTCCGCAAATGTATTTATTTTGAAATTAATCAAGCAATCGCAGCCTAACCTCTACATAATCTCTTTTATTGTCCCAAAGAATCTAAAACTGCGCTTGAGAGCATTTTTGCAACGCTTGCTTTTCTTAGCAGCATTTTTTACTCTTCTCTACTTACTTGTCTATTTACTTATACTTATTCTATTTGTCTTTGTTTACTTTTACATTTCTCAAGTTCGACGGTACAAGTCGCACCCGACCGGAAAATATACGGAATATGCACTTAATGCATATTCCGTATAGATAGGGTCTGACTAAAAATTAATAAGATTGCTCTCGATCGTATCTTCCGAAAATTTGCTTAAGAGGGTCGAGAATTTTAATTGCTTTACTGCCTGTTCTTAGGATATTCTCCTGTTTGAGACTATATTTCAAATTTTTTTTTACTGTTTTTCGCCCAACGTATTTGTCTATCTCTTCAAATTACAATTTAAAAACAAAATGCTGATATATTACACTTTAAATTTCATCCAAAATCAACAAACCATTTGTAAGAGTCGTAATTTGTTTATAGGAGAATACTGTTGTTGATAATATTGATACTGATTTTTATTTAAATGATTAAACAATACTTTATTCTCACTGCACGATCAATATCTATATACAATCAAGGTTATTGTATTTTGGATTTTCAAATTAATTGATCTTGGTATTATTCATCCAAAAGAGAGCCGTTTAATCAGGATGTGATTAAATCCTCATTCACAGTTGTCGAATAAGGCCACGAAGAGAGGTGCAATCACTGTTTGTGTGCTGCACCATCAAATGGGAACCCACTGAGTTCTCAACCCAAAATATCTTGAGGAGAGGCTCGTGGGATAATGTGTTTGCAGCTATCTGGGTTAGGTGCACTACTTCCGTCCTAAAATGTGCATTCCCCAGGTCAAGCAAGACACTCGACAGCCCCGTTCATACAAGGGATTCAGCTCAATTTTGGAATTCTTTTTGGCATTATATTCAATCTAATTTCAAATCACAGAACATATTTAATACAGATAATATGTTGATATTGTAAATCCTTATAGTAGGGTTATCTAGGTTTATCTCGGTCATATAGTACGGGTACGGCTCAACTTAAAGCTATTCATTTTAGTATATAAAACTATTAATTTAATAGCGTTGCTGTTATATATGATAGAGAAAATAAAGTATTCGGCTGAGTTGAGAGAAAATCAAGAGTTAAGCTTTTTTATACTAGCAAAACTTTCAATACTAGCCGGCTGTTTCTTTAGATTAATTAGTCCTTTATCCTGTATATTTATGTCTTAAGAGTCAATCATTACAAGGGAGTTTTTGGATTAAATTTTGAGTATTTCAAATAGATATAAGACAAATAAATTTTCTTGCTGTGAAAACTATACAGATATAATTCTTTGTATTGTTACTTCACAGTATATAGTAGAAAATAGATTTTTAATATTTAATCACTGTTAGTTCAATTGTATGACACCATTGAATTACACCAAAAATAAATTTTATTATATATTTATTAAATTAAATTTACCACATATTATCCTTTACTGATGCCATTATATATGGAGTTTATATTCCTAAATATTTTGTCTTTCAAAAATCGGCCGTGAATAATAGCATTGCCGGTTATCTACTTTGATGTACAGTAAAATAAATAATGGCATTGGAAAGATGTGCAATGCACGTTCTATTTACGTAACAGATAAAAACGTAAATGGAACAAAGTATTGTAAAAATATATAAACTGGATGAATTGGACGAAGTGAATAGAGGAAGAGAATTAATTAAAGAAAACAAAGCCAGTGGGGCATTAAATGGACTGAATGAGACAAATGACAAACCGAGAAACAAATAAACAAGCGCATAAAGGCGAGGCGAAATATTTAGTAAATCAGATTAGCGGCCGGAATGAAATATCATCCGCACATTCATTCTCTCTGAGAACACAAACGGGGATTACGGCGCGAGTAAAACCCCGTGTTCTGCCCATTCTATTCGCCGCTGGAACTTTCAGCCGCCGCTTAATCAATGCTCTCGGGTGTACGGCATCTCTCCGGAGACTCCCATTCATAGCCTATCTCTGGGCCCGTTTCTATCTCTCTCGCAGCCGCTATAGACTTCGATTTTCCACGAGGATTGCCTCTCTAGAGGGACCAACTTGGGGCCACCAAAGAGGTTCGTATGGAAGACCGAGGAAGGTTAATTGGACGGAAGGAAAGCCACCTTCTCTCAGGTGAGGAGGGCTACTTTGGAGTTCTTTGCAAATGCGTGAACTCCCACGCACGCATCGGATCCGAGATTCGCAAACTTTCTTTCGCACCGCCTCCACTCAAGCACAAGTTTTGAGTGTCCTCAGACGGTCAGCTTTAGAGATGCAGTCCATAGAATTCTCCTGCTTGCGATCGGTGCTCAAAAATGCTGAAGATCGTAATATTTCGTCAATGGGTTGTTTAAACAGAGGGGTTGATGGATTCATTTTTCATTCAAATATTCCGTGTTCCGGTTATGTGGGAGTCTAAAAACCCTTTGTGGAGATATGTTACCTTTTTTACTTTTCTCAGATATTTATTCCACAGAGATTTTGAGCATATAAAGACTCGTATACACGTCTGTATGGATTTATAAATACGCTTTATATTATTTACATTTAGTTTTTCCTCATTATTATTGAGCATTATTGTGATATGTAGAAAAACTGATTAAAGTCGAGATAAGTTGGCTTAAATATTGTACAGTATTACTGCAAATACCTGTCAAACTATTCTTTAATCGAATAATTGAATCATAATATAACAATATTTATGGTTGATGGATAAGTATTGTGGATATAAAACATTTGCCGTGTGTATACATATGTTGCGGTCAAGCTGCTTAACATCATGATAATATATGTGATAGATATTCTTGATCACCTTTCTATAATCAATTCAAGTTAAATCTTAAACCAGTTCTAATCACATGATCCTTCGTAAGTAGTTCAATCAAAAATTAAAAAGATACGAGTTTGGATTTAATTAGGATGAACATATCTCAAACTGTACAATTAGAATATTTAAGGGGCCTCATATTTATATAATTATTTTTCTTAATATTAATAACAACCACGTTGGCATAAAAGTCTTCATTGTTGACTGATACTTCCTAATCTGTTTTATGGGGGCATTCTACATTAATAGTTTCAACTCGTTGCATTACGATACATAGTTTCCGAGGAAAAAAGGTATGTGATTAAGGTAGATGAGTGGATTAAAAACTAAACACGATAGAAAGGACGTGGTATAAGTAGTGAAACAGATGTTTAGCCTGTCCCTTGTGATCAAGTTAAAGATTGGAGAGCGGGGAAACTAATCAAGTTAGCAGAGAACGAATTAAAAGTTCGTAATTTTAGCATTAATGGAGGTATGAGACCAAAATGCTGAGTAGAAAAATATCGTTGTCGGTGACGAAGATTATCCAGTTTAACATTGTATTAGGAAATTAATTAATGGGATAATTGATTATGGAAACTGCTATTAGGAGCTAAATGAATGCTTTAATGAATCAAAAGATCGATAGATGAGTATGTAGCAAAGGTATGTGTTGGAAGACGGGTTTGTAGGTCATGAATTTTGCCACATTTTATTTATCCATTACATATATGGAGAGACATTTATTAGTGTGTGGAGTGAATTAATTCAAAAATAATAACTATAAATATTCCTCTTTTTCGGTGTGAAATCTAAAGTCTATATATACTCAGTTTTAGCAGGATGTGGAAGATTGCTCGGTTTTTAAAAGCCAAAACGGTCCGTAGTGGTCCCTAGGAAGTCGCAAACTGAGTAAATGTAAATATTTTCCCAGCGGGAATCCCCACCGCGACCAAAGAGAGGTCTCTCCGATAAAATATGGAATCGGCGTTCTCTCCATCACAATTCAATTCCAACTATTTCCAAAAAGGATCAACTCTGTCATTCAAAACGCTTCCCTCGCACAGTTTTATTCCAAATTTTGCTGTCGAAATAAAAAGCGCCTGCCTTTCAAATTTTTGGTCTCAATAATTTGGGTGTGATATTAAATATCTATCATAATTGAATAAAAACGTTAAATAATTTCGAATATTGCTTAAGGGGGCTCTTTACGTCATAGTTTTCGAGAATTTATGAGAATGTCTGGTGTTTGAAAGAAAAGATGAAAGTTTGGAGTTATTTTTGCAGTATTCTTTTGCGAAACGTGCATTTACTTAACTTTCTCTTGTGAATTGAAATGAAACATTTTAATTAATTTTACAAATAAATTAATCTCAAACAAACCTTTTGAGACAATGATTGATTTCACTCAATAAAGCGCAAACATAGACATACATAACATTTATCATATATTTGTCTTATTTCGAACTAAAAATATTGATCTGCTGTAATTGATGAAGGGTAAGGGAGATGTGAGGTGGTTCACCTTCGGACTTACTCATTAAAAATTAAAAATTTATAAACAGAGGATTTATTATATTTGAAAATGGGTCTGCGTAATTAATTTTGAAAGGAAACAACGTTTTGTGAAAATGCAAATACAATAGAGGTGTTGAAGAAAACTCATGTAAAAATTTGCGTTAAACATTTCTTGAATACCTACTCGAATTGCTCATTCCAATTATAAATAATGAAGGTCTTTCATTCGAATCTAAAGATTTGATAAATTTATATTTCGGTTGCTTAAGGGAAATCTGTATCAAATTAAAAGAACTAAGATGAAAAAAATAAGTGAATTGCAGCAGAATTCGAAATCCTTGTTCATTTATAACAGCATGTTGAAAACAGTAGCAGAAGAGGAATTTGCGTCAGTCTAGACTCATTTAATTAATGTGGCGCACGTAGTTTTGTTTTGAAAGCCTTGCAATTTCTGAAATAAAAAGCATGAATACGAATAGACGTTAATCAAGAATATCACTTCGGGGTCTTGGAAATGTGTTCGGTCGCAATTGTATTCGTGCCTTTGTTTCTTGCGTCACCGCCTTCGATTTGATTTACACACAAGTGCTCCATCCTGAATTCTAGACCTTGTTTCCCAAATTTTGCTCAAACTAAAGCTTACATGACCTAGTAACCTATAAATAAAGTTGAAAAAATCAGGTTTTTCACACGGTTTATTCTTAGTACATGTGATTTATTTTAACATTCTAAATACTTGCAACGTCGGCATAAGTTGATGTTCCTTTTTGGAATCAAGAAATATACATTTATCAATCACTTAGTTTTTCCGAATTAGGATTATTTCAGTAGTTATTCAATTAATTATATTCAATGATTGGAAAACCTCTACTTTCTTAAAATCCTTAAACGATTCCCTGATAAAAACTAAAAGGGTAATTATAGCCCTTAGCATGTACTTCTTATGGAGGTGCTTCGATGGGCTATTTTTCCCATGAGTCTGCTCACCAGAAATCGAACAAAAAACCGATTTCACCGAAGTCAAAACCATTCTCTGTCTGTGAATGCAAATTAATTTTAGCCTTATACGAGGGGGAAAATATGGTTCAATATAAGTGCTAGATATGACAAAAAGTAATTTGATGGAATTTTAAAGAACCGTACTGATAAATCAAAGGTGAGGATCTTAATCGTTTTTCAATTTAAATTCGAAACAATGGACAGTGCAGAGTGTGCTTTAAGGCCTTTCTTTTGCAGTTCATAAAGTAAAAAGGTGGCAACTCTGTTGTATTCACAAGTTATTTCATTTATAAAATAAGGTATAAAATCCAATTCTCATTGACAAATTTTTAGCTGGATTAACAACGAGAAATATGAAAAGACATAATAATAAATGCATTTCCGAGAGAACTGATTTTAATCTTTTGCAATATCAAAGAGCTGAGAAAATAGTAAATATCTTGCTAAGAAATCATCTGATCAACTTCTATGCATCGTAAAATATTTTTTCAACCGCTCTTTTAAATATTAATGAGAGACTTGGGATTTTTTATTTTCCCGAGACCTTAATCCAACCAATGTTTCAATCTAATTAGAACCAGAAATCGGACTGAATTGGAAGCATATAAAAGCAACTTTTTTCCTATATTTATGTCCACTTATCACTCCAAAACTAGTACGTTTGTGACATATGTGAGTGTCAAGCTGATTAGTATACGAAAACTACTTTGTTGGCAAAGTTTGTACGAATTTTATTTCGAATTAAATGAAATTTTTAGGTAGAATGCATGAATGATTTGTAAGGAGTTCAAAAGATTAATGGGCGATCATACATTTTCAGTTAGTAGTTAATGAGATAACCAAAAAGTTAGCGAGCTCTAGTAGGCTTCACTTAATCCTCACATAATTAAATGTTCGTTCTGATGATCTGATTAAACTCAGCAGATCATTAATAGGAAATCAGAGCAAGGGTAATTTGTCAGTGCATTGGGTGCAATGTGGGTGGGTAAATGCAAGATTATCGCTATGGAGAAAATGTTTTTGGAAAATATGGACATAGGGAAAATTTACATTGAAGGCAATTGCGGAAAGGAAGGAAGAAAATATGTAATTGGGTAATCTGAATAAACATTAATATTCGTAGAATACTGCAATGGGAGAGGCATGCATATATGGAGATTGACCTTTCGTCGCGGCAACAAGAACCTTGACGTTATGGTTATTAATAAGGAGATTAAGTTAGACCGTCAAAACCAAAGGAAATGCGTTTTAGATGAATCAATTTGCATATTTGTGGTGCCTATCCTTCAGAGTTCGCTTGGAACTCTTCTCATACACTTTCCCCTTTGCCTATATCCATATTCACACCTCTTCCTCTTTGCACTATCGTTTAATGGCGAAAATTTGCAAATCGATGCAAATTAACGAACAACGGCAAAAGACTGCTTACGTACTGTTAAAGATGGGGAGCATACGAGATCTTAGAAAACAAATACTTCGAAAGCAAATTCTACGAAAACGAGTTTTTGGAACGATCACTTCTCCGAATGAAAAATTATTCATAAGTAGATTACTCTAATGAATTTGAATTTTTCCAATATCTGCAATAAAAAAAAATCATTTGGGGTTGAAATCTAATTCGTCAGTTCTTGGGAATGGTTGTTTTTGTCTTTGAGGTACATTTGCAAGAATTTGTTTGTCATCGAAACAAGTTCCTTTTATGTGTTCTTAAAATCCCTTCTACCACCGGAATTCTCTTCTGTCGTAAACGTCTCTTTTTACGTGTTTGTTTATGTTTCTGAGAAAAATAAATGAATAATTGTAGGTAAGTATACATTTATTTAGACTTTATTGTATTTATATTAGTTGAAATATAAACAATAATAATAGCAGTCTCTCTCGAATAAAAATTGCTGGGATGGAAAATAATTTAAATATCTCTAATGTATGAAAATATCCCTTAGAGACACCTGGCCTCTCATTGTTTGTTTTCCTGAGAATTTGAAAGTTGATACTTCTTCAAAGTTTCCGCGGAGTTAATCTCGGGCGAATAAACAGCGAATTTATAGTTTACGTCGGAGATAGCGAAGTCTTGCGTCGAGTTCTGCTCGGGTCCAAGTTTTGTAATCTAGTCCGTCCAAAACTGATGTTTGCTTTCAAATATTCTTTCGGTACCGGTCTAAAGCTCAGCTTCCCTAAGTCTAATCTGGAAGTGATCCAGTGTAAACGTAAAATGCCCCCAAGGTCTGTAACCGGAGAGTGTTAACTTTACTGTGAAAAATTGATCAAGCTTCAATCTCCGCAAATTTATTACTCTTTAATTAGGCGACGTTTGATTTTGTCCATCGTAAAAGCTATTCTGGCATTTATGGGAGAGGTGAAATTGAGGAATGGAGTTCATAAGTCCTGATTTCATATTTTTTGGGCTTAAAGATAATGATTAAGGTTCCCTTCTAGTCCATTTACTCTAGTGTATGAATTCGAATTTTAATCCACCTGATTTAATGCTCGTTCTAATATTCATGCAGATAAATTGGCGTAGGTATATGCATTTTACAATCACTTAGGGCTTGCGTAAGGCCACGAGAAGATATAATTCGAAGTAGCTCTTTAATTTAAGACAAATTTAACAAAATATATAATGTTTTTAAGGAAAAGCACGTAAAAATTTTTCATCTAATTTTGAGAATAAATGGGTATATTTTATGGAATAGTGTCAGCAGATTTATTGCATACAAAAGTTCCTTGTCGGTAAATAGTTAAAATGCTTTGAAACATAGGAAAATCGGATGCTCAGGATGCTGCACGGGTAGTAACCGCTCACCCGACCTATTAAGCTATGAATATTTGCCCCAAAGAGCTTCATGCATTTTCCACATAAATTTAGCGAACTCTTATGCAGCAGGTATTGCTCACAACTCATCTATAAAAATTCATCTTGTGCCCACAGTCGAATAATTCACCAGAATATTCATCTGAATAACTCTAAATAATCAAAGACAAATTACTTCATCGTTTTGAATCTGAAGAATTTTGGCTTAGAGTTTTCAGGAATGAAGAAGAATTATAATTGATATAAGCAGGGGTGGAACACATCTCTCTAAGCAATCGAGGTAGAGTGTGGAGCAATTTTATAAATATTTATTAGGTGTTAAAGTTAAAAAAGAATATTTGTTTGCGAATACTTGTAATTCTCATTTGTTCATATTAGAATGTATATCTTAATAAATCTACTACTACTACTACTACTAATATTACTACTACTAATTGAGGTATCGTTATCCTATAAACGAAATATTTGGCACAAACAGAGGGTACGCCAATTAAAGAAGTTGGGTTTTGGATAATAATTGGAATAAAAATTTGATAATAACTACGATACGGAAATACTTGTGGAATAGTTATCAACAATAAAATTAACAAAAGCAGCAATTAAACGAGCAGTTACCTATGTTAATTCAGTTTCAGTCATCATAACGTTATCTGGAAAATTAAAAAAAGAAACGGACGGAAGAATTGTATGCGTATTTCGATTATTTACTTAACGCGTTCAAAATGCAAGCTCTTGCTTCCGCCGAATCTGTGGGGTTAATTAAGGCCGAATTAGTTCGGCTGCTGACCTTAGCGACCCCTCGGTGAGGGACTCCTGCATTATGTGCGCGAGGATTGGACGTCTTGAGTGGGTGGAATCGTCAAGAAAATTGACCTCAAAATTCGGTATTTCCAAAAGGTGTGGCTCTACGGAATTTTATTCTCTTCGCGGGCATCCATTAATCATTTATTCTGTGTGTGCGGAGACATTTTTAGGTTATCTGCCGGTTCGTCCCGCTCTTGGAGGGATTAACGCGCTTTATAGCTATTACAGGTTCGAATCTGGCTGAGGGAACGGATGTTCTTGCTTCAGCTTCACTGCTTTATTCCCTCCATGGACACTTCTTTGGCTTGCAGCCCTCTTGCGGCTGTACCATTATTTCACTCTAGAATATTACGGAGGGAAATTTGTGTCAAACCGCCTCCAAGGCGTTGCCGGTGGGAGTGGCAGAAGAAAGAATGGTCTAATCTAAATGAATGACTCTAGTATGTAGTACTTCGTGGGGGTTTTCGCGAGTTATCAGTGGTTACTTTACGACGGTTAATATGTTATTTACTTTTAGGAGTACATTATTTGCATTAAAATAAATTATATGCTAAATGAATAGCACAATTTAATCATAATCGATTTTATGCAGAACAACCTGTCTAAAGCGGAACAATATTATGACGGAAATCTGCCTAAGCCGGAAGCATTTATAATAAATTCCACAGAGGAATAATTTGTTGGATTTAGTCAGATTGATAAGAATCCATTTATTTTATTAATTATATAACTACGTATACATTAGGTTTTTTTTACAGGAAAAGCTCTCTGTATGGCCGAGCCTGCGTAACGCTGACGAATATCTATATACTTCTTCAAATTCTCATAGGAACAACTTTCTAATATTTAAACCTGTGACGGTTAATTATTACATTATCATTTTTATTTATGTTTTCCTTTTTTTGAAACAGCTATTCTTAGTAGAAAAACGTACTTTGTGTTAAGCAACATGTGCCGAAAAACTTGCGTTAAAGCTGAAACGATTATTCGGTCCCTTGAGCTTCAGCTTTAAACTTGTCTTCTTGTATAAGAATATTCATATTTCTTAAAATATTCCAAGCTATTTTTGGGATTTCTGGATTCTTTCCTCTGTTAAAAAGTAGTGCATGGAATTTCACACCCTATATGATAAAGTGCCTCATGCTCGCCGTATCCACTCCCTTTTAAGCGTTATATCTCGTTTGTGTACTTTGCACAGTGTGGGTTTTTATATGTAAATTTATTGAAATATACTTGTAAAAATATTCCGAATACCATGTTATATCCCATTAGAAATAGCGTTTGTGGAAAGTTGGGTGTATGGAATTAGTTTAAGATGATCAAAGATAGCAGGGTCTCCATCGCAGAATAAAGTTTGGGCAAAGTTGAAGAGCGGAGAACTATTCAAAGGTGATGTGCAACGATGGAACCAAGAATAAAAGAAGAGAACGGCTACTGTATACATTTCAGATCATTGTCTCGGTAATTACACCATAGTTGCAGTATAGTTCCAGTTATTTATATTTTTTTACTAAATCCTGCTTTGGCTAAAAGTCAAACAATAGTTACAGAGTTATAATTTAATGGTTCTCGAAGGTTTTTTAGTTCAATAACGCAATTACATCAGGTTCGATATGGATCTTGTTGAATTGCAGCAAAGTCTTATCCCGCTAGAATTTATAGAAAATAAAAAAATGCTTTCTTATATGATGTAATGTTTATAATAGTTTAATATGCAATAAAGGCTTTTTATCTTTAATCATGAAACTCAAGATAGTCTATAACTATTATGTACGATGAGATTAGATTCACATTTTTGAATAAGAATTATGATGTCTGCAATACTACATTAAATATGTGGAAGATTTTGAATATTTAAATTAGAGCTGTTCTTTTGGTAATTGATTTGGCATTGATCCTCTAGATTTATGAGCCTTCTTCTTAAACTTAATGATTAAACGAAATGATGAACAAGTGATTAAATTTTCAATGAGATTTTTGTTTCTTTCATATGCTAAGAAGGTAGTATGTTAAAATCCGCAAAAAGGTCTTTTTTATTTGTAAGATAGGCTAAAATGAATGAAGAATAAGTACACATATCAGTTTACGAATGCAGATGTGATGAAAAAATAGAGTATGTAATATCAAAATACTGACTCTACCGACAAAATATATTAAGGATTCCCCAAGGAATTTTACAATGACTAAAAATTACAACTGATAATTTAATAGTGACAACAGTGCTTCAATCAGTACATTTTTTTCTAATTATTACTTGGTTACTAAAGTGTTTCTATTCACTTGTATGTTTAATTCAAAGCACGTTACCCAATGGAGGGTGAGAAAAGGAAATAGGGCAAGAGCTGATGAATAGGTCTTAATTCGAAATTAAATTAACTATCGATACAAGACAGTTCCTAAGAGTTTGATAGAATTCACAGCCGTATCTTTGCAGAATTGCTACCATTCTTCTACTAGAATCGGATCTCATTATCATCATCTGTGGATCATCGCTGTGATAATTGAGTGCAATCAAAGCCTTTTTAGGGCCAACCATTTAGGTTTGCCCCAAAAGCGTAGCCTGAGGTAAGAAAGGGTCTGTGGCAGAGGTTGAAGAGATTCGGGTAAATGCGGAAAACCGAATCTGCCGACGACCTTACATTATGAAGATGGGACTATATGCTATGGGAAGAGAGGGGTTATGAGGAGTTCTACTGTTATGAATCTGATATGAGTGGGACAGGTGCTGAAAAGGGGGGAATGGTAGAGAGGAGGGCACATAATGCAAAGTGTATAGGGGCGGTTGAGGATATGGGGAGACTAAACGTGGGATACAGGGTTATGGGAGCAAATGGGTAGGATTGAGACATGGAAACGACTCCTCCTTCGTTTATTGGTTAATTTTAATACAACGATGATGTTGAAGAGGTACGTACGTAAATTAGTTAAGGACAAAGTAAGCCTGACGACATGTTTCTCTGAGTTTGCAAAATACGTAAATCTTAGTAGAGTACTAGTAAAACAGAAGAGTCTTTCTACTTCGCCACTCGTCGACATGTAGATATTTTTAGGAGTTATAAATGTTGTGTTTACAAGTCGCACCATGGCACCAGTCCACCCAATTGAGCTGGTACATGTATCTTTTACATTTATTTTAAAGTTGATATCCTCATATGCTATCAAGAATTGTCTGAGAGCTGACACATTTTTTAATGTTTTGAATTCTTAATGTTTTAGAATTGCAAATAATAATAAAAAGGTTATTATTGCGTTACTATGGATATTATACTGTGGATTTGCATTTGCTGATGATTTTGAACTTATCTTAAAACAGTGATACTCGGGGCGATATTAGGGATACGCTCATCTTTCACTCGCTCGTTCTTTTAGATGTTGAAGTTTCTCCACAAAAATTAGGTTAACTTACAACGCCATGATTCACGCAGTCGGAAATCTGGTTTGTATGAAAATGGCATTTCGATAGCTTTATCTAAAAATATATTTGTGTTCGTTATGGAAAATTTTCATGGATAAATCATTTAAAGTAATATTACCCATCGAATATTTATCACATCAAAATCACTAAGGCCTCTTGTTTGTCAAAGCGCGGCTGGTGGAGATGGAAAGCTGACACGTTATGAAAACTCATTCTATGAACTCCTACTGTTGAGATTAGATGTTTAATACAGGTATAAAAATCCATTTAAAGCAGGATGAATATGGAATTTATATAGTCAAAATTCAATGAAAGCTCTGCATTGGAATAGATTAAATTATTTTACGATTTACTTTGAGAATCAGTATAATTCTTGGATAGTTTGTGATATTGGAACATAAACATACCATCGAATTTCATGAAAAAAACTGTTATAGATTTTAATGGACGTAACCAGATTATCGGAAAGTTAAATCAAAGATTTGGAACTTTGAAATTGAGATAAATATTGACATTATATATACTAGACGAGAGAGTAATAATATTTATGTTACGCAATTTTAACTTTACGGTTACTTGTAATAATTAGAGTGTAGAATGATTGTACACTTTTCTGTTCCTACCCTTAAAAATAATAGCACCATTAAGCTGGAGAATTTAAAATCGTAGGTCTATCAAAACTTAACATCTCAAACCTCACAAATTGCATCGAACGCACCGTTTATAAAGTAATGGTAGCATAAATTTCTTAAATTTTTGATAGTCTACCACAAGCACGTCGCAATAAACTAAAATATTTACGTTTCGGGTCAATATCTGCTTCACGATTAAATGACGTAATATATTGGTCTTATTGGCAGCAGGAAGAAGGCCATCTCCTTTAGGCTCTCCTGAGATGTTCATTTCATTAGGAAAGCCGTCTCATCCGATGGCCAATGAATTATTCTCTAAAGAGGCACTGTCTGAAGAGCGTCACTCCATCCATGGACCCGTAATTGATTGATGACCTTGCGGATCGTCACCTGGCACTTGACCTCTCCATGAATCCTTAAGAGGCCAATTAATGATAGGTGAATAATTAACTGTGCCATTTCAGTTCGCAACATAAGTAAAACGGGGGGATTCCGCGAATTCTTAATGGGTATCATTGCGGGCTTTAACCTTTTGGTCCAAACCATTAAGTTCATTACAGCTGAAATCAAGATGAATGCGTTACTTTTTCATTTATTTAGCTAATTTAGGTCTCATTAGAGGCGAAGTCAGGCGAAACACGTTTTTTAATGTATAAAGTACTCGTGGGACCTCAAATGGAACTGGGAGAGTGCACCTGTTGGCCAAATTCACGTACAGTTTTCGCGTACGTGTAATTAATGCGAAGGCTGTGTACGCATATCGTAAAGGTGACTCGTTTTGTGAGGTAACATTCCTGGATGATTGGGGAACGAATAAGAAAATCTTTAATTTGAGAATTACATCTTATGCAGTGATTGGCGAATTCATATTCACTGAAATCATTTTCCAATCAAATCTCTCGTATTTTAGGAAAGGAAGAGAACACTTTGTCTTAGTTCCACAGTAAATTTATTGTGCGACCGGTTTCGACTATGGTCTAGTCATCCCCTGCCAGAAGATGACTAGACCATAGTCGAAACCGGTCGCACAATAAATTTACTGTGGAACTAAGACAAAGTGTTCTCTTCCTTTCCTACGTTATGGAGTTCCACAAAGTTACAGCTTCGTCAATTGATTTTATCTCTCGTATTTATTTCACTATGTCTCCGTTATCCATCAATCTGAGCATTGTAAGTTAAATAAATTTTATTGCAAACAAATCATCTATTATTTTTTTTAAGTCTTCCCTGGTAATTATCAACGCACAAAGTATTATTTCTTGCCTGTTTTGAATAGAATCAAGCCCCTGCTCGTGCTTTCTTGTCTTCCTTGGTAACTATTTTATATTAACATTTAATTAACTATATTATATGTTACAATGTAAAATGTAATACAATGGAGTGAAGATTTAAGTTAAGTAAGTTTTACAGATATGAATCTAATTTGTAGTACCAAATGAAATTCCACTAAAAGTTTATATATTTGGAAAGGAGTAAAGGTTCTTTGAACACAAGGGCATGCACCCTCTAAATATTCCATGAAAAAAACGGTCTTTAAAAAGTCCGAAGGGAACTTAAAACCTATTCAACGACATGAATAGAGTTAAAATGAAAAATATTCTTCATTAAAGACATTTCATTTCATCAGTATTCTGTTAGTTTTTTTTATAAATTTTCAATACATTGAGTTAAAAGAATTCTGTTTTTGACTCAGATGAAGCAGAAACTAGTGCTGGAAACGCCATGTGCAACCCAAGACACGACCTTACATACAAAAATCGTATTTTCCATCTAAGAAGTTTTGAAAATTTATCTTAAAATATTTAAACTGTGTTTATGTATTCGGAAATTTCACGCAATACCTCTCGGGAGATTTCATCCAACGAAGTTTCACCCAAAGGACGGTTCATCCAAGGATTGATGTCCCAGGGATATTATCTTCCAAGAATTTTAACAGATTTTTTATCGAATGATATTATATGGCTGCTTGTTTAGCAACCACAATTATTATAATACTAGCGGAGTGCCCGTTGATTCTCAACGGAAAATAAATGTAAATCGAAAGTAATGAAATTTTGATTTGAAAAAAGTTGGATATGAAAAGTCTTAAATTTATGAAAAGAACAATACTTCTCTTCATCCTATGTGACTTACGAAATCACAAAAACAGCACCACAAATTTAAATCACAGACTAAACTAATGATGCACCAGTCGCTACAACAAATAGAGGAAACCACTGAGTACCAAATGAATGGAGACGAAATAACAAAAATAGCCACACAAATCTTGTAAACCACAAACAAAAACGAATGAACCAGTCGCTTAGCACGTCCAATATGTGCGTTACACAGCGAGTCAGTGAAATCATCGAAACTATCAAATAAACGAATTAACAAATAAACGCCGCAAACGAATTACGATGTATAGCAGTTAATCTAATTAGAACTCGTCCTTTTATGAATTAACACCTAATATCCTTAAGATGGCGTCGGCCGTTTTCTTATTTTAATTACTTAACAGTTAATAAATAACCCACTGCCGTTTAATTAACTGTATGAATTGTGTAGAAAATTTTTATCCTATTGATAATGTAAGCGGCGCATCTGTTTAATTATATCGCAATAATAATTTGACCTTTATGTTGCAAAATCTGAGTTAACTCTTACCTCTTCTCTTGAATAGGATTTAATTTAATTTCAATGCTTTGGGAATTTTCCTGGGTGCACGCCCTTATGTGAAAAGTCACCTTAACCCTTTCCTTATTCAAAGATGATATTTTCATGTATAGAGTAACATATCTGAAAAAAGTTCCCGTGTTTAATATTGGACTGAAGGAAAACCATATACCAGCAATACTTCATTCTAGAGGGAATTTCTATAGTATATGTAACTGAAAATGAGAAGTAAATTAACGAAAAAGACTTCGAAAGTGAAATATCTTGTTAGAGGTCATACTTCGAAATGATGATTATTCGACTAAATTCTTATTCAGTTTATCCAATTTGTCCTTGCCTAGACATAGAATCTATTAGTTACAGCAATGAAAATAATACATGTATATTTTATCTCCTTCGATACTTGTCTAGAGTCGGTAAAATGAATACTACTTTGATTTTTTGGAATAATTAAACCCTGTAACATACAACATACATATTGAGGCGTATTTCTAATGATAATATTTGAGCAGCCAGCATAGAACCGAAGCATAAAAATAAAGGACAGCTGCCCATAATCTGAGAGAGTTGTTCCATATTTTATAGTCTAAAAAACTTAATAACGTATCGGCAATCGCTTAACACGAACATTTAAACATATTATTTAAGATATAACAAAATACCAATATGTATGATTATCACTATCAAGAAAAGATATAGGTGGATAGTACCTATACTTAAACACACCAATAGATGATCCACTAAAACATTTCTTAGTTTAATTTCCAATTCTATAACTAAAATCACAAAATCCGTTTACCTTTCCAGTCCGGCATAAAAGGATTGAGATTCCTGGCTGCTTAAATTCCAATTCTTTACACTTTAAAAAAAGTAATCACTAAATTCAGGGGTATTTCAACGATCTTGATTGATTCATTAAATGCACGGCGGGACGCTATATGTAACAATTATTATTTAGATCGGAAATTAAGAATGAGAAAGTTATCAACTTACCAAGCTAAGAAGATATAATTACTTTACATGAGAAAAGAAGATTCATTTAATACGACGATAAACATTAATTTCACGTAAAGAATCAATACATATTGGCGTTGCTAAAAACAAAGCTTGATTGTTGCAGTCGCGCGTATGCTAACGAATTTGAATTCAAATTTAAAGATATCGAGTAGGTGGACAATAACTATACTTAAACACACCAATAGATGATCCAATAAAACATTTCTTGGTTTAATTTCCCATTCTATATCTAAAAGTACAAAATTCGTTTACCTTTCAAGTCAGCTATAAAAGGCTTGTCATTCCTTGCTGCTTATTAAGCCCAATTATTGACACTTCAGTGGAAGCAATCACTGAATTCAGGGATATTTCAAATATCTTGATTGATCTATTCTTCAGCGTTAAAGATTAAATTCACAGCGGGACGCTAAATAAAACGATTATTATTTAGAGCGGAAAATAAGAATGAAAAAGTTATCAACTTACCAAGCTAAGAAGATATAATTACTTTATATGAGGAAAGAAGATTAATTTAAGTAGTAGTAGTAATTATGAAGGTGCCTCGACAGCTGAAGTCATTTCGCACCTTTTCCTTTTGATTCATTTAATACGACGATAAACATTCATTTCACGTAAAGAATCAACAAACACTGGTGTTGCTATAAACAAAACTTGGTTGTTGATGATGCGCTAATGCTAATGAATTTGAATTTAAAGATATCGAGATTGGCCTTGACGACGGGTTGTTTAGAATATCAGATTCTCATAAAATTTTCGTATTTAACTTACTAATTCTCACAACTTCGAAGTGAAAGCAATATTCTACGACCAAAATAAAAAACTTTATTCTATTTCCTTTGTTTTGGTGTTAGTTTTAGTTTCAAAGGACCTTTATTTCTAATTTAATTTTGTTAAAGAAAAGTTTCGTGCAAATGATAAAAATGTCTTCCCATGTATTTCTTATGGAAACTATTCGACCCTCTGGAGTCGAACCGAGTACAGTTGGGTCAACAAAAATTAGCCTATCATTTGCGCTAGGGAGACTTTTAATATTGTACGAATTTTGAAATTTTGAAAATAATTAACTTTAGAGTTATAGCGTGAAATAGATTTTTGACCCCGACTGGGGACGAACTGGGGACAGCTAGGTGGATAAAAGGTAGCCTATGTCACTCCCCGGATGACAGATGACCATCATACCAAATTTCATCAAAATCGGTCGGATAGTTTTTGAGTGATGCTGTAACATCCAGACAGACAGACAGACAGACAGACAGACAGACAGACATGAAATTTTCTAAAACCTGTTTCGGACTCGGGAACAACCCTAGTATCCAGCAATACAACTTTTTTTGAAATCGGATCAATGTACAGACACGACCCCCTCTACAGATTTATTATATATATAGATGATTTTACAATCTCTGAGAGTACATTCTTTGGAACATGGTATCAGTAAGTTCCAATTTTTATTAAAATTCTCATTCGCTAATAAAATTTTAATCAATATTTAACTGTAGGAGTTAGACTAAGTGGCGCCAGGAATAGTTAGCACATAAATGATTGATTTTGATGGTTGGTGAAGGATTCTTGTAAAATTGCCAAATAAAGTGATGGGGCGAGAGGTTGTTTGCCCTGATATCTTCGCCAAGCCAGAAATCTATCAGAAATACAATCATACTCAAATGGAACGAATTAGTGGACAGGGAATGAAGACAACCGAAGGAAGAAAACAAAGAAGTTTCAATGATAAAATCCCAATTTTAGTACGAAAATAATTTCAATAGATTTTTTTTAATCTTCTCTTGCTATTGTACATATTGCATAAGCTAGATAATTAATTCTCTGTTTATATTTAATGAATTAAGCATATAAACAAATATAGTTCATATTAAATCTATAAATCTCATTTAATAAATACAAATACTTGGATGACGATTAGCGTTTGTGCCACTGTATCATAATATATTATCATTCTTTCCTCATAGAACATATCTTGCTTAAAATTCGTGCAAATATTGATCAAATGGAAAAGTAATTTTCGCTCAAATAGGAGAGAAAAATATGTACAGGTAAAATGAAATATCAAATTGAATTTATGATTATAATTTTTAAAATTAAAGCTTTCGTTGATATATTTGTATTCGGGGTAATCTCTTAGCAGGTCGTCCATAACAATAAATTATCGAAAACATGAATGAATTCCATATGAGGTAACAATCGTCAACTAGCATATGTCCTGCATACAAATAGGCACATCTGAAGATAAACTACGCTAGAATCTGCAACCGCGGAATCTCCTTAATGAGAAACGCTGCGAAAATAAATCTGCGAGAACCCTCTAATTGCTCTAACGAATGAACGATTTCCTTCGGTAATAAATGGAGAGGATATGACGAGTTGGAAGGAAAAGGGAAGCCTTCTTAATGAGATCGATCTGAAGCAATGCAGTCATCTCTTGTAATCCAGAGCGAGAGTGCTGCAGCCTAACGTATAACAGAATTAACTTCTTGAGAGGGAGAGAGAGCGGCAAAGAAATGGAGGGAGAATTAGCGGAGAGATTAAGGGAGAGATATAAAGATGGAAAGCGGATATGAGTAAGGAGATAAGGGGAGAAAATTGCACGGCTAAGGAGGGGAAGAAACAAGGATACGAAGACAGCTGAAGACAGGGGAGATGAGAGGGAAGGCAAATAAAGGTGTGGAGGTGTACGGTGAGAAACGTTAAGAGGTAATGGATATTGGGATCGAGAGGGAAGTGGTAAATGCAAAAGAGAATCGAATGCTCGGAAAAGAAATGGAAATGTCGGTGATAGATGGGGAGATGAGTTTGATCGATAGTAAGGTTGGGCACGAGTGGGATTGGTAATGGAAGGGAAAATATTGGGATATGATAAAAACATGTCTGGGATTCTTAGGGTGAGAGTTGTTAGGATGGGAATTTCACGATGAATCGGTATGGAGGGATAATTGGACAAAGGAAATGTGGTGGCATAAGTTAGATGAAGGCTAAAGGACGAAGGCTATTATTGGCTTGATTTTAAGATTTCTCTGAGCTGAATGAGTTTATCAGAAAAGAGGAAGAAAGGAATGGAGAGTAAAAAGTAGTCACTAACATACAAAATTAAACTAGATAACGTATTGAAAAACTGATTGGAAGGTTAATACCTGGGAAAATCACGTAAATTGGTAAAAATAAGTAGAAGTTCATTAGAATATTGTTTAATAAATGAAAAGAGAAACAAAATGAAGTTACTTCACTTCGCTTCTCCACCGAATCCACCAACGTTTATCAAAAACCAACGTCATTATAAAATTAGAGATAAATTTATTTTGAGTCATCACAGTACTTGCAGATTAATATTCTTTAAATATTTTCGTGAATGAGTTTAACAGATATTATACATACATACATTTTTTATGTACGATGAGTATTTATTGGAATGTTGAGCTATAAATTGCCAAATTGGCCTTAGTATGTACTCGACTGTAATGCTTCATTTTATAAAATACAGGAAAAGTAATCTTAAGCCCTCCTCTAAGTGAATACGAGAAGTTTGGATCGAAGAAGAAGAATTAATTATAGGAGCGAGCTTTCTTGTATAATTTTTAAACAATGTTTTAAGAGAAAAAATCGGATACATTGGAAATCACAATATCTTAGCGTTATAATTAGGGCTGCATTACTGATCAATCTAAGCCATCTTATTTAATATATCAAAGGCTAACACTTACTGTATGATTAGAAGAACCGATATACTAAAATCATTTGTACGTGCCTTTTGCTGTTATTTACCAAATTTTTCACAGAATTTCATTATTAAATCTTCGAAATAGATTTTGGTTTGGTACCTGAAAGTAATCCAAAATTCCATATGATCTATATGTCATGAGATTATTGTTTTAGGTAAGTTAGTGGAGATATATTACGACAAACATGTTCTTACATGTTTTAGTAGCAGATATCACATTCGGATAGCCGGAGGTATGGAGGCCTAAAAAAGGAGACGCTGAATAAAAGTAAGCAAGAGAAAGTTCGAGGGCGAGAGAGTAAGAGGAAGTGCATGAAAAGAAAGAGGCGAAGAAATGAAGATAAGGAGAGGAGGATATTTCGAGGAAAGGAAGGAAGGGAAACGAGATAAAAAGAGGGTTTCGGTGAGAAAGGTCAAAAGTGAGAAAAAAATTTGGCTGAGCCTTTCTCATCTGCATCATCTTTTCGCAGAAGTTCAAGACCATTTCTTAACATTCGCATCCCGAAAATTGGGTGAATATGTTTGGAGATTACTTTTCCTATTTTTAATATCAACGATTTGTATCGTTGAATATCAACAATTTGTACGATGCATGTTTACTCCAATCCTTCCATTTTATTAGAAAGAGTAAAGTTAGTCGGATTTGAGTTGGAGCATTTACTGCTTTAAATATGTTCGCCAAAAAGTTCTGGGAAAAGGAAACGATGACAGACATCAACGAAAGATGCGAATTTTTTTAATTTCCTCTGCAGAGGGTAAAATTGCTGGAGAAAGTGTGTTCATAAACTTTTCCATGCAAATATTTTTTTTCAATGGCGGAAGTTACTGTAAAATTAAGTTGAATAATCTTATGAGAATGAGGAGAAAAGTAATTTTTCTGGATTGAGGATAAATTCTAATTCCATCAGGAGTTAGAGTAAAATAATGAAGAGTCAGCTGTACGAAATTCTAAATGATATAATTAAAACTTCAGTACTGTATCTTTCATTAGATGAATTCGTATCGAATAATTGGATTATAATACATTAAACACGTCTCACATATTCTAGATCTCTTTCCAATAAATTTACTTTAAGTTTTTAGGACTACTAATTATGCTAGCTATTACAAAACCTGTATCCAGTAAAAAAACGAAACGAAGAAATATTAAATCCACAGCAAGCAACGGAATTCATGAGAAAGTTTTACACTTGGAAAGATTGCTATACTTAAAGAAATAGGAATAATTATTATCATCTTTACTTGCTGTTATCGTATGGCACAAACAACCGAATACAAGTTAATGTTATATATCCGGAGATGCCTCTTTTCTTATTAATTTTGAGATTTATTAAAGAAATTATCGTCGATCTGTATTTGATTAAGTAAGACGTAATTCCCGTCTTGCCTTTCCAGGAGTTTTAAGACAATTCGAAGAAAATGACATGAAAATAATAATAAAGGGTGATGAGCACGATTGCTCGTTGATGTACGTACCTTATTTTGATAATAAGTTGAAAATATCTCACATTGACTGCTTCACGCGTCTTAATTCAGGAACCGTATTTCCTCAAGTAGAAAACGCACTTTGATTAAAAAATTTTGTGCCTAAAAATAGGGTGTCTTATTAAATGGAGGTAGATTAAACATTCTACTTCAATTTTTTCTCATGCGTAAGAAATACCACGCTTTGGAGGTCGTTGCTGATAGTACGCGGGTTTGTTTTTCTACATTTGTTACATTAGCTTTGCTTACTGTAGATATTTATACTGAATATTTTTTCCAAATTTTTGGTCCTAGTCTTGGTCTTATTTTATATGGAAAATATGGTAAATATAACTACTTTTGGAAAAAAACTCTAACAGACACCTTTGGTCCTTATTCCTGAATATAATTTCTCTTACTCTTACATAATCCTTTTATCATTTCTTTAGCATTTTATTTAGAATCACTTTTTTTAATGGGCGCATAAATTTCTTGAGGTGAAGCGTAATCTAGATATACGCTTGAATATCCTTAGCAGCAGGCGAAGTGGAAGGTGTTCTACACGCTCCTTTAAAGTCGGTAAGGAATGCTCGTGATGGAATTGGTCTCTCGGAAATTGTAGAGGCGAATTCATAAAAGGAGTCGTATATGGATTTCCTTCTCTAACCGGTGCGCGGTCAGGAGTGGCACATTAATGCAGCGAACCCTCGAATCCCCTCCTGTTTATGAAACAATGGCCTCGCATCGGAGCAAAGGAGCTTGTTTTGCATCGGAGGGGTTCTCCTCAGGGCTGGAATTAGTAGGGAGGGGACGCTAATTAGGGTTGTAAATGAGACGGTGATGAGCCCTCGCGCGACCCTTCTCTTTCCAGGGAATTGAGAGATATGCCCACTTGTGCATAAGAGACGCCCTGATATGAAAGGAGCGATGGGAGGGGTTCGGAAACGCAATGGCTGAGACGGGACAACAAATGTAATTCGGATGTGGAACTAGGTTGGCTGGGAATTTAGGTTTAGATTGGAGATGCTTGAGCCTCTGATTTAAGTTGGATTGAGCACAAGAAAGCCTCATACATCAAACCTTATGTGTAAAAATATTACATACGTTATGCATATGAGAACACAGAGTATCTGGATTCAAGAAAACTGGAGCTCCAGTATCCACTGTTCACGTTTAAATTTCACCATTTGTATTCAATTTAATCTACAACTTTTTATTTGGATATAAGTGAGTTATAAATGTTAGAAGAGCATACAAATTCTTTGAAAGTAAATTCTTAGAAAACTAATTCTTTGAACGATCAATCCTTCAAATGAAAAATGATTCGAAAATCGACCACTCTAATGATTCATAAGTTATCCGGAATTAATATTGGATGAACTGATTCGGACTCGAAATCTATTTAAAAGAGCTGAACCAGATTGCAGGTTGAATTGGGTGTGGGAATTGCTTGTGGCATTATTACCTTGTCATTTTTTCGAAGAATTTGTTTTCAAAGAATTTAACTTCAAAGAATTTGCCTGTAAACGTTTGAAGACCTACACGTAATTTGGATATTTATAAGATAAACAGATATTATTTTTGTCATATAATGGAAACGAATAACATTTCTGTGGGGGTATATAAGTGATTCTTTTCCATTGCGATGGCTTACCAAAATGTAACTCCTTCCCATATAGAGTTAATTGCCATCTAAGTTACAAGTGGATTGGTCTTTTGGTTTGCAATTCTTTGCCATATTTTCTCTTTATGCATATTGTGTAATGTATTAATCACAACTTGAATAAAATAAAAGAGAAAAAGGAAATATAAATGAAATAGTTGGATTTTCAGGTCTTCCCAAATAGAAGTGGAAAGAGAGAAGAGGGATAGAATAGAATAGAGCGCCACTGAATTAAAAAAAGGGATTTTGTGTAATTAAGAATGCTGAGATTGGACGGTGTTGTGCAGAGGAGTAATCTTAGAAATTGAATGCGGGTCCTGAGGTACTAGATTGATAAAGATTACTGTTGGATTGGAGTTGGTTGGAGAACGTCCTTACGAATGTTATTATAGATCACCAGTCCGAAGATTGGATGGTCTTTGCCCTCCAGCCCATGCGTATCCACGGAATGTTTTCATTACCTCACCACGAATGAAACCCCTTCCATCTGATTCCGAATCATCCTAATGACTCTTGGCTATTTTAGTCTGAAGATCCACATACCCACATGAGTTTTTTGGCTTCGATACATGTCTTATAGGAAAACAATATACTTTAAATAGTTTTCTTCTAATTTTCATTGTAATTTAAACCATGGAGATCTTAGGCCCTTATCATAATTTCTACATAGTACCTTACGCTACAACATATTTCGTAACGTAGTAACACCTTCCATGACTGAGAAGGATACTGCAAATATGAATCCACCAAAAATGAAACTAAGCATTGGAATTTACAATTCAAGCGTAAAAATTAATATTACTCTTGTCTTTGAATAAAGTAAACTGTAGAAATATTTTACAATAAACCAACTAAAGTAGTTAAAGATCGTATGCCAACTTAAGTATCTACGAGTGTTTGTACGACCACATTGAAATTCGGTGAACCATATTTGATTCATACTATGTGACGTAGATGAGTCGCCTTAATCCTTTTACAGCTTTCATTCAAATTCCTTAACCATTTTTCTACTCAAAGTATTGCTTTATCAATGTACCGAAATCACTTTTATAAATTTCATCAACTGTATGAACACTTCTGCTTCAGCAATATCTTAACGAAGTTTTAACTCACCGTTCATATCCAACTCCTGGAGCATATACGGAAAATGTATCCGATGTTGGATAAAATGAAGCATTTAATTCTTGGGTGATCTTGTGTCAAAGATAGTGTCTTGTCAAACGCTCCTTGTATGCCTCTTAACGGAAAAAATATATCTTTGATGTTATACATATATCGTAAAAAGATAAAATAAAACATCAGTAAAATGGCAGGTTAATCGAAGATTTAAAAAAATCTTATTAGAAATGTATCTTTATTACGGCACCAAGATATTTCTGTCAATGTTTCCGATTTGAGGAGAAATTAAATGTACAAGCTTCATTATATACTTCAGTTGATGATTCAAAACAATTTGAAGATAGATAATATTACACAGAATTTGACTGCTATGAAAGTTTTATTTTTATTAAAAACTTGTTTTTATTTTCAGTCAAAGCGTGCTGGAGTTATTCTAAAAGAAAATTTAGTTCTATTGGGAATAAGTTGTAACTTTAATAAACAATGTATGAACCACTTGCCCAAGCACAAGATCGAAATATTATTTTTACTTGTGGTTATAACGTGGTGCGTATTCCTTGAAATTGACGAGGGAAAACAGAATTTACATATTCCAGACAGCTTCTGTAGCTCTTATTTTTGCTTTGGAGGGCCAATCGATGATTCAGACCACGATCTTCTCCTCTTTTTGATGTTGCGCTTGAAAAATACGAGCACCGCTATCCACTTTCCCTAAGTAAATTCCCTTCGGTCGGGGAATACGTGTTAAAATTTAACTTTAGACGAATTCCATTTTCTAAATGTAGTGATGGAGCTACTGCTATCTACATGGAACTACTGGCTTCTAGGTGTTGATCAAATTCAATTATTTACATCATAAGAAACAATTATATCTTTTATCTATGACACAAGAATGTTTTACGCCAAATTTATAAGGAAATAAAATCTTACGATAATAAAATGAAACGGTCTGTGAAAATAAACCGATTAGAAACAGATGTGGAAGTTATCATACCGTAACCAATCCATCGGTGTTCTCAATTGCAATACCAAACCAAATATTATTGCATATAATATATCTTTGATCAAAACTCTTATCAAAGTAAGTAAATTAAAATTTAAATATTTATATATTGATAATATTCCAAAGAAAATCTAAAAACCTGCTTTGGTTTTAGTGTGACTTTAGTAGGTAAAATTCTTCAGGTCCATTAACCACAAAACTCTGTACTTTCTTATCCAACAGCATTGAGCAAATTTCTACATATTTTGTTTTTTTTAGGAAAACATGTGTTTGTTCATATAGATGGTAATCGTTCTATATTGTATTCATATTTATAGAAACTGCTGAACAGACCTTGATTTTTTACGATGCAAAAGGAGATATTGTCACCAATTAGCATATACTTATTATCGTACTTATCAGCTCAGGTCCTGTTGGTAACTGTAAACAGAAATGAGTATTCCTTTGAATATTTAGTACAACAATTGCAATATGCATCTGATTCTAATCAGCAACTTCAAAACTCATCATATGAATAATGTTTTGAATTAGATGCGAGATATCTCAGAGATAGATTACAACATATTTTGATATTTTTTTGTAAATAGTATTATGATGTTTGCAATTACATTTGTAAATTAATTAAATAAATAAATTAGTAGCAGATAAAGAAAGTTTGTTTTGCAGCTAAAATGCTTTTCTCAATGAAGTACAATGAGCATTCAATTAAGAGATTATCCTAAAAATTTCAATTCTTGAAAAAAATGGATCATTAAAAGAAATCTGATATTTTCAGATATTTTCAGATATATATCAGTTTCGAGTTATCAAAGATAAACTTTAATTACAAATAGTAATTATGGACATTGCAAGAGCACTGTTCCTTTAAATAAACTTAGCTAAACTAGGTTGGTATATATTAGGGTCATGATGAGTATTACTACTGTTTATCTATGACTAATGTTCAATTGCATTTATCTATGCTTCCCTTCTTAGAAATTGATACATTTTCTCTGATTTGAATGAATACAGTTTGTCTCTGCAAGGTTTTCGTTTTATTATTTTTTTAATTGAAGATGAGACTTGATAATGTATTTTTATAAAGATTATTATAGAAATATTATCTTAATAAATCTTTTGAAGTCGAATTTAAAAGAAACACAATATTCCATATTGAAGGACAGGTGCTGAAAAACTAACCACAGCTATAAAACCGCACAATATCAGATCGAAAGGCTTCCACATTATTTTTAACTGACTTTCATACTTATTGCTACTTTTCGAATTGTAAATTCCGCAAAGGATATTCGCTTCGTACTTCGTGTTCGCGATAAGTTACATGTCGAGCTTACATTGGAGAAGTGGACGGATCCTTACTACGTGCGGCAAAGTCCCTTAAATTAGCGAAGGGAATTAAAGGATTGCAATCAGCGCCACATACCTAGCTCACGGTGTCTAATGAAAGTGTAAAAGAGAAGGTCCGAATTTAAACAAAAACTCAATCCCAAGATGTCATTGAAGTTAATTCGTAAACTAGCAAGAAACTCTTTCGTAAATCATTTCGAATAGAAATAATGACGAAGAATTAGTATGCTTTTATTATATTCTAACTGTTCAACCAATAACTATAGTACTAACGAGTATCTATATTTTTATCAATAAATTTAAAACTTTCTTTGCATTCAGTTTTATGATTACTGAGTTAAGATCAAAGATTTTTACATGTATACCATACGATACGTTACATAAGCCCCCCTAATTGTAGAATTAAAGTAATACTAAACGTTGAATATGAGCTCAAAGTTTGTAATTAGTGTTGTCGATGTTGCCGGTGAGGTGAGTGAGTAATCCCATAATTTTAAGATTTGGCCTAAAATTATGAGATTACCAAACAAAGATAGTGTATTTCCTAAGTTTTTAAGTGAATGAATCCCTATAATAGATTCGGGTTATTTTTAACTTAGCCTACATCCATCATAATAAAGAAGTACGCTCTCATAGAAAACGTTCTTCTTTTCACCAAGCTCATGATTTAACATTTTTACATTAATAAGAATTGAGAGTTTTTGGTTTCGTTTTTGGTGTTTTTGAATGAAATTCAGTGGTTTGACAACGAAGAAGTCAGTAAAATTTTATTTTTGAACATTTTGCTTGACTGAAGGAATATTAATTCCACAACCTTCTCTTCCTTAGAACGTTACGAGATATTTGACGATGCGATAACGACCTGAAATAAAATCCCGAATGTGCTCTTCGGCGAATTTAGAGCTTCAGACCCGTTTTCCGCACGTGCAATACTTCTCCGAGAATCCCTTGAAAGGAGACACGGCGGCGATTGGTTTAATTTCGTGCAAGGAGAACAGATGTTGACACGTGTAACTACGCGACAAATCCAAGTTTCTAATTTAATTACCATGGATGAGACTGATTTGGATGGCTCTTTGTGACGATAGTCCTCACATACGAGCTTAACTTTGCTGTAACTCTTCTTCCAGCCTGTACTTTGAGACAGAAAGCCGTAAGTGATATCCCTTTCACAGATGTATCGCGAGACGTTAGTCGTATATCACTCTAGTCATACGAAGAACTTAACTTAAATATGTAAAGATTTTGATATAATGTTATTGAATGACTGCACTTTATAAGTGATCGAGTTTAGTTTATTTACGATTGATAAATGATAAATCCTTCTTAAGAACCAAACAGACCAGAGGGATGCATGATAAATGCTGCGATATAAAAACCAAGTTGGATTATTCTTACTATGCTAATTGGTAGAGAGGCTTCAGTACCAGGGTAACTTAAGTACAGGAAATTTTAAAGTGAGAATCTGCTCCTAGAAGGCCTGCTTTTTCCTACTTTAGACTGTCTAAGACTTGATACGGGTACCAGTATGGGCTTAAATATAACATATAATTGAAATGTACGTAATTAAATTTTAACGAGCAATTAGTAAAGCTAGATTTTACCCTGCCAGGAAATTTTCACTGGTAATTGAACCATTGGAATTCTGCCCTCAAACTTACAATGCGATTCGAACATAACTTTCAAGTTCTCGATTACTCGTAACTCTGAAGCTCCTTTATGTCACAAGTAGTTATTTAACGATTGAGCATTGTTTGCTCCTCTTTAGAAACAGGAAGATATAGGATTCGTAATAGATTTATCTCACTCAAGGAAAATCCTTACTAAAACTGAACTTAAGGACTCCTGTCCGCTTCATTCTATTTAATTTCTTTATGACCTATATTCTGAAACAATCCAGATCTATTTTCAAATTAGAAATTTCATTCAGTGCAAAAATAGGAAGGGAAAATATCGCGATGAAAAGTTCAATGTGACGTTTTTTTATTAAGAATAATTGTAAACAACATATAATACATTTTTCGGTTATTTTTAAAGGATTTATCAAGGCCATAACACACGTAAGATAAAAAACTGTGTCTTTATTCCATAAAATAAAGGTTAAGATAGAGTTCTACCCGTTAAGGACGTCTCTCTGTCTCTTAAACTAAAGCTGAATGATCCGAATTTTTTTCCTTGAAAATGATCATCAAATGCTTCATATTTTGCGTAGGAAGTAAACTTATATAAAATTAACTGTAACTTAACAGTTAGAGTCCTTAAATTATATTTCTTAACTGTAATATGAATTTTTTCAATAGTACGGTTGTAGAAAGACATTCATATAATCCAGCCAATTCTTAATTGATAAGCAATGCATAGAACAAAGTTGCTCAGGTAATTTTGTTATCGCCCGAACTACCTTCCTTTTAATATAATCGATATGAGAAGGCGTAACTTCGTGGAAAGCCATTAGCAGAATGAAAACACTTCTTAATTTTCCACAGAAAATTTATTTTGCGACCGGTTTCATAAGCGAGCTTACATCTTCAGGCACAAAGAAATTTGTCACAGCATATATATTAAGAGACGCGGCTGCGTACTTCAATGAATATTTACGATACAATTTCGCCTTTGTTGCTATACTAGCCTCAATAATATAATCGACATTCCTTTTAGTATGCTCACTGTATATATGTTTTATAGGTTCATTTAAAATTACTTACATACATTAACTAATTCATTTTTGCCAATCAAGGCAATCGCCAAGATCTCAGATGTATCTGTTACACCCACTGATTTAGTCACATTTTCTTACTAATGGGACTGCTAATAAAAACTGCGAAGCGAAGTTCAGCAAAATGAGATTCTCACCTTGGTCATAAATAATAGATCCTATTTGCTCAGACTTCGCAAAAAGAAGGTCTTAAGTTGGAATAATTTAGGGCTTAGTTTGCGAATCTCTGGAATAGTTCCACTTCCGGAATAAAGGACTGGTACATAATAGCTTCACATCCCGGATTTGGGAATGAAAGGAAAGAATGCATCGGAAACCGGCGGAACACTTTGGACAATTTAAGATCAGAATCTGGGCTACGTTTCTACGTACAAGTAATCCTACAGAACGTATTCCAACTTCAAGTGTTCCATGTCTTTGAATTCCAGCAATAATTTCACGTTTTAAGTCCAAAGCAAACTTCTAGACGTATGCTTATTGTGTACATATCACTCGTATTTCACAGCCGTGTGTAAATCGTCTAAAATCCCCTTGGTAGCGACTTCTGCATAGAATAACCTTATATTTTATGAAATATCCCCATTTTTACGGGATTTTACAACTTGTAGGGAAGATTTTTCACGTTTTTCTACAGCAAAGTAAGAAACTTTAACAGGAATGTATCCCAAATTAATTATATTTACAGTATAAAAAAGGGTGTGAATAATATTATTCTCTATGAGGTAACATTTCTTAAATGGTTCCTGCAAATAAATGTGTAGTTGATAGAAAAAAAGATTGGTTAAGATAGGGAAATAATAAAAAAGATATTTCAAAAATCTTACCTAACATTTCCTTACCAGGGGAAAATTGGTTCATAAAATCCTGGAATAGTTTTCGTTTATTGATCGATAATTACTTGAATTATATTATATAATAATGGAATGAACTTTCTTGAGGTCTGATACTTTTGCAGTTCCACCTAAGAGTCTCATAAGCTATTCTACTAATGCATGTTACAAAAAATGGGCTATGCGAACTTCTTTTCCACATCGGAGATCAAATCAAACCCTTTTAAGGTCTCAAATCACGCAGCTGTTCCCCTAAATCTTCGAACAAGCAAAGGATCCGCCACTTCATTAGCTGTCGGCTCCTTCCTGGATCTTCTAACTTGGTTCTACATGAGGGGGAATCAACCTTTCTCCAGGTTTTAGCTCCAAGCGCTTAAAATATCATTCATGTTCATATACCTCAATAAATGGAATGTATTTCAGTTATACATTGATACGTGAAGGGAGGAAATATGTTTCATTCGTTTTTTTCTCGGTAATGTTCGACCATATGATAATACGAAAGCTACAGAGTTAAAACTGATACTGCAGTGGGATATTTCTGTTGTTGTTACCTCCTTATTCAACGCGGTGTTAAGCACCATTATTCCTCGCAAGAGTGAGATTTTTTCTTTTACGATTTCTACCTTTCATTTGCTTGGCTCATTCCACCTCCTCGTTTTCCTGATAATAGTGAAGAACTTACAGATGTAAGCAGCCTATGAGATGATGACTCTACAGACAGAACACTTATAACCACTAGAGAAACCAATATTACATATGCCATCGATTTATCAAAATTATATATCAATAGCATATATTTGTATTGAATTTGGAAACTTATATTTGAAAAAAACCGCAAAACTTCTATTTTGAAATTTGATTTTATTTGCCGATAAGTTTCTTCATATAATGGGTGAAGGATGAATTAACAGAAATAAATCAAATTATCTTAATTTCAAAGGGTGAAAGTGCTCCATTAAGTTCTGCTTAGTGATTTTTTCTCATTACTATAAGTAAAAGAGGAAATAAAAGCAAATTCATTTTTGTTGACTTTCAAACAGAAGAAGCAACTTTTCAAAGGTGTCGTCATTTTCAAGTTTGTATTCAACGCTTTTCAGCTAATGATTATTTGAGGAAACGTCTATTTTGGGAGTTTTCAGTCAAAACATTGAATTGAGCCCTACAAGGAAAATTCCCCAAGGGAAATTAATTTGAAATATATTACTTCTCTTTGTATACATGACCAATTTAGGAGGAATTCCGAAAACGTATTAATGTAATAAATAAATAAATAAATAAATAAAAGAAATGTTAAACATCCTGTGATATTAATTTTCCTCAAAGCAGGGAGTATAATGTAGAATGAATTTTATATTCTTCTCTCATCTTCATCTTTTAAAGATATCACGCGAAACTGAAAGCGGAAATCAAATTCATTTTAAAATGATGGATAGAGAGATACATTAAAGACGAGGCGGACTTTGTATTCGTTTTTGCCACTGAAATTTCATTTATTCTATCATTTCGATTAAATACTAGTTGCATAAGCTAATTTGTAAGCTACTATTATTATATATGTAACAAGTGATTCCTATCACTCAAGCTGTTTACGAGATATTACATGAGGATGGTGTTAGTTAAGATTAACAATGGAGTTGAAGGTACAAACTTCGTTAAGTTGGGAATCTTGTACTAAGCACCAAACTTAAATTGAGTTTGAGTAACTACAGTTTGGTGAAATATGGAACATTGAAACTCCTCAATGAAGACAAATTGGAATTTATGGAAGCATTGTTCGATGCTCTTTGATTCTGAAAAAGTCGCATAACAGGCTGAGAATAACCATACAATCAACACCTCAAAACAAAAATGCAAGTAAATGATACCTGTTCTGACATAATTTAGCATAAAATTTTAGAATCGTGTTATTTTTAAGGAAAAAGCGAATTTAATTTTAACACGCTGTTCCCAAGAATAATGTACGATTTATTACTGTATTTTTTTAAAGTATCATAGTTGATATGTTGAATAGTTATCATAAATAGTATCAAAGCTTGTCCAGTCCGCGGTGTACTGGGTGCATACCGCTGTTTAAACAATTATATGTCATCCAATATTCTAATATTCTGAAAACTTCATGATATAATTTATCCTCATACTTGAAAACAAAAATTGTAACTTTTGGATAGAAAAAATTTTGGAGAAAATCATACGTTCTACTGTTTTTAATGCAATTTTAATCATTCGATGAATTTGTCGATTTTACAACATTCGACAACAGTCGAATTTACAAACGAACCATTATTATTTCAAATACAGCTAAGCATCAGCGGCCCATGATGCCTTTGAAGGCGCTAATAGGAGCCGCTGGAGGTAAAAGCATGGACAGCACCTATGTAAAAATTTATAACTGCATAGCAATGGAAAAATCAATGAGTACTTAAATATCATGGTTAGCACCCAATTATGGCCTACATCAAAATTTGATGGAAAATCTCGACAGGGGTAGCTTAAATTCAAAACGATAAACCCGCAGTTTTGCGATAGTGAGAATTTTAACGGATAAATGTTGAAACAGAGTACTTCAGTAGCACGGATAGTGGTCCTGTTTCAGTACGTTAGGTGAATGACGTGTGCTCGGAACACGGCCACTACTTCGGTGCGGGTATTATTCTTTGAATGAGGAGATCGTTCACGGAGAGCAATATCCAACGGTCGACACGCGCGGGGAAATTGCGGTGGGAGGCGTGGGAATGGCGCCTCAGAAGATCTTGCTGAGTCGGAGCCCGTCTAATTCGCTGCCGCTATAAAAGGGGAAAAAACAAGAGGACACAGTCTGCTGATTGAAGGCGGCGGAGGAGATTGTAGGTGGCGAGACTTCACGAGTAATTCCCTTCCTGTTCTTACCCTCTTCGCAATCGAGGTCCTTACTAACCGAAGATTAAAAAGATTCCTGTGTTAAATTTATTACCTAGTGATGGTGCATTTTTCCTCTATGAAGGTGAGGATGTTTCAAGATGGATATTTAAGTTCATTGTGAGGAATGGTAGTTCTGTTGAAAAATGTTTCAAACGGAATTGATTGTTTTGTATATGATTACACATTTGTCACAAAAAAAGAAGATGAATTACATCTTTTTTCAATTTTATTAGGATATTTATCAAAGTTTAATGCACCAAGCGATTAAATTAAAGTCTTTATATCACTCCGAATAACCTATCTAATTCCAGTTCTCTTCGATATAGCAGCAAAGGTCTTAATCTTGTTGCTATATAAACAAAATATCTAAACAAGGATGTCTAAATTTATTTCTAACACACGTACACTTTACTCTTCATAAAATGGAGATGTGAGGAACTCTCACTGGGCATAGCTTCAATAAGATTAAATGACTGATATTAATCAGATTGAACACATGAAAATGTACATGCGTGGAGATTATTCCTAGGATTAAGATATTACCCAGCAATAATCTTCTTGAAGTAGAAAAGGTGACATTTCCTTTTAAAACTTGAAAGTGAAGTGAGAGAATAACTGGTTCTATATCGAGGACGGTGGCATACGTGTTTTTAGGCATTGTATATTTTGTTCTAAAAAACTGTTTGAGGTATGTGAATTTTCCCTTGGAATAAATTATAACTGCCTTTTAGGGTACAATGGAAAATTACCTCTCATGAAGCAAATGACATCCCATGGATATACGTACGCTAGTGGCCTGTATAATTTCAATTCACTACGAAAAGTTGCGAACCTCCTCGTCTTATCATTCTCTCTATGGATTCTTTGTATCCTTGTGATGCGCTCCTAATTTTCACAAGAAGCAACACTTTCAATCACACCCTCTTCATATGTGTGAATAGCGGTTCGTCTACTATGATCTTACTTTTTTACCCCTTCTAAAGAGCTTTGAAGCGTCTCAAAAAATTGTCTGAGACAGAAAGAAAGGATTTTTCCTTCTACGTGAATGCTGTAATTTTCATCGTTAAAATGACGGGGGTATCACAGATAGTTGCCTAATTAGAAGAGATGAAACCGTTATAAGAAAGTAACCTAAATACAGCAAATCCATATTTTTTATAATAAAAAGTGTATAAAATGATCGATAAAAGATTTAAAATTATTAAGTTAAAGGATCAAATTTTTAAATATTTTATAGGTTCTTTTTCTAACTGAAATTTCATAACTCTAATTTAATTCTTTGATACAGTGGGAATTTGTGTAATTAACTGACAGTTAATGATATATGGTATGATATGCCTTTCACTCCTAAAACATTAATTAGATGAATATTAGATACTCTTGGAAACATTTTTAAAGTTTAAATTTGGTATTATGACAATTCTATTTTCGATTCAATTCGAAAGCATATACCTTTATCTTCGGAATCAAAATACGAGTAACAACGAAGATGAATGAACACAGGGAATAAAATTGAAGATCTTAGATGATATAATATAAGAACAATAGATGGTTGAAAAAATCTTAGAGAAACTGGTAAATAGTTTTTAAATGTGAAACATGAAGTTACTCTCGTTGCATGTGGTTACATTACTAGCTGTGACGGAAAAATTCATTCTGGTCATATTGAGCCCTTGCCAATATTTAAGGGTCAATTTGGAACTCTATCTCTAGAATTCTTCTCAATACATAGAAATGTATACTCCAAGAGGGAGATGCATTTCTGAGAATTTAGGAAACTTCTAGAGGAATCTATTGTACAGAGAATCAAGTTAGGCCATTTGATTCTTCCTAAAAGGTATAGCTATCCCTTGTATCACTAATTGTAACCACGAATAAGTTTTCATTAAAATTCCTCAATTGCGATTGCCTTGCATATATTAGGAAGAAATGAAGTTTGAGACGCCTTCTTCCAAAAATGCCCTCTCACCTTAAATCATGCCATATAATATTAGGTGGTTGATTGAGTCTTATAGTTTTATAATATATATTTTCTCTCAACAAAAATTGGAATAGAAAAAAGTTACTTCTCCACCTAGTAGGAAAAACTCACTAACGTTTTGGTACGTTTGGGCATCATCACGTGAAATACATTTAGCTAATAAAGATGTGTTAGGAATAGGTTGAAGGTGGGTGAGTGTCGGCTCGCGTGAGGAAGGAAAGCAAATGTCATATTCCCTTCCCTAAGCACGGTAGCAGAACTTTCCGTCAAAGGCCGTGCTTTCAATTCGGTGGAAATGTATCTCTACTTGATGTGAGGTAAAAAATATACTATCAAGTTAGATTAATACTGTGTTCATTCCATTAGTTATTCGTTGGTGTACGTAGTTGGCTCTTCGAGATGGATGCATTCACATTTTTAAATTTTAGAGGAAACGTTTCACAGTTGATAACACACGACCTATTTTCGTCCGGTCTGCCATTCTTTGGTCAACAAAACAGGAAACGAAATACTGAATGAACACCGAGGATGAAACAACAAGTCAAATGCGGTCGTGCATCAGTTGTAATCATTGAATTTGTCTGTAAGTCTTGTTTTATTTATTCATCAAATAAAAGCCAGTTTTAATGTATACGACGTTCCACGAAGTTCACATTCAAAGAGTAAATTTGGAATTCATTTTCCCTAATACTGTCCAGATAGCTTTGTCACCCGCTCTTCCATTTCAAATAAAGCTTTCGCGTCCAAGACATGAACATCCAACTCGGTGTACTTCGCTCGAGTAAACAGCGCACTCTAACGCCCCCTATTTTTCCGGATTCCAGTCCTCAGATGCGCTTGATTGGCAAATATTTTTGCGCGCGTGAAATCAATGGAGCTCCATAGATTTGCATGCGCTTAGTTTCTGTTGACACGTTCGGAGAAGTTCGCGGAGATTCGCATAAATAGGTTCCATTAAGCATTGGCATCATGTGGACTCCATCTGCATTTGACATTCAGTTCGCCTCAATTTCTATTTCACGGCTATTGCACGTTGTCCATTGCGTTAAGTACAGACGTCTATTAAAGCAGCTGTATCGGAATTATCATCACAGATATCGAGCTAACGATTATTGTGAATACTAACACGTGACAAGTTTGCATATTCCATTCTCATGGATGGTTTTAATACATAAAAATTAGTTCAATTGACTAATTACTTGTTTAATTGCAGTTCCCTAATAACAATTTTAGCTTTACATTTGTAATGCTTAACGTGCACTCAAAATTGTGATAAGAATATATTGAAATATGGAAAGTATGCTGAAGATTTATGATTAATCTAATTTTGATTGAGATTAAATTCCAAATTGTGCAAGTACCTCAATTTATAAGGCAGGGATTATATTAAAATTATCTTTATTTTATTATCTAATTATGCTTATCTGTTTTATGCAATGAAAATGAGTCTAATTCCAAAAATTGTTAAGTTAAGGGATTTACTTGAGTTTTAAAGTTTCCCTTTATCTTCTAAAATTTAATAATAAACAACAAAGTTCGAGAATTAATAACTAAAAACGGATATTATATTTAAATTTCCCAAGCCCGTCATTTTTAGCTGTCAGCTTTTTATAACGGCATGAGTTGGCAATTAGAATGAACTTAAATATATATAATCTTTATCCCTTTAGAAGACGCTGATATCCAGCGCGAATGATGAATTCTTTACAATTGGAAATGTTTACTACCAATTTGTATCTATTACAATTGATTTGTAGGTCATGTGACACTATGATAAAAACAATAATAACATAATTACAGTATAAATACGAGTAAAATGCGTTGTTTTTACTTATATTAGCGAAATATTGCCCTCTTGAACAAATTAATCTAGTTAAGCTATGATGCGATACAGTTCATAGCAATAATTATTTTTTCAAAATCATCACCTTCGATTTTATAATAATTCTTCATGTTTATGAATGTATCCAGTGTAACTTAGAATTATTTTCCGTCTCAGAATAGTAATTTAAAATGCGCCAATACTGGTCTTTACGTTTCCGAAATTAAAATAGATGAATTTGAAACACAATTGTCCACTTGACCTTATTTTATTGCATACTGCCACCACTAATATCCATTTATCATTGCAATTTTCTGCTTCAAAAATTCCGTATATTTCATTTAGCCTCCTCTCCCTCGTGAATTATATCATTAAGATGAAATTAACTCGGAGAGCTGTCTTGGAGAGTACTTAACGCGAAATCTCTCCCTGGCCTCTTCACATTGAAATGGACCCAGTTCCGAATAATAATCTTGAGTTACTTTTCAAATTGCGAAGACAAAAAAATGAAGCAACGTCTTTCTTCTGCGTTATTTGCATGAACCGCCGGATAGAGTAGTTTACTTCTTAATTTTGGGAGAATGAAATTAATTTTCAAATCTAGATTGGTCTCTCCGAAGATTTGGAAAATTTTCGGAAATTTTGTATTGTATTGCACGAGAGTTCAATGACCAGAATACATGCCTAAATTCTACTCTCTGGAAGATTTGATTTATCCCAGAAGTTTAAATGCCTTAAGTTGAAGGAGACCAGATTTAAAACTGCCATTAGTTTGAGTTAATATTTAATGGGAAGTTTCAAATTGAATTTATTAAGTTAGGCAACGTTAAAATACTTGAAATGTAGGGAAACCAAATTCAAAACTGACAAAGCGTAAATTAATATATAATTGGAAGATTTATACCGAATTTCTTAAGTAAGGTGAAGAATTTTCTAATTTTCACTTAATCATATAATATCTATATAAATGAATAAAACCAATGGTAGGAATATTAAGAAGATAATTTCCCTTGAAACCAAATTATTTTTGAAAAAGCTTAACAATCTAGTTGCGCTATGATATACCCTTAAGCAATCACTGACGGGCTATAATAGTGTGATGCATAATTTATTTATTTGTTATCATTAATCGGTCACATTTTGGTGATTGTTTCATTTAATACGTCAGTAGATAGAATAGTGTCAAGCAGCAATGAAATAAACTTTCTTTTCGCTCCAGGCAAAAACTCAGAAAAAATAATAAACCATTAATTACATCTTTTTCGTCTAATGATAGAGAATTATATATTGAATCACAACCTTTTCAATAAAAAGTAAGATTAAATTTTACTTTGAGGAATTAAATCCTTATTTCATGGATGAGTCCTTTTTGATAAGTAAATTGTGATAGGAAAATACATTCGTAATCATAACATTTAAATTATTCAATTAACTCTTAATTTTGTCGCTTTTAGTTTAGGATTATATAAGCATTTCAAATACTTTTAATGTATACAATTCGATTTTCTATATCCGACTATCCAATTTCATACTTTGTCCTTTTCCTCCATTCTCTGTTATAGGAGTCAAGTGGATAATCCTCGGAGTTTGATAGAAACAAGACTCAAATGTTCAGCTGAGCTGCTAAGTCAGTAAGTAAAAATTGAACACCCGTAAATATCATAATCTGCCCTCCAAATCCTTCTGTTAAAGTCTCTTTAATGAGTCATATACGGAAGACTGTTCTGCCATAAGAGATTTAAGCTCGTTCACTTTTTTGGAGCCTCACTCGAATCGATGGAAATAATCCGAGGCTTCTCTAATTTTATGATCTCCTCATCGAAAAGTTCCTCTTCTCAGCTATCAAGTCATGAGTTAAGCACTGAGGGGAACTTTTAACTCAGTCAATTGCGGGATTACTCAAATCCTTGGATTAAAGTGAATCCCCATCATAGAAAAAGTAAGCGATCCATATGAAATTTTTGAGCTCAAAAACTCCGGCGAATTTTATTAATCCTTCAGAACTATGGAAGTTTGGGCGAGAAATAACGATGGAAGTATCGAGAGGAAACGATTCTTCCTTTGAGTTGAAGAGATACTTGAGATGGTCATCTTACGTTGAAAGGTCAACATGTTTTCCTGTAATTATACTCCTTTCCAATACATTCAGCATCCACCCACGCGAAGTTCTCCCCTTCCTGAAAGGGCATATGCCCTTAACATCATTATTAAAAGAGATTCGACTTCGCCTTTCTAGTGCATTCCTATCAAAGGTAATTCTCTTTAGCTCTTAACAACTGACCACTCTTGAAATCCCTTCCTGAAACTTTGAGGTTTCTTTTCGATAAAACTTTCCTTTCACTATTTCCTCCACTAGACCATTCGATTTAATGTAAGACCACTACCACTCTTTACTTCTTTATTGTTTGTTTGCTCGTGCTTTTGAAATGAACAAATATTTCTTACAACTTTCACAATTTTAAAAACAATATTTTCACAGCGTGAGTAATAAAATATTCGCTTATTAGTTTTATTTCACTCCAAAATCCTTACATCAAGTAGATAACGAACTTTATACAATTAATGTTCGAGATTCTTGTAAAATGCTCTTTAATATCGAAATGTAAACAATTAATTTTCATACCAAACACATATTTCACCTAATTTATTTCAGTTTAAGTTCACAAACATCTGTAACGCTCTCACTGTTACATAAATTAATTAATTTCAAGAATTGTCAGCTCGAAATTTAATTAATTTGCTAACTTTGAGAATAAAATTTGCTGCCCGGAAATTGGTTAATTTTGAACTTTATTCAAACACGATGATCAAATACGTAAGTATTCAACAAAATCTTTTAATTACTCAAAGTGAAAAGTGATTCGCCTATCATGGTGTCAAAAATATATCAAAATAGAATCTACATATTTTGTAACTTTAGTTTGCTACAAGTCAGTTAATATAATGAGTAGCATCACTATTACCAAGATATACAGAGGAATCCAATATTTGGAATAATCCTAAAAGGAAGGTTTCAGAGGGTATTCAATTAGTTATATTAAAGGTTATTGAAGAAGAAATGATAAAATGTATCTAAAATATAATGAATAATAAATCGAGTGTACGAGTGCACCATTCCGCAGTGAAAAATTCTTATGATATACTTCTGTCAGAAGAGCGAAGTATGTAGTTGATTTTACTCAAAAATTAATTTGATGTATGGATATTAGACGAGATGATCACGATATTAAGACGTCAAAAGTTAAAATAATAAATATATGAACAGGAAGGTCATGTAATTAAAACATGTTGCATTGTTTCGGTGAGAAAAGTGAAAAGATCCTACGAAATTGTTTGAATTATGAAATCGATTACGGAATGAGACACTAAAAATTATTTGAAATTACAATCAAACGAAAAACTTACAAAAAATGATGACATACGAATATTCTTCTTAGGATAAATTAGGAAATAAATCAATTTTCTTAGATTGTACTTCGTTACTGTACTATTTGAATAATCTACCGCAGGGTTTCCCAAACTTTTTCTGCTATGGAACACTTCGCAAACATGGGAAGTTTAACGGAACACTAACCGGATATTCAGGTTAGGTAATTATACTTGTAAAATAAAAAAAATAATTTAGTTACAACAAATTATTTATTTGGTAATTATTTTTAAATATAAAACTATAATATTGCAATAAAAACTTAAAATATGAATCAATAAAGCATTTAATGTCTTTTATTCTCCAATTCTCCATTGACACTCCAAATTGTCGCCGAACACCTGATCAGGTTCAGCGGAACACCGGTGTTCCGCGGAACATAGTTTGGAAAACTCTGATCTACAGTATGGTCTAATCGATGCCTTGCGGGTTTCCGCAGAAGTAAAATTTCCTTATCATCTCCTAAACCACCCTTATTACTATTACTTTCATAATATACTTTTTCAGAATATTATATACAGTATTTCGGATTTTAGTGTTTCACGCCTTCTTATGTTTTTAATCTAGTCACGTATTTTGGGCTGCGGAACCAAGAGGATTCCTTTCCTACACATTAATTTAAACGAAAATGCAGGAAACTTAATACTTTTCACACTCGTCTTGGCGGGAATGCCCGTTTATCACTTCCAAGTCGCTTTCCAGCCATTCTCCAAAGCGACCTCGCGGAGTAGCTCGTCCACGAGACAAAGAAACTGTCACACCTTAAGAGAATCCCATTCAAGGACATTTCCTCTCCCTTCATTTCTCGCACTTAGCCTTTCTATCAACGCCAGTACACAACTGCGGAGAAGACACGGACTGGTGCTTCCTTTGACCACTGACGGCGCAATTCCACGATAGATTCGAAAAAAATATACGTGTGAGTTTGCCAAGGTTTTGGCCTCTCTGAAAAGTTGGGAGCGTGGGCTTTTGGGATGAAAAAGAAACTGATGAAAGGGAAGAGCCGTAAGGGAAAAGAGCGGAGAACAAATGAGGTAGGAGAGAAGTATTTTAAGGAGAGAGGCGGACTGAATAGATGGAGAAAACACAAAGGAAGAAACAAACAAATGGCTTTATTACGGACGATACTGCGACGTGGGGGAACCCAAGGCAGAAGAGACCTCAGAAGAAACATTATAGTATTCATAGCACGGCAAGGATCTCATTCAATGTTGGACGAGATAATCATTGACCACATCAACATAAGGGCACATAAAGTGTACTTAAAAAAAGTTGAAAAACACAAACAAACACGAATACATATACATCTTAAATGTAGTTTTTCATATAGGATATTAAATTATTATTTAAATGAAGATTTTGAGTACTAATTCCCATAGAAAGGACGATTTTTAAGAAATAATCTAAATGGTAATCTGCGAAAAATTCTGAAGGATTTACCAAATTTTTGCAATGCAAAAACAGTCAAATTTAAGGAGTATGGGTGGTAAGATTGGAAAGATATCAAACGAAGAAAATGCTATGACTGATTAACTAATATATCGATATTAAGGAATCATAACTTTTGAGCAATAATTGTACGAATAGTTGCAATAAAATAATAGAGTATATTAGTAGAGAAAGAAACTTTACAATACTGCTGTTTCTTAAATAAATAACTAAGTTTTCTTCCTTTGTAAACTGACTGCCTCCCAATTCTTTTCAAGCATTACCTTCTACTTATTTGCAGATATAATATCTGAATTTCTCTCCAAAGCTTTTCTTGAAGAAATATTCATTTATTCAATTCAATCTATCTAAAGAAGACGGATGATTTCTTTCAAGTTGATTTGCAAATAAAATATTACTTTGCTTCATTATAGGTTGGTTCTTACGTTTTACTATCGATTCGAAGGATCTATTTTAATTACGGATTTTTTTGACATTTTTGGGTTTCCAAATAAGTAAAAATCGTCAAATCATTTATTACATTTTGAAGCATACGTTTCATGGTGTAAAATATAGAATGCATCGGTCACTTCCATATGAAAACCATTTCTAATTTTAAATGACTTGATTATACGTTTATTCTCTATCATGATTTCTTTTGCCATTCCATTCAGAATACATTTATGCAATGTTCCAACGGCGATTTCCAGTTATCATTCCAACTCAAATAGCTTACATTTCCTTCTACTCACATCGAGGGATCTCTCAAATGCAAATCAAGATTCGGAAATCATTTGCATTTAGAGATCGTGAATTCCAAAAACTGATGTAGTTTTGTCATAAAAGTGGGCCAAATATTTCAAAATTTTATAGTTCGATACATGAAGATGTGCATGCAGACTCAAGGCTCCCAATGTGCATAAAATTTCATCGAAATGAAGCAACTACAATTCAGCCAATAACGTGGTGGAATCACGTCAAAAGGATTTCATGTTCTTCTTTTATGATAAATAAAGACGGTGATATATGTCGAATGAAAAACTGATTTTGTGGAAGTGGGTTCGGAAAGGAAAGGGAATTGTAAATGGAAAGGTGGGCGGTAAAAGGAAAGGGTGGGGCGGGGGGAAGCAGTTGGAGTAGAAGGACAGAAAGGAGATCTCCAGAGAGCTTCCCTTTGTCGAAAACAAGGATGCTGGGCCACGCTTTAGTGATATCGATATTAGGAAATGTTATGACTGTCTTCGGTTTGATTGGGTTTGAGGGATCTAAAAATAAACAAAGGAGAAATCCTTACTCGTCTCCTCTATCCCTTCGCATTTGTAGAGAATAAATTCGCTGCGCGAAGCTCACAATAAAAACTATAAAGGTCATCCCTTAATCGAATTTTCATGCTTTAGGTTTGTCACCATTATAAAAGAACGCAAAACCCCGAAAATTTTACCAGATATTGAATTATTTATTTTTTATTATTATTAAATATATACTATTGCAGCCCTTATTAAAAATTCGCAAGTTTGTTACTTATATAATGAAATCATATAGTATCACATTATCATTAATATTTCATAAATAAATATCTTACCGTAATTTATTAAATAACTATCTTATCATAATAATTTCAATTTCTTCAACATTATTTCATCCCTTGAATAATCTTTTTTTTTCTTTTTCGATCTAGTTCAATAAGATTTTTCAAAGCTGACATCACTAATTAATTACATCGAATCTTATTTTTTTTATTCTAAATTATCTAATACAATCTTTTCGGAGGCATCAGAGATTTTTCAGGTTTGTATTATTAAATCTTTCTTGTTCCAAGTAAAAAAATGCTCCAGCCACTCACTGAAGTAAATGAGAATCCAACAGCCTTCCAGTCTTGGTACAAAGCAATATTCATCTTTAATTTGAGAAATAATTTCAATCTATTAATATGCAAAGTTTCCAGTAAAACATGTATTAGTGATAATAGGGAAAAGTGGTTGTAGTCATGAGAAGTATTGCCAAGTTAGATATTAAACAATGTTTTAATATAATGACTCAAAATGAAACTCAACATTTTCCACAGATTTATCGGTGTAGATTTCAAATATTCCGGCTTTACCAACTTAGTTAGATATATTCTGAGATTTCAATTTTATTCCTTATATTCCCAAATCCTCACAGCTGGGTGTTAAATAAAGCTTTTACTTGCGGCATCCGATACGACAAAGACAAGCTCTAGGCGCGGGTAATCTAGGATTATCGGAGATGCTCGCACAGAGTATACGATTATTAGTATTCCTCTTTGGCATGTGCTCCCATATGCAGATACGAGCGCAGAGAAGTAATGGACGCAGCCCTTCGTCGCTCCCTACAATTTCCATTCCAAATACGTAATGGAACGGCAAATAAAACCGAGAATTCAACCGGGATCTCCGAGTTATAAACATCGACCTTGTCTCCATCCAGCTAACGTCAACTGCTCTTCCGCCATCAAAACTTCCAAAGTCTTCTTCTTTATCTTCCCTCTCCCGGGGCCATTATCGATTTCACCGCCACGCTGGTGCAGTCTCCCACACCCGTTCGCAAACAAAGACGTGCCGAAGTTCGCGGTTCTAAGACGTGAAACGTTTCTATTGTGTGGCAAAGGACACGGAGTAACCGGTGATTGCTAAAGTTTAGTTCCGCACGATTCATAAACGCATTCGGATCGAACAGGAGACTTCGAAAAGAGGGGCGGCCCCTAACGTATGTTATTTTATCCAAGTGTCCTCGATCGATGCTGAGTGGAAGGAAGATTCTTAGTAACTTACGATTCGGTAACTGGGTTAAACGTTTTACATAAAAGAATTTCTTTATTACTTCCTTCCTATACGTAGTATAGAGAAAGTATTGTATTCGCGAAAAAATTCGACCTTCAGATTTCAACAGAAAATAGATGTTTTGGGGCCCATAGAGCACGTTTTCGCTATTTTCCCGAACATGTCTGTCTATGGTAAAAAAGTTTGTGGGCGCTCTATCTTAAAAAGTGATTATCTGATCATTTCTAAAATTCATATTTAGTGTTTTCCTTACAATACCAAAAGTTGATTAGTTTTTTATGAATACCGCTTAACCATAAGTTGCGGTTTATCCGGAACAAAGTTTTGTTTCTTAAATATCTTTCTCAGAATGCAATGTAGGTATATACAATTATGTATAAAAGTTATAGACAATATACTTTACTATAACTTTTGTTTGAAACTTTTTCATAGCACTAATTTTTTAGGAATATTCTTGAATAATAGTTACCCGGAAGTTGTTATTTATCCAGAAATGGAATTTTTTCCTACATATCTCTGTTAGAATGCAATGTAGGTATATATAATTACGTATAAAAGTTATAGATAATGTATTTTACTACAAATTTTGCATGAAACATTTTTCTGTAACACTCATTGTTTTGGAGTTATTTATACATTACCGGCATAGGCTTCTGTTTTCAATAAATATGGAAAAAGTCATGTGTTGGCCACATCAGATTTTTTTTTAAAGTTGTGAAATAGTTGTTGCTGAAACAATGAAATTATGAATAACTATCAAAGAATAAATTATATAATGTCACGCCGTACTTCGTGGAAGGACAATATAAGTTTATGGAAAAATAACACAGTAAGTTTTTCCATTGACTTTAACTATCCAAGAATTAATTGATTTGAAAATGAGGAGATAGAAGGAAATTATTATGGTTGCGATAGCTGGGTTATACGTTTTATACCAATTAAAAACCTCATTTTTTAGTGTAAACCTGATATTTTCAAGTTCAACTTTGTGGAAGGGAGCCATAATAAATGAAGCAATAAATATTTAACGATAATCCACAGATTATTCTATATTTATCTGCGGAGGTTATTAAGTGCTCATTGCTTCATTTATTATTTTTAAATCTTCTGTTGTTCTTGCTAAACAGTCATTCATGAGTGAACCTTTCGGAAGGTTCATGCACTATCAAGAATCCCTATCAATCGCCATCTCCTTCATATCCTTATATTTAACCCGACCCCTTATGTCATCCAACAACTTTTGTCTCTACCTTCCCCTCTGTTTTTTCCTCTGAATCCTACCCTCAATTACAACCTTTACCAATCCCTCTCCCCTCAATATTTGACCCACCCAAATACTAATGAACAGAAAAAATAAAGGTTAAAAAGCATATTGCTTAATTAAAAATTAAAAGCATGATTACTCTTAATAGAATCGTAACTATAGCATTAAGAAACGTAAGATTTACTAAGAGTTACGAAAGCATATGCTGCTCATTAAATATTGAAGTTTATTATAGTATTACGTTATTGTTTGCACATTATTTCATCGAGTGATTATGAATTTCGTTGTTGAAATATTCGGTTTGAGCACATTGTAAGTAAAGACCTGAAACTTGAAATATTCCATCAATTTAAAGGAATTAGCTAAATATAATGTAACTTCAAGTAGTCTCAACGATAAAGAATACACTGAATTCTGAAACTGTGAATTTTCTTCTGAAACTTATGCAAAGTTTTCAACTAATTTTAAAGTCCTGAGTTGTCCTTCAATTGCCATCGTGTAGCTAGAATTAGGCGATTTAATGATTGGGAAATACTTTTATTGAAGAACCTGGCGTCGATCGGAAAAAAGTGTGTTGCGGGATAAATTACTCTCTTGAAATACTGATCAGAATTTCGAATCAAGTAGAAGTAACATTTCTCGGAAATAGAGATTCCACATTAACCACGGTGACATGCGATTGTTTTGAACTATAACTTTCTGTAACTTTAAACATGCTGAATAAGGAATCGTTAAGATAGACTTGATTTAATTTATTCATGAAGTAAATATTATGTATTTCCCGAGAACAGAGATGATACACCACTTACTGCATATGAATTAATCTAAGTCCCCTGAACAGTACAGATTAGTACTTAATGAGTGATAAGCTATTGATGGCTGTAAGCTCATGAAATGAGATTCACCCAAACTTTCAAGTCGCTAAATTGAACTTGGAGAATACGAAGTCGGAGTTATATCAGGTTTATCGATGTCTGCTTCTCGTCCGTATTAATTTCGCCACGTAACAGTTGGCTAATAAACCTGCGTTAGGCCTTCTTAGGGGAAACACGAAGCATTAAGAAGTTTCAGCGCGGCGTCATTTGTGTATCACTCACTACATTAAGCGTTACACATTAATGAAGAGAGGATGCCTTAATCCTTCCTGAGAGCTTTCTTTTAAGCCTCTCACTTCTGCACGACGTATAAATACGTAAGTCGTCAGAGTTAATTAAACTATTTTGCTACTAGAAGCAGGATACAGTTGACAGAGATCATCTCCGTAAGATACGCATTATGTGTGAACAAAGAAAGTAAATTCTAAGCTTGGATTTTTAAGAAGCGGACCTAGTTTCTAACAGAATAAGGAGGGATTCCATCTGTTTGTCGCAAACATAAGAGAGCATTTTTGTTTCCGCTGTAGACCATGCGATTACTGCGTTCTTTTCATTAGTCGGATTGAGAAATCTCGCACGAGTGGTTTACTGAGTAACGCTTGCTTTACTTCGCCTCTCGTCTCAGTGAAAAGTTACACAATCCTTAGTTTTTGTTATCATAGTGGATTAACTTTTCCGTCAGTAAATTAGAAATTCTAGTTTCCTATTGAAAAACTTCTTTTAGTAAACATGTTTACATAAGCGGGTCTACAGTCTGGTAAACTGAAAATATCGTAACAATGGATAGAGCACAATAATGGAAAATGTCTCTATTTTTGTACTGTTACTTAAAGTTTCAATAGAATTTCCGTTCCTTATGCTTAAATTTCAATAATTATTCTCATACGATTTCAATCAAAGTTTCATTAGGAGCATTATTATTTAATATGCCTTCAATTTACATGGATTGACCTATAAAAGTATTAGTACTCAATACTGTCGGATATAGTGAAATTAAAAATCATAATTAATGGCAAGCATCCGATTGCTATGTTTCAATTAGCAGAGCTTGAGAGTGTTTTTTTAGAGAGAATTTTTTAAGAGATTGTCGTAGTGCAATCAAAATAGGTTTAATAAAAACTTAATTTATTTTTAAATAAAATAAACGATGCTGAAGTTCCACTATGTTAAAGCCGATTTGATAGAGTTTAAGAGTATTTAATAACTTCCTTCCTATAACCTTATCAAAGAAGAGATGTACCGCCGTATTTCCACCGAATTAAGATACCTATGGAGTTGAGCTATTAACAGATGATATTCTATACGAGAGAAGGAATTCGAAGATATTCGCTCAAAATTTTTGAGTTATTTTCGCTTCATTTGAAGTATTAATGAAATGAATGTTACATTTTTTTTGCTCGTCTCATTCAAAGGCGCTTATCCTAATTTCACTTGTTTTAAAATTAAACCAAAGTGAGAATGAAACTCCATTGCTCTAAATTGGTGATAATTTATTAAAATTCTTTGAAAGGTCTTCATTTGCTCCCTCCTTTTAAATAACTTGAGTGTCCCCGGAGCTGAATCGGGATTCCCACGATTAATCCATAAAATTCCCACTTCACTTAATGGTTTCAACGAATCTTAATCCTGTTTTCTTTCTTCCAGCAGTGGAAAGATTTGGGTTTCGGGCTGCGATCTACCGGGAGAGGTAAGCAGGAATTCCCTATTCATTCCTCAAATCCGATTTAGCAAAACGCAAACAGCTATCCCGTACTTTTGCAGGGGAATCCAATTCGTCCGAGTTAGAAATCAGGTTAAGGAAGAAGATTCAAGAAAAAGAAGCTTAAGACAGATGAATGTCGATTAGAATCTGAATTTGCTTATTAAAGAGAACTGAATATCTGAAACTCGATGGGCATGGGTTAAATTTACAAATCTACATATTCACCAGCGATGAGACCATTCATCTATCATTATGAAAGTGTCCTAGGAGAAATAAAGGCGATTCTAACATTATGTTGTTCATTATTCTTTTGAAACACGAATAAAGATTTTCTACTAAGTTTTAATTTGATTGAGTGGATTCATATTTTAGTAACTTATAAATAATTGTTTCATAGTTATAACATATTTTGAATGGATACGTATGGCTCAATGAGATGAACCAAATGGATAATCAAGAACATTGGTCAGTGTCAGTCATAAGCAGATATTCATTAGGAGCATTATTATTCAACAATTGTCTTCGACTGGAAAATGTCATTCACATTACCTGCCCATTCTAGAGTGAATTTTTTTCCTGAGGCCTCTCAAAGAAATTGCAAAAAATTATTATTTAATAGTGTCTATTATTATATGCATATGCTTCCCATATTATTTTATATGCATATGCAGATACTGCCTCTTCACTGAGATATTTTAGTCTGCGTTATTTATTTGCTCAATCTAATACAAAATTGGCCGATCAAGGGAAATAAAGAAACGTTAAAGTAACTACATGATTTTATCAGGAATATTTAGTAACGTGCAACAATGTCTTTTCAAGCAATTCTTCTTCTGTTTTACATATAGTAGTAGTAATATTTATAATAGTTTTTCGACAACCGAAGTCATTTCGTACATGAATCCAATCGGGAATCCAACCCGGTACAGTTTCTACCAAAGATGAGAACACTACCCTCTTGGTTACCTGGGAGACTTTGTTTAATGTATCACTTTCTGTAAACCAGCTGTGTGATTATATTATCACTTTCATATTTTCAATCAAGTATTTCTATTTGGGATCTTTTGTGATAAATGCATTAAGAGAATGATATAGTTCAGGTTCAGTAATAAAGTTGTGTAGATGTAACGGGGTTACATAGGCGGGGTACATAGGTAGAGTAAGCCCGTTCCGTGAATTAGTTTGTAATGTAACATGTTGTGATTTTTTGATTTTTGTAATCCCATTAACTTTTAGATGAGTAAGCTAACCAAACTTTATAAACTTTTCGTTGCTGAATTTCCTATTTCCCGGAAATCTAGATATGGCTTATGAACCCTCCGAAAAGTTTCTGAAAAAAATATTAGGGATTTCGGCGCGCCTTCGTTAGTCCAGAAAAACAAGGAAACAAGATTGTAGACACTTTGAGAATGTAAACACATGGTTATAAAGAAAAACTTTCTGTAAAAAAAATTCATTATTAGGTAGAAAAGGAATTTTGACTGATTATATTTATGGTAATTTGCCTTTTAGCTGTTGAACTCGTAAATACGGAGGGGAAAATTAAATCTAAGTCAATATTAAGGATATAATGGCTACGAATAGTATGCTTTCATAATTTTGTGCCTTGAATTGCTCTCACAATCCTTGAATAGTATTTGGCTGGAATATTATTAAGATAATGTGTATTTGTTTACCTAAAACCTTGTCGATAATTAAAGAATGGAAACAATCTTAGATAACACTTCCGAATAGTTAAATGTTATTTGGAGTGCATTTTTCAATCGGAGATAAATTCCTGGAATTTGCATGCCATTATAACTAATGGGTTTGAAATCTATGTGAAAGCGATGATTTTCACGAGAGGGAAAGAAAATTTATCGGGATAAGTGTTATCCATTTCAATAGCATAGAATTTTCCGATTTGTGGACATGAAATCCAAGATTACGATGAAAAATACTCTACATAAAATATGAAAGTGTCATCTTATTTACTGGCGCATAACATGCACAAACGTTTTTAAAACTAAATTAGAGATAACGGAATAATTAATACATTTCTTTGCTGTAATTTAAAATATAATATATAAAATTTCCCACAATATCGTTGCAATAACACCACTAGAGGTGATAAGACAAGGGAATTGGTTGTCACGTCTCCCTTCGAGGCGATGTTCAACTCGAAAGTCCTTCAAGTTTATCTTCGTCAGCAAACTTTTGATGAAAGGTCACCTCAAGAGTTGAAAGTATCATCAGGCGACACAAAAGGGAAGCGTCACCAACTCTTCACTTTCCATCACTGCGCGAAATTACTTGATGTTACGAATGGACCACAAAATTGATGTGTTTTGAAGACTTGCTCAAACACGCGGTCCATCTCGTTATAGGAGATGGAAGGACACTGAGTTAACGAGGAAATCTATTGAAGGATGGCATGAAATGCGATGCTCTTGTTAGAAACAGTCCAACAAAGCATTGTAAGGAATCAAAGAGACATAGACAAATTTAAGAAAAGTGGATGATACGAAGATATTATTTTGAATCGTTGTGTTTATTTTTAAACAGAGTCAGTAGTGTACAGTAAGATCGTGGGCATGAGTTTTCCTTTAAAAATCTTTACAGTGATTAACCTTTAAATGATTTGTACAGCATAATATAATTTCTTTGCTGTATAAGAAATGCCTGGATTGATATAAGAGCAGGGATTAGAGTTAAGTTTGCTGTTTTACTTTAGTAATTTCTCGTAAGCTTCGAATTTCCATCGCCGATTAACTGAGAAATATTAAACATTTTTGAAGCCTTTAATTGCTTTTCTACAAATACAATAAACTCCTTTCAATCGAAAAAAATACTTCAATTGCATGATTCTATGAATGGAATAAAAACACATAGTAAAGTTTTCAGAATAAAAATGCCTTTACAAAGGATCTAACATCAACATCTACAAAGCATATAGAAGTAATTTAATTTTTGAACCCGTCGCATAAGATTTTATTTCATCATTTATATGACAGGTAGTCAGATAACAAGCATACTTTTAAGAGACGAATAATGAGGTTCTGTGAATATCGCGCGGGCTTATATGGATTAAAATTATTCAGCGAACATCGAAAACGGTTTATTTTATTCGCTTTAGATTCAGAGAAATAAGCAGTAAATCAATTTTAATGATTGAAAATTTCTTCATTTTATTAGCTCTTCAATAGAATAGTCCACAGATATGTCTTTAAGTCACTCATTATACCACAAAGAAGATTTTTGGATTTGTTTGCATAACTTTAATTTCTTTATACTTTAACATCAGCGCATTTGAATAATTTGCGATTTTCTCATTATCTAGATGTAATTTTTTATCCTAACGCTTTTTCTACCGTTAATATGAGAAGTAACTCTTGTAATTGGAAAAAGGAATTGTTTTTGCAACATTCTAGACAAATTTACTTATGAAAAGATTACCCTTTCACATTTTTCAAATTTCACAAGTTGTGAGATTTACTTTTCGTAAGTACTGCACTTTTGCTGAAACTGTTTAAAGACTTGATGAAATACGAGGCTTAGAATGAGCAATTAGTTGGCTGGTCGTTAAGCCAATGTTACTTCTCGAATTTCATGGACTCCGCTAATGAGTTGGGACAAGGAAAGAATTAAGAAAAGTTCACTTCGTAATTTTGAGGCGGTCCATGATTTAGAGTACCAGAAATAACACACATCTGGAAGTTATGTAGCAACGCCCGCTCAAAAGGAGATAAAGCAAGGAGAACCATAAAAGGACAGAATTTCAATTAGGAATTTTGCTAATACAGATCACGGAAGCAATAGGGAAAATGTTACTGGTATTATCTCAGAGATCCCTAGAAAGTTGAATGGATTATCTCGAAAGATTAATAATTTTTGCCAACGATAAATGTAATAAATAAGCAATTAAGTATTATAATGTTCTTTTTAAACTACTGATGGAATGGAAAATAAAGAGAGGTAAGATCGAACTCTTTTTGATGGAAACGAGCAGTTTGAGAGTATGCCTTAAATATTTAGATTAAAAAATTGCGATTTAACTAAAATTAAATATATAATTGCAACGGAGGAGAGTAACAACTTTCAGACTTGTATGTAAATTATGTAAATCCTAGGTTGACTATTTTTGTCATCGAATGTGATAAAACGTAGGTAAAATACTCCAATCTGTGTTTTAGTTGTGTGTACTACTAATTGATCTTTCCATTCACTACAAACTGAAGGTAAATTACAAAAATATGCAATTACTGTAAATAATTTTGGGCCGTTTTGTTTCAAAAGATGGAAGACACTTTTATTCACTCACACACACTTTATTACTTTATTCACGGATATATTTTCCATAATTTTGTTGTTATGAAAAGGCAATCGAAAGCTAAGGATCTTGTCATTCTGCTAGGATGAAGGTTCTCCTGAATTAGATCGATATGTATACTCATTCTTAATTTTAGTGAGAGTAATTCATTTCTCCAATGCTGCTACTCAGCTCCTGTTCAGCAACTCGAAAAATCATTAATAGAAGAAAATGATTATCATGTAATGAGGAGATTGAATGAGTAGTTTTCATTGACATATAATTACTTTAAATGGTCACCTGTTATAACGATTTTCAATTATTAGTGTTAATTTCATTGACGTATTATATACGTGATATACCAAATATAATTCATTATTTAAGAACTTTTCTAATTTAATAATTTATCCATCCATCAAGATATCGATCGTTAGATTTTGTAGTGGATACTATCTGGATGATGAAATTCAATAAATTTTCAATTTTTATTGATTCGAGTTACTTGCTTATTTACTTACGTTTCCCTTTTTTAAATTTAAATCGATTGAAAAGAATGAAATAAACTGCCAAGAGAGTTAAGGCAAAATAATTAACCCCTACGAAGCAGTACAGCTTAATAAAAACTAACATAACCAATTTAGAAGGTAAACATCTAATTTCTAGTACTTCAACCAGCATTTTCAACATTTCCCTTGATTCTTTTTCAATCTGTTATCTCCCAATATGTTGCACAACTCAACTTCCGCACCATTCGTGAATTCGCTCAAATTTAACCGCTACTTGATTAGTTGTTATCCGCAATGTCTCATCGCCTCTAATCAAACGAACAAAGAGATATATTTTGCTGAATCTTTCGAGGCCTTTTGTTATTTCCGAGTTGTGAAATATGCGGAGAATTTTGCCCCTTCGTTGTTATTTTAATTGAATTCGAATAAGTGAAGTCCCTTTGTTTTTGAATTCTTTTATCCCCGAGAGGAAAAACATCCCTTTTATTCGTCTTTAATCAAAAGGAAAACATTACCTTTTCCGTAATTCCTTTCGATCCGACACATCTCTCAAAAATCCTTTCTTTCCCCATTTTCTCATCTCGTTTTCGTCCAAAACAATGTACTCCATCTTTGTTTTCATCCCTTTTAATATCGCTTTTAACACTTCCAGCCTTGTTTTCTTTACAGAGCTCGTGCCACCATTTCTCCGTTATTTTACCAAGAATATATATTTGGACTGTAACAGACTTATCAGCGATTCCGAGGACAGGAATGAAATGTAAATTCAGTTCGCTGAGAACAAAATGCTGCGTTAGTAAATGCAGTATTTATCCACTGCTAGTTTTCAGTGTTATGGTATTTGTTGAACGGCATTCTTTGATATTCTTAAAAAGACAGGGTAACGATAGTAATTGATTAAGTCCATTTTTTGTGAATGGTCTCTCTGAAATCTATGAATAATTCATTGAATCATCACTTATCATATATTAAAAATAAAAAGATTTTTTCAATACCTTCGACATCAACTTATTTGCCTTTAAATGATGCAAGTAATTTAAATTTATACGATTCTTACGCAGTGAATGTTTTTGGGACCAAACAGCCGGAACCGTGCCTACCGTATATACTCTAGTACAAGCAGACCCAAATACAAGCCGAGGTACCTACTTTTATCACAAATAACAGAGAAAACTTATTGACTCGAGTATAAGCCTAGGGTGTGAAATGCAGCTGCTACTGGTAAATTTCAAAGTAAAAATAGATAGCAATACAACTACAGTAATTAAAGCTTCAGTAGGTTAGTAAGAAACTATTGATACAATTGTTAATTGTTAAAATTTACAAGCCGATTTTCGGCTACGTCCGACTTTTTCCACCGGAGAACAGGTAAATGGGATCCTAATTCGAGTATAAGCCGAGAGAGGCTTTTCTAACATAAAACTGTACTGAAATACTCGGCTTCTATACCAGTTTATACGGTAATTACTAATGATATTATAAAAACTCGAAAATGTATATGAGATGTTGTATGAGATACAGACAAAAGCTTTGACTTACAGGTAACGGAAATAACAGCTCACACAGTGTATTCTAATTGGTATGAGTATAAAATTATAACAATTACCAAATATACTTGTGCCCGTGTAGAAACTGAAGAATTAGTATAATTTTATTGAAATATTTTTCTATTTTCTGATTGACCACTGTAGTGATTGCTGCACTTCCAACCTTTAAGGCTTACGCTCGAGTCAATTAGTTTTCCCAGCTATTTGTTATAAAATTAGTGGACACGGCTTATATTCGGGTCGGCTTAATCTCGAAGATATACCGTAGTTTTCTAATGAATCTAATTTATTTATTCATTAATGTAATAGCTGCAATTTGGTATGATTACTAAGTGGCAACTCGAGGGGGATGTAACAATACAATCTGTCCAGCATTAGCTCAAGAACGAAAAGGAAAAACAGTACACATCTTAACAATAAGCCTTGTTAGTACAATGTGTCAAATACACAAACACAGCCAAATACAGATACAGACGATTGAAATAATTTCTATTGCATAATATAATATATTATACTACATGAAACTATTTTATTATTTACATAATTTAATAAATTATACTTATATAATGGTATTAATTTATTTATCTCGTAAATACAATAATTTTACTCATTAAAGTATCATTTACACAATAATAATTCGCACTATCGCAGTCCCATTCTGCAAGTAATGCAGAAGGACTAACAGTCAACATCCCTTAAGCCCGTCACCGGCCGATACTTCTTGATTTTAAAATGAATAGCCTCCATTAACCGCCTTTTGAAATGCCTCTCCTTGTTTTTCATCCCATTCTCTCTTTCGGAGTGAAGAGCCATCAAATGTTTCTCCCTCTTCGATTCGCCTCCGATTCAGACATTATTTATTCATTTTCTGATCGCCCTGACGTTCGGTGTGAATGCGAGGGGGGAGCGAAAAGAGAGTGAAAAACGGCGGAGAGAGAGATTGTCTGTATACTTAAGGAGAGGTGGGAGGGGGAGGTTAAGAAAGGAGAGATTGAGAGAGAGAGTGGGTGGGCCCCCGAGGCAGTGGTCCAGATCGATGGACCAAGAGTTTTTTATGTCCAACCTTTCCTCGGTTACAAAAGACATATCCAACTCTTCCAACGGTGACTTTTTGTAGGAAAAGGGGACATAAAAATGAAATCGTCTGGCAAAATGCACAGCCTAAAGATTCAATCGCTCGCCCGCGTTCCTTTATTTGAACCCCGCCGAGAAAGTAACAAGTATTCGAGGGAACCACTTAAAAATATTAGAAGCTACATTCTCTCCTCTCGATTCATTTCCTTAATTGAAGTGAATGAGTTGGTGGATCTGAGTCGAATCCGAATTCCTAAATAGGATTGCTTGTATTAGACATGAAAAAATTAAACACTTTGAAGATCTTCTTAATTACTTCGTCCTGTATGGACAAATGGTATAAAACTTGATTTAAATAGAAGAAAAATAAGACACTGACAAGTCTCACTTTGTGAAACTTGTGGAAATCAATTGAATTCATGAGGAAATAACGTACATCAAGATAAATAAAGGCAATACTTTCGATCAAGGATAATCCCAATAAGAATTAGTTAAAAGGGAGGAAGAGGTAAATAAGCATCCATGAAGTTAAATATCATGAATTGGATGTGTCTGAAGAATAAATTTTCGCTATGAATTATTTGGTCAATAATCTCTAAAGATGTTCCTTAATTATTCATTTTTATGACGGTCGTTCACTGAAAATACTTCCAGTAATAGTTTTATAACGAATTAAATTCATCTTTTCCTTTAAAGTAGGAAAAAGTTTCCCATGGATAAATATAGAGAAGATTTTAATTTATGACGTCAGCAGATGAAAGTGGATAAAATATTTAGTATAATTGGGTTCAATGATGAAAAAAACAGAATAGAACCAGTTATCATGTCCTAAAATAAACACTTAGACACAATTCTAAAGCATCTAAAGCACGTTAACTTCAATAATATTCGGCCTATATTCGTCACCATCAGGTACTTGATCAAGAGAAGCGGATTCTTTTATATGAACTGAAAATATACGATGAAGATTGAGGGCGGAGAAGAAACGGTAGTGACAGTGGAATTCAAAAGAAATATCTGATTGAGAAAATAAGTGAGGATGGTAAATGGAGAACTTTGCCACTTGTACAAAGGGCTGATTTATAAAAAATGAGCGCGATTTCCTTCTTCCCCTACCTAAGGATCACAATTCGCAATTCGTAACTAGAAATATTAATGGAGTTCTATGTGGATTTGTTTTAATTTCATGGTGTGTAGGCATAATCATAATTTTTAAATTTTGTTGGAACGAAAATTACTGCTAAAAGTATAAGAGGTACGAAATTGGCAAAAATGAAATGCAGATGGAGCTGTTTTCTTCGGAAGTGCAGGAAAATGTGCTTTTTGTGATTAAATGAGCAAATATGAGTTTCTTTCGAGAGAGATTAGGTTAGTTTTAAAAACGTTTGAAAATGAGGATATATAGAATGAAATTATGACGATTTCAATTGTAAAAATGGTAGCTAAAATATGATCACCCGGCAATACGAATGAGTAGAAGTAATTATTCATACTTATATAATGATAATTATATATAATTTATTTATGTTTTTATTATAATATTAGTTTAACTCGTATAATAGGTCAACAAAGTGTAAGAATGAATGATATATAGAATGGTTGAAAATAAATTAGTGGATTAGGATTTATCAAAAAGTTGCCTAAGCCACGAGTTGATCATCCCACAGTGAAACGATCAGCAAAGAAGGTAGGGGATATCCTATCTCTCGGAAAGTTCTTGTACCGTGACATTTTCGGAGTATTCCTGTCATACTACAACATTCTTTTATATTACACAGCAGCTCTTGTCATCAGCTTTCTCAGCTCCTTAACTCACCGCCTTCAATATATAAGCAAATTAACTCTTATGAAATATTTCATTATAGTGAATTTTCACTTAGTTCTTTTTCTGGTGTTTTGTATTTTTCCAAATTCTTTACTTGAGAATCCTCCCCACATTCCATTTATGTCCCTGGAGAAGAGCTTCCATGGTTATACGGAGAGGACGGAATGCCTCGCACTTTTGAGAAGAGACGGAGCAAAAGTTGAGGGGACTTTGCAGGGAAATCCGCGTTTTCAAGGAAATGAAAGTGGCGCTTAATTCGGAATCAAAATGGCGGCGATGAGCGAAATTCAGAGACGTGATTGTCCTCTCTTTATGAAAGGACGAGCGATATTGGTGATTCAGCAGCACTTCCGAGAGACGGCGTTGGAAATGAGTCAGAAAGCAAGCGTTGCCCTCGAGTATGCAAATCGAGTGATTTCAATATTTTCCAGAGATCAGAGGAGAGAAAAAATGAAAATCTCCTCCGTTCCGTATTTACATCTTCAAAGGAGAGAGGTCTGGATTTTTCTTGCGGTAGTTGAGTTGCTAAGCAACTCTCGTTTGCTTTCTCGCAGACTGGAATGCGATTCCATTGTGAATCTAGTTTTAAAAAGCTTCGTCTTTTGCCGTTTGTTGAAATTCATTTTGAGATAACCGGATCGACGTCTTGGCCCTTCTTTTGCCCCTTACGCGAAGTCGGTGCCTAGAATTTGTCTCTGAAATACCTTTGATTTCCGGAACCAACTACTTTGATTCTGAATTCATACTAGGAATGTAGATCAACTTCGTAAATTTAAATGAAAAAAAATGAATGTACATATAATCAAACTAATTTGGGTTACTTTCTAAAATATTTTTTAAAATATTTACGGGTTTGATTAAAAACAATAACGTAACAAGGATTTTTTACAAAGACAATCTTATATAACAATAAAGGCGAATCTTTTATAAAGGTAAATCTTATCAAAATAATTTGTGTTCCTTCTTAGATATTTACGGGATTGGTGAAAATAATTTACGTGACAAGTATTTAAAAAAGATCTAATTTAAATGTATAGACGTTTTTGGAAGAATTCTGAAGAGAGGGGCTCGTACTCAAATGATTTCAAAGCAGATGGTTTCTTCAAAATAGGTATTAGAAGATCCGCGTTTGAGACTTATTCTTATCTCATGCTCATTGATCTCAACTTCATTCATCTCTTTGATATTTCCTGGCGTATACCGATTTGTTTAAAGTTTATATTGTTCCTTTTCTATCCAAAAATAACACTATGCAACAAATAATAATTGAGTTTACAATAAATGAAGAAAACGATAAAAATTTTGAACCTCAGGGTAACAGTAGAGATAAGTTTTAAAAAGTTGTTAATTTTTGAACAAAATTATTAATTTTTTTTAACTAATCCTTCATTTATTAAAAAAACAATAATGATATAGCTAAGAAAGCGTTGCTACCTACTCCATTGAAAGTCCTTCGTATGTGAGACAAAGACAAATAATGCCAAAAAAATAGATGAGGTATGTGACAAAAACAATAAAGAATACTAAAAAAACGTAAAATAATGGAGCCAGAACTACTTTAAAAAAATTGAAAATCATTAAATGTAATTCAATAGCAAGGCTGCTGTCATCTTCAGAGGTGAAAACTGAAACTCACCATATTAATGATCGTTGTCTTTGTTGACTTCTCAAATACAAAATCGTAAGTTTGATCTACATCATTTGGTTCAGCACATCGTATGTTTACAAAACTACGAGATTAATTCAGATCCAACAGCTACTAAGTATATATTTCCTCGCATCGAAAAAGAAATATTTATCACAGAAACTCGGATAAGGAAAATATGATGTGGAATGAAGAATATTTTTGCCGAGTACGTGGGTGTCGGGATCAGATACTTCATACAGCTTCACAAACTGGCTTTCCGTAAAAGTTCAAAGGATACCCTTTTTGTGGTAAAAATGAAGCTGCGGTGAAGTGCAAGAAATTCCGGGGAATCTGCGTGGGGATTCTTCAAAGGCAAGAAGGGCCTCGAGGCACAGTAGATGACCCCTTATCTCCTCCAATCACCTCCCGCGAAAGAGTTTATCTGCATTTTTCCTGGAACGGGTTCGCTCTCCCGAAGAAGGAAGCTCAGAAAAAATCTATCCGCTCGGTCTATCAGACGCTAAAAATATACATGTTCGCGAACTCTCCTCAGCGAATACCTTTTTCCAATCCCCTCTACGGGTCACTAATGCTTCCGCCTCCAACAACCACTCTACCTTTTGCGATTCCTAGCCTTCTTCTATTTGCTTCTTTTTCAACGAGAGATATTCGGGAAAAATATATGTATGCACACATGCCAACAGATTTATTTGAGACGCAAAAGGGAAAGACGAACTCCAAGTCACATTTAATATACTCAAGAATGAATATTCCACATCAGAATATTTCAGTGATATATTTTTATTGTAACATATCTCTTTAGTTATACTTAATGGCAAATGAAACATATCTACGTAAAAAAAGTCACTATTAATACAAAAAATATTACATTCTCTAATAAGCTTTCATCAAGTTCAAACGATGAGGCCAGTTTACTCCTATGTTTCATGCGAGCACAATGAGTTTACATGAAATAATCCTCATCTTATCTCATTATTTATTTGAGAAGCAACTTTTAATGGATTAATCTTAGCTGATTGTAAAAGTGAGGTCGTAAGTCTTTGAGATAGTTTACAATGTCCGCTGGACGATCTTATTGGGGCCTTATATAGGATTTGACTACTTTTTTAACGATTAAAGTAAATATTCAGTTCAAAATTAGCTTCAGAACACTTAAAGAGAAAACACTACACACATTGACCCGGTTGAGAACCCAAGAAAAGTTCCTGAGCAGCATACACCGGGAAAGCATAAGATCTTTCTGCACTTAAAGAGAGCTAGTAAATGATTAATACTGCGGTGAACTTCTAGATTGCAGTAAGCTAGACCAATGGAAGTACACTCCTGGCCAAAATTAACTCAGCACCTCCCTAGCGATCCTTACGGCCGGTGCTGCGTTAATTTTGGCCACGACTGTACAATCCTGGAAGTATAAATAATTTAAATAAGGATACAGATTAATAACCGTGAAATGAATGTCGTATCAAAGTGATGTTTTGTCGAATATAAGAATAATTTTACTTGAATATTTTCTTTTAGGTAGATTATTATAAGAAACATGGATGGGTACTTTGAAATGCCGTAGCAGCTAGATTTTGAATTTCAGGTGAACTATGATTACGTTTACTTAAATTATTACGACGTCTCAAGCCCCAACGAGGTTTATTCGCAGCCAAGGTTTCGTCACCATAAATTCCGCTCTCAGAAATGAAAAGCTATAACTAAAGCTCCATTCGAGATATTGGACCGAAACCAAAATTTAAATGTAAACATCTATCTCAATCTCACTTGCTACGTGTTTATTTTCAGGTTAGAAATTAAAATAATTTTGGTTGCGCATGAATTGGACTGCCCAAATATTTTTTCTGAGGTAACACTTCACTATTTAGCAACAATATGTTTATTAAGTTTTGGTTTCTTTGAAGTAAGTAACAAATGGTTTGTATTTGCGCTGAATACACAGAGTGAAAAAAATAAATAGTATTGGAAAGGTAGAGTGTGTAAAATAATCACGAATGAAAACTTTTGTATAAATATACTTAACAGTTAAGTTTATATAATAGACATAACAAAATAATACGGAACACGCATATACGCTAAGGACAACTCATCCTTAATTAGAATGTATATATATTATGTAACATTATACGAAAATAATGCTTCTATAAAATGAGGAAGTGAAGAATAACATCGGACGTAATGATGCGTCTGACTAGGTTGAGGGGTTAAATTAAAGGGTATGGATAACTAATAAATATATTTCCTAGCTGAATCCCTTCAATTTTTCTATGAAGCATGGACGAAGCCTAGAAAAATAAATTCATTTTCCCTGACGTCGAAACGCCACTTTTTCACTCGGGATTTGTATTGATTACGCCCTCAAACAAAACGTGGGAAGTGTAAAAGCCGTCCGCTGGGGAAAATAGCTCGGGGCGGTTCGGATCTCGCCAAAGTTTCTAATTCTCGCACTGTTAGTGTTTCCTTTGAAATTAATCCTACGCCTGACAAACAATTGCATTGATAATAAAATCCACATCCTTCCTCTCCATTGAGAGAAAGCCCTTTGGGAATCGAGGTTTCCTGAGACATTCATTCGATTCGAACGCTGCTCCAAATATGAAAGAGATGGAGTTTCCAGCCTCCGGAGAATATCAACCGACATTTATGGTTTTATTAATAAAGAAGCGAAAAGTATTCTCAGGGGTGGTTGGGTTTTGGATCGCCCGCTCCCTTTTATTTAATATCAAAGCAAGTTTTGAAGTTATAAATTCCATGAAACTCTCTTTCTTTGAATTCATTTTTCCACGTTTGGAGCAGCTCTAAATTTAGAAATGCACATTTGCTTTTGCTTGCCCCAACAGGCCTAATTGAGTTTTCAATCCAACTATTTTCCTAAAGGTCACCCGAAAAAAGAATATATTTCTTATTTTAGAATTTAACAATAGATGTATATCAACTACGGAGGATAATTAACCTAACCAATTCCGTCAAAGAAACCGCGGAAGTCCTATAACTAGTAGAGCTTATATTAAACCGTCGAATACAGTATTATTCATAGCTCTCTTACATTTATACGATACTTTTAGTTTGAAAGTTATTTGATCAGGTCCAATTAGCATTTGAAGGATTAAAAAGAGGTTTAAGACTATTACGTTTATAAATCAACTACCCTAACCGTTGAGTATTCATACTCAAATGTCTATTATCATATAACGTCAAAAATAGCTCTTTTAAATTAGATTTACTGTTGGTCGTGCTTTTAAGCTGCTACTTTTGCATCACTATTATTTACTACTAAAATTATTTGATACGTATAAGCTAAATAAATACTTTCTATGTGAAGGAATCAATAGGAAGTGTTCCATGGTAATAGGGAATCCTATATTGTAAAGGATCAGGGAGATCTTTTACAATAAGGTTTACGTAATAAATTTATACATTAGTTATATTTTCGTTACAGCTTCATTATGCATCAGTGCATCATATTATACGCATGATTTCAAACTCAATGAGACTCTCATAATGCAGAAAAATATAAAAATTGAAAATTTTTGGAACAAAGTGATATTTAAGAAGCCCAGCATATAGAGAAAATACCTTGCTGTAAATTTCTATAGCAAGAATATCAACGTGAACATTTTCGGAAAATAGTCAAGTGACTGGCTAAGAAAGAATTGGGCATATGCACACTGTATGAGTAAGTGCAGAGGGATTTGATACTTTTCCGGAGGATAATGTGCAGACATTATTCCCGGGTTCTTAACCGAGTTAAGGTGTTTTCCTCCTGGATGATGGAGGTTAAAACCAGTGATTAAACTGCTACAGAGTGGAAGAATTTAGTGAAGTCATACGTTATTTAATAATCTCTTTATAACAACTGAAAAGAGAAAGCGTGATTTTAATTTTCAGAGAAAACAGGAGTTAATTATAAGGCATTCAAGCAATTCTTGAACTAATGAAATGAATCGATGGTGTATCACAGATTTCGAACGGCACCAAATGTGGCTTCCTGGTATACGATAGTCCAATTCATAAGATTCTTGGCTGTATTTATTTAACGATCTGTACGCACATTTAATTTCAAGATAGGCAAATGTTTCGCAGAGGTTCTCTTAAGTACAGCCTATGATGTATTAGAATCAATGGATGAATAAAATTGTTGGTACGATTTACTAGGATTACTCTGGATACACAACAGAAACATTTCTTGTATCTCCATCAATCTATTCTTAGGAACTCAATTTATGATATTTCAGGAAGTAAAACAGATAATCTCTAACACATGACGCACTTACGGTCTTTCAGCAGTTACTCCATTCTCTCAAGTTTGCATACCATAAATTTAATGACATGATACGAGTGAACCAACATACGTTACGAACTTTCTGTAAACAGTTTTAGGCAGCTTTTCTTTCCAGTTGCGGTGAATGCTAAAACACTCTCCGCGAAACCAAGCTCAATCTCCTGAGGACACGTGGGGCGTTTTGGTGACGCGTTATCGGATGAGAGACGCGGAGTGAAAGTATCTCTCCCTCTCTCTGGGAGGTCTCACTTCCTTTCATTTTCACTTCTCTGTGGATTATCGAGACAGATGCGCGTAGGAGGATCCTGCCGAACATCGGTATACTGGGTTTAGAGTATGTTGGTTACACTGTATGGAAGACGTGTTTTAAGGTGAAGAATCGTTACCATATTCACTTAGCAAGACTTATCAAATTTTGAACCGGGATGATAAGCCTAAGCACCAGGTCTGAGTATATTTAGTTCTCTTTAAAGATACTGTGTGCAAAATTTTAACTGTATGTAATAATTTTCCACTGTAAAGATTCTCATCTCCCACAATTGTCTTTCTAGAAGTATTTCCCTTAAACCGAAAAAAATATAACTAGAAATATTTTCGCTACCACGTGATAATATAATAGCATTTTGTATTGAAACGGAACATTTGATAAACCTATGTGTTGCAAGCATTCATGTTGTGGGGATTGCTACTTAATGCATGCGTTACAGAATGATAAAAATAATTGAAATGCAAAATAAATATTATGTAACAAATAATGGCTTTCCAAAAGAAATATCTAGCACAAATCATTCTGTGAAGCTGTTTTTGTTATAATTTATTACACAACACCGAAAGTAGTCGCAAGGTCAGGTGGTGATAGTTATATCACATTAAAAAATATTACAGAGTTCTATGTAAACAAATACACAATATATTATTATATACCACAATAATGTTTAATTTAGCTTTCGTTTACATAGGAATATATACACAGTTCAAAGATCAACTATATTCAATATTTATTCTAAGAATTTTCAATTGAAATTCTTTTTTCAGAAACAACAGCAAACTGAATAATAAACTCTGGTCGTTTTTTCCTGTCTAAATTAACTGTTCTAGTAAGAACTACAGTTAGTTAAAAATCTAGTTTGGCTTCGCAAGCCGAGTAGCTAGATCTAGTGACACACCCGTGATAGATCAGAACACGAGACTATTAATGTAAAAATAAAACTTGTGAGTATAACCGATATCTCTACTCAAGAAATACTTTCATTACGTGAAGATGACTGTCAAAATTCGGATAATGTTTGCGAGAGATTTGAATTTATTGCTGCTATTCTCGGGATATCCAATAATCTGTTATCTGATATTATAGATGCGCGCATTATTTATTGATTTATCGGGAAGCGTGTCCTTGTTACGTAAGAGATCGATTGAGGAGCCAATGGGACGAAGTGCTTAATAACCTGCGCACCTATATCTCATCTCAATTTCTGCTTAGTCATTATATTTAATTTATTTTTGGTTTTCCTATGGTTCTCCTATAAATACTCATTTTAAGAAGCTAAAACGTTACCAGTTCTTTGAACATCTGCGTCATGTTCCATAGCAACGTTGTCCTATCTTCTTGGATTTCGATATAAATTAGAAATTCCATTAATCACGGAATCCGATGAGTACGCCTTAAATTAGAATAACTTCTGGCATCTTATATATGCATTTCGTGATTTTGCAAAACTACCGTGTATACCACAGTATAAGCCGACTCGAATAGGTGCGGTATCCGACCTATTTCTATCACAAAATAGTGGGAAAACTGATTGAAGGTAGAAAATGCAGCAGCTGCAGGTAAATTTAAAAATAAAATTACATTCATTGAGGCACCAGTAGGCTAAATGTTAAAAGAATTGTTAATAAACCAGTGAGAGTTTACCAGCTGATTTCTGGACATGGCAGACATTTTCCGACGGAAAACAGGTAAGTGAGACCCTCGCGTATAAGACAATGGTGGCTTTATCATTCCAAAAGTTTCGGCTTATACACGAATACAGTATATACGGTTTATTGCGCAACTAATTTGCAACGAAAGGACTATATTAATAATCGGAAGTCTAATGATATTTTTAATACTAAGCAGGAAGACATTGATAAGTTAATCCGCTGAAAATAAAGTGAAGTTTTAGCCAAACAAATAATTCGAAATAAGTTTTTCGACTTGCAAACGCTTATTATACATCAGGACGCTATATTATTAAATATATTTACAAAAAGGATGAGGTAAATGTGGTTATTTAGCAGGAAATTAGAATACTAAATTTCGAACAATGTCCTTCCCCATATGTCCTTCCTTGGAAACTTCCAGAAAATTGGCAGAATGGTTGAACATCATCAGTGTTTTGAATGAATGTTGGACAACCTTGCTGTAATTATAAGTATTTTTTTAGAAATGCGTTAATAATTTTAATAAATTTATGTAATATTGAGCATTTATTCCTAAGGGAAGCGAGGAGGATACAAGGAGACCAAAGAAGAGGCCCGGGACAGGATGGAGTTAAAACAGTTGTGGTGTATGGGACCTGCCAAAAGGCAGAATACCAGATGATGATGAGCATTTACTCTTTTCATATACAGACTACATGAATTAGGTAATTGTAATATTATTATTTTTCTCGAATTTTGAAAGTTTATTTTAAGTGTAATGCATGAATTCTACTTTATTGGTGAATGTTCCCTTATAACAGTTTCCGAGTGAGTACACTTTATCATGAATGAAAGGAATTAAAAGCATGCAGTAAAAAAATGCCATGCCCATCTATGAGCTACTGTTATTGAAAAGTATCTTTTGATGCATAAAATAACTGTTCTGTGAAATTAAACTCACATGCACTCTTACGTAATAATTTTTGTACATAAATCCTTACATTTTTAATATATTTTAATTTATGCTATGAGTGTGTGTATTTGGGAACAGAGTATTAGCATTTATAGCACATGATTCGGAAATGTAAAATAGTACTTCATTTGTATGTAGTCTCGGTTTAAGTGTAGGGAATGAATCATGATTTTCCGAGTCGAGTAAATTCTTGAAAAAAGGGAAAACTGCGAGGTTCTTGTTAATTTAAGCTAAAAACTTCACCATAGCCAAAGGAATATTTAGTTAACTTTTCAGACGCAAATTAGTCTTTAGTTTATTCCGCATTACTCCATTACGGGAAGCGGAAACTCATGAATTTGAGCGTCGATGTATTTTCAAAGCCCAGTTCCTGATACGACTCCTTTTGATGGCGGCAGTCAAAAAGAGTGAAGTTGGCCATGGGCTCGTAGGCCACGTGGAAATTAAGATTAGATCCCTCAAAGGTGCTCAAAGGCCATATCTCTTCCCAGGGAATGTTTGCGCTGCCCTCTCGCATCAATCCGGCCTCAAATGTCCGCGACCGAAATGTTTTCTTTAAAAGTAAGTTTTTGCCTCAAATTCGCTTGACGTATTTACAGGCTTTAAAAGGTTACCGTTTACATTCTACGGGGATTCGGAGTTAATTTGGTTTTCCGCTACTTGTTTTCAATAATATTTACTCTTCGGTCGCTCTCATTACAGGTCGTATGTTTTCGCTAAAAAGAACGACTTGAAGGAATCGAAGATAATCTATTTTGATATCCGTTGAAAAAGCAATCATTGTTTATCCGACGTATGTGTTTTTTCCAAGTATTCTTGTTTTTGTAGGCGAATGACTGTTCGAACTCTTTTTATCCAAGAGTTAACTACGTCCTCTCTAAATTTGGCGGTAAAAACCTTTAGAAAGAGAATTTACTACTAAAGGAAGTTTCATCGAAAGTCGCAATTTACCATTACTGGAAAAAGTGTTTGAATTTAGATTTCCTTACTGGAGATTCATTATTGTGGCTTCGTAAATTAAATGATAACTAACATATAAATTAAATTGGAATAAATTATAAAAAAGGTCCAGGATATAAGCTTCCATATCTATAATAAACCACATTAATGCCATAACTGCCATGAAGCAATTTAAGGTCTAAAAAAGTTGCTAATTTATCTATGATTAAATCACAACACAACCATAGCGATGGTAGAGATCTTACAGAGATAATGGTTAGTAAGATATCTCTTTACTATTTGAAGAGGAAAAATTCTACTTAGTGTATATTTCTATATTATTATTGCAGCATATGAAATCATCATGATTAGAGAATGAAAAATATCGCTGTCCAGATCATTATGATAACTAAATCATGTAGCTATTTCCCCTAGCCGTATGAAAATAATTTCATAAATATTCCTAATTCCCCCTGATTGTTGAAAGGGCTTCACGAGAATCATCATACTTTCCGGTGGGTGTAAAGTGGGGAAAACATTTTTTTCGAAAAAGAAGGAGAGTTTAATGATTTTTGGAGAAAGGGGATACAATGGTATTATGGGATGTTTTTTTATTAATTTTCGACTTCATGATTCAGTTCATGCTCGTTTCGTTTTTCCGTTCAAGTGAGATTCATGAAGGAAAACGAAGGAAATGAGACCTGAGGACCAAAAATGAAAAGGAATGCTGCCTGTTGAAAAATCGAAATATAAAATACATATTGGGGAGTTATGCATATACTGTTGCCATCTGGTTACACCATATGAAAATGCTATCTAAATAAATAAATACATAATGAAGGTGATTTTAATGAACGCCCACTAAAGAGCACATGTTACTCAAGTCACAATGTGTATATTAATTTTGGTTGCCGATTGTTTCTAAATGCTCAAAAACAAAAAATAGGTAAAAATTACGTAGATTAACAGTCATATTCATGATTTTCCATTTCAATTTAAAAACACCATTTCGAGATATCGATATCTTGAATTATAAGCAAAATATCACTTAATGTAGTAGAGATAAATAATAAATAATAATTTCCGTAGATTTTCGATGAAAGTAATAATGATTTACATTTAAATACAACTACAGGTAAATAAAATTCGAGTAAAGTTATAAATTTCACTTGATTATTGTTAAGTATAGATAAAATTGAATATCAACTGGTGAAAGAAATATTGAGGCATTTTTCAAACGAGAGGAAAATTTATAGCAAAAATGTATATATATTTCTTTATATTTACGAATTCTTGGAAGGAATCAAATGTATGTTTTATAAGCGTATGCTCTTTACATCTTGTTTTTGGTACGAATAAAGCCCCGCAGTGAAATTCCAAGCTGACATGTTCACGAGACCCGTTCCGAAGTACAATTTCATCCCTTTGGAACGAATTCACAGACGAACGGATCCCACGGCGAATAAATGGACAATTTACTGAGAGTATTTTGGTGTTTTCAGTCCCTTTCCTGCGTCTCTTTGGCGGTTTTCAACTTATAAATGTTGAATAAATTCGCTTTCAGTTCCACTGGAGCTCGTTCGGGGGCGCCTTGCTCTTTTATTCTGCCTCACAACGTTCATCGACATCATTTCCCGAGAAAAGACCTCTGATTCTCCTCGAGCATCTTTTCTCCTTTTGCCAGTCTTCTGCCGTTTTTCCTCTGAGGAGTTTTTATGTTAAACCTTACGCTTCCTTATAAATTTCTGACAATGTGACAATTGGTGAATTATTCCATAAGTAATTCATCGGAATTGCTGGTGAATTCAAGTATTTCGATTTTTACGCATGGTATTTTTATAAATTTTAATAATTAGTAATTTAAGAAATTCTATATAGGGCTCCTAAAAAAATATTCTTTTAATTTTTTCGCTGTGGTTCAAAAAACACCAAATATCGGTTGGGTTTTCCTTTTCTATCGCTCCGATAAAATAATTGCAATTAAAGTTTTTCTTATACTTACTGCAATATAACTATTTATTTATTTATTGCCGGTTTTAGCTGTTGTCAGGTTTCAGCCCTGCATATAGTCTACTACGCAGCACAAAAACTCGCAACAACTCAGCAACAAGCCTTATCTATAAAGCATGCCCCAAATACAGACTCTAATACACATACCTCATAGATATCCCATAGGTTCAGTATCTACATAGTCAATTTATATCATTCCTTTGCTAAGCCATGTATAATTTAGATAAATTCTAAAATATTTGACTTAAAACTTACAGAAAAACAAATACTTAGCGTTTATTAAACTATTTTACAATGTACTCCAACATATACTCTTAAACTGCCGTTTGATATCAGTTAGGGGTATTGAGACCTCTTCAGGTAACATAGAAACATTTTTAAACCTCTCTTTTTTTAAATGATTCTTGGCCGTATCAGTCTTTTGTGTCCTTAGCTTAAACTTCTATTTATGATATACACTTGCTTTATTAATTTAATTTTTAATTTAAATTTCAAAATAAAAATATTGATATCAAAGAAATACTGGGATTGAAGAATGAGTTTAGTTTTTGAGATTCGAATGTTACTGAGTAGCAATTCACCTTTGTATATTTAGTTACTACACATAACTATTGTCACAATTGATGAGAATGCAACCGATAATTGGAAAAATAACAGTTATATGTAAAAGGGCTGTAATTTTAAGTTCTAATTTTGTTTCTACTCCAGTAAATATGACATTTTTTTCGGTTCACGATCGGTTCCGTTTTTATGTCCCGAATCTACGATGACGTGAAAAACTCGTTTCTTACAGAAAAAAACGTAGCTGTTGAAAGAACATCCATAAATTGCGAAAGCGATTTGTATGAAATAGTTTAGTTGTAACAATCATAATTTCACAATTAATCCTTGAAAATAAACTTCTTCGAGGAAAATAATAAATTATTTTCCATTAATTTAAATTCATTTTTATTGTCGTATTTAACCATAGCAGTTCTTAACAAAGAATTTGGGAATTATGGTGCAAAAAGTTACATCAGAGTTCAATGGCATAGATCCTGTGATTAACCGACCCTGGTAGATCAATGAATCGGATATCACTTCAAATTTAAGAATGCCAAGTCAAACCAAAAAGGTATTCTCGGATATATAGGTCAGCATTGGGAATATCTATTTTTATTTTCCCCTTTAGTATTTATGAGAGCTCTTTATGTAAACAGGAACGCGAGCTGACAATGAGAATTAAAGAAAATTCTTGAAATCTCATTTTTTATTTTCATATTTGGCTTCCTTTTCAATGCAGAGCACTCTGAAAGTTTTTTTTTTTAAACCTTCATAAAATTTAAACAAGCACTGAGATTTACTGAAACGTATAGTTTCAAGGGAAGCATAAAGATGGCATGATTGTTTCAGAAGGATTGTTCCTTCAGTTTGGAATTCTCGAATTTGAGTTTCTGCGAAACTTTTACCCGAAGACCGAATCGCTGGGCTCCAGATCATAAATATTGCATGGCTATGTCGACTTAATAAAGCGCTTTGCCAAGGAGGAGATGAATTACATTGGGAACTAGAGTGTAGTCAGCTACGATTTTACCTATTTCTTGTGTGTGAAATATATATATATACGTTTTCCGTAGTTAACCTACATTCATTCTCCTGTCAATACAACACTCCTTTCATCAATAGTAGATATATTACCTCAATGGAAGCTAACGAAATTTTTACGATCAGCAATGTATCACAGAAGAAGAATGAATTCAGAAAAAGATAAAAATCCGCGACAGTAGTCCTTAATTTATGCTGCGTACAAATTCTGAACCATTAACGATTTTCTAAAATGCAGTTTTCTTGTTCACCAATGAATTCAATCATCACATATACAACAGAATTAAACAATATATCTGAGATACTCTCCTGACCGTAGCAAAACAAATATGGCACGTGGCGTGGCAAAAACAATAATATGGGGTCACTGTGAGCTGAAATCTTGTCAGAGTAATATTCTCTTATCAATTACACGAAAACTCCGCGATAATTATATACCACACAATAATTTGGTACGTGTAGAATTTTATACTTTTATTTTATACCTTTTTTACAATTATACCTTGTATTTTCTTTAGTTTAATAAAGGGGGAGTGGATATATGTTCAACAACTTCACATTTTAACTAAGCTTAAAGGCAGTCGTATTGTAGTCTTTAAAACTCTGTCCTATCCAAGCTGACGGCAAAGAAAAACAGAAATGGTTCAAATCAAGTAAAAGGAATAGTTCATCAGAGCTAAAACTGTTTGAAAATAAAATAAAATTATGAATCACATCATGTATTCCAATAATATCGATCATACACGTAAATTTCAGATAAAAAGTTATTAGCCATATTCATCCAATTTTTTCTGCATTTAAGTTTTACTAAAGAATTAAATTTAAGTACTTTCATTTATTTCCAAGCTTAAGGACAGTTTTAAAGCGGAAACTAGCATTTTGATGCTAAAATATATTAATTCTCAATATTTGTTCCCCCAAACTTTCGGCATGATCTTATGCAACCCACACAGAGTATACTTTGAAGTTGCAGAAAATAAGAATTATTTTTTATAACTTCCGAATGTCCTTCTACGAAGTTCGGCCAAATATGATAGCATTTGAGTGCATACTTTATTTCTGAATGCATTTCCAATGGCTATTTATTTCAGAAGAAATAAAACAAATTTTTCTTTTATATGTTTGGGAAGCTTGAAAAAATGTAATTTCCTATTATCTCAAATACTAAGAAAATGTTAGTGGAATTATTCACAGACAATGAAATATTCTAAGAAAATCACGATGACAAAAATGACAAATCATTATTCACGCACAATTGTGAAAGTTATATAATTTATGTATGCAATAAGAAAAACATTATTTTAGAACCCCACGATGAATTTAACTTTTTGCCCTTATTCATGATTTTCCTTATTCATTATGTCCATTCATTCTTATTTAATGTCCGTATTCTCAAAATTTTATTAGCAATAAATCTTTGATTAATTTTATGCTAGTATCACTCTTCTAATCATTGTATTTATTCTCAATGTAAACAGAGGTGAAAAATAGTGACACGACTGGGACTTGAACCCAGGTCTCCTACTTTCCTGGCAGGTATTCTAACCACTGAACTCCAAGCCGCATCAATCCCACCAATAAAGGGAAGCTTCACTTCTGTTTATCAATGGGTTTCATTCGCACAACTCCACGTGCAAAGTCATTTCCTATACTCATTCCGTATTTATTCTCTGTCATCCATCAATCGAACAATGTGTTCTATTTTCTTCTCTATATTTATATATATTTCACCACGACTTTCCAACATTTCTCTCATTCTAAACGTATTCGATTACTTTGGTTACTCGCTTTATTCTCTCTTCCAATCTTTATTTTCTTACGTTCAGTTATTCCACCCTTCCCTTTCCCCGCCATTCCTTTAAATTTTTATGACTGCTTTTCCGCCCACTCTCTCGCATTCATTCTCACCCTCCATTTTGTGTCGATGATCGAGTCTCGCGGTGCGTATCTTTAGCAATGTAAATAAGGCCCATTCAGATCTTCTTTCGGCTGCTATTCCGAACGATTTCAACTTCTTTCTCTTCCGTTCTCACATCTTCTTCCCATTTTTCCGAGAGATCTTTTCGCACCCTTCCCTTGTTGTTCCACTCGCATCCATCATAAAAATGTATCGACATTTATCACGCTTCAAATTTTATTTTATAAATCTTAACTCTAATAACTGTCTTAAAACCTATCCTTGTACCCTAGAACTTCTCCTATCTCTGCAATTTTATGAGATGAAACCCCGTTTTGCAATAAGATATTTCTTACCATGAGCGATTCCATAAAATATAGCTCGTTATGACCACAGAATCGAATATAATAACTTGGAAAAATCGTTTCATAAGTCCTCATCTCCATAAATGGATATTATTGATATAGGGAAGTGCTTGGACTCGATAAGTGATATTACCATCATAAGATATTCTGAAATATACGTCTCTGAGAGATTCTGGCACTCGAAGATTTATGTAAACGATTGTTAATGGCATCGCAAGTTGAATCAATCCCTAAAAGAATCATAAAAAGCCAATAACTGTGAAGATTTCATAAGAGCTATCAAATAATACATTGAATTAAAGAGGAACTTCCAAGCATACAAGATAGTGGTCCATAGATTTTAAGTAACAGGATCGATTTTTCAAAATTTAAGCTCGATAAATTCTTTGCTTCGTATATCAAGTTTTGAACTCCGATCAAATCACAGACTTGGCTGTTTTGATAATGTAAGGAATCACAGGAATTCAGTTAGGATGAAGAAGCCGAGAAAATTCTTCCACTCGAATTAGGAAGTTTTGAACAAAGCAATCCATTCTTTAGAATTATTTCCTTAATTGACAGTGAATGTCTTATAATATAAATATAATTACGATAAATATCCAAAAAAATTCTATACTAAGTTAGTTATAATTTAATTAGAAAGTCAGCATGATTGAAGTTGGTAATACATTAAAAATAAATGCATGAAGTTGAGAATCATATATCTGCCTTGTCTGTAATCCATCATAAATTATATATCTCTCTTTAGAAAAGAATAGGAGGGATGCAATTAAATCCGTCAAACAATATGCGAAGAACTTATTTACTGAAGGTTAAATATTAAATGTGTCATACGATTACTAGGGCATTTATATAGTATGCATTATTCGATATTAATTAATTTCTTGAAGCCTTTCTTTTCGTACCCAATGAGAAAAAAGAACACAGAAAATTTTAAATTTGAGCTCGGGAAATGCACAACTGAGTAATGATTCCTTACCCAGGAAGTTCAATAACGCAGCTTAATTAATTAACAAAATCAAGAAGATAATTGAGTACCTCAAATTCTTGACATTGTTCGCGTAAGTTTCAAAAAAGGTGGATCAAGAATGTCTCCATTTGCGTGATTAAATTCTCCGCGAATTGAGAGCTTGATCTCGAATTTCCCATCAATTAAGAACAATTGAAATGCACTTTTCGGCGTTGAAAGATAATTGTTTCGAATCGTCGGCTTTTACTCCCACCTTTTTGAATCGGTTTCGATCTCTTTGCGGTCATTGAGAGAGTGAAGAGATATGGATTGAGATAGAGAACAAGAGAGCGGAAAATGAATACGAAAAAAATACGCATGATATTATACCTGGAAGCAAATTGAAGGTGAATCAATTCCAGTTTATGATGAAAATTATATTAAATATGGTTTCTTATTACGATAAGACGTACCTCTAAAACAAAATATAGAGACAGAACTTTCTATTTCGAATTTGTAACACTTCATATGTTTCTCGTATGCAAATCTTCCCAGATATCTCAAGACCTACCCATTATGAATGTGTGCACGCCTATTTATATTCATCTTGGCGTCTTATATAGCAGTCAGTACATAAGCCTCAGTGACATAATTCACAATTCGTGTGATATTCTGCTTGGTCACGCTTGACCATTTCAATTTTTTCACCTACGACTGACTATTTGTTTCTAGCTGTCATAAATTTCCAGAGTATTTATATAGCAAAGCTAAGTAGCAACACAGCAGTAAAGTATAGTAGTAAATAATAAATTTTAGTATAATATAAATAATAGTAATTTTTACTTGGTTATCGACATCGCTGGTTTTCATAACCACAAAAGTTTAAAATATTTCCCATTATTTATAAAAAACATCGCCATTTCGAATCATTGATCACGACCAAAATAAAAAAAATATTCTATTTCCCTTCTTTGGTTTTCGTTCTACCTTTTTTTTATTCTGCATGGAAATTAAAAAATGTTAAAGATAAATTTAGAGAATTTCCAATAGAAACATTCTTAAGATGTCCAGATTCTATCCCAAAATCATTTTAAGTGACGAACAATATTTGATATTCGATTAGCTCCCCTCGAGATTCATATAATACATGGGTGTGGTACTAAATTCTTATCTGATCATCTGCTATGTTCTCTGATATGTCACCCTTTTCATGATATTATTAAATACAGCGAGTTTCATGGGAAACGAAGTTAGTTTGACGATTTTGCCAAACGATTTATTGGCCTACAATTTCAGATTCCATGGAAATAAAAAGTTATAACCTATGAAAATATTAACTATTTCCTTTAATAGATGGATCAAATCTTAGGATAATAATAATACGGAAATAAGACTTGAAGGTTTAACTTACGTTTAAAGTATAAATATTTTTTGTGATATCGAAAAAGGGAATGTCCAAATTTTACCAGATCTCTGGTTAGTCACTTCCTGATTTTCTTCAACCATTCGCTCCAGTATTTTGTAAACGCTGTTTTATTTGAATCTGAGTAAGATAGCTAAACTCTCGCAAGTTCTGCAAATCAAGTTTTTTTCCCATTTTCCAGTCTATTTTCACGCCTGGTACTTACAGCTAACCGTGATGTCGCACTCTCCCTACATCATGTCGATGTGAAGACGCCGCAGCCTGCGGCTTATTCGGAAGCGCGTTAGCTCGCCTCAATCCACGACCAATGCTCCGATTAGCGCCAGGAGATAAGCTGCCGCCTCCTGCCGCATGTTGGCGCTGCTGCCCTAATCCCGCCCAAAGCTCTCTATAACAATGGTTATAGGGAGCTTTAATTCCATTCCACTCACTGCCATTTCCCGTCAAGTGTTTTCCATCGAGTCCACTAGCAGGCGCTCCTAATCTCTCGTGCTGTTATGGTTTTCGGTCGTGCACAGTGCACGGAGCAGCGTGAATTATGCGCTCCTGAGCTGACGAAAATTACACGCGGGCTAATGCTTCATCTCGGCCTGAGTTTTCCGGGCTGCTTATAAACATGATTAAACCTGATGGAATTTTTGGTTTCGTTGACCTTCTGATCCGGTCATCCCCCGCTAAGCCTATCATTGGCGAATTGCCGGAGAAATTAGAAGTCCTTTGTTCCCGTGTAATGCGGACAAAGGTGTACTGCAAAACAGAGATACTCTTACCTGCTTTGAGTCTAATCCACGTCCCCTTCACACTCAGCATCTATTCACTTTCTAATTGAGGAGCGGCCGAGAGTAAATACTAATTAAATATTACTATTTATTTAAAATGAAATACTATACCGCCATTTCTGAGCAATTACTTTTTCCTTTACAATCATATCACATTCATAATCTTATAAATGCATTGGAATCGTAAATTATAACCGTACATTACAATCTTACATTACAACTATACATTAAATCGCGCATAACAATCATACATAACAATCTTACATTATAATCACATATTATAGTCACATATTTCATAGATGCATTGCAATCATAAAATATACTATAGGATTATAATTATAGGAAATAACTACTAAATATAATATAGGAATGACTACCGTCTGGCCTGGTGCTTACATTTACATTTACATTTAAACCCTGCAATCCGCCTGTGGCACGTGGCAGGGGGTGTAAGACACCGTAAAACCTATCTAATCCGGAGAGCTATTAGCTTCTCTAATACTTCATGGGAAAAATTATCAAGAGTAACTATCTGTCTTGGCGACTACTTTCCTGTATGGCTTTTTTGTTTTCTCTCGAAGGTCGCGGAAGTATATAACTGGGATATCAATATCTGTTATCTCCTCCCCGAAATCGGTACTGATAAATTTATCAAAAAGCTTCCGTCGATATTCAAGTCTTCTAAAGAGAGTTCCATCCGAGGGATTCTATCATAGCCGAAACACTGCTGTCGAATCTGAAATCTCCCATCCTTGCTGCTCTACGTTGAACCATCTCGAGATCGGAAATTAATCCTACTTCGTGAGGATCCCAAATATCACAGCAATACTCAAGTAGAGGCCGAATTAGGGAAAAGTACGCTATTTCTTTTACTCTCGATGAACATTCCCTAATTGCCTAATTATAGTCCTTTAGAATAAATACCTCAGTGGCTGAGATGTTGTGAAAGCCCATGGCAAATAATCGAATAGATTTGTACTTTATCCAAAAATGTCATTATTAAAGCCAGCCAACCTGTTTCGGTCTTGGTTTCCATTATCAGGACCGAATTCTTCGGAATATTTATAATAATAGCCTTCATTAAAATAAATGGATAATTATGTCCATGCGTTACAGTCATTAATGCAGCCAATCTTTTACAACGATAAGGCATTAAATAATGTCATATTTTGAAGGTGAAAATAAGACGAACTATTAAATATTCCTAAATTTTGTGAATTTATTTAATTTATCTAATCTAACGCTGCAAGTTGGTATCATTACCAGGTGGAAACGAATTACTATTCAAAGAATTCCTAAGCTCTATCCTATGTATTTATATTTTCAATATATTCCGTCTGACTAATTTCTTTCTTGTACTTACAGCGAGTGATGAAGAGAAATCAATCCACCATAACCATCTCGGTGGGAATCAAAGCGCAGAGTAGTGTGAAAGGAGTATAAATGTATTTTGATGCTCGAGGTTTTATGGAAATGATTGCTAATGACATAGTAAGTTGAACCAAATCAAAATAGAATCATGGGCGGTCAATACCTATAAAAATGTCGCTAAAAACTACAAAAATGATATGGAAGCAAAGAAAAACTTAGATCCCAGCATACAAAATATTGGTTCGTAGATAAAAATTTTCAGATAGAACTCAGTAAATTCTCTGCGACGTAAATCGATCCAATTACAGACTTTGCGATGTTGAGAATTTGGGGAATCACAAAAATTCAGTTTCGATGTAGAAGACGAGAAACAGAAATTTTTAAATATAGCTCAAGTAAAAATCATTTGAAGAAATAGGAATACGAGCATCATGCATTTATTGAGAAGACGAGCTTTTCGGCCTGCGACTAATAACCACCAACGCTAAGATAAATGCGTGCTGTATAAATAAAATGGAATTGCTTTCATCAACGCTCATTAAATTCGATGACTTTTTCTGAAAAATTTAATTCAATCGCGAATTTTCGGTTCCAAAATTTAAGCTAATTTGTGATAGTGAATGAATCAAATTAATAGCCAAATAGTGAAGATTTATTTAGCACTAGTTATGTGTGGTTGATACCAGTAAATATAGCTTTTCCAACGGAAATTTGTTGATGGAAAACTATACTTGGGTATTATGTCCAATATAAAGTAATAAAACATTCAATGGAATTCACTTTATGTGCGGCCCTTAAATTTACTGATCGCTATCCAGTCATTAAATGTATACCATCTATCTTTTGGCGATACTTTCACTGTTGAAAATTGTCTTTTGAAACGAATGGAAAGTTAGAAAAAGGTCCTTCTATTTCATTGACGTAATTCAACGGTAAAATCAATACCTGTCTTTGCATTACAGCCCACATTAATCGTTGATGTATATATTTGTTTTATATCTTATATAGCCTCTATAACCTGAAGCAAGAGCATTCGGTTATGAAGGATCTGTCGACGCATCTAATTATCTTTAATTCCAACAGAATCGATTTACTTCCACTTCGATGGAAACCTTTTTGTAATCAACACCACGCATTACCTTCACGTTTTACAAAGGATTCCTTTAGAGATAAATCTCTATGCAATGCGCCTATTCCTATGGAAATCCTATTTTATCTGCTTACGATGAGATATCCGAGATAATTATGTGAACGATTTTGATATTAATCCGACAGAGGTCCGTGATTACATTCAAAGCTCCCGTTCCACTGTTATATAAAATTACTTTTGATGTTTGCGCTCTGGTGCGTGTTGATATTAATCAGCAAACCTGAACAAATCGACATCAATGGATATTTTGCGTGATTTCGCTTGAATAAACTCTCCGTAGATAATGAGTAATTTAATTTTGCTTTAATCCTCGGTTTTTTTCCTTGGTTATCATGAAAAGTTGATATAGATTTATTATGCGAAGAAGAATTTTCTGTTATATGACTTTGTATCGTTAAATACAGATTGTATTGGTGAGTAAAATTTACGTTTAGAAAGAGAATAGAAATAAAAAAGGAAGAGAGAAATTACCTAATATATAATGCTTCATTTAATACATTAGTAATTAGATTAATTTCCTTAATAAAATTATGGATATCAAATCATATGTCTCTTCGTAAAAATTCAACATATCGTTGGAAAATTACAAAGTTTCCTTGTTTACTTCATTTCCCTGTGAAAACATAAAATATATGAACTTAAGAAAATAATCTAAGAAAATCAATTTGTACTATGTATTCTTCACTAGAATGTATTTTACTATTGAAGATCTAATGTATGATCAATTGCTTAATTGAAGAATTTATTGCTAGTTTGCAAATTACTTTCAAAAGGAAACGATAATTTAAATCGTATATTGATATTCCAATAATGTTTTCTTTACAATAATTGAAAGAGTCTTACAGAGGCCTTCGAGCCTTTTCTAAAATATTTCGGCTATTTTATTTAGAATATAGATAAAAACATCGCTTGACCATTGAGCCAAACGTGTGATAGATAGTGAAATGTAAGACGAGAAGGAGTACGGTTCTGTATGTACGATGGGCCCAGTGCCCGCTACGGTATCCGTAAAGACCTGTCGGGAACCATGAAAAATCTTACTTCTTTCTCAAGGAATATCAATTTCTTATATTATGTACTGAGACTATGTATTTGCATTTGTAAGTTTGCTGTGGAACTAGTCGAGTTAACTGTTAAACTCACATGGGATTTGTAGTTGTTTTAGAAAAGTTAAAATAGTAAATTAGCGTAGTTTTTATTTAATTGTTAATCAGAATAGCGTATGTACTTCCTTATTTAATGATCTTCTTCTTTTTCCTTCCAGGGTTACGCTTTAAGCCTGTTCCGGCTTCACTTTACAATCTTAATCTTGGTCTTCCAACACCCCTTTTACCTAATGGCTTATATTCCAAAGCTTGCTTTGGAAATCTTTCTCTGTGCATTCGCAATGCATGCTCTTTCCATCTGTTTTTAGACTCTATTAATATTTCTGACATCGCCTGAACTCCTAGTTTCTCTCTTATAGATGTACTCCTTATGTTGTCTCTCCTTGTAAACCCCTTAACTGCTCGAAGAAATTTCATTTCAGATGGCTCTATCTGTTTAAGTTCATTTTGTTTTGTTGTCCAACTTTATTTAATGACACAGGTTTTTCATAATAGTTTTCTAAAGTAATACACTTTGAAATTAAGTGTAGTGAATTGCATGAACAAGCTCCCAAATGTCCCATTGACTAACTTCGGTAGTTATGTAAAATAAATAAAGAGACGTAATTTGCTGAAATTACGTCTCTGAATTGAGATTACGCACAAAATATGAGGTGAGCTCGTTATCAGAGAAAGTTATTCACTCATTTAAGTCAGAATAGTCGACGTCTCAATTTATTGGAATGAATCGGCATGTCATTAAATGTCTATACATTCGCTTATCTTCGTCGAGACACCCGTATTTCTATCGCTTTCCATAACGATATAACTCCGAAAACATTAAGTTAACCTACATGACTTTGCACTCACTACAAACACTGATTCTGGGCTTCAGATTAGTCTCCGTTTCCACCAGCCTTCCTGGAACCGTGTTGCTCTTAATGAAATTTGAGTCGTGTAGCGTTGAGCCTCTCCTGAATGGATTCTTTCTTCTCTCCAATAGTTTCTTTGACTGAGCTTGATATGGAGTCGTAAAACCTCGTTTCCCATTTTATTATACGAAAGTATATATTTTTTTATTTCGGTATCAAGGCAAAGGTATTGGAGGTGGACATTTTATCTTTCATACTTTCATATGAGACGTTTTGAGGTATTGCACTCTCGGGGTGGGTTTTATACGTTATACAGATAAATTTATCTTATTTATCTGATAAATAACGTAAAAAATGGATAGGATGAGAATTGATACTTTAATATCTCCTCTTGCATCAATTTCTGTGTTATTTTAGATAATGTTAAGGATAGAGGAAAATAAAGCAACAAAAATTAGAGAAGAAGAAAGAAACACCTATTTGGATAAAACATTGTAAGTCGATTATTGGGAAAAAATCACCACCGTTAAAAACGTCCATTAGAAGGGGGTGTGGAAACCTACGAAAGATACTGATAGTTATAGGAAAATCTTTAAATCGAAGGGAAATAATTTCTGCAGACTAAAAAGAAAATATTAACCGATAAAATTAAATGAAAACAGCGTGTTAATTGGCCAGTTCGAAGACGTTAAACATCGCTAAACACAAAAAGAAAAACCAATAACTCAACAGATTGGTGAGTATATTTTTGGTATTCATCTAATAGACCTAGTATCGTCAAAATGACGTTTATGCGTAGAAACATGCCGTTTTTGTAAAAGAAATAATTTTTTGCGTGTGGTATTATATATAAGTAACCCTTGGATAAACATGGTACTAGTATCCTTTTGAAAAGTGGTTTTATTTCATTTTCAATTTATAAAAGAGAAGTGATAAAAAAAGTGTTATAGATGGTAGAAGAGAATAATTATTTATAATCTTGCACTATAAAAGCGTATTGTAACACAATAACCAGTAGAGTAATTAGTAAAGAGAAGATAACTAGAGATATATCAATTATCATACTCTTTCTTAACAATAAACAATAGGGAAATATTGTGGGACCTTTTATAGTTATATATGACTCAGTAATTCTTCCATTTCAATCCGTTTAAATATGCTCAAATCTCAGATACAGGAGCGGAGAGAAGGAAATGGAAATGGGCTAAAATTGACGCTCCTCGCTACGGATCCCCGCTCATTTTCCATTTGCTTCGATTTATAGTCGAATGTTCTCGAGTGATTTATGCGCCTACGCCTCCGCCATTTAAAGGCGTATTTGAATAATTCTTCTTTCGTCGCAGTAATGGCATCACGAGTGGGCTTACGAGACAGCGAAAGTGACATCTCCCGAGGGAAACTTGAAGCTCTCGCGGTAAAAAATGTCGCCAACTCGAAAAGTTAAGCATTTGAATAAATTGCTCCGAAAATAGGAAATATTGAAATTCGAACCTCATATATCATCATTAATTAAAACTAAGGTTGCAAAAGATTCAACTGAAAGTGAAAGAGGAAGCATAAATATTCAGGAATACCTTAGCTTTTTAATGCAAAACGCATAAATTTCTTCCTTGAAAATGTTTTAATGGAGAAATTTCCACTGAATTAAACAAATTGTTTTGTTCACCTCCTGAGGCGGTGTTTTAGTTGTTTCCCAATCATCTGATCGTTCACATAACATTGTAATATCCTGCTTCATTAAGTGTAGTATTAAATGATTAATTATAGTTTAGAATCCTCACCAGTGATGCATTTTTGGAATGATGAAAATAGTAAGGATATAATTTTTACTAATACACATTACATAACTAAGAAAAACATTTATCTACATATCGATTTGAGAAGATTTTAAGCTTATTTTAGTCCCAAAAGATTGAGAGATTCTTAAAAAATTAATTATTTATAAAACCATGAGATTCACGAGCACAGTGTCAGTGTTGTCTGAATGACGTTTGTTTGTAGTTGAAACACAATTAAATTTAAAGGAATAAACAGCAATCAAAAAACTAGACTTCTCACACAATTTTTTCTACATTCAATTTCAATGCAATACACATCGCTAGATGATAAACTTGGAATTTAAAATCTGATATCAGAAACACATAATCACATTTCAATTAAAATACTAAAAAAGCTCTAAATATTTCGAACGTTTTGTTACTAGTTTGGATAAATAACTAACGAATAACAGGAAAATAGCACCTGGAATATTTGAAAATGTACTCATGATTCTGGAAAATCCACTTATTTACGCCAAAGTTAATTTTGTTATCACGCAGAGCTGACCTCTCTCCCCGAGTAAAATTTACAGTAGATTTGCAATTGAGTGAAGTGCTAACTTTACATCAACCCTAAATTGATGGGAAAAAGTAGTAAAAAGTACGACTTCACGCTATATTATTCTTTTCAACCAATAAATTGAATATTTTTCAGCGAAATGTATTCCTCTTGTTTCTCCAACTTCTACATTTGTGGAAGGGGTGAGTTCCCAAGAAAAAATGACAGCTAATTTTTGCCTCCATTAAAATTTTCATCTCAATTGAAATAATGAATATTTCTTTTGTATTTCATTGGTCGCCGACGAACTTCTTTTCACCGGACACAGAAATGAATGATTCATTCCGATTCGAATCCACTGTTTTTTTAAAGGAGGAAGTTCTCCGAGTGCATTCAGCTCTCCTACAAAAGCTACGATTCAATCAAAACAAACCTATTCGGCTTTGTAATTCTTCTTCTTCCGATGACGAATTCAAATCGCCGATGTTCTCACGAATGAGCTTTGAGCTGATCTAACATTTGTGTATTTTAAGGATACCCTGACAACGGCCCTTCCAGTTACCTTTTGCGCACTCTTTGTCGGCATAAAGCTGGTATCGGAAAAGACTGTAATACCCTCCTTTTAACTCTTTGAGCTATGCATCTATGAGGGAAACATGGATAGCGTGTTTATCAACTCTCGTTTGAATGATAAAAATTCATAGGAAAAAGTAAAAAAGTATTCGTAAAAAATCTTTTGTGTAAATAAATGGATGATATCGTTTTCATTTCTTAAATTTTCTTTAAGAAAAGGTTGTGAAATTTCTATTCTCGATATCTGAATCAATGTTAGTATAACTGGTAATATTTTCCTGCGTTGCTGAATTCTCTAGCTTAATCTATTAATTGATAATAACATTCGCCAACTGATTTAAATGTTTCATGAATAAAAGAATGCTGGAATGAAAGCAAAATGACAAGGAACTCTTGGTTTTCATAATACAAAGAAAATTCAAATTTAGGGTACCTACTTGCACAAACTTAGAAACAATAGAAAATACGTACGAAGGTAATTAGATGAATTAAATTTGAGTACATTGAAAGCTGTTGGTAAAATCATCCCTATGTAATTATCATTACATAACCTTCTTGGGTAACGTCAAAAGCTAACTGATTTAAGTAATTTAACTATAAATAACATCAACATTATACTTTATATGTTATTCAGAGTGGTGCTGTTTAGAAAATGGTTGCTTAATTATGCTTTATATATATCTCATAGGCAGTTAGATTTCTTTAACATGCTATTATTTAGTAAGTAAAATAACTGGAAGTCAATATTTTCAATGGATTAACAAAACTGAAAATTCACCAAATACTTTATCGATTTTGTTAATCCGCAAAATCATCCAGTTACTGATACTACCAGAGAAATATGATTTTCTAAAACCAATATGTGGAGGTTGAAAAACTTGAAGCTCATTGAGATGAATAACATTGCATAGTTCCACGAATGAAGGAGGAAGTTGGGAGGTTTACATTCTGAATATTTAGACTATTATCATATCATACCCTATACTTTTACAATAACCTAATACTGCGACTAACAAACGAGATCCAGGTAATCAAATAGCAACTTTGACGTATTAAATAATAGAATAATAATAATGTTTCAAATGAAATAGTTCATTGTATTCACAATGACGAAGTTAACACAGAGATAATAAATTTAAGACAATTATATGCATATAATTTGGGGACATATTGATACTACTTGATTTATATTTTTCTAGGAGCATCGTCATGATATGATGATACATACATAATATATCATAAAATATGATATATCATAATACATAATACTATATATATGTATATATATAATAATAATATCATAATAAATCATAAAAAACCGCTTAGATTCATTATACAATTAAACCCAATTTCAGGAATATCGAAAATTTGTATAAAATAAGTTATGCGGTTGAAATTACTATACCAATGTTGTATTTGTAATAGATTCTGTATCTTAAATTGATGGCAATTAAATAATCCGGTCAGTTACCCAAATGGGAGGTGTATTTCAAAGGAGTCCCGAGTTGGTAAAGGAGTTTGTTCTAGTGGTATAACAAGACAGCCATCGGAATTAAAGTTTTACCTCATATTTTTAATGAAGATATTAATAAACCCTATGGACTTTTGAATTTTCGTTTGAATTTTTCCTGTAATTCCTAGCTATTATCATTCTGTTCTCCTATTTTGCATCCGTTTATACTTGAAATATAAAGGCTGTCCTAATTTTGGTTGGTTAATGCCATTTTGGCTCGAGTTATTGTAAAAGTGTTTTTAGCACGGTTAAGCCTGGGCAATACATCGCCGCCAACTGCTGTGAACACACCCCTCCTCCCCGATGGAGCAAAAATTGCGGCCGTATGAGAAGAGATGTAGATAGATATATGTAGATATATATTGCATTATAATATCATAAAAAGTGTATAGATAGAAGCCGCTATTATGTTTTATAACCACTTGGTAAATTATATGGCAGTATTGCTCGAATATTTGTAAGTATAAAAGGGAACAAAAAAATCTTAACCCTTTTCAATTGGCTAAAATGGGTGTAACTCAATTACCCCAGCGATAGTTTTTTTGAGTTATTTAGGTTAAAAGTTTAAAAAAAAATTCGTGCGTCTAAGTATTTGTTCCTCAAGATCTAACAGATTTATTATTTGCATATTTTTTCATCGATAATAAATTTTGGTGCAATTTTCATAGAAAAACCTTTCTGGGAAATCGGTAAAAGAGGTGAAGATAGAAAAACTAGACATATATTCGTAAGAAAGACCATTCATTCTCTAGGAGCTCTCTATGTAAAATAATTCCTAAATGTTGATAACACCATCCTGAATATGACTTTACATAACTTTGTGAAGTTAATACGCTTTTTAAAGGCTTGTGGTAAATATTTTTGAAGTTGTAATGTTTTTTTTACTTCTATTTGCCAACAAAGATATTTTTGAAGAGCAAATGTAATGCAAAACTTTTTTATCCATTATCACTGATATTGAAGATATACTCATAGAGTTTTTGTTTTAATCATGAATATAAACAATCAGAACAGAAAATAATTTTGGGGTAACCCTGTTACCACTCTTGGGAGAGGTAATATAAAATACCTTGGTAGCCGATGGGTTAATGAGGAACGCCTAGAGTCATATCTCTCCTCTCCCAGAACAAAAAGAAAACTTTAACCGATAAGTGCGCTAAAATAGCAACTGGATCTAACCAAAAATTTGCAAAAGTAGTCTATTGAATCGAATATTTTCGAGGAGGAGAAAGTAAAGATAATTCTGCCGGCGATTTTTCGCACATTCGATTTCCAAACTCCATTTCCAAAGTCACTCAACGGCTCGTCACTTAACGGACCAAATTCGCATAAGCCGGTTACTATTAAATAAAAATCAAGCGGTGGGCACTCGATTTTTGGAAACTCGTCGAATTAATCCCCCAAATTAAAGCTCGAATCCTTTTCTTAACGCAAAAGATCCGTAAATTAGTATTCCCTCCCATATGAATATTCATTCGCGAGCAAAAATTCCCAGTGGCACGGCTGGCATAAACGAAAATTCGAGTGTTTCGTGGAGAGGGTTTTTTTGGCCCTCCATTCGGGACAATGCCCTGCGATCACCTCTTAGCCATACAAAAGTCATTGCGACTTTTCCCCTCAGAGAAGATTTCGACCGTGTCCGCTCCGCCCAATCCAATTTGCACCGGCCGTCCGTTTAGTATAGAGGCCCGCCTTATTGCCTCCTCCCTGATCTCCATTTTTCTTTTGAAGGGATACGGGGCAGAGGAAGTCGCTCCCATTGAAAGAGATGTTTGAAAAGGAAATCAGAGCGCCAAGTGCCGTTAATTTGCTCCCAAAGTAACAAGTATTACTCGTTGGGGATTTGGTCCGCATGCATTCCCGTGAATGGAAATCGAGGATCGCGACGTGACTAATTAATGACGGCGAAGAAAGAGGGCGGAAGAATGGTTCGCTTGCGAATGAATAATAAGCCATGTGATTTACCCGTATCTACATTCGAAATGCATACAATATCAGATATGGATATTTCTACATATAACTGAGACTTGTCAGGTGTAAGTAGGTAGTTGCACGGAGTACTCTATGATAATGAAATTAATATATGCAATGACTGAAGATGTCAACTCGTTGAAGAAACAGGTCGTTAAAAAATTAATTGTGGGACCTCCTAGATGTGTTCTTGTCTATTGTAATAAAGAAAATAATTCTCTGCGATGGTCTTCGATATTATTAGATCAACTGTAGACGACTTATAAATAAATTCTCTAGTATTAGGCCGGACTTCGTGAAACGATAAATACGATGTATTATAGATAAATAAGTAAACTTCGCATTTCCAGAACTTCAATATGTATTTTACGACCGGTTTGGGCTAAGTCGCCATCATCAGGTAAATAATACGAGAAAGCAATATATATCATATATAATAATGTATATTTTGAGGGGAAGACAAGGTTAAGGGAAGCGTTAAGAAAGTTACACTCGTTGAAGTTGCCTGTGGAACTTTTATAAAAGCTGAATGAAAGAAAATATATTAGAATGTAAATTTATGAACAGAAATTGTAGAATGTACGTACATGATAAGTTTTATGAGTAATATAGGCAAAATGGCTGTGGGTAGGCCATGCGGTGGAAACACAGGGAATCAGCAGCTCTCAACTGGGCTTCAAGAGAATTGAAGAGTCCAAAAAGAAGACCGACGGAATGGAAAAATCATCAAGTACTTTGATGGGAGATGGCAACGAGAGGCTTAGAACGGAGAAAATTGGAAAGCACTTGGGGAAGCTTGCATCCGACACCGGATTGAAATTGGTGGATAACGATGGTGATATATGAATGTAAATATACTAGTACGATTAAAATATTCCCGAAGTTATTTTTTCCCGCGAAAAGGCCGAGCAGGAGAAATGTAAAATTCTGGCCGTAGATAGGTAAGTACGTCGAAGGTAGCTACCCACAGTACTCACAGTATGTGGCGCTGTTTACCACAAAAATTTTATCTTTCTCCTACCCGGCGTTTTTGCGGGTATAAATAAGTTGGGAAACTTTTTCAACGTATTAGTATGTGCGTGTGCTGTCTTTACCCCCAATGATAAGAGCCTAAAGTACATGCACTCCTATCAGGACGAAATAATTACATATATTTAGAGAAGTTTGAGTAGCTCGAATTCCCGCAGCACGATTTGCAATATCTCAATACGGTATACATCCAGTCTGTACTCAATTACTTCCCACACTAAATATGTCACATTTGATTTCACTTCTTAACAATACTATGTCTCAATATAGATAGGTGCTCATTTACGGAAAATCCAGTTACCCTTTATTTCTGGGCATTATTAATTTCTATATTTTACGCACATTGCACAGGATGTACCTACATATACATAAATGTTCCCATATTTATTTTCTTGTGCCTTAAATTAACATTAATAACTGAAATAGCATAATGAATTGGTATTTAAAGATATTTTAAAGGGATTTCATCCTCTATAAAGCTGAAATATTCACAAAGAAAATCATTTCGCTTTAAAAACTTTTACTCTTCCGTGCTTATGCCTTTCACGTTCCATCTATTTCCTCCTAAAATAAAGATGAAAAATTTCATTACGGTTTTCTGCTTCACAAAATTCGTGTTTCGGGAGAGTTAAGGATTACGGAATTAAAAACCCTATCTTGTCAATGCTTTTCCGGGTCTGCATTCGTTAGAGATAATGGATATTTGGGCATGAAAGAAATGGATGCAAGTATATGAAAGAGATATTTATTCACTTATAGTATTTGCGTGACATAGTTACATTAAAATTCGAAGAGTGATTACAAAGGTATTCAGTGGACTCGTACGCAACTGTATTAAAGTTGAAATTTAAGATTTGAGCATATGATTCTATGGAGTTATTTCGTCTATGATATGCAATCGCGAAATAGGATGTGAAAAATCATATTTCTGTTGATATCTTTACTTCTTACGTATATTTAGTGACAGTATCAAGTTGACTGAACATGCCCTGTTGCTGTACGCGAGATGAATGTGAAAACTGAGCATTGATTGCATTAAAAAAATTTTGAATGTTGATATAAAATTCAATTACAATTCACAAAATAATATTATAAGCCTTGAATAGCTGTATTTTAAAAGTATGCTGCTTACTTGACCTCAAAATATTAATCTCCACAATAATACTTCCTGCCACGTATGTGATTTTCATATCCGGTATTAAGATATTCATTTTATTCGGTTATTCAATTTGGGTGATGACTTGTCTAATTAACGACGCTCATACAAAAATGTTTGTAAGGATTAAACTTTTAAATCCACAAATGTGATAAATATAGTTAACCACGCCCCAATTTTCAAATATGAGGTCAGTAGAACAGACTGTTTTGTGCTGATGCAGTATGATCTTGGGGAAGCGCTGTTTCAGTGGAGATATTCAGGGTTGATATTCGTTGGATCCATGGCAACTGGGATTTTTTATATCATCTCCATCTCTATAAAAGAATGTACTCTAGAAAGAATCTGCCGCATTACGAAGGCATATATGCGGTTGTACATGAGGAGCACACTTTGAATACACTCCGAAACTAGAGTTTTGAGAACACAAAATCATTCCCATGAGAACGCTATGAGATCGGGTGAGGCTAGAGAAGTTAAAAGTTGAAGGAGTCGAGGAATCCGCATTCCTTTCGGGGGAAAAAAATTCCGCAAAATCAAAATCTGCAAACAAACAAAGACTTAGCAAAAATATACATGGGGAAATCTGCGAGTAAGAAACGGATGGATGCAATACGGAAAGTTATGGAAAAAATCTCCACTCTTTCGGGTAATCCTTTCAGAATGAAGTTTGCATCAGTTTTATTTGTCGTGCGATCATCCGGAATCGACGGTTCTGTTTATTTTTGAGATATGAAGCAAGAGTGAAAGATTATCCATCTTCGCGGAAGGACTCCGGGAGTTCTGAGCCCTGATACGGGATAACTGGAATCCGGGACTCGGCTTGGAGCTGTAGCCGTGGCTTGGAAAACCACCGAATTTATAGAAATAGCGTCTCCTAGATAGACTCATAGATTTACGAGCGTCATTGTGTTTTGAGAATTGGTATAGCCAAATGCGTGAAATGAAGCTGTTATCGATCTCTCGGAATTAATAAGAAAAAACGGGAAGTCGCCAGAGAAAGTGTTAGGTGAAAGGAAGGGGAGGGGAAGATGATGGAAGAGGGCCAAAGGGATTCGTAAGGCTCCAAGGTGTTTTCCAGAAGGGCGGTGTAGATGTGGCCGCAGAATGGGAAGGGTAAATCAGTGGTGGGAGATGTGTGGTTAAAACTAAAAAGAGGGAACATAATAGAAAAAGGAGGAAAACCAGAGTACCTAAGGGACGGTTTTAGATACTGCTCACGCTTTATATGTTTTACTACAGTTTGGTGGTAGAAATGAGAATACGAGAAAGATAAAATAGTATGAGAAGAATAAAATATTATAGAGAGAGGCGAAAGGAAAGATTACTACTATAGGAGAGAGGCACTGCATGTGGGAGATAAAGAATTTATTTATGAATAAATTTTAAAGCTTATTCACGGCAGAAAATTATTAGATCATTCTCTAAGTGAATGACCCTAAGTGAGTGACCCTACTCTTTTTCTTTTTGTATTTTTGTAATAAGTTTAAATGTAACGACATACGAGGTTAGGTGGAAGAGAGGCCCACCTGGGCCTAACCTCGCCAATAAAGGGTCCAACTAACTAACTAACTAACTAAGTTGATCTGTCTTAACTCGAAGGTAAATTTTTAGGGATACGTTTTAAACTTAAAAATATGCAAAAGAATCTTAAGGGAAATAAATCATTTTCAATTCGTCTTCGAGGAAGATGCCCTTCATAAATAGTAAATGTTTTTCATCGATGCTAAATGAAGCCTGATTAAGTTATCTACATTTTATAAGTTATTACTTTCTCCTTATAAAATGGAAAATTACTACGATTGATTAAGAATTAAGAATGCGATGTAAACGGCTGAAACCATGCCAATTTGTGATCCATGCTAAAGGACGATAATAATAAATTTATACTTTCGTTTTACAATTTTTTTAAAACGTAGCTCTTCAATACAGTAATAAGTCATCTCTTAAATTTGACCTTAAATAAGAAAATGTTTGAATTTGAATAGGACATGAAAATGAAGTGAGTTTTGCAAAATGGATTTCGATGATTTTACTTTTAATTCCTCCGTTTCTCTTTTCCTGGAGTAAATGTGAACTGCTTCTCTCTTAAAATATTTATTGCTGTAAAAAATACGACTGGACTGGAACTAGTATAAAGCGGGAAGAACCCAGCCGTTTCATCCACACTTCAGGAATTATGGGAAAGCGACACACGGATTAGGTTGGACGTAACTACATTCATTGCTATGAATCATTCAATAAGCACCCTCACCAAAATATAATAAATGGGACTAAATAGCATAAAAATAATTGAAACACATTGAGTGAACTGGCGAATAAGCCCTGAGAGAGAATTCTACCGTAAAAACCGGACGCATGCTTGGAGGGAAAAAGCCGTCTGACGGAAAAAACCTGCGGGACTTTTTGATGGTAATAAACGAGGGATTATGATAACAAAAAGGTGGTGCTCACATACTTGTAAAAAGGGGCAAAAAAGAAGATGTAGATGAAAGAGTGGAAGAAGATGAGGGATGGGAGAGAAATGAAAAGGGAAGGGAGAGGTGTGAGAGAGATGGGATCTCTTCTAAAGCCCGTGGTCCCTTTCGCAGAGAGGGTTTTAATGGACACCGTGGATTGAAATGTCTCAAGAAGAGGGAAAGTTTGAGAGGTGGTGTCGGAGGCGCACGAAAACGGGTGAATGAATGTATGTACGCGCTGTACCACTCAACGGAATATTTTTATCCTGCTCGGATTAATGCAAAAAGACGTAAGGCTTTTTCGTGCGCTCGGTGTTTGTTTTTGCCACTGAATCTCAAGAGGAGATTTCAGACACACTCATAATCCGGATGGAGTGATATGCGAATTTATGTACGGGAGCCCTTGTTTCACGAATCCGCTGCTGTTGTTTGAGATTAACTTCCGCTGCTTATTCATACCACTGTTTATTTTATGCTTTCATTGTTTTGGCACGTACGTCTCTTTGGATTCAACATTGCTATACGCACGGTAAACATTGCCATATTTGTATGTATGTCTTGATTTAAATTCTAGCCGTATCGAATCTAGCTGGATGCGATATTTGCAAATTAGAATATTCTATATCTCAGAAATGTTGGACTCTCTTGCGTTGAATCAGGTTGGTAGTTAATTTTTTCAAATGAGTAAATATTAATCAGGAAGTTTTAGCTCGAGTTCATCCGAATATCATTATCAGAGTAAACGTTTTGATGGGGAATTATTTAATGTTTATTAGGGGAACTCTTGAAGAGGGTATTGCAGATTTTAATTATATGACCTACTTCCATTAAAGCTTTAATCAAATCAATCGCCACATACTCATCATTGTGGAATTAAAAGCTAATTAAAATGCAATGCAACTATTGTTGGAAAAGGTCTATGTAAGTTCTTTTTCATCTGAATCATTATCTAAATTTATTCCGTAACACCAACGAAAATTATTAATTTTGATAGCCGTACATTTTTTTCTCTCAACTTAATTCAAAAAAAATTTCGAGCAAATTTTCAGAATGCAATGATTTGTAAAAAATACGTCCTTATAAGCCCTTCAGTGAAAATTTTATCCACTTATTTTCAATTTGGTGAAGGTGTCACTTAAAATTTGGAATTAGCTTTTTCGTATCCGTATATTTCCTTGGTGCTAAAAGCTATAAAAGTATCGCTGCTATTTAAGTATGTTACAAACTAATGTGAGCTATGTCATAGCTATAACGCTACTACTACAGAGCTATGATTTTAAGTAATTTCTTTCGAAGAGTTGTTCTCGTTGTATTTTCCAAGTAAAACTGTTTATGGCACGGGATAGCATTGAAGGACATGTATAGCGACATTAACCGTGGGTAACACGAGAATCGACTCCCAATCTACCGTTATGGCTTTTATAGATTGCTCGGACCTACTGATCCAGAAACCTTCCCAATTTGACGATGCCTGGCCATAGTCATGGCCCCAACTGGGAATCAGAACCGTGATTTTATTTCATTGAGCATCATTTTCTTCATACATTACATCTATAGTATTTATTCATCGATTTTCTTGATTTTTTATTTAATACAATAACGTAATTATAAATTTTATTCCTTCGTATTTTCTAAAAATCCTAAATTTTTGGAGGGATTTTGAAAGAGTATCCTTTTTGCGGGGGCACAGACAATTACAAAGTTGTAGAGATCTACATCTACATTAATACCCTACAAGCCGCCTTCGGCGTGTGGCAGGGGGTGTAAACACCAGTTGAATCTAAACTACTTCCTTATTCAGTTATTGTCGCGTATCGTTCGCGGAAAGAATGAATTTTTAGAACGATTCGTCCTAGCATATATTTCTCTTAACTTACGGTCATTATCGGATCGACCGACGTAGCAGGGGGGTTGCATGATACCGATTGTATCTTCCGAAAATGTAGTTTCCCGGAATTTATTAAGCAATCGCAGCCTAGCTTCCAATCTCCTTTCTTTCAAGGATTCCCAACCTACGTCTGAGAGCATTTTTGTTACGCTTGCTTTATTATCGTAGCATTTCTTAGAAAAACGAACCTCTTTACGCTGTACTTTCTCGAGTTCGCGAGTACACGTTTCATCCGCCGGATCCCATATACTTGCCGCATATTCCAGAAGGGGTCTGACCAAGGTAAAATAACATCGCTCTCTCACCTTTTCATCGCATTTACCGACAATACGCTTTACAAAGCCAAGCCTTTTACTTGCTTTGCCGCAGATTTTTCGAATATGCGTGCTCAGAGAAAAGAGATTTTAGAGTTCTTACAGAATTTTTATGAAAATTCTGTCAAGATAGGTGAAGTTTTGTTATCCGAGTCTTTTATAGTAAGTCAGGCAGAGACATCCGGGTCCATGCTCGGTAGTGAACTTTAGTTTTTCAGGTTGTTCATGAAATGGAGTTTCAGCTTACTTTTCCAATTTTATACATGAAAGAACTTTTCATGCATTACTACTCAGCGTCCTCTGTTTCTAGGGACTAGTTGAATTGCTCGGAATTATTTCTTTTCCTTCTTCGGGAGAGGATAAACTAGGGTCAATGTTTTGACAACGGATTAAGATGTATTTTTCGCTGATTTAACTCTCTCTCTCTCTATAATTTAAACAGTGTAATCTGATTTGGTTAGTTTAGATAATAAAAGATTATGATTTCAAATTGAGGCATTTTTAATCCTTCACAAGTTAAAAATTAACCCAATCGATTTACAACTTTTCTTCGTGGCCTCTTAATTTACCATATTAGATAAACTTGCTAATGTTCTAATCCTCAGCGAATAGAAGGAAAAGCAGCTGAGATGGTTTTGTATGGGTTTTGAGTGAAACTTTGAAAATTCCCATTGCAAAACGGTCATGAAAATAGTCTAGCTGGATGGATTTGAACTCGAAAGTTCCTCTTACCAGGTGGCTGCTGCATCCAGGAGAGCCATCTCATCAAATCATTGTTCAGACATACCATTTTGGGAAAGGTTTTTGAAAAAGTTTGGGCTTTTAGCCGCCCGGTAAGTGGAGGATCCGGATACAGAAGTCACGGTCACGACAGACTTCATCCCCGTTTTCCATCAAGGAAACTCAAGGAATAGATTTTCTTGTTTACGAAATGAATACTCAATAAAACAAGGTAGGTAATGAAATTATCGACAACAAAATGGGACTCACAAGAAATTCAAAGAAACAGATATTGTACAGATTCATTAGTGTAAAATATCAGTGAACTACAATATTGATGATTCTGGTGTAAATTCATATAAAATGCTATGCAATATAATATTTTCCTTATACTTTGATGGAAATTTGCGATGAAACGTGTTAAGATAAGGAAATCGTAGGAAGAACAAGAATATAAGAAAAGCCTGATCACTAATCAGACCAGAGTAACGAAAAAGAAAAGCACGTCGATTCTCAACATAGAATACGGAATGTATGCCTTATCCCATTGCTTCATTAGCCTAATCTTTAGCTATGTCTTATCATCAAAAAGGATTTCTTATTTGAATACAATTAATTATCAAAATTCTTCTAACACTCTTTCAAAATAGTTACAGATGGGACATAATTCATAGTCCTAAATGAAATTCCCCATCTATCTCATGGTTTCGTTCTTTCGTCCCACATTTTTACATTCAATTAAAGGGAAAAAATTCTAATTATGGGTTCTCTGTTGGAATTCCACCGTCCTTCGTTCCTATTATTCATTTAAAATACATCAGTGTATAGCCACACTCTGTCACTCCTTACCTTAATTCAATGTATCAAATGAGAACGTGTCCTCCGCGGACGGACGTGAACGCTGTTGCAAATTCGTACGAATTTAAACCGTCATCCAATTAATGCGGGGCTGAGAAACACATTCCAGAGGCCAATTTCCAGGTGAAATCCGCGCACGTTTAATTTGCGCTTTTTTAATTTGGGCTTAGGAAGTCGGCGCGAAAGATTAAGCTCTGTTTAATTAAAGAGAGAACTCGTTAATAATTAGGAAAAGAGTTTGGGGATCGTGATGAAACATTTGATTTTGCTTTTGTTTCTTGCGTGAAAGAGCTATCTGTTTTCGAAGTTTCGAATTGAGGAGATTATTAAGGTTCGAGCGCTGTGCAGGTAATTTTTGTATTTGCGTCTCATAATCCTTGTAATCGAATGCTCTCGACCAGATTGTAGAAAGGGAAGCCCATTATGTTCTCCTCATGTATAAGATACGCATCAAAATCATCCGATGAATTGTATGACCTGGTGTACGGCTATATTGCTCGTTATCGAATTATATTACATTTTGGGATGTTAAATTCCCTAACTCTGTCAGAATGGCAAAATCAATCTTTCACAACCATGGAATTTCCTCTTAGCTCTGAACTCTTATCTAGAATAATATGAAATTTATTCTGAGATTCATTCTCTCCATATATTGATTTGTCTTAAAGGGAAAATGAACGTTCTCAAGAGATATAGGTGGAACTTAATATGAATAAATTATACATATACAGAGAGGAAAACAATCCAATGAAAGGGGAATATCCTGAATACATTTCTTAATCAATCTTCTCAATAGTGCTATAACGTATTGATAACAAATCTTTCTATACATTCCTATAAGATCACAAACTAAATTCGTAAATATATAATCAAATAGTTAAGCTGCAAAAACTGATGGTTTTGAAGCTTCATGATAAATGTCATCGTCTAAGAGATAGGAGAAAAAGTACTATAAACGTTTAAGAGATAAGATCATATTACGGAATGATGTAATAAGTATCAAATGCAATGAACGTAATAGTTTCAGCCAACATAAATATAAAAGAAATACAGCTAGGAGGGTAAACTGCTGAAATCGTATAATTTTATAAAATTACGGTCAAAATATGTGAATGTAGACATTCGAGAGAATCATTATCACAATCAAACAGCAGTATCGATGAATAAGAATTCGCTAATTTGTAGTATTTATTTAAGGTAGATTAAAATTCATGTACATGCATAATGTAATAAGTAATGAAAATTTAAAAGCAGGACTTCTAATAGCAGTAGTCAATCGCCCCATCATGAGAGGAATTTTTTGATAAACATTAATTGCGTCATATTTAATGAATGCTTACAGATATATTTTCGATCGGTGAATTAAATAATTCGTCACCTTAATTAAAAGTTCCAATTAAAATGTGTTGTAAGTTCGATCACCACCAACACATTGAATTATTTACCTCATGTCTTCGCGGTAATTATTATTCTGAATCGATCGATAAGTCCATTAAAAATCTCTAATTTTTAATAAATCTCTTATTCATCATGTTGACAGCAATTGATGGATTATCATTTCCGCGAGAGCTTAAATTTGGACTCAACGACAAAAGACTCATTTAACCACATATAAAATCTCGTTACATATTATGAGTTAATAAAAATTATGAATATTTGGGTAAATTATTAAGCTTCAGATGAGCAAAAATTATCTATACTTAATTTTTCCATTAACGACTATGAAACGTCATTTTAAAATCTAAAAAGCTCTTTGTTTGTATCAAATTTAGTCTACACTACTTATCCAGGATGTAAACATTGGTTATCAATGCATATTAAAATCTCTTTCATAATTTAAGCAACACATCTTAGATATTTCATGCATAGTATTAAAGAAGTGAAATTCCCTTAAACACGGCCCCGGGTTCGATTCTTGGTGAATTCATGAGCAAATAACCAATGATTTTGAAGCAAATTTAGATTTTAGATACATTTCTCTTAAAGAGCTCAGTTACTCTAGAAATTAATTTTTTTATAAATAGTTTTTACAATAGTTTATTTATATTGAAATGCGTTGCACTTATAACTCTGTCAGTCCGTTGAATCTGTAAGAAGAACTTTTCATGTGAACTAGATATCGATGTTTTTCGGTTTAATTTATGAGCGATTTATTTTAGAGATTTTTGAAAGAAATTTTTCGCGTTTTCCGCGCATTTTATTTGTCTTTAAATTCTTCCCTCGGATATGCGCCTCTTTTGGCTCAAAGCACCCTTTTATGTAATTTGTTTTCGAGCTCTCGTAAAGATATTTTTTCCGCTTACTCATCTTTATCCATATTTTCTCTCCCGGGACAGTTGAGTTCGCTTTCAGCACTCGCTTCGCCCGCTCGGAACGATTAATTTGACAAAATTCCGTTTTAATACAATTGCGATGGAATCGGCTGATTCTGGTCCCATTTCGCCAATTTTCTGCCTTTTCACAACCGTTATTATTATTCCATATTAAGAAGAGTGGCGGAGGCCTGTTATTGCTTTGAAAGATAAACATTTTGCACTTCGTTGCTTAATCGCGTATCCCTCGTCCCTTGATTTTTTCACCGATGTGCATTGATTTTGTGTACACTTTCACTTTCGGTCCAATGAATTGTCGAATTTGATGGCCGCTATTGAAATCTGATTCTAGTAATTGTCTCGTTGACACACAATGGCAAAATTGGATGTTTTTATTAAATGTTTGCAAAATGAAATGCGTTACTTTTACTGGAAAATTGTCCTCTCGATAATGAGCACTTAATTTTTACCCTCATCTTTCGTCAGATAATTTTCTAACTGAGTGAAAAAAATGAACGAATAAACCATACCATTAATTTAAAGTATACTCCTCATTTTCATTTTTTACGCTAAGTTTTTCATAAAATATTTAATAATAATAATAAATGGCCTTTATTCGGGCGAGATCTAGACTAGGAAATCTCTTCTTACATCTAACCCATCGTCATATGCGAAACAGAAGGAATAATAATAAAAAAAGGCCCTTTATTCTATGATAAAGAATGAGATAGTTTGCAAAAGTACACGAAGAAAACAAGTATGTGGATTTAAAAACTTAAGCTGAGGTTATGATACATGTGGTACCGAGATAATTTAGTTTTGCTAGATGAAGTAATTTAATAAATATGTGTCACACCTCAAACATACTATTTCGTAACTGAACTATACAACCGCATTTAAAAATGTACCAGCACAATCCCATCTCTAACAATGGTAAATTTTCATCCTTTAAAAACTCCTCATTAGACCACAACGATGAAATGAAAAGATGTGACAAGTGAGTGAGTTATTTAATCACGTAAAAGCCTATCTTTTTCTTCCAGGTGAAATGAAACGCATCTTACTACATCCCCTGGCAGCTTGAAAAAGATTCTTTGAAGTGACGAAACAATTATTTTATTGTAATTAAGACGTTTGTTCCTTCTAGGTAGTTTGGAGTGGAAATTAAAGTGGTAGAACGAAGATGGTGTGAATAAGGAAAGTGTGGATTTATAAGTGTTGAAGATAAAATGGATGAACTATTTTAAGTTCATTCGCGAATGTGGGCGATTCATCGAGAATGGGGAAAGGAGAAGAAATTGAAGAGAATTTGAGACATGCTCTATAGCTAGGATAGAAGAGAGATGAATGAGGAGAAAATCTGAGATATATCAAGAAGGAATAAGACATACAGGTTGATGCTACGCAAGGGAAGGATACATGATCAAAATCATTGCCTTACTTGGAGTTTAAACTAATAGTACATGCAATTTCACGTACTGCTATCATATTATTTAATTATAAATTTTCAAACACAGTTAAAAACAAAAAATTGTACAATTCCAAAAGGTAAAATATATAGAGACAGTTGACCGGTTTCGGCAGTGATTACGCCATCCTCAGAACTGGGAACAAAAACGTGGAGCAAAGTATTAAATAGTGGAAAGGGTGGGGGAAAGTAACGTAGACTAGGAGGGAAAGAGTCGTGAAACTAGGAGAAAAAAGGGGGGTAATGGTAAGGGGTAAGGGGTAGTCCTTGTTTTGCGGTGGGGGGAGGGGGGACGAGTGGGGGAGAAGTGCCATTAAGGGTGGAGAAGGATTGTTTTCGAACGTTAACTCGTTGGCCAGTTGGAAATTATGGTGTTTGTGAAGGTGGATTTGAAATTCCTCTAAAATATTAAGTTTCTTCCCTTTCACTCCCCGATGTAAAATAATTGGAGAAAAGGAGGAGAAGTGATTTTTTCTAGAAGGTGGTCAGCAAAGTGTGATTGTCCCGATCTATTTAAAAGGGTATTCTCGTGTTCCGATGCTCGTTTAGAGAAAGTCCTCCCTGTTTGACCTATGTAAGTAACAGGGCAGTCATTGCAATCGAATCTGTAGATCCCAGATTTATGCAAAGGATCAATTTTATCTTTAGCATTGCAGACAAAGGTCTGCGAATTGTTACAGGTATAAAAGGCAGGACGTTGTTTTTCGGAAGTCAGAAATTTCTGTGTGAAGTTTCCCCCACCCTTTCCACTATTTAATACTTTGCTCCACGTTTTTGTTCCCTGTTCTGAGGATGGCGTAATCACCACCAAAACCGGTCAACTGTCTCTATATATTTTACCTTGTAGAATTGTACACGTTTTGTGTTTTTAACTTTGTTTAATATGAAATTCCACCAAGTATCGCTGGACAAGTTCCTTTTTATAAATTTTCATTACAAACATGATATTCCCTGAAGGTTGTGGGAATAGAAATTAGGATTTAAATATTTAATATGAATTAACTAAAGAAGATGCAGTTACTAAATATAGAAATGTAGATATCTTCAAGATTTCCTTTTAATGGAAAAGAATACTTTACAAGGTAACGAGTGTAAGGTGATTTGCCGCCGAATATACTAATTCTTTCAGAAGATAGAGCAAATAAAATACATTTCCGACATTTCTTTATGTTTATTGGATGGAAACTTTCGTTTTAACTGGTGAGTTCGTATAAATATAAACTCCAACTTTAAGATATTGTAATTTTTGTTTCCTTTTAATGCAGATGACAATATAATAGACTGAGGATGAGGAAAGATAATGTTTATCCTTACGAATAATAGAATGACACTCTTATTAATTTACCCACTATGTGTATATAATAATTCGATTTTAAAGCGGCCGATCGGATTTCAACGATTTCAATTCAGCAAAATTTACGTTTATAATCTTCAACTTACTTTCTATAGATTTATGTATTAAGTGTTCGCTATTCAAGACATTATATTTAATTCAGAAGCTTATTCCTTATAGGGTGATATAATACCTTATAATTCTTTCCGATGTTAACCCTGTATGGATTGTTAGTTGCAGTATTGTTAAAAGTGCTACGTAAGGTTAGGTAATTTCATACATGAGATCCCACCGAGAATCGAAGCCGGGACCGCTCTCACCAAAGCTGAAGGTCTTGCCCACATGAGTATCCGGGAGATCTCCTTTATGAATTATTATTGATATTTACGTACAATCAGAGAAGAAATTAATAGTAGAATAATTATTTATCACTTGCAAGATTCTCACTCATTAACCAATATGCTTTTTATATTCCAAAAGAAATGAGAATTAAGCAAAATGGGTAAAACTAAAGTTTAGAGACCTGTTTTTATTTGCTTTCAAAATTTGCCGCTATGTGGCAGCACCTGTATCACTTATATTTTTCAAAAGGAATCCTACCATACTGAAGGGATCCTACCTACCCTACTCATCCCATCGGCACCGCGCATATTACGCGATTAGTAGCGGAGATTCTAAAAGAACGAAAAGAACCCTACCTGCCCTACTCAACCCAACGGCACCGCGCATATTTCGTGATTAGAAGCGGAGATTGAGTGCGCGAGCTCTGTAGAAATGGTAGAAATACGTTGTTGGTTGTTGACAGAAGTGCTGCCACCTAGCAGCGAATTTCGAAACCAGAAAACAGGTATCTAAACTTTAGTTTAACCGCAAAATGTCTAGGTACAGGAAAGACTCAACTGTACAACAATCAATGAAAAGACTACCTTATCGAAGAATTATGTTAAAAAAGTTAATTATTGTATAAAAAGTTATGTTAATGTTAAAACAAGATGGCGGAAAGAGAACAATTCCGCTAAGCGACTCCTCAAAACGTCGATTAATAAGCGTTTACACTTGCATCGGATATCAAAGGCCATTTTGTTACGATTAATATCGACGATATCAATCGTGAAAAGGCGAGCCATTCTCATAACTTTCGGCATTTGTGATCGACGGATGGCGTCCGTCTCGTTGGCCTTCCAATTATAACCGATAGGTGGAGGAGTTTACCAACCTCTCGAATTCCATTTGCCGCGAACGCTTGCGCGTTGTAATTTCCGAAAAAAGGAAATCCGATCACGCCGCCGTGATGGAATGTTCACGAGCTCCGTGAATGGAAGTTGCCTTCCACTGTGTGAGAGGGGAGAAAAACAGGGGAAAGTGCGATTATCGCGTTTTTCGTTAGTTCGTTTGTTAATGTGGAAGGAAATTTGAGAGGTAATTTTTCCGAATTTAAATTAGGCTTAGGCTGTAACGTTGGAATAAATTTCTTTTGATGATGCGAATCACTTCAGAGAGAGTATGGAGGTTATTGCGTTCCACAAAATGAGGTCTACAGTAAATGAAAAAGTAGTCGGGCTCCATGATAGCCAAATAGGTATCGCGTTCCGCTTCGGTGAAAGCGGTCCCGGGTTTGATTCCAGGTGGCAGTCCATGCGCGAAGTGACCTAAGCTGTCAATGCACAATTAAGAGCAGCAGAAATATATAAATCTTTAGTAAAAATCGTTTGGTGATCTCTATAGATAAACTATTATTGGCATTAGGTCCGATTTGAGCTCTTTTTCTTTCGAATAAGTGATTTTTATTTTCGAAAGCTGGATGTTTTTAGGACGATGCTATTGCAGCGCTCTAGCAACAGCTTACAAAAAAAGTATGAATTGTGTGTTGCCGAAGAAAAAAGGATTTAAGCATCACTTTATGCTATCCCAATTCTATCACCTACGCATTGAATTAAATTTAAATTCTTGATTTTCTTAAGATTTTTTATATCCAAAATGTTCTAATGTCTGTTATCATTAAATGCCCATTTACTGTTGACCATGAATAGTAAAATGCTATATTTAGTTAAAATGCTACTTAAAATGAATAATGACCACTAATTCATCGTCAAAAGAATAAAAAATAAGGCTAAGTAATGATAACTCAATAAAGTAAAAAACATACACACAGACTTGTACAAATTCCACAAATTTTAAAATTTTAAAATTCGTACAAGTGTGTGTGTATTTTTTTTACTTATGTGAGTTTAAAATTAAGTTCCACCACGTAAATGGGTTTGATTTCCCTAAGTAATGGCGTTGTTGATGGATCGCTTATTGGCTTTCATATGTGGCAATTATATAAGAGAAGATACAATTTTAATAAATCGAGGAAAGAATACTCGATTTGTATTGCTTTTCACAGACATTAAATAAAATTTTGTCTATTCTAGATAATATTTTTTTCTAAAGATTTATTTTATTATACATGGTAAACAAGCAAGTTTAATGTTACTTGTCTGACTTAGCTGTTATTTTTAAGACAACAATTACCGATTTAAAGATTCCTTAGCGTATTTTGAATCCCATTCACTTTAAATTTCTCAGAGATAGTTTTAACAATTGAAATCAAAAATAGATACTTCGATTTCATCAATGAACGGATTTATAACCGTTATGCATTGAACGGTATATTCTGGATTGGAAAGGAAACTTTGAGTATACGGATGTGAATAGAAATAAGCTTACTTTTTTGAGTTTGTAAAAGTTGGATGTGTCTGGCAAAACATATGACAAAATACGAAGCAGTTGAAACGAGAAATATGGGGGTCGTACGTTAAGAGCAGAAAAGACAGTCGAGGATATGTGATGAATGAACACGCACTGGGAGAGAGTCTAGGGGACAGGTTTGGGTGTATAGTGAGAAGATGGGAATCGAGACACATCAATGATAAATGATGACACGTGCCAAAAGGGAGAGGAAGACCGTGTGAAAAAGGCAGATTTCAGTGGATGATAGTCTCAACGAAAGGGAGATCGAGGTCTGGGAGATGATTGACGATGTAGGATACTAGGGATGAAACAAAAGTTGTGTAAACAAAGCATGGACTTTGGAAACATGATTGGCGCGATCAACCTATATTTATTTAGCTGGAATTTTAATATTTGTTGGTAATATCATAATTTCATTTTAATTCCACGGAGGCAGCCGAGATGTTATAGAAATTATTAATGAAATGAATGAATTAACTTAAAAATGAAGGAAGAGAGAGAAATACTTTTCTGCAAACAAATAATTTTTTATGGTAAAGTATATATCTCTCTTCCTTCTTTATAACTATTTTTCATATCTAGCATGTGTTAAGTTATAATAATATAACAAAATCCACTGCCTCCTTCATTAATTATATACTTGAATACCTTAGGTAGGAAAACTACTCTCACATTATCTCATTTTTAAGTATCGGAATGTTTACTCACACGAAACTTTCCATTCAAAGCAAAACCCTTTTCATTTTAATTTCGTTGGGTAGAAAACTTCATCTTAATCCTATACGCACCCTCTCTAATGTCTTTCCCTTCTGATCCTTCGTTCTTCCTTTCAGTATTCCTCATTTTTCCTGTCAAAACGTGTTAGTAGCAGTTTTGGAGCACATTTCTCGCTAAATGTACGTTGAATCGATCAGAATATTTTTAAATAAGTCTTAAATATTTCAGAAATTAATAACTTATTATTTTTTAATTTCCATTTAGTGCGTGTATTCTCATCAAGCCTTCTATAGATGAGAATTTCTTATAAAAAAGGATTCTTAAAGGGTCAACATTGCTATCTCGTTTTCGACATCGTCTCTAATCCGACCAAGTGTAGGAAAAGTAAATATTTATGCTTAAATATTTGGAGCCCCAAATTCTAAGTAAACTATGCAAAATATCAAACAGGAACGTGGAAAGGTAAGGTTATATTCTACAGTCATGTAGTTGAATAAGAAGAATCTTTTGATTGATCAATCACCTATTCAAAAATTGCCTGAAAAGTTATTTCCATTTGGTGATTCAGTTTTTTTTTTACACCTTCGATAGGTGAGAGATTGCCGTAATTAAGTATTCTTAAAGGGGTGAATTGGCTCAGTTGTCAACATCAGTTTCATTAATCCTAATTAAACAGTACATATAAAATACATATTTTCCTTAATAATTTGGAACGGAAAATTCTAAAAATACATTGAATATAATATAGGGTCGTGAAAAAGTTAGGTTATATACTGTAACTAAATAAGAAGTATCGTTGAATTAATCAATCGACAGTTCAAAAAGCGCATGGACAGCAATAAATTCTACGTCCAGTTTTTACCGCGTCGAGACAATTTGCCGCTTTCCCCATCCTAGATTCAGCTCTGACTCATACACACCGCCATGTACACTATTTAGCGCGGAATGGGAATGCATAATGAGCTCAAATTGCGGTTTTGAGCATTACTAGGCGGAGAACGAAGATTTTTTCTCATTCCGAAAGACGTATGCCCCAATTTTTCCGAGAACGCCGCGCTAAGTCTTAAAACGGCGAAAAATTCCCCACTTCTCGCGTGGAGGCGATTTTCCCCGGCGGAAATTATCAATTAAGTCCGAGAGTGATATATTGAGCGATGGCTGGGATAGGAGCGAACGGCGATTCCCGAGTAGATAGACGGAAGAGATTGTATCAATCCTCACTTAATAACTCAGTTAAAGGTACCAGTTGCGAATATCAAGTAACCCCTTCGCAGAGTCAAGGAGGAGCGCGAACAATAATCGTTCCTTCCAGTTCGCTGTGCGGAAATTGGGATCCGTTTGCGCTGGAACTGGAGCGAGGGAGTGAACGTGACTCGATTTCGGATTTGCAAATTAGAGGAGGGATTTTTGGAGTGTTCCGCCGAGTAACTTCCAAATTTTCGCGTCTATTCGCCACTTTTCTTCCCTTTCGGGAAACACCTGCAGTGCAGGAGATTCCTTACGGGGAACGAGCTTCTTTTTTCGTCACGTCGCGGATTGGCGAAAGAAAAGCGAAAGGATACGTCTAATTATTCGGTTCCTCGCGCGGAATTCCCGAGCGACGGAAGTTTGGCGGTGTACCCAGTGCCCTGGGTAGGTGCGCCTGAGGATTCGCTGAGGAAGCTGCACGGCTCTTTCATCATCGATAGCATACGCTAATCGATTAATCCTTTCGAGCTCTCGGTTTACACGATGCGGATTAACATCTCCGGGAGTTTATCTCTTGACTCGGGGAATATTTTGGGAATGCTGACGGAATGAGTGGATTCAACGCCGCCGCAGCTATGCGAAATAGTCCAAGTACTTTTGCGGATAGCCTCATCATTGGCTTGAAAATGTTTGATAGACTAGTAATATAAGAAGTCAATCGTTATAATTTAGTTATGCTGTTACGCGAATTTTGTTTCGTCGCCTCTTAATTCATCGGTGATATAGCTCTATTTGAGGTCATCAGTAAAATTTACGCAATATATTTACTAACGTAGTTTCACTAACTTTAATTAGAACCGTGGAAATCAACGCCCATATCTTCTATTAAACAATTTAATGAGACGATGCAAAATAGAAACCTTTGCTACAAGATTCAAATGCATTCATTAAATAAATATTATTTTTACAATACCTCGTCAACTTACTAATATTTTTATGCCTGGAATATATTAGTATGCAATTCAGTCCTAGAAGTTTAGTAATTCAACGTTTTAATTCACCAGTAACATGTGAAATGCACTTAGAAACTTTGTTTTTCCAAAAAAGAACCCCGACCGAAATATGAGTATTCGCAAGAAAACCTTGCATCTACTTCCAAATAAGTCCTTCTAGCATTTAATTTTCACACATTATATGAAACGTTCAACTGCATAATTTTCCTTTTATATTCGGGGCAATGCCAAATTGAAATGATATAATTGATGAATAATGAGAGAATTTCATTAATGATATAATGATAATTTATTTAATGATTTTATAATATTTGTGTCCTGTTTAGCACAGTTATGAAATGAGATGAATTTGCTGTGAGCGGTGAGGTAATGGGAGGAGTGATGAATTGCGTAACTTAAATGCGGTGTTAAAAATAAATAAACAAGCAAGTCTCAGAGTCATGGGAACAGTCATAAGTTCGGTGATTAAATCCCGAAGCTGTTAACATTTTGACCTTAAATTCAAAAGTTTGAGGTAAAAACTAGTGGATATAGTATCGCTTAAACTGTGCAGCAAGTTCATAACTGTACATTAAATTCGATCTTCTACAAACTGAAGTTAAATTTAATGAACTGTGGTTTTCAGATTAAGTGAACTCATCCTTAGCTTCGATGACTTTTCGGAAATTGCGTAAGTTCGAAATGAAAAGCTCATCTGTATAATAAGTTTATGAAAAATTCTGGCTGAAGGACACACTTCAATAGCATCATAATAAGCAAAATGTTTAGCTTCCAGCACTGCTTTAATGTCACTTATGTATCTTTTATTGTATGATAGATATTATGACGTAGTGGGCAGTTGAGAAAAAGATTTAACCGGTTTACAAGTAATTGTTTAAAGAAAATGAGCAAAAAATAATAATATACATACTTCTCCCATTGTTAGACCATTTCTGAGAATAAACCTATGTATGTTTGAAGATACATAATTTTAAACAGTTCCTATTTTACATGAGCTTTGAGTAAATTCCATAAAATTCCAAAAACCTGATATTTCTATGATGACCAAAACTTACGGATAATTATGTCTGCAATCCATGATTTGGAGGTTCTATAATAACAGCGCATAGTAAAAACTGCCTCAGATTTTCATAATACTTGATATATTTCATTGATCAAAATAAATTCTATTCCTTTTCCTGGAAAGATATTTTAGTATTTCCTCCCTGCTCTGATGGGAATTACTCTAATGCTCCGTTTCGGTGAAAGCTCCTCTAAATGGAATGGACTACTTCAACCGAAATATGGAAATACCGAAAGATATCGTAAGGAACTTCTTGATGTATTCACAGATGTTCATTCCCTAACTGATTTTGCCGCGAGGTGAAAAGTGATTTCATGATTAAAGTACAGTTGGAAAGGCCTGCATTGAACATCGAGTTCCAGGATATTTCCCTATTTCACATCCCAAAGCTATGCTATTAGTATGAAATGAAGCGAGATGTACCTTGTGTGCTGGAAAATTTCATTTTATTATCCGAAAATTAATTCATCGCTTATGATAAGAAACCGCATAATGCTTCATTTAACTTAATTTTGAATTAAAGGATCTTTGACTGAACTTAACTGATGCGACATGAATGTTTTTGCGAAAATTCCTTCATTCACCTTGGTGAATTTTAATTAATTATTGGTAATTCAATCGATTGATAACTACATGAGGGTTAATTTCGATTAAGATAGTCTCCCTTCATCGCATTAAGCATTAGATTAAATCGGTTTGAGATATCAAGTAATTTATAGGAAACTCATCAAAATGTATATTTAACTCATAGAAAAATTTAAATAGAAAACTTTATTGCTTCTAAAGATTACCAAATATCAACTTAATAGTTGTAAATATTAGTTTATTTCTCAATTATATGCAGTAAATTGGCTGAATAAATAACTGATTTCTCAATTTCGAGTTTATATAACCTTGATATTTCAACAATATTTAAAAAATTTAGAATTTATGAATATCTCTCAGTGGACAATACCGCTGGATCTATGAAAAGTGTTACTCATATATATGCAAATTAATTAGTATATTTTATTCCATTTATAGCATTTTTGCTTACTGTGAAAGGCTATTGTTTAAGGATGTTGCGGTGCCAAAATTATTACTATGCTAGGATTTTCTATATCCGAGAATTTGCGTGCGGCATTTTCGATTTGGGACGGATATGGGACTCTGAGAATTATGAATTATTGAAGAGAAGTAGCATTAAAACCGGCTGTAAAATATGCAGAGAAATTCCATAGCAAGTGGTATGAGTAGAGAGATGAAAATGTAAATAAGTTACTAAGTAACAGCATATAAATGAAAAATTTCGATTTCTCATTATTCGAAAATAACTTCGCAACTATGATAGGGGTGCATTATAAATAGAATCCAGGGGATGCAACCATCATTGAACGTTAAGCTTATTCAGAAAGTGGGCCGCAGCTTTAAATACATCAATTACCTTCTTCGTAGTAATTGTGTCTATAACATAAACCGCAATGGAATTCATATTAATTATTTTGGAGAATTTTCCATTTTTGCAAAAAGGTTGTGATTCTATGCAGGATGTTATGCGTACCTTCGCACATCTCATAATATCTGCTCTGCATTCCGCAGAAACCTAATACTACGAAATAATCTCCGTTTATTTTCCAGTCATTGCGTTCAAAGAGATTTAAATACGATTCACAAACGTTATAACCAGTAATTTGGTTAATGATTTGAGTGAAATTTGAACACGCATGATATGCCTGATATTACAGTCCGATTTAAACAAATGAATAAATTAATTCAACTCTTTCAGTTACCGTTTTGTTCCATAGAATCAATTTACACCAAAATGGTCGCGTAGCTATATTTCATTCCATATTAAAAGCATGCTAGAGGTAGAATTTTAACATATGTATGTTTGCTATTAAAGTAATAATCAATTTTATTATTCGTGCTTGTTAGTACTATTTCAAGTTAACAAGTAATTTGTAATTCACACATCTGAATATCCAAGAGTTTTCATTATAAGTTAGGAATAATTGAAAATTATTTGTGAATTCCGAAGGTGTATCGTATTTTGTCCAGTACCTAACTTAGGAAAAATTTTTCTCTTATCTGAAATATACCTTCAAAATAAAATTAATGATTATTTAATAGTTGATATTTCATTGATACATTTTAGCTGCAATTTTAGTGAAAGTAAATCATGGAAATTAAGTTGAATTAGTTTTATGCGATAAAGATATTGCATTTTTATATGCAATGTAATGTTGAATTGATCAAAGAGTAATCTCTTATATGTGTAAGTAATAGTAAAATCTTATTTCAGACATCATTAGTATTTCCTTTTCGTATCTTTTTCAATTACCGGAAATTACTGAACTAGTAAGTGATCTAGAAGTGGCTAATCTTGAAATGGCTTATCAAAGATAATTACATACATATACCTTAGCATTTAAAGATAACACTATTTCTAATTATATCTGCGTATACAAATGCAACAATTCTGAACGTTATTTTGAATTAATAATTCGCATATGATGTCTGTCTACATACTACCTGTCTACCATTCTCTCAATCATCAAAGTTGGATGATATTTATTAATGATGCTCGGGGGTTAAATATTTCCAATTAGCTAAATATTTAGTATCAGGTAATAAAAACTTACAAGTTCCTACATTTCTACAGGATGCCATTTAATATGAAATTTTTCATCAGTGGATATATGTATTTCATAATGAAACATAAATGAAAGATAATCAATATAAAATGGTTCAATTTCGTTCTCATGCTAAGCGCCTTAGCGTGGAACAAATATCCTTATTATTAACTAAAATTTGCTTACGTTTCATTCTTCGAGGAATAAAGGTAATTCGGAGTAGGCTCCATGACCTGAAACATATCTTTCCACATTGCGTTGCTCACTTCGCATCTCTGTTGCCATACCTATTATAGTCAGACATACAAAGTACGCCAAGTAAGAGAGTCTACATTCATTAAAACATAGTTTCCGAGTCATTCGGTTTCAATACTCAACTTTGTTTGCTATTCTCAACGAATGGAATGAATTGTAAACACTTTCTTTTGAAGTACAAAGGGAACTTGCACGTGCGATGAAAATTAAAATGGCAAATTTTTATATGCTGAGCACAATTGAGTGAGTACTCTAAGGGCTGAGTAACTGAGATGTTTTTTTAATTATATGACTGCGCGAGTCTTCTATTTGTGTAATGAGTCGGTATATTTATGATAAACCATCAATTCAAATATTTCTAAGAGAACATGAGTAAAAATAACACCGTAGCCTAATAGCAATTACAATTTTTATTTTGATTCAAATGAACTTACCGTAGTTTATAAATATATTGGCTCAGCAAAACTATCAGAAATATTATATAATCTTTTCGTCTTATTTTAAACTATCAATATAAACATTGTTAAAGTAGCCAATAGATTATAATAACTACACACTACTATTTACCTATCCCTGCGTCCGTGTTTCCATAGGTTATATTTATTAACAGTCACGATTGGCCACTGTCCTTATTATCTACGATAGTGCAGTTAATTTCACCGACAATCATTGGTCAATCTGGTCATACTGACTGAATAGCCGTAAATTAATTCGGGTAGGTAGGATAGGAAAATTAATTAATTGTAAATAAAATAATTTGTGCGATGATTTTGCTGATTTCTGAAAACAATTAAAATGCGTGCAAAAGTATTTCTTATACCTTGGATTTAATCTCAGCATTGTTTGATTTTTAATCTCTGGGCGAAAATGTATCTATTACAATTGTTATTGCTTCCTTGTATTTTCTTCAGATGGAAATTTATCTAAGTGAATATAACGTCAATACAGGATATATCTATAGGAATATCATTAAATACGAATGTGCTAAACCTACCTTAACTGTAATTGCCGCTCTAAATTAAGAAAGTCTTACTTTTAGTCTCCTAGTATATATGAGCTCGGAATTTTGCCTACAATAAACTAGGCAAGATTTTAGCATCTTGGTTTGAAAACTATCAAATAATCTCATTATAAAAACGAAGAATATTTTTTGTGAATAACTCAATTCTTTTGATCAATTATGAATACATTACCCACCAAAAATAAGTATATTTTTTGAATTTAATATTTTAAGTCCATATCACCAACAAAACAAAAAATAAATAAATAATTTAATTACTTATCTTTTCCTATTAGGAACTCAGTTAAACCATGGAATATAACGGTTGTCATATTTCAGAGCTCAAGGATTTTGAGGGAAAATACCATAACTTTTATCATAAACCCGCCTTAGTGCAAACCAGATAATAATATGTCTTATGAATTCGAGAAAATAAAAATAAATAATGTATTAATAGAAAAAATTTGTTTTACAGAGTGATTTCTCAATGATCGGATCAAATGAAGTTTATCGAGTTATTGGGACGTGGAATTGCTTACACGTTTGAAATATCCATCCATAACCGCACTTTCGTTAGCTGGATTCAATGCGCGTTTTAAATCCCTCCCAGTAATTTAGGGCAACAAGATTTACATTCCCCGATGATACGTAACGCAATTAGGCATTTAACTGATCAAAAACTTTCAGTTTTTTCCTCCAATACGAACGAGTAATAGTTTTATCACTCCTGGATTATAGTGGATTAATTCAAAATTCTAGTTTTGGCTCGATTGGGGTATCGCTCACCTATGCCATTAATAAGGCAGAGATCCGTTTACCGAAATAGATGACCTACTTTCACGAGTTAACCAGAAAGAATGGTAAAGATATCTCCCGGGCAAAAATAAGATTAGGGCATGATAAATATTCCGCGAATGATGTAAATTCTCCTCCTGTTTTTACGTTCCCAAGTCTAATTCAAATTGCGCGAGTCATTGTGGCAGGCATTCTGCTATTTCGCATTCCTAAACTACATCACGGCGAGTGAGGAAGTTCTAAGTGGCCAAATGAGTGTGGAATCACCATTTCACCGGCCGTATGTAACATGGTGCCGTAGCGTAAAGCGGGATTTTTCGGTTGGCGTATCTCTCTTGTTTTGGCTCTCGCTCGATTTCCGCCGACGGCTGAGCTGCGATGCATTTTTCATCGCGTCCCGCCCCTCGCTCCCGCCTACAGGTGCCGTAAAGTGTTTAGAGCACAAAGCGGAGTTAAAAGATATTGTGCCTTTTGTGTGGCTGAGGATGATCTCCATTTCTTCCCGTCGCTTACTGAGGCCACCCTTATATTCGTTGAATGAGGAATTCATTAGCTGCTTCCCGTAATAACTTTTTCTGCAGCTACTACAATACTCGGGGAGCAAGACGACGGATCAGTGCATTTTCATTAAGGCAGATTGCAGGTCAAAGGATGATTTATGCATTTTTAGCCTCTTTTCCCGAAAGGTAGGGAAATAATACGAACATGGAGCTGGAGCTGGGCATAGGAAATTAAAAGAAGAGAGACTTTTTAATGATAACCTTCGTTGCCATGAGGTTAATTAAATAGAAAATATGGATCTCCAGCGCAGTGTTTGCATCTCAAAAATCGATAGCGTGAGTAGCATCCGAGGAAAATATCCAATCCTTGTCATTTTACCGTAACCTTAGGGTCAAGGGCAATATTTTCCTTTAGGATAAACTCGACAGAAACTTAAAAATTCAGCAATCCGTAGCTCAAAATTTCCAGATTCACCTCGTACTTACTTCACTAGATATTTTTCCGCCAATGCATTTATTATCTTTATTACCCCCACGGTATGAAAACAGCATATTTAGTAAGTTCTTGCAAAGAACTTACATAATTTTCCATCCCGTATGTTTCAAAGATCTCTGAAAGTGGCACGATGCTTTTCTGGTAATAAAAAGTGACGTGATAGGAGCTTAGATTCAATTCTCTAAAATCTCATTTAAAATTCGAGCTCTCGACTCCCAATCTTCGAATGTCATAAAAATGTCTCTCTTCCCAAAGCACATCCTCCTTTATTGCAATTCTTTTAGAAGAGAGATTAAGGGCGCACTTGAACTTAAAAGGGCTCATTTGTAATCGGAAAACAAAAAATGCGGAAGTGGCTTTAGAAGACGTTGACTCAGAAGAGAGTCCAAGCAGGCCAGATGAGCGATTCCTCCTCAATCTTTTATAATATGATCTAAGTTATCTATGTCTATTTTTATCAGTGATCTAGGGTACATAATGGAAATGTTTTTAATCTGAATGTATGAAGTATAAAAAAATATAAGTATAGGACTACATATTGGATTAATGAGGACCAGATAGACCAGGGAAAGTTTACAAAGGTGACATATCGATAAAAACGATAAAATAAATGAAAAAATCGATAATTTAAGATGTATAAAAGATGCTAAAACACAGCTTTAAGATTAACTAACAAATAAGTGTGGAAATGGTAAATGAGTGCAACAGCAAAAAATAGAAAAGTAATATTTGAAAGATTGTGTAAACCAGACCGGGTACCATACCATGGTTCGGTAGGGTAAATCGGGTAAATAAAATAACCATGGCAAATGTAATGTAATTGAATATTTAAAGACGATCAAATATTGTAAATTTTTATGAGAAAAGGGGGAAAAATTTCCCATTTTTTAAGCGGCAATTTTACCGGCACGAAATTTACTAACTCGATTGCAGCGATTTCAAGCGGTCGCCAATTTTTATTCACATAGCTTATGGTTTCCCTGAAATGTGTCATCCACCGTGAGCTCCAAACTGGTGCACTTCCCTCCTCATAATCACGAACAAGTGCAGCGCAGTTACGGAGGAAATTCGAAAACAAATGCCGGTGGATTTAAGGGGATAATAGAAAAAGCAATTAAATAGCGAGGTGTTTTCCACATCATAAGCTAGAATATCATATTCCAGTAATGGAAAAACAGCCGTCATTAGTCCTTAAGTGCATACGCGTTATTAACTTAGGCGAACTGGATAAGGCCCCGAGTATCCATTTGCCGTCTCGAAAAAGTCGTTATTTTCGTTCAGTTTTTGTTATCTCCTCGAATCGGAGGAAATTTGAGATAGACTGTAATGGCGGATCGTTTTCATTGCGAACGGGTTGATGCTTGAAACATATTTTGCACATATTTTCGAAGGGAGCATTCTGTGATGGAAGTGTTAACGCTTAGAGTATGTTTTACCGGATGCATGCAGCTTTTGATAGGCGTTATGGTGGTTTACAACCAATTACCAAAGGCAATTCAGTTATCACTGCGAAATTTCTCCACTGTTAATGTTGATTTTAGTGTATGTGCATATGGGATGAGTTCTTTAACGTTTCAATCACAGATCGCTATAATGAGTGATGATGTAGTTAAGGTAGTATTATCAGTTTAAGGCTGTGAATGATCGACTATAAATAACACGACAGAATTTTGTTTACATAACTAAATCTCTTTTCAACGTGGAGTTCAATTAGGATAAGAAAAATTAAAATTTCCATTTCCAATTGAACCATTTTCATGGCCCACAACTGTGAGAATTGAAAATATGAGTGATTGAATTACCCATGGATAAGTCAATATTTATTGAGAGATGAGAGTGTTATTGTCGTAAGGTGTATTAGGTTTTTCGTAAGTCAATATTAAAGCTGAAAGATCTCTTCTTTCATCTAACCTGTCGTCAATGATATTAATAAAAACATAATAATACTCACATAAATAGAAATATAGTGGAAAGATTTCAAGAGAGTAGTGAAAAATCTATGGTAAATCTACGAAATAAAATACACAAGGAAAGGGTGTGTGAAAAACCTGAGAAAAACTACCAATAAAAGAAAGTAAAATATGTATCGTAAATGAAATCTGAGTATAAAATGGAAATTACGAAAGTATTAGTAAATAACAATTACATAATATGAACTCAAGAACTAGAAACATTGAAATAAATCATTTTGAAACGGCAATTAATAGCATAAGCAAATTAACATTTTAAACATAAAATATCAAAATATTAAAACATTTTGAAAAAAATATGAAAACATCTATTTTTAAACAAGTTTAACTTTTGACTTATTATCCTAGGTGTCTTACAGAGAAAAAATATAATATCCTCTAACAGCCAAAGAGATGGGAATTTTATTCTCAATTTCGACTCAGAAATAGGCTCTATAGGGAATATAGGCTCTTGGTTGCATTAAATATTACATTTAATGTAGCCTATAATGGATATGGAGATAAACGTAATTTAGTAAATAAGGAAATAATATATATTATGAAACGGTTTTTACTTAGGTAAGCCGATACAATTTTCGTAATTCTTGCGGGATTATCGTAAGCTATACTGTGGAAGCAAAAGAAAAGTTAATTAGAAACGTAGTATTAATTAAGAACTCTTCCTAGAAAATGGAAGACTCAAAACTTAAATGATTTCTTTTTATGGGATAATATGACTTTTCTAGGTTCGCAGCACCCTAAAGTTCTGAGGGACCAAAGTTATTTCGAGCTCTGTTGATGATCAATTAATTTCTCGCTCCACTGAATTTCCCGCGCGTTTATCACAGGAGAACAGAAGAACGATGTCATTTCCCAAAACACTTCACTCGAAAGATAGATCGATGTAGAATGGATTGAACTGGATTAACGATCATGATGTATTTTGATCAAAAATTGGCATTAAAAATTGCGCAGTTTGCGTAAATTTCAAAGAATTGATGACGGTGCTATGTGGGGATGATATGCATCTACAGCAACGCCGTGCAGCTAAAAGAGCTTTGAATCATAAAACAACGTTAATTGAATAAAGGAATTTAGCGTCGCCCATACTCATGAATAAAATCTCTATATGTCTCTTTACTGAACGATCTGACATTAGTCGCGCCGTGTTCTGTTTAGTTACCGAATGCCCCATCACAATGTAGTACCTCTTCAATATTCAAACAGCTCTGCGAGTTATTACATGGTCCACTCCCAGCCCTACCCAATTTTCGTGACAACATTTTTATTACAATCCCATGCTTGCAAAATTATGCGAGGGAAGTTCTTACACTGTATAGACAAAAATATGGATTCTGGTATCTGTCTAAGCCGATGCGCAACAAATTCATGTTCAAGATAATTATAAACCTTTTATTTGTTTATTAATTGATGCACAAGGGAATGGAATGCATTGCCGGGAGAAATTATCATTCCAATGCCGGAGAATGTTGAGTTTTTTCAAATAAGCTAAAAACAATATAAAATTTAAAATGTATATACATGGTTCTCCGTTTTAACCCTATAATAATATAACCCTATAATATTTTATATACGGTAAAGTGTAATAATTTACGCAGCATGTATTATTTAAAAGTTTAAGTTTACATAAATATTACATAAATTTACATAAATCTGATCATTAAGGAATCAAGATCTGGGTGGGTGCCAATTCGGAAAACTCCTATTTCAATCAATTGTGGCAAGAGTGCCATATTTGGTGGGCTTGCGTGGCAATGTGGTGCCATATTAATGAATTTTTAATGTCGACGATGTGATTAAGATTTTTTATAAGGCTTAAATGGTCGTTAGTTATCACTACTAATAAACAGAGTCCACATTTACTTACTGTGGAGCTTCATTTCTTAATTGAAAAATACAAAAGAAGATAATGCCGTAGAAGTTCCGCGTGCCGAAAAAATTCTCTCGCGCGCCGTAGGTTCGCCACCCCCGTCCTATATCCCTTCATCTCAAGTTAACTCGGGCATGGTTGGTAATAGGAGGGAGAAAATCAAGGAAATCGGGTTGTCGGTCCGACCCTACTGCGGGACATGGCATGGGGTTACATCTGACAATTTCTTCGACTCCATACCTCTAGCTCGGGAATTGTACGATCAAAGCTAAGTATTACTGGTACACCAGTAGTACTTAGCTTTTGGTTATACCTAGGAATTACGCTCAGTAGTAATTTTTCCTTCAAAGAGCATATTCGAAGCGTAGTAGGAAAGGCAAATGGGATGCAAAGGTTAGCCAGTAGAATTCTCAGGGGATGCTCATCGAGAATAAAAGAATTAGCGTACTTTTCCCTGATTCGACCTTTACTTGAGTATTACTGTGCGATTTGGGATCCTCACGAAGTAGGATCAATTTCCGATCCTGAGATGGTTCAGCGTAGAGCAGCAAGGCTCGTCAATGGAGGTTTCAGATTTGAATGCAGTGTTTCGGCTATGATAGAATCTCTGGGATGAAACTCTCTAAGTGATAGAAGACGTGAATATCGATGTATGCTTTTTGATAAATTTATCGCTACCGATTTTGGGGAGGAGATAACAGATATTATGATCCCAGTTATAAGCTTTCGCGATCTTCTGGAGAAAATAGAAAAGCGATACAGGGAAGTAGTTGCCAGGACAGATAGTAAGTAAGTAAGAAAAAATAGCTCTTCAGGTTAGTTAAGGATATCGTTGTCTTACAACCCCTTCCACGCGCCACTGGCGAATTGCAGGGTTTAAATGTAGATGAAAATGTACACTTCAGGCAAATAAAATATAAATTCCAACCGATTTCCTTCCGCATCCTTTAAAGGACATTTTTTCTAGTTTATTTGGATTTAGTAATGACTCTCGTTTCATATGTCCCAAAGAAGAGAAAAGCGGTTATTCTTTTATCTACCCTACATAATAGAGATGAAAAAGCAGGACCAGATTACAACAACGAACCAGAAATTATAATGCATTATAACCTTACCAAAGGGGCTATTGACAATGGGTACAAAATGACTCGTGAATATTCATGTGTTCGTAGCACAAGAAGATGGCCCTTCAGAATATTTATGGAAATTATAGATACGACTCCCTAAACTAATATATAATTTGGAAATAAAATCATTCTGATTGGAAACAAAATGACCGAAGCCGAAGTAGGCTCTTTCTACGGGAACTATCAATTGAACCGAGTCAGTGTAACGTTCTCCGAAGAAAAACTGTCTTAAAACTTTCATTCATTTCTCAAAGCAGTAATATGTATGTTCATGAAAGAAAACAATGTATGTGAGAGTAAAGAAAGTAATTTTTCACAAAATAATATTGCGAAACAAATCCGTCGCCACTTTTGCCCAAGGAATCAAGATTAGAAAAAACATAAGTTTACTGTAGAGGTTGCGGAAAAGCCGTTTGTCCTTCACACAGATAGGAAATAAAACATTTTTTTTGCAATGAGTGCAAAGAAAAGAAAATTATTTAAATCATTTATTGTAATATTCTGTATTTTATGCATCCACTTTTTATGTACCCATTTTCAACAGTTTAAACGTATTTAAATGTATGATTAAAATAAAATAAGGTTATTCAAGTTTAGTTGTGATATATTATCCTATATAATAGTCAAAACTCTAATGCTACCTCCAAAAAAATAAAAAATAATCAGTAACGCATTTCTAAACGTAATTATAGGTTAAGTATAAGGAAAACCAAAAAATAACGTAATATTCGCGAAAAACGTTTTGGGGTACTCGAGTACCCCGCACAGCTGTTTTTGTAAGTTTTCAGGACACAGTCAAGGAAGGGTTAAAGCTTGTAGCATGAGCACGCTGTTTATTTCGAAGCAGAATGTAATACTAGAGCTGCAGATCACTATCGTGACTGAGTAAATAATCGTGATTAACTAATTAAAATATATTTCCCAAGGAACGGTTCGGAAAGGGAAAACACCCTAATTTCGATTTATTGCCAGCTTCCAAAACTCCAACTATGATAATTCAAATGAGTCAGATAATTTGTGTGGTAATAACATTACAACTGGTGTAATGGCTATTATTTTTGATCTTAGGATATAAGCATCTCTAATTTCAGGGAAGTACCGTATTTGACGTTTGATCTATTATCAAAAGCCTTATCCAAAAGCCTTTCTCCGGCACTTTCGCAAAAGTTCTAGGGCACGTTCGTTTATCATTTTTATCTACATTCTCGCCCATCTTCTAATGGATGAAAGAGGCCCTAGAACGTGAACTGTAAACTTTGTTCATGATGTTTTATCATCGTCACCTTAAATAATGTAAACCTGTCAACGTCCTCACTCTCCTCCTCATCCTGCTTTGAAATATTTGAAATATAATGCCTGGAATTCGTGTCTCCAAAATATTATTACAAGCTGTTATACTGATTGATGTTTGCTATTTTGAGAGCACCTTAAGGTACCCGTGAAATTCTCTCACATAAGTGATATTTTACTCCGTGTTATGGCTTCACCGGAAATTGCCACTTGATCAAAGTCTCCTATACAGGTGAGTTTAAGGATTCCGTACTGATTGTCTAATAGGCACTCATTTGTTATACTGCGGTTTAGGATTACTAAGCATTCCGTTATTAAGGTGTACTTGTCATCACTGTAAAAGATCCTTAGTATATATTTCTCTATAAAATTACACTACCTGAAATGCAGATAAAAGGAACACTCCGGCTATACAAATGAATTGCTTCTCCCAATAAACTATCCTACAGCTGCAGTATTCAATGGAATGATTCTTAGAGTCGTGCATTGTTGTTCAGGGTAGCGCTGTAACTTTACTTACAGGTGAGGCTTTATGGGCTTGTTTTATTTGGGAGCTCCTCAGAGAGTAAGAGTAAGATATATCACCAAAAGCTACTATTAATTACAACACTATAGTCATATTTCATCATATTAAATCATTTATCATGCAAGTCTTCTTTGAATAACTCTCATTCGTACCTTTTTGAAGGTATATTTTCATTATTAAAGGGAATGCTTTCTAATGAATTTGTAGCAAAAAATCTCTGATCCTCTTCGTAGAATGTATGAATATTTTTTCATGAAGATTACTGTAAATATTGTAAAGTTTGGTCTTGAATTTGATTGGAAGATCGAAATAAGCAGTTCAAAATAAAAAAAACTAGATTATTGAATCGTTATTACTGATGATGTCTAATTCATATATGATTTGCCCATGGTTGCGTCAAGTTAAATTTACCTATAATATAAGGATCTTACACTCAAATGGTTAGATTTTTAAGTTTTTGATGGCCATTGGGTATTTAGCAGACGACAAAATTGAGATTCGAGTTATTTTGATGGATCTTAAGAGATTGGAGTCGATAAGAGGATTGTTTTTAAGAAATAAAGACACTAATGTAAGAATAGTTTAAAAAATATATTCCTACTCTTTTTGTACTATGTTATGCATTTTATTGCTATAAAACCATGATCTTAAAAATTTAGCTTGTATTTTAATTTGTAATTAAGACGCTACTTTACGCAACTATTTTTTGTTGAATTCTGTCAATAGTCATTACGTACTGGAAAATATTCCTGTGTAATTATTTTTATGAGTTCTCTAAAAAGTAATTGGGACATTGATAAACAGTAAGAAAATCGATCTGTGAAAGGATAATGCAAAACATTGAATCTAGAAGAAAATTTTGAAATACTTTTTACCAATTACGCTAAAACTTTGCCATACAAAATTTATGCTGTTGTCTGTGATTAAATACCGTTTTTGCATCAAAGATAATATTAATTGGTGTTCGATATTAGGCCTTCGTGTCCCAGTATTGAAGATGGTATCATCTAATCAAGTATATGAAACTCACTAACACATTTTATTCCAAGGTATTTAAGCGAAAAATATATTTATGGCTGCAGGTTGCAAGTTGTGATATTCAGATCAAAATATTATTAAGAAAAAAGATCCCAATTAAATTCACAGTAAGAGGCGACTTCTCGTGAGAATTCATCCTGTGGGACGAAGAGTTGTACTTTTTTCCCAAGAATTTTTCTTTATCATCAGGCAGAAACCAGGTCGGGTTTCTCAATTAAAGCAAAAATATTTGTTGAAAAAGCACAACGCTTCTACTAACTCTGCATAAGGGATTCAAATCTATTTCTGTAACAGATTATTAGGTATCATCATTATTATTAAAAGCATGCAAACAATGATTTTGCATGATCCTCATTCCTTTGTTTAATATCATTATTTATGAAAAGTGAGACTGGAACATATTATTTAAAATAGGCTGTATTTTATCACTTACACAGCAAAATACCGTGGAAAAGATACGTTTATTTATAAACGTTTTCATATAGAATTATTTTTAAGACAGTACAGTTTTGTCACTTTTCATACATTACATGGCGTGCTGCAGTTCAAATAAATGTTGCAGATTAAATGAGTGTGGGTTAAATTGAATGACTGCAGTTTATTTCCAAGCGTGCTTCTTTAATAGCAGGAAATTCGATGTTTTTCAAATTCAATTTAGATGAACTAATTGAAATAGCAAAATTTCAATTTAAGGTTAATGTTCTGCAATTCCAAAAGTCATTGCATTTCAAAGAAGAATTTAGAAAGAATGATAAATTTATATAATAACGCTGACAAAATTAATTTGCATCAACCTTTTAAACTCAAAACGTTTTTAAAGAGAATTTTAAAGTGATGACCAACTTCCGCAATTTCTCACGCATGAGCTGGCTAGAGAACCTTGTCCCATTATATATATGAAAAAATTCAATTAATACATTATGACCAAAGCAAAACTGTATAAAATAAATTTCAACTACCAAACACAAATCTAAATGATATATTGCGACATTATTTGTAAAAGAATCATTTTTATCTAGAAACTGACAAAATTATTTGTGAGATCGACTGATTCTGCTTTGATTTCCTCTTTTATTTTCTGTCATAATTAGGGTTATTTATTATTGTTATGAAATATACCTTAGGGGTTATTGAGAATGGAAAATCATTCTTTGTTTATGAAGTACTTTATTAACTTAACCCAATTTTTCTCTTCATAAAAGGCTATAAAAGCAATTACGCTAACGAATAATGCTTGTGATAGCAATAAACGTTTTCCCTTTAAAAATTTTTTCTGGTAGCTCTCCACGGACTCACCTAATTATTTTGTTGATTGAATAATGATTATTTTGTACGTTAGATAATATAGAAAATGTTACTTTATTGGAATAAAACTTTTTAAGGTGGATAATGTATTATTTTTGTTTTTACTATTGGGTGTTTATTGCTTTTGTTATATAATTCTGTAAGGTAAATTTCAATGTAAAATTTTCCTTCAATAAAATTTTGATGTACTATATTTGTTTCTCAGGAATTTATAACCTTCATAAATTTGTATCTAACACATTCCATCATTAATGGGATTTATTTTATTAAAGAAGCTAAAATATAAGGGTTTGACACGGTACATTTACTTTTAAACTCTAAATCCTCCAGTGGCGCGTTCTTTCAGATGCACGAATTACATTATTTGACACGTATAAAAGTAAGTCTAGTACGAGATCTCTACTAAATCGTATCTGCTAAATATCTCATTCGTGCTTTAATGTTACTTTGAATCGCTACTGAAATGTGGATTAGTATTTAAGATATAGTCAAAGTATCATCCAGTAATCAAAATAATATACATAAATCGCTAATTTTGGGATGCCCTTTTATTTTATATTTTGTTTGAGAATCATTCAGCATACTCGAGAATTCCAGAATGGTGGGAGGATATTGAACAGATTTCAACGGCCAGATATAGGCAAGAAGTCCTACATTTTCATTAATTCCATTGAAAACAGAATTCAGAAAGTTCAGTTGACTATCTGGGTAAAAAATTTGTATTTAAACATAAAACAAATCATTTGGAAAGTGTTACAGTGTGTGGGGACACAGCAAGGGACCAAAATAAAGACGTTGTATATAAGGGTAGCTTATTGAAGCTTGTATCATTCATTTATAAGAAAAACATCTGATGTGGCCAACACATGACTTTCTCCGTATTTATTGAAAACAGAAGCCTAAGCTGGTAATATATAAATAACTCCAAAACAATGAGTGTTGCAGGAAAATGTTTCATACGAGCTTTGTAGTAAAAAACATTATCTATAACTTTGGTGGATAATTGTATATACCTTCATTGCATTCTGACAGAGATAAGTATGGAAAACTTCAATTTCTGGGTAAACAACAACTTCCGGTTAAACATTATTTTAGAATAACTCCTAAACAATCAGTGTTACGAAAAAATGTTTAATACAAAAATTGTAGTAAAATACAATATCTATAACTTTTGTATGCAAATGTATGTACCTAAATTGCATTCCGACAGAGATATGTATGAAAAACGTCCTTTTCTGGATTAACAACAACTTCCGGTTAACCATTATCGGGGAATAACTCCTAAAAATCAGTGTTACGAAAAAATGTTTAATACAAAAGTTGTAGTAAAATACATTATAAATAACTTTTGTTCATAATTGTATATACCTACATTGCATTTTGACAGAGATATGTATGAAAAACTTCCATTTCTAGATTAACAACAACTTCCGGTTAACCATTATTGGAGAATAACTCCTAAACAATCAGTGTTCCGAAAAAATGTTATGTTCAAAAGTTGTAGTATAGTACATTATCTACAACTTTTGTGTGTAAATGTGTATACCGATATTGCATTCTTACAGAGATATTTAAGAAACAAAATTTAGTTCCGGATAAACCGCAACTTCCGGTTAAGCAATATTCACCAAAAACTAATCAACTTTTGGCATTGTTAGAAAAATTCTAAATATGAATTTTGAAAATGATCGGATAATTAATTTTTAAGATAGAGCGCCCACAAACTTTTTAACCACAGACAGACAGACAGACACACACACATACAGACATGTTCGGGAAAATAGCTAAAACATGCTCTTTGGGTCCCAAAACATCTATTTCCGTCGAAATCTGGAGGTCGAATTTTTTTGCGAATACAATACTTTCTCTATACTACGTATAGGGAGAAAGTAAATATTGATATTAAAAAAACATAGCTTATAATTATGGTGCGTATGTAGCTCTTCCCTATTTTCTTGGATTCGAATGTTTTCTTATACATTCCAAAGTGACGTCGAAATAAAGATCTTCTTAGACGCGCCTCCTACACATGCAAAGATACCACTCAAGGAAGTTTCTCTTTAATTGGAATCTCAGCAAAACAAACTAATTTCAGCGTTGTTTGCCTTCATCTATATAAGAACTCTATTCCATTCCAGGGACTAGAAGATATGCTATTCCAGGTTGAATCTATTTATATTGTTTCATGTTACAACCTTGATTTTAATGTTGGACAGAACAGCCTTGGCTTCTCCGAACGCATGAATAATTATTTATGCTCGTACATTTTGTGGACTTGCAAATAAGTATGGCAAAAGTAAATAAACAGAAATAGTTTTTGGAAGTGATAGTTGCGCAAACGAAGTGAATTTCATCAGTCAACACTGGAGTTATTTCTAGTTATAGTAAAATGATGGTTCAGTGCTATCATATCTACAAATATGGACTACTTTTCATAGGTCATTTGTTACATGATGATGAAAACTCTGTGTTTCTCCTTGATGTGAAATTACTTGTATAATTACTTGTATAATCATTATAATCTGTTTTTAATAATTGGAATTAAATTTGGTCACTCCTCATTGGAAGATAAAACTTTAGAGATGAATCTGATTTGTTTAATTCGATTCAATCCACTTATACCATTCTATATCACAAAAGAAAATAAGAAAAGATTGCCTCACTCCTAATCCAGTCTATTAAGTACCATTTATTATCGAACGATATCGATGGTTCAATATTTAGGGATGAATATTCAGAACAGTGTGCGCCATACAAAAATATAAAATGAATCATTCTTCTTGATCGTGAAATTCGCAGCATTTTTTCATGTAATCAGTAAGTCAAACATGTACTTTAGAACGGCTTGAATGCTTTCAATTACGCTCTGAACGGAATTGCTATTTTTTTAACTTGAAACATTTATTGTAAGTAAACATTTTTGAAAGTGTTCTTTGATTAGGGTTACTTTGATCTGTCTGGTGTATTATTTCTCGTAGTGACTAAAGATCCTCAGCATGTAATCCCAAAATATAGGAGAAACGTAAGTCTTGCAAGACACCAGAATTTAGATAGTAACAGTTTGTGGTGCTTGTTCTAAACCTCTATCCGAATCAATATAGTTAAATGTGAAATCTTGAAAAATTTTGAAAATTTAACTTCTTTGAAGCTTAAAAACTATTGGTATACCTCCATATCATGGTAAAATTATCTTAACATTTATTTTACGTATGTACTATTTTTTACTGTAGATTATTTTGGAAAGATCGTGGTTTTTGTTTATTCGGTGAACCAGATAAACATGACTGTTCACTAGTTGCCAAAGCAGCACGTTCCAATCAACAATGACACCTTGCAATCGATTTATTTTATAGGTAAGAACAACTGTTCAAATTACAATTTATTGTATTGTATTATACAATTTCGTACAACAAAACATAAACTTGCTTTACCTTTACGATGGAGGGATACGATGTTGGAGATTTGCTACAGCTTTACAAATCGCCGTTTAACTCTAACACTGAATCTAGAAAATCTTTACGATATTCACTAAATCCATTTCCGTCAATCGCTAAATATTTAGCATTGTAAATTGATAAGTTGTAATACGTAATTCAGAAGATTAATTTAAAAACATCCGAAACTTACCAGGTTTTTTTTAACGCATTCAGTTGTATTGATCGAGAGAAAGCGATTTAATCTAACAAACTACTATAAGCACATTTACCCCACGAAATAGTCAGTAAACAATTAAGTTGATATAAATAAAACTTGGTTGCTACAAACGCTTCCATAAAATTTGAAATCTTTCTTAAATACTGGTATACGTATGTTTGTACACTGGATTCTTCACAGTATATCGTTCATAGCTGCAGTTACTAAAATCTCCTTAAATTTCTCCCTCTTCATATAATCTATCACTTATTCTCAACATTAATTTGAAGTATGCATATTTTCTCAATGTGTTCTTACGGATAAATACATGAGCTGTGGACTCAACAATCGCCTTAATCGTCAAGGGGATTAGTTGTTTACAAACTCAAAATTTCGATAAAATTTTAACGTACTTTAACAAAATGTGCGCAATTTCGAATAATGACGATATTCCACAACAAAATTAAGAATTTGTATTGTTTTCCTTCTTTTGGTGCTTGATTCGACTTTCTAGGACCATCATTTGTTATTTAATTTTGCAAAAGAAATGAACCCTGCTACGAGAAAAATTACCTCTACGTGTATTTCTTATGGAAAAGTTTTGACCCGTCTGGGCTCGAACCGTGGACCTTAGGGAAATAAAATAGCTTATACTCTGCGCAGGGTAGACTTTTAATAGTGTAGAAAATTTCAAAGTTTTGCGATTCTCGCTTCTCGAGTTTTTAGCGAACATACATACACACACACAAACACACCCAAACTCTATTTTATATTATAGATATTATTGAATATTACATACCACTGTCACAAAATAGATGTTTGAGATAATCGCATTCTCAAATCGTCCATCTATCACTCACTATCATGTAGGAGAATACCAACGCGAGCAATGCGGGAATGACAGGAGGAAAAAAGAAATATTAATCAATAAATTCTCAAATAGCTTTGTTGGTTTCGGCCTTCAATTGGTGGAAGATCATTCTTAAATCAAAAACATTAATAGAACTTATATTTTAATTTATACACAACCACAAAACAACACACACAATCATGGTTTAGATGCATAGCATCATCATCAGGTAAAGAATCTCGACAAATTATATACTCGTGTAGTCACCGTTCAAGTGGAGGGAAACACAACCTACAAAGTTGCATTCATTCTTACCCCTCCCCTTTTTGTTCCCTCCCCCTGAACGTTGGCTGTATGTACCATATATTTGTCGATATCCTTTGCCTGATGATTATGCTATGCATCAAAACCATGGTTGTGTATGTATTTTGTGGTTGTGTTTAATTAAAATATGAAATATATTAATATTTTAATTTTCAGTAAATTCTCGTAACATCTTAGAGAAAATGGTTAAGTATTTCCATTTAATCTCTTGAAGCATGACATATGAAAATTTCACGCAAATTATTTGATTACTTAGCATATAAAAATTGGGAAAATTGATAATTGAAAATTATAATATCTAAGACTCCGAAGAAATATATTGATATTAATATGTACTAATGGTATATAAATCTTTCGTTTTAATAAGTAAAAAAAACTCTTGCTCCATGAAACGAACACCTCATCCTAGACATACAAATAGCTAGTCTTTTCATTTTTTGGAAACAATTAACCCAGTCGTGAAAGGTACACGAAAGAATCGAGCTACGGAAGATTATTTCCAAGTAAGCTAAAGGAGAATATACCGATCAGCTTATCTCCGAAGCTGCGGAGGTCTCCTTTTGATGGAATCATTCAGTTAAAACGTAATCCAACTTGGGATAAAGCGACAACTCCAGTTAACCCGAGCTGATGAAAGAAAATCTTCAAAAAGCTTTATCTCTCCTATGGATTGAGGCCATCTTATAAATACGATACTATACTACCTATCAGCGACTCATTTTCAGTTAATCTACTATCAGGTATTTACAACGATTTTTCTTAAAATAATATCCTAAAATGATAATATTTCGCTCAATATAGATTTAAATACAAATGACCATAGACCATAATATTGTGTTGTATAGTGATACTAAGCGTCAGCTCTGTAAGTTAAAACTGTTCGTTAACTAAATGCAACCGAGTGTTATTTTATGAAGAATAACCATAAGTAAATAGGAGATAAATTCCTTAAATATTTTCGATTTTTAGAAAATTAGTTCATTTATCTTTATATGGACTGGAAATTATCAATGCGTGAAGTCTAATTTTCGTAAAATATATTTTAATTACTCCAAATTTATAAAGGATAACAAAATCCGTAATTCAGAATTTGAGTAGGAATAATGCAACAAAAATCTTCTCTAAGCTTCTATTACGTACCTTTAATTTAAAAATGTATACATTTTGCTGTAATCCTGGTAATAAGTGGTATCTGATATTTAATTGTGATATTATAAATATTGCAGGTCCTCTTTAATAATATAAATGATTTTTCTGACTTTTGTAACTCTACTTTCAAAACAACCCACCTTTAAATTTGCTATCTTCTTAAATATGCTCCAATTCAGCCAATTCTCTGTCCTACGTAAATTTATGATAACCTTACGTTTCCACCGAATTTTTAAACCGGTTTCCAATTCCCAATCGTATTCGTCTGCATAAATATCATCATTCTCCTCCATGTTCAAACGTCGATGCATATTTCCGTCCCTTGAATCGGCCCAAAGAAGCGGATTCCCTTAATTCAAAATTCGCCGACTTAGTACGAATGCAAGGATCAAACGACCTACGGATAGCATCACGTGTACGGCATAGAAATCGTTTCATTTTTCATTTTTGCATTTCGCAATCTGTACACGAAGCCAAGGCCGAGCTATTCTATTACACTTCTTCCTGGCATCCCCATCGATTTTTACTTGTTACTCTTACCGAAGCACGATTTTGGTTATTTTATATTTAATATACACCCTTGAAAAGATAACAGAGAAATAGCTAGAGCTGAGGCATATTTTTATTTTGCTCCTTCCACTCTTTACATATTAAATTTACGGAATTAAATTTGAGACTTCCACAATGCGGAAGAGGCACGGCCTGACGAGAATAGGAATTTTAATTTAAGACTCTTACCTTTGTTGCCTAATATAGAATTAGATATGGAATAGTAGAAATTTCGCGAAAAATACGGCACATAGTAATGAAACTGGAAATTAAAATCTATAACAGGCGCTGGAAAACAAATACACATCTCTAACATCAAAGGATTTTGATGCAACTGCGCGTTGAGATAAGGAAAAATTTAAGGTACAGCGTACCTGAAACCATCATTCACAATCTGAGTCTATAAGGGTAATAGAAATAATGAAAAAAGTAGCGTACAAGAACGTACTTTGCTATGGCCGGGATTTTCGAGCAGAGTAAATCCTTTACGGGACGAATTTCGTATCATACTCTATGAAAGAAAATCAGAATCAAAAATGCTACGGATGCTTGAGCTACACGCAATTGATTTCGTTCTAATACAAACAATTTTTTAAATTATACAAATAAGTGCGATGCATTTAGAAAATTAGACACTGAAATTTTTCGTGCCACTAAGATTTCACCACCAAAATTACAATACAAGAACTTAAGATTTGTGTTGCATATTAATCTTATCATGTTTAAAACACTTAAGGGTGCTAAAGCGTTCTGTAGTGCATCTCACAGATTTTAGATGGTACATTAACATTTGGCGTTGAAATGAAAGCTTACTAGGGTCCTTTGGTATTTTTTTAGGATTATTGATTTATTTCTTTGTTTCGGCCTTGTTAAATTTCTCTTATTTTGACCAAGAATATTATCTTTTATTTGCCAGCAAACGTTTAACGGATGTAAACTCTATTTCTGTGAATGAAAAACCTTTTAAAAAATCTAGTATAAATTACCTGAAGTTAATTTGTTATTAAGAGCATAAGATAAAATAAACTATTACTTTATGTGTTTAATATTAATTTCTATCTAACAAAGGCCAAAGTGATTGAATTTAATTTAATATGACTACCTCATTATTTCACTGATTCAATACTAATTCATTAGCTGACAATCTCTATTCACATTGTCTTTAGACATAACGATTAAAGTAATTAACACGTCATGAAAATGAATTCGACTGACTGAACTGTTAGTTGAGACTGAAGAATACGAATTTAGGTACGACCACGAATCACAGGTATTAGAACAACCATCTCTGGAGTGTTTGCCGTATCCGTACAGCCCTCAATGCTCCGCCTCATTTGTGCCAGATACAGCGAAACTATCTCCAGATACAGAGTTGTTTGGCTCCACGAGAGAATGGATGTTTGTGCATGTCTACACATGCGGAATTGACTTGGGAAAGCGGTAAATGACCATGGCGGCGGAGTCATCGGTGGGTGCAGAATTCTCTTTGGCCATTATGAAGGTAGGTGGTCTTGCAGGAAGGAGCGCATTCAAAGTCGTGTGTGGTCGTAATTAACCGGTTGATTTGATGGTTATGCTTTCAAATTATAAGTTAAAGGTAATGTGCGTGATATAATAATTTCCTAAATTACATAACTAAAAGTGATCTAGTAAATTATATATTATAATTTCTTAGTGCATTTCCTAAATTACTTTGCAAAGGGTGACCGTTTCTCTAAAGTATTTGAATAAGATAATTTCTCTCGTATCTCTCTGATAAGTTCAACTTTAGCATATAAGAAATGTGAATTTACTTTTTAACGGTGATTTATTATAGAGTCGTAGATTTTTATAACTATTTTACTTTTATGTACCATAAAGTACACTCTACTACAACTTATATCTTAGTTTTTTATGGAGAAGCGTGTTTGTGGCGTAGGTTCTCAGAATTTCTTTCAGAAGCCTTTTTCGGCAAACATTTCGATTATGGATTCCGTTTGGTCGCCTGGATGCTGAGGAATCGAAAAATGCATTTTCCATACTTAATGCTCATCACGTTGCAAGGGTGTTGAATGCACCAGTGGGGAAGCGGAAAAACTTTTGCGAAATGTCAGCAAAATCAATCGAGATATTGAAATTCTATCACTTGGTAGAACATCGTTCGTCCGAGGGGACACGTTTATTTTATATCCTCGGCGACCTTGATGCACCATCAAAGTGCTCTTTTACGGTTTTCAATGCCTTCGTTCGCACAAAATTCAGTTTTCAATTCCATCAATGTTTTCCGTTGAAATCACCGAGCGTAGTCTCCAGGTTCATTTTTCAACCTGTTCAGGAAGTTATTTATTTTCCGTTTGAAAATCCCGAATGTCGCACCTCGGCGAAATGATTTCGGTGCGCGAATGCCCGTTCTTTAACCGATCGCTGCTTCCATTCGCGAGCTAAATAAATGAAACTCAACTTCATTCGCAGCACACCTATGCGTGTCCGAATCGGAGCTTTGGAGCATGTTTGCGCGTAAATTCTCATTTTTCCACTCATTAGCGCTACAATGGCTTCGAAAAGCCATTAGCTGTTGTGATTTCGATTGAATTTCTATTTCTCATTTATAATGCGACGCTTAATAATGCTTGGAAACAGTTTCACAGCTCTGACGTGTAGTTTGTTGTCAAACTTTTGCGTTCTCACTCATCGTATCAGTCATTGCAATTGCCGTGTTCACTTCTTTGTCAAGATCGTCATCGGGGATTCAATACTGGCTAAAGTGAACTTTTGGACTCATTTCTATCGATTAATTGTCCATGTTTTACTATGTACATAAATAACAAAACTGTAAATAATTATAGTCGTTCCTAGTCTAAGCTCCGGAATTTGGGAAGAGAGATTAATATACTATTTACCTGTTATTAAAAGCCAAAACAGCCGAAAAATCTATCGTCTTATATTTACATGGTTGTAATAAATTTTTTCCAGCATGTATGGAATCATGTCTTTAGATAAGAAATATCTTTATCATATTTATAAGATTTAGAGGCAGCAATTTGTATTTTCAAAGATACAAAGTACAAATATCACTCAGTGAAGAGAATGATCACAGCGCGGATTAGTTTGATAAGCATTACTCATTGGTGAAGTCGTTAAAAAAAGCTGAAATACCAAAACCTATCAATACTGAATTCATGATACATCTTTTCCAATTTTAAGTGTTCTTACGGAAAATTGAGATAATGAGCATCATTTCGTTAAATTGCTTTCCATCTAATTCTGCACCACTTGCAATGATTACATTGGATGTTTAATAGTGTGTGCTACATAAAGGGTGATTCCATATTTACTATTTTGGAGAAAATAATAAAATGAGTACATAATATTCAGAAATCATTCGTATTCAAATCTTCCAATGAATCGAACTGAAAACGTTTAAGAAACTTTCATATCGAAAGTGACGCATGTTTCGATGAATAATTTAGAAAGATCTCTCGCTTTTCAATCTCTTCAGTATGCATATTTCGGTAAGGAGAAAATTTCCTAGAAATGTGAACTAATAAAACAGAAACTTCCGACGGATTCCGAGAAGTGAATAACACCCTCACAATCTTTCCTAAACTCGTCGAATGTTTGGAAAGAAAATAAAAGAAACTTCACTTTTGAAAATAGCACGCACACACCCGTATTACGACGAGCAATTAGCTTCCAAAATTTTATTCGCAGCCGCGGGGAAAGTTTGCGGAACGAAAATTCTTTTTCGGGACCCTAATTAAAATACTTTCCGGGAGAAATCTAGAGGAAACCCCGTCGTCCGAAAACAAACTTGACGTCAAACTTTTTCTCCTCCCACTTTAAAGGAATTAATCACTTACTTTTCCTCGAATATATTTTCGCCGACTTCTCTCGGAGTTTATCCCAGTCGGAGGATGCGGAAGGCGTCCGAACGGCTTGGAAACCGGGAAGGGACTGACGGTCTGAGGGATTGAGGGGTTCGGAGAGGGACTCGGAGAGGGGTAAAGGGTGCGCAGAAGGGCTCCCCCTGTCGCGGGTATTACGGCAGTAACGGCCTTTGAGAGGCAATCGCCGAATAAAACGAAAAAAGCGAATATTACCTTAAAAGGAGCTCGTTAAAATGCTCCAATTCATCGGCGGCATTCTCTCTTCCCTTTCCTGTCTTCGCGTATTGGAGATATTGATATAAAATGGTCGCAGGAATGTAGTCAGATTCTCGGAGGATTTCCTCCGAGCTTGCGCTGATTTTTTCTTCCTTCCCGCTGGCGATGAATAATTGGGTGATTTCTTGGAAAAGAAGAGTAAGTTTCATGAATTATTTGGATCGATTGTTTTTCAGATCAGAAGACATTCCTCGGGGATTTTGCTCAAGCGGGTCGAGGCCACTGATATTAACGACGGGAAATAATGGTATTTCTCATGCAGGTTGGTTCTTCTTTGTCTGTGGACCGATATTCTCGAAGTCATTTTCACTACCCAACCTTGAGGTAGGTCGGTATTTCTCTCTTTAAGTTCTCCGAGGTGTATTCATTCCTATTCAGTTTGAAGCATTATCAAAGATTTCCTTGTGGAAACTGCCTCATATCACGTGTTCACCCTTATAATCCTTCTCATTCTTTCTTCACATCAGACACTATTCCACTCTCTTTTTACGAGTATCGAATGGTTTACCAAACGTAGTGGTTCAATAATTACATTCCTCTTTCACTTAAGTGCTTTATAGAGTTATATATGCTAGTTTTAATAAACTCGATGGACATAATTAACAATTTCAATCTTCGAATCCATCAATAAAAATTTTAAATTCAAATTTGTCTTGTTAGCACACTTTTTAGAACAAACTTTTATTAGTCTGAGGCTTCTAAATAACAAAATGACTAGGTATTTCTTTTAAATTTAAAATTCATTCCTGTATACTTTAATATGTACCGGAGAGCTTATATATCGATTTTTTTTCTTTTGCCAACATACTTTTGGGTATTTTTTAACGACTTTACTAGCACATCAAATTCAAGACAAGTGATTTTGAGCAAAATGCTTTTACGTAGTAGAAATTAGTAAAATGAGTTTGAATATCGAGGCTAAGTATGATTAAGATGTGCAGAGAAAAAATATTTAGCTTTGAGTAATGAACATTCCAGCATGCATGCAATAAGTTCGCAAATTATAACATGATCAAAGGAAGAAGGAATACAATGATAAAAGGATATCATTTCATGTTTTAGAATAAGATGTTGACTATTTCGAAAGGTTGTTGCGGAATTAACAACAGCTTGGGAAGACTTCTTCCAATTAATAAATTATGAAATTGTTCGGAATTTCATTTCTTGAAAATTGCCACGAGACAGGGCAATATCTACTCAGGCGATACAAGAGGATATGTTCCAGGCAAGCGGATAAAAGTTTCTCTTTAGGAGAACCCTGAAGGAAAGGAAGGGACGATGCTTCCTGGAAATGATTTCTACATTGCGTATATTAACAGGAATGCGAAAGTAAATGAAGGGATTGGGGAAAAGCAGGCATATAGAGGAACTGGACTGAAAGCGAACTGGAATTGGATTATTAGGCCGAAATGGAAGAGAAAGGGAACTGTGTCTCCGAGGAAACGAAATAACATCGCCTTAGCGACCGGAAGACGAATTAGAGACGCGGATATTCCTTACCACGCATCCTCAATTTTGATTTTCCCGAAATGTCTTGCTTTTTATCGCTGGCAAACATTTTATATGCTTCTATCATCCTCATGTCAAATTAAATCTCGGAATTCGTTTACGGAGTTACGGTGGAACCTGAGAAATTCTTATTTTTATCAATAACTTCCTACGAGGAATTCTGTTACGACAAATACATAACTCTCAATCGAGACAGTGTTCAACCGAAATACGTTGATTAATCGCTTATAGTTTTGATACCCAACCAATATTAGTGCAATGAAATATATTATTTTATAAAATTGAATATATCACGGATCTTAATCAACTTCGAAGAATTACGTCATTATCATATTTCTATCTCTGAAGGTTTTCCGAGGAAATTCTCTCCCTTTTAGGCCAAATGCTAGGGTGATTGCAAGTGCTCAATTCATGCTATGAATATTATATTGAGGAGAAGGACTAACAAACTATATCCTATTCCTTCATATAATATTTCGTCATTTCACTAATTATAAAAAAAAAAATTTGAAGATAGTTTTTAATAAATAACTTTCGCAAAATATTACGTGAGAAATATTTAATTAATGGCGAAATTTTAGTACAGGTAGCAATTCATAATGACGTTCTACGTTCTGCCATAAAGTCCGAAGTAAAAAATTCTAACCCACAAATCAAGGAAAGCCGTTAGTGTAATGGTGAATTTTAGTCACTCAAATTTGTTTACGAAATTCTTCAAGAAATGAAGATGGTAAAAATGGTATCATTTGTTATAACTTAACGGAATACTTCTTGATTGTTCTTTGAGGGTAATACACCGGTATATTCAAATGTACATCCTCTATTTTCCTTACAACTTTAGCTCGGATATATTTGTTTTCTTTATGAAGGTAAGAAAATTCAGACGAATAGGAGGAATTATCTCGCAATGTATCTTACAATTAGATATAGAGTCAAGCAGGGAGGTATTTGGTGTGGTTACGACAAAGGTGTTAGGGAAATAGTTGATCCGGAATAGTTGGTCGTTACTCGCTGACTAATGCGATTTAAGTAAACATGGAATCGTGGATTGAACATCGCGTCTATGTTTATGAGACCTTTATCGAACCGGGTATTTTGGTGGTGCTTAAGCAGTGCAGATTCCGTACTCATTTCAATGTTGCCCGTCGCGGTGCCGTTCCTTCTCTTTTCATGAATTACCTGAAATCATAAGTTAACATGAACTAACCACGCTCTCCTGAGGCCCTTTCGGATGCCATCAACCAAGAGTCCAGAGCGATTTCAATTCTTGTGCTTCAGAAAATGATGGACAACTTTCCTCTCGTCTGCAGAAATACTTGGACAGCGGATAACTTGGACTTGTATTGCCAACATTGGAATGATGTTAGTTAAAAAAATATAAAGTTAAGATTTCTTATTTTTGTTACATTTTTTTTAATTCAACCATGTAAGTATTTTTAAAAACGTAGAAATTGCTATTAAAAAAATAACTTCTATATTTTCTGAGATCCATCGCATCCATCAGACCTTCAAGATTACCAATATTTGCTACTACCAGTCTGAAATGCAAATTCATGCTCATAAAAGTCACATACTCTCCTTATGCTCTCTTATGAGCTTTGTTGATTCCTTTTAGGTATCAGAAGCTATGCGATGGTAGTACAGGAGCCTAGTAGGGCATTGCCTGAGTAAAAGGTGTGCATGTCTACAATACTCCCTTATTTCGTCACCAACGCGTTGTATTACACAACCATCGATGTGTGAGAATAAAATACAGCGGCTTCAGACCCATTAGGGTTGGGATTTCCACCATTATCTTTCTTAAAAACTGGACGCATGACACCCGTACTCCCACTAAAATATGTGCATTATTTACGAATTTTCTATATATGTCCTTCCATTATTAAGCTCTTTGGCGGGCATCCATTAACGAATCCATTTTTTACTTTCGGTCGAAAGATCAGAAAAAGCGTGCGTTACTTCCGGCATTTGTAGCACCGTGAATGAAAGCCATTTATGCATCTGTTGGCGGCACATCCTGCATGCAAGCGGAAGGACACGAAGGAAATTCGAGACTTCGATGCAAATTCCAGGTCGTGCCCAATGTTTAGCGTAACGTAAATATCTTTAGAACTGTCGCGATTTATGCGCATATCTCATATCCTGTAACGAACCTAGGAGAATTAATTATTTTTATGATGAAGTGAACACGTGAAGGTGACAATTCGTAGGAGAAGTGAATAATTATGCTATATATGTAAATGGTAAATCCCTTGAGGACTGCAGGTGTAATTACGGTGCTTAAATTAGAGAGGAAAGCATTTTGGCGTGGGAATTTGCAGAAAGGGAAGCCGAGGTTAGGTAAAGGTAAGTGCGGAGGACTAATCATTAGGAGGTGTAAGGGGATAATGGGACTGTGCGATTCCTCCTGCTTAAGATGGATGTGATAATGAAGATGGAGGGATAAAGGACAATGTAATGAAATTAATCAATGTTAATTTACGACAAAATTTAGGGCAATGTGATTAGAGGAAACTTTGATGAAGAATACTGCCGATATGATTGGTTCACTTTTGAAGAAAAAATGGACTAACAACATTGACGCCAAAAAAGGTATGGTCTTAAATTAAAGATTTTTTTATTTAGAAGTTAATTTCCTTATCAAGATAGTGAGCAAAAAACTCAAAAAACTTATTAATCGCGCAAATGATATAAATACACATTAATTAGTATTATATTTAAAATATGAATACTCCAATAAGTGGAATAGTTGCAGAGGAAAGCAGCAAGTTTTGATTTTGCCATGTACTGGAGGAAAGAGAGTGTCAATGCTGTTAATAGAGCTGGGATGGGAATGATAAGACGTCTGAAGGTTATGGCGCAAAATAAAAAGGCTAGAGGATATAGGTATACAAAGCTATGACAGCCATGCCTTTAATAAAATAACTGATAAATGAATTTAAAGGCTCAGATAATTCTGATTTTTTTTTACTGAATGCAATTTTATATTGTGTATTGTACGTTAAGTACATATAAATATGGTTTTGTTGAGTTTATTATTATTTTTCTAAATTCTATTATTATCTAAAATTTTCGAATTAATATATTGAATATGTAAATTTTGAATTAAAATTGTATGAAGTATTGCCTTCGAGTGGTGTTGGAAGAGTTTACCTTCCGGCTAGTGTAAATATCAGGGTAGGCAGCGTACTGAATATTATTTTCCCCTCAATAATGACTGCCCTGCTGGACTCTCACATATGTTTAGTCTTTTTATGTAAACAAATAGGCAAAAACGTACAAAAAGTATAAATATACGGACACAATATTTGCTCAAGAAAAACAACTAAAATTTTGAAAATATTGCAATTCTACATAGAGCCTCCTGATAAATAGGATATCCGGATTATATTCCTGTAAGACTCATTCATGCCCTTGTAAAAGTTTCGAGAGACTCTAATTTGACATTCAATTTTCTATCTACATTTTCATATATTTAACACTCACGGGCAATAAAATCCTTCTCTTTTTGGCGTAGCAATGTAAAAATCATTTCTATCTGTGAGCCCGACAAAATAACGCCTCGCAGTTCCCCAAAATTTAAATAACGTTGCCCTCATTGCCTGTAAACACTTTGCTTGAGGTCATTAATTACCCTGATACATTCATTCCAGGGAATAAAAGCTGCGTTTATATGTATTTGAATGAATTCCAATGTGATTTGCTCTAAGCGAACCTTAATTATGTATTGGGAGCCTCGGTTTTCATTTGCATTCATCCACACAATTCATTTCCTCTTCTAGTTCCGGAGCTGCCGTAGCCGCAGACTAACCTTAACTATTCTTGTATTATTAGCACGTAGTTTCCCCCAAGGAAAGCATCGGCGTCCTAAGCTTTCCTTATTTATAGCAATTCTCCGGCTTATTAAAACGCCGTGGGCACAGAATCCCCCATCAGAGCAAGAAGTCGGGCGAACCATAAGAGTAAATATGAGCTCATAACCGTATTAATGAGGTTTCAATGAAATAATGCGTCGTATCCGTTAGTTATAAATATATTTGTCCCACTCGAACACAACCATTGCTACCCTTCAAAGTGAATGTCATACAATGTTGTTTTTGAGGACTGAAATGTGACCGTAGACTCCATTAGGAGAATTTCCGTGATGCGTTTCCATTTACATGTAATTTGTTCTATTACGTCGGAGAAGTAAGTTTGGAGTTTTCCTTGTAGAAATTCCAAGAAAAAAGTTTTGTATCGGCATTCTGGTAAAGATATTTACATGATTCATTGAGTATTGGCATAATACAATTTTGATGTTTGAGGTTAAATTTAAGGAGGAGTGTGAGAAAAAGCCATGAAAAAAGCAAAAATTCAGTATCAGGTATGAAAAAAAATCCTAGCTACTGATTATGAGAATAAATCTGAAACTGAATGTATCATGAAAATAAAATTATAAATAGAATATATTTGTATACATTAATTTTCACACAGGATAGTTTTCATTAATCAAGATTTTAATTGATCTGATCTCGTCTTAGAATTGAGGAAATATGGAAGTCTTTAAGGCATTTACTGGATCTACTATTGTTCGAATGTTTACAATACAAAAGGAAAGAAATTGAAAAGTAGATTCATCTTTCTAAATTTTTTATTAAGACATGTAAAAAATCGGTAATTACTCTTCACGAAAAAGTTTTAGAGTCATATTCAAGGATCTTTTGTTAGTTAAAAATAAAATCTAGAAATTTACCCGGAACTTTGTGGTATACATTCATCACAAAGAATAAAAAAATAATATTACTTCGAGTTTAACTGTTTTTCTCGTAAAATAAGAACGTATTTTGATTCTTAAGAATGGTGCAAATCATATTCTCCTTTAAGAGGTGTAATTAGAATTCATTAATCGTGTAAAAGTACGAAACCCAACAAAACTATAGCAACTAAATTCAATTTCATTAGGATAATATTTGTATTATTAACTACGCACGAATGTGTAATTTATATCTAACTTTAATAGCAATTTCGTGCCGAGTAATTTTTTTCCAGAAGAAACTTTTGCTAGAACAATGAATGATTCAAAAGCACTGCTTGAAAATCACACCACAAAGTTTTCTGGCTCCCATACGGATAGCTTGGGGAATAAATAGTGATCACCCAGTTTCAAGCTCTTGAAGACTGTTTTACCTGTGTAGGCGTCAACACTTCGTCTCAGAGGGAAAATGAACTGGGAATGAGTTAGAAACTCCGACGCCAGATTCGGGTGTTGAGACTTACCCTCCGTTCTGAATTGTAATTGTGCGGATGCCGGAAATCTTGTTTCGAGTGATTCAATAATGTGAGGAATTCAACCCATTTATCAATTTAACTTTGACGTAAATCAGCATATTAATACACATAAAATCGTTAAATGCCTCAATTATGTATAGCAGATTTTGATTTTAATTTAATTTAATTTCTTTATTTCGAGATATATTCCTTAAAGGAATAGCTTCAAGGGCTAAAATTGAAAATTGTCAGAATGCTTTATTCAGACAAAAGTAGAGCAAATTAACTCTACAAAGAGCTTTAAATGTTTTATATATTTCTACCAATGCTTTAATTATACGTATCAGAATATTTCTTATCGATATCAGCTCTTGTTGCGTTATTAAAATCACATTTACTTTACAATCAATGGCATTCACAAACAATATTTATTGGCGGCTTTAGGTATGCTTTTGAACTAATCAACGATGAAGCAATTGTATTCGTATATTAGAAATAATACGGTGTTATTAAAATGGATTCCTCGTCATTCTGTGTTTTATGGGATGAATCCATTGAGATCTTCTTATCGTATAAGTCATATGGTATCGATCGCTCAATCGATGTGCAATGATATAAAAAGCTTTCACTGAAATAAATAACATTCAGTTTTCAATAAAGCCTCGCTGCATGGAAGTAGGAAGGGAACCCTGTAGTTAACAGACCTTCCTGTACGTTTTGTATGCTGTATAGAATGCATGTACGTTACGCTGAATGCTACATTTTCATTTATAAATTAAAATTTCATCTCAATGAATGTGAAAGGCACAATTAATTGAGGAGCATAAATAAACCCATCTGACGAAGACACAATGTAAGCAAGGAGACGAGTAGCAAAGCAGGGATAGCATTATTGTTTGCTCGCATTGCCAAAATGATGTTCTGCTTCCAAGAAAGATTAATAAAGAATGATGGGTAGTGCTGTAATCAATACATTCGGTACATTAATTTTCATGAAATTTATTCTCGACTAGAGCATATACTTCAAGATATTTATTAATCACCGAAGAACTTTATAAAATTATGGTAAAAACTGTGTTTTTGGCCTTTATTTGGTGCTACTTCATCACTTAAATATCACTAAAAAACAACAGTTTAATTAAAAAAATCTCCCATTTATATCAATCACACAACGCAAAGAGTAAAAACAACACGACCCAGGTTTTGATGCCTGCCTCATCACCAGGTGTTGTTTTTACTTTTTGTGTTGTGCTATTGGTATAATTAAAGAAGTTGCTTGAAATGCGGCTATTTTAAATGCATAGTAACTAGAAAAAAATATAAATATATTGGGGATTTTAGATGATAGTATATTGATGTCTATTTCAAAAGAAGGAAATATTTACGTAAGTACATAACAAATGAGTGGTTACACATTAAACTTTACTATAGTTCCTTAGAAACTAACCGTCCTCAAAATCCAATCTTAATATATAAATATTTTTGTTACATTTTTCTATTCGAACTTTCGGAATTAGTAGCACTTTCAATATTAGATAATTTGAAAAACTGCTTGATAGTCTTAGAAATTTTAAGGTAAAGAGGACTAGGCAAATAAAACTTTGTGGAAGAGCGAAGACAATTTCAATAGTTAGGTCATGTAGCCCCCATGAAAGAACAAACTAACTGAAAGAATTTCTCTCGAAAATACGGGTAGAAAGGGACCCTTATAGTATGAAATGGAAGAATAAGATGCTTAAGGGTCGGTAATGCAGGCGGAACTTGATGCGGAAGCAAAGTGCAAGGCAAAATCGAGTCCATGATTTCGAACTGCAATTCTTCGCTGACATGATAATAACGGGGAAAACTCGATATGATGAACGCAGAGAATGTTAACGTACTGTACATTAAATTCAAAGTGTAATTTCAGAGGGAATGATGGGAAAAGGTATGAATGAATATGATGATACTATTAATGTACGGAGCAAAGCTTGCAAAATAATAGTAGTTTAAAGTCGGCCAGAATTTCTTTTCTCCGCTATGATAGCGGTATAGGTTTTAAAATACGTAAGTTGCAAGAAAAATGTTATTACCAGATGATTTTGCAAAATTTCACCGAAATGAAGAGATATTTTAGAGTTACCAAATTAAAACTTTCCTATCCGTGACTTTTCAATATCGTGAAGTATATTAAATCGGGACTTTGATGATTCGATTATGGAAATGCAATTTGTGGACAATCATTTATTAGATTGATCGACAGAAATAGTCAGTGCTAAGTTGCCATTCATTGTTGGTCTCATGCGATAACTTTTATAGAATTTTTCCATTACTTTACCAAAATGTAAGCGTTTGTTTTATTAATATGCACATAGAGGGTTGGAAATTATTCTGAGAAGGAATACAATAATTCTAATTTAATAATGATAAGTTTCGTAGATCAATAAAATTTCTCACTTTTCATTCCTTAGAATAACATAGTAGGGGAGCGTGGGGTTGCCCCGGTCGGGAGGTAGCCCCGGTAGGCAGTCTGCTGACCGATTCATTTGTAATCAAATACTCTGGTCGGTGCTGTTCTCTTTGATGCAACTAGAGGAACTAATTGTATGATTTGCGTCAGTCTGCCATCACACATTGTTGAGTGATTGCGTTGTGAATTTTTGAGTGGTGGTAAATCTAATTTTGGAGAATATTTGTGGCAACGTAAGTACTGATTTTGATTACAATATCAAAAGTTTTATATTATAATCTAGTAGTGTACTTATTAAGCTTTAATTTAATGTATATTACTAGCAAGTTCAATGGTAGGGTACCGGTGCTCCCCTACTCTGTTTCTAATGTTTGTTTTTAGCAAATTTAATGTATGCTTTCAACAACTGATAACGCGTCAATTTTTTTAGTTGCCAAGGAAATGGGAGAGAATGACTGGAAGAGGAAGTTGGTCAGAGGAATCAATGAAGTTAGCATTAAAATTTATAGAAGAAGGGAATTCAATAAAATCTTCTAGCAAGAGGTACGGTATACCGTTCAGCACTCTTCAAGAGTGGAAGAAGAAGAATAAAGATTCAAAACCACACTTAGGGCGAAATGCAACATTCACAACTGAGCAAGAACAGGCATTAGCAGAGAGGATCAAAACTCTTGCCAATGTCTTTTATGGTCTCACTGCAACTGATGTACGAAGAGTAGCATATGAGTACGCAGTTAAAAATGAAATACCCCGCAGATTTTCTAAAAATGAACAAATAGCTGGCAAAGATTGGCTGTATAGGTTTCTGAAAAGAAACCCATCTGTAAGTGTTCGTAAGCCCGAAGCTACGAGCATAAATCGAATAACGGGATTTGATAGAGAAGAAGTCACCAAATCTTATGACAATCTTGAATCAACTCTGTCAAAAAGCCAGTTCAAACCTTGTCCGCCTTGTGCCGTATACGAATGTTCGAATAAAGGGTGGACTAATGAGGACATATTCGTGAAATGGCATCAGCATTTCATTGAACATGCTAAGGCAACCAAGGAAAGGCCTGTAATTCTCATTCTTGACAATCATAACAGTCACACAACTCTGATTCAGCTGAAAACTTTCTTTGTGATAGATGCCACTGAAGTCAGTGTTTACGTAGGTATTAATTACTACAAGCCTATATGTACAATAGCAGTGACTGATTTTTATTTTGTTTAGAAGCCTCAATTTTTCACCTAGGCCTATTAAAGAAAACTTTTTTCACACCGATGACTTTTGTTTTAGTTCTTATCTTATATCCAGCTTATTTAAATTGTTTTTGTACAAAAATCTCATGATATAATCTTGGGTAAACTTTTACCATTAGAAATACATGGGAAATCCCCTACCGGTATAACCCCACTGGGTGGGGTAATCCCGGTATGTGTAAGGGTTTTCATTTCATTTCTTTTAAAGTATTTCTTTTGTAGGAAAAAAATACAATTAATATGTATAGTGTATTTATATATATACTAACCACTAAAAATGTTAAATCAAATAATTAACAGTTTTTATAATAGCTATAAATGAAACCGTTTAACATACCGGCATTCCCCCACTCTCCCCTATTCCTATTTTATAAGGTAACTCAAAATTAAATTAATTCTAAGACATTATACTTGAGGATATTCGAAACTGGTAATGGTATGAAGTACAAAGAAGTTCGTTAAATAAGTATAAATACAAACAAAAAACCGCTAAACGATGGTCTATGCTGAATAATATGAAGAAATGTAGTGTGCAAATCAAACGTATGCAACATTAAGTGTATACAAGTAATGTATAAAACCCAACAACTTAATGTAGTAAATGCAAATACAGTAGGATCAGAATTATCTATTTTATATAATGAGGATTTGATAAATGTTCTTGAAATTATTTGATATTAAGATTCTAATTTTGACCTCCAACCGACGCTATGTTTATTCCCTTGCAATTTTTCACCGGAACATTTTATTTTTGTAGTGACGCAGATTGTCTTCCAGCAAAAAAACGCATTAATGGTATAACGAAGCCCTAAGATACGATAGGCCAATTTATTATGAGGGCCTCTCGTTACAATGCACTTTTTGTGCGTCTCCGTGATTAATCGTGTCCTTCTCATTCCAAAGGACGCAAAACAACGCCGCCTATCCATGAAAGAGTAAGGCCGCGAACCGCATCGGAGGAGTCGCAATTACAAAAGCCACTTTCCCTGCTCTAATCTCATCTAAAATTTAGGAGGAGAGAGTGAATGGCTGACGGAATGCCTTCTGCCGCAAGAGGTCGTTGAAAATACACAAGGCCGTTTTGTTTTCAAAGAAGAGCTCTGATACAGCCGTAAGAATTTCGGTGACATTGTTTGATGATGGATACAACTCGGAAAAGCAAAGTGAGGCAGAAGAGGATATAAGTTAGGTATTATAAACATAAACATTACCTTCACCTACACCTACGTGCATATCCTATAGGCCACCTTTCAGCGTGTGACAAATGGTGGCTCTACTTGTCTGGCCGATTATACTTTCAAGTTTCCTTCGCAGAGAAAATTAAATATTTAAGCTTTTAGTCTTAGCATATATTTCCCTGTTTATTATCACTGCATGACCTTTTTAAGAGAGAAGGAGGTTAATATATGTCACCATATATATGTTACACCCCAAACGTGTAATTGCCCATTTCATGACTTTTTTGTCCACTTCATGAAATGGGCAAAAGTTGCCCATTTCATGAATTGGGCAATTTTTCAATTTGGGCAAATTTTCAATTGGGCAATTACACGTTTGGGGTGGAAGAAACCCTACCTACCCTACTCAACCCATCGGTGCCGCGCATATTTAATCAATTGATTAATCTCCGCTACAAATCGAGAAATATGCGCGGCGCCGATGGGTTATGTAGGGTAGGTAGGGTTCCTTTCACCCCAAAAGTGTAATTGACCATTTCATGAAATGGGCAACTTTCTGCCCAATTCATGACATGGGCAACGCGCCAGTCTATTTCATGAAATGGGCTATTACACGTTTGGGGTGTAACATATATAAGACATATTAAAATGTTACCCCTAAAACAACGGAATGTAATAATATTTAACTAGTTTAATGGAACTAAATGGATCTTATCACAAATTTTTCATTATTTCTGATATATTATTGAAAAACCAGATGATTTTCCAAAAAAATTCACTAATTAAAGGTAGCCTTTTATTACGAAATATATGCTGAGGTAAGCTCTGATGACGTGAAGATCACGACTGGAAAGCGGCAATCACGTGTTATTTTCACCTACTTGACATGGGAACGAGAGTTTTATCGCTAGGCAACTTTGTGACTCTCACAAAGTTTTATAGAGCATGAAGAGAGTGCAGATGGAGGCATTTATCCGAATTCGGAGGAAGGGAGGGGGAAATTTAAGGCCATATCCTCATGCGTTACTTCAGGTTCAAGTTCAAAAACTCGCCCAAGAAGCGGAGGGAAGGAGTTGGGCAAATAATGTTGTGAGGGATACGGAACACGATATTGAATAAAAGGAAGAAAGGAAATTGGATGATTAAAAGGAATCCCAGGAGAAGAGATAAGTGGAGGGGAAATCCCAGGAAAATAGGAAGGGGGAGGGAATAGAGGGTCGTGGGGATTCTAGAAAGAGGACAAAATACAGGGGAGTAAAAGGTACAGCAGATGAGAGGGAATCTGAAAGGGGTGCTGCAGAATTGAAGAAGAGAATACAGAGGGCGAATAAGTAAAAGGGGAAAGGAGGGAATAGAAGTATGTTGTAACGAAAGAGAAATTCAGTAAAGAGAAAATTAAGAAAAACCGTAATTGCAACAATAAAAACAACAAATCTACGAATGATAGCAATAAATAATTTTTTTGTTATGAAATCAACAAATATGATGATGATGGTAATATAACATATGTTAGCAGGTATAAAGTGAAAAACTGAAGAATTATTCAATATACAGTGAAAAAAAAACCACCTTATGATTGTTGAAAGAGAAAATTAAATTGAAGCACTATTGTAATGCATCCATAAAATCGTATCACCGAGAGGTACTTATTGATTATTTAATATCTTCTTGGGGTATGACAATATATTTATTGAGCGCTAAGAAACTAACAATACATAGATGAGGAATGGAAGGCTTTTTATTTTCATCTAGATATCTTAAAATATAGATAAACCTGTATACTAAACACTATGTATCAAAATAACGCTATGAATTATGACTTTTTATAAATATTTAAGATCACTTTAAACTGTATTTTCCTTAAAACAGCAACGAAGAAAATGGAATTTCTTAATTTAAATTTCTGAGAAGTTGAGCCATGTACTTTATTTCTATCTCTATGTACAACTGTTAGATACAGAAGAGCCTAAGTCATGAAATAGGGGAAGATAAGATATTCGAGAAAGGATCGGTCAAAGGAAGATGAGAAACAAAAAACAAATGAATTGAGAAAAGCGGAGACAGATTAGGATGCGTGGTAGGGAAAGACAGAAGGTGCGCAGCTTGAAAGGGAAGTAGGATTCGGCGAATTGGCAAATGAAATTAAAATGAGGTGAAGACGGGGCTTTTGAGGGAGTCTCCGGATGCCAATATTGGAATGGAAGAAGCTCCAGGAAAACTTATGGGCGGCGATGGAAGGAAAATGGGAAAAGCAGAACGGCGGAATCGTGAGAACCGCAAAGGACTGGGGTATAAGAACAAAGGGCCGCCTCTGTTGCTAGGTTACGCTTTTCTATTTTGGTAGAATATATTTTGCATTATTTTGCATGACTTAATTCTAGCTTCCATTCCGCCATATCTTTCCTCAAAAGAGCGATCAGACGCAATTCCTTTTCATCCGAAGAAGTGAAATTCCTTCCATCGTTCGGATTCCTTTTTTCATAGTGTAGCGGAAATCAAATGCTAGTTAATATTGCAGAAATATTACTTTTGTCTACTATTAATACTACATAGTAATGTCTCATAAAAATATATTCCAAATACAAGAAATGCTTTGATAACTGTTCTTAAAAAGGTTTGCACCACCAGAAATCAATACCTTGCATTTCGAAAGACTAATTTCTTGGAAGTTAAAATTTTACGGAAAATATACCTCTTGAAGGAAATTCGATACTACTGAACACTAAGTTCACAAGGTAAATTATTTTGAATTCTTTTTCGTCCCGAGTGGTAATTTGAGAACATGTATAACGTAGATATTTCATACTGCCATTCATATCTTCTTCTTAATATTACTTTTATTAGTTTATTATTACTGTTACTATTTTAATGAAGCAGGCAGAACTTCTTAGAAAATTTTACTCGAGTGACTCTAACTGAATGATATTATTCTATAGCCTATTCATTCTATGTCATAAATGTTTTGTATTAACTTATAAAATTAGTTTGAATATGAAAATTAATTTACCATTTAATTCTTAATCTGAAATTCCCAAGTCAAATATCAGTTTGCTGTTCCATTTATAATATCCAGTTTAGTATTCTGAGAACCCATCCAGTTATTTTATTTACTTTTTTATTTTTCATTATATATAAGTAGTGAATGTTAACAAACTAGTTCTTATTAAATATCATTAATAAATATGAAATTTATTTCTCAAGGAGTTTCAAAGAAGAACGTCTTAAAGTTATATTTGTGCTTAGTTTATTCAAATATGAAAATTAAGTCAATAAACGAAGAATCAGTAATATATCTCGTGATGCTTTTTCTGATACTCTTAACTAAATTTATTTACGCTACATTAAGAGAAAAAACGTGATATTAAATGTACGTGCATTCTAAATTATCTCTCTCAGTTAAAAATAGAATTTTATCTCGGAGAGGAATTTAACAATTATGGATAATTTGTGTACTAAAGAAGTAATTAAGTTCATTCCTAGGCATGCAAATACAGAAAATTGTTAGCAAAACTAGCCGTTCCAAACAAATGCTATGAATGTGCTAAACATAGATTTAATACTACCCAGAGAGGAATTAATGAAGAACGTTTTAAGAGAGAACGCAGATTATTATTAGAGAATTTGGAATGGATTAACATTAATTATAAGAAGAAATATAATCGACGTCAAGTGAATTGATAAAAATAGCTATGGTTGGATGTCGATTTTAAGAAACTCTATGCTCGTGAATTTTGTATACGTTATTCAAACAACTCTCAAATGTTTTAATAAGCACTACAGAAGAGAGAATTCGCAAGTTAACAAAAATATTGTGGTTTCCTAGGCTTTTAAGTTTAAAATAACAATCGTTAAGCCCCTCCGCCGACCCCAATTAAGATCTTTAACCTCAAATACCGAGATATCTGCCTGATGGAATGTTTTACTTAGGGGGTAAAGCATCTCCCATTGTCCCAGTATGTACATTATCAAAGGGGCACCGAAATTAGGAATGGTCTATGGGAGAGTTTAATTACTGTTAGCATTAGAATTCTGATGTATGGTTGGTAAGGGATTCTATTCGAGCGAAATGAAGGGTATGTGATGCATGTATCATTTTGCAAACACAAGAAATAAGAAGATTCATCTCTGAGGTTGTCGTTCGCCTCTAATCCATTTCTGTCGCGCGATTTAATGGTTTAATTACACGAAATATCCATCACTTGAAACACGAACCTAGATTTGAGGGGAGATTGCAAATACTGACCATCACCTTATTCACAAACATAGCAAGGTAGAGAAAAACGTTTTATCGGAGATTAGTAAAATTTTTAATCTGAATACTTAAGTTATTATGCTTGATTTTCTTCTTATGATATTATTATCAGTGATCGTAGTTCACAGTAATTATCTGTCCTCAAGCATAAATCCCTCAATCTCACAGAACTTCTTGATTTAGATCCCTTTCTCTAACTGTCCACTACTGTTGACTAAGTTTTTACTATATAAAAAGAAAAACACTCAGTAACTTTGATACAAAAATGCCAATACTCCTTTCAGTAATTTGTTTCTTGTTTTTTGGCTCACCAGAAATTCAATTTAAATTTTCTGCTTTCCATTTTGTGCACAATTCTACGAGACGTTTTTACTTCTTGTGTCCATATCATGATTCATTGCTTCATTCTTCCAATTTTTAGTGAAATTTTCATTTATTCACATTCTAAAGCTTTTACTTACCGCAGTCTGATTATTTTATTCTGAATTATTATATTGTTGACCTTATCTTAACATATCATTTTCTTGTTTTCCTTTGTCTGAGCATAGCTCCAACATTAATCCATATAACTAGGAGGTAACTTGCTTTCAAGAGATATTAGGTGCCAAATGGAATGGATTATTACTATCAAGTCGTTCTACAAGTTATAATTTTTACATTCATTTTACTTATCTCAAATTTTATTTACGAAATTTACCAATCAAAATATATTATGCTACTTATTCAAAATTTCTAGCAGACGTAATTTTTAATTCAGTGTTATACACTCATAGGAAAATTCGAGAAAACATCTTTTAAAAGATTTTATCAAAACTCGTGGCGAGTTTTACGCAGTAGACGAGGATTATCCACAGTATAACTTACGTTTTAGAATAAAAACGAACTCAATGATAGAAATATATTTTATAGTATAAATTTGATAGGCAAACTCTTAAGCAACATTATAAGGTAATCTTCGTTGAAAATGAGGCACTTTTCGTAGCGGTGCATCTTATTTTTAATACCACAGACATAGAGCCGCCGGAGACTACCCGTTCACGGCTTTCTGCAGTTCTGCATGGTCGTCGAAGCACCAGGGTTGGGAGATCAGGTCAGTAACGTCTTCGTTGCGTGCGAACATGTTCAGAAACAAGTGGTAGTCGCTTGGCTCCAAATCTCTTGTACGGAAGATGGTGGAACGCCATCCAAGAGCTCCGGAGTGGAACAAGCAAAGCAAAATCTTTAAACTCAGCCTTCCCGGACGCTTTTTTTAATTTATCTTCCCATTTCCTTAATGTTTCACAATACTTTTCAGAGGTTATTTTTGAACGATGTTTAAGGAAATTGACAAGTAGGCGTAAATGACTGGAGTCTCTGGCAGCAGAGCTCGATGGTATAAAAGAACAAGTGCACTGCTATGATAGTGCCTCGATTTCAACGGGGATTTCGTTAACATGTTGCTTAACCCTTCCTTGACTGTACTGTGATAACTTCCAAAAACAGCTGTGCGGGGTACTCGGGAACCCCAACGCTTTTTTCGCGAATATTACGTTCTTTTTTGGTTTTCTTTTACTTAACCTAAAATTATGTTTAAGAATACATTACTGATTATTTTGTTGATATTATCTTTTATTTTTTTGGAGGTAGCATTAGAGTTTTGACTATTATATGGGATAATATATCACAACTAAATTTGAATAACCTTATTTTATTTTAATTAAATAATGTGTTATAAATACTGTTAATGCAATACATAATGAATCAATTGAAAAATCTGTAAGAAAGGGTGACTGAATTTCCACAAACACACGACATGACATTGTGTATAGCAATCCAAGCAAAAGGGGCTGTGCGGTGTACTTTGGTACCCCATTCAAAAACTAAAGATATTTTGGAAATGAGTCTGTGAAACAAATATCTTCCAATTTCATTATATAAAAGAAATATTGATGCACGAATACATGGAATAAGAAACATATGTGATAAAAAATACATTTTTTCTATTTAATTTAGCTATTTTGGGGTCCTCAAGTACACCGCACCGTCAAGGAAGGGTTAAGAGCTAGGCTATTAAATGCATACCATAAACTATTTTTCTGTCATTAAGTTTGTTTCTATACCGAAGCATAAGTTACTTTCTGGACAACCCTCTTATTCCAAAGATTACTATTAGTTTTCACCTAGATTGCAAAGTTTTCAACAGAGAGAAATTGAACTTTTATTGAAGGGTTTCGGGCAGTCACAATTCACTGCCTTCGACCTCTTCTCGATTCTTAACTCAAATACCAATTTCCTGCGAGAACCGAGACGATTCTTCGAACTTTCCTGGAATAGGGGAAGTTAAATTATCACCAGCTCGAGTGACATCGCAACAACATGTGATGTCTTGAGTTTCTAATTCCGATCACTCGTCTAAAATGTTCGTTTGCCAACCTGTTCTATCTTTCGTCGCTCGCAACGCGCTCTAGAATACAGAGGGCGTTCCAGAGATAAAGAAAAAATGAGTTTCCCTTAACGGCAGTGTGTGTTCCTAAATATTGAGCCGAGGAAGTAATCTGAAGGAAATTTATCTTTTCTGTATTAATGAGCTGGAGAGAGAGAATCCTTGATGATACTGAGAAATCTTTAGCTGCAAGTTAACGTTTCAGTTGAAAGACCGGGAATATGTGCGGCAACGTTTCCCAATATTACATGAATATGTAAAAATCGGCTGTGAGAGTAAAAGTAAGCGCATTTCTGTTTCAAGGCAAAGCAAGCAAGCAAAAAATCTGTTCAAGCTAAAAATGAAAAGGAAAGAAATATATCGATTCAGTACGAATGGATCACCTTACAGACTAAGAGATTAATGGCGGAGGAGTATCTTTGAAGCTGAATTACTTCTCTTTACCTTAGTATCTTTTTCTTTTAAACTAGCATAGATGATCTATTATTAATCAATAAGTTTGTCTGCGAAAATAAATAGCAATACTGTTAGCAACGATAATGAATATGCCAAACATAAATTTATGTGCAAATCGTTTGCAAAATGAAGTAGTTCATTGATTAGCAACCAATTTAATTCTAAGGTAACGGATGTATGAATGATTTTAATGCATGGAATGATTATAAAATCTCAAATGTGCCGAATATCACATTCTCAATAGGTACCTATTTAATCGTTTAAAAGGTGAAAATTAAAGGAAAAGTGAATTAATGAAACTTTGACTTTAAAAGTTAATAATGTTATTTTCTAATTCAAAACTAATTTTACTCCTTATGGAAAAAATCTTTCTCTATCATTGACTTACTCAATCCTCTGAAAATAATATTGATATTATCGAGCCCTTCAGCTTTCTTTAAAGTATAAATACTGCAATTACTTATTTTGCTTGCATCTAGAAAACCATGGGCTATTTATTGCATTGTCAGAGCTCATCACTAATTCCTTTCTCAGAGCTTAATATATTAAATTCACTCAATCTTAACTAAATTGTATACGAGGTATTTCGTGGTTTTCCGAGAATCTCTCAAAACTAAGATTAGGCTGCTGTCGCATAGGATGTGACACGTTACCCCATCGGACAGAAACAACGTCATAGAAGTAATGCGTATATTTGTAAGATAATGTATGTAAATGAGGATATGAAATGTATGGGTGTAAGTCCTCGGGAGTGCGTGAGTGTCTCGCAGAGCCCAAGGGATTTGGGAATTGTGTGTGCTGTATTTATCGAGGTCGCACTCTGCAGGGGGACTCGCTTCGTGGACAGGAAATCCTCGGGGCTTTTTATACTCAAAAGCCTTTTTCCTTTGGGATCTTGACGTCTGCTTACCTCGATTGTTACCCACTTCCTTAATCCCTCCCTCTGATCCCTTCATTTCATCTCCCGTGACATTTTCGCCAACTACGGACTATCCTTTGTGGCCCACGAAATATTCATCCTGCGTTAACATAATGATTGACTTAGTGCTTCCTTGGAGAGCCATATAACGAAGGTCGGGGAGGGAATTAAAGTGAGCGGGATTAAGACCCGTTTCGCCTCGTGAAGGTTAAGGATTAAACGTGCGCGCGTCTCAGTTTTTCTTTCTCTTTCATATGTCTCTCCCTTATCTTTATAGCTGTCTTTCCAAGTTATCAATCATTCCTCTTTTTACTAGTTTACTTCTACTTAAAATAAAAGAGCGTTGATATCTAACATTGAGAAATAACACAACCTACTCCTATCAAATACGTGATATTTAATAATAGTGTACGAACTTTTTTCAGGGCTCACTATACTTCGGACTGTCTTAGTTTTTCAAGAGGGAGAACAACTTTTACCGAATTAAAATCCTACCGAAAAATGGAATTATCAGAATAAATAGATGAACGTACGTTGAATGTGCTCATTACGCATGCTAAATTCTGGAAAAATATATGATTAAATATAGTAGCGAAAGACCCTATTTTGATTATTAAAAATCTTATTAATAGATTACTCTTGGGGTCCTGCGTAGCGATTTGGGCAGCACTTTCGGCTTTGTTGAAAGCGGTTCCGGATTTGATTCTTTGTGGAACCTTACGTGCGAAATGTGCTTACGAAGCACTTTTAACACTTCTACTGCTACTACTAGGATATTCTTACACTGATTTTAATATGGAAATGAAAAAATAAAATTTAAATTAAATGAAAAACAAATATTACTCCTTTCATTCTATCTGATGGGTTTACTCCTGCACCTTATTATGTGAATATGCCATTGGGAATTTTAGAAGAAACACGTAAAAGGGACGCCTAAGTATGTTTTGCAAAGGAGAATAAGTCATCAATGGAAAGATAATATACTTCAATTGATATGTTTATGAATTCAAAGTTTGATAGCGTTGGGAATAGAACTTCAAGTTAATCTGTTATGATTGCGATAATAAAAGGAGACTCCAAGGGCTAAAGGAAGGCTAAGATATAATACTGAAGATAGAGGAATAGGATAAAGGTGGATTTCCTTTATATGAGAGTGTGTGTATGAATGGGGAGATTAAGGAAGATAAAAATAGCAAAGGACTGCAAAAAGGTAAACCTTGATATAGGAAATCATCTCCAAAACAGAAGAAAGATAAAACGGGTAAAGGAAATAAAAAGGGATGTGAGAAAGGAGAAAGACTTCCCTGAAAGATATTACAGAAAATTGGCGCAAAACGGGGGATATGGTGAAAGGAAATATTTTAGCCCGTCCTAATACTACGCACGAGGAGACGGTATTGAATAAGAACATCGAGGATCGATTGAAATCAAGGGCTTAAGTCAGAAGAAGAAGAAGATAGTGAAGTTGGTGATTCTGGTAATCGAAGAGTGAAGGGGTTGGATTCAAGGACGTAAAACGAGAGAAATATTCTGCAAATGGAGAAGGCCATTCTCGTTTTAGGAGTACAATGAAGCTGCGAAGGATGACATACGGCTAGGAAGGTCACGTGGGGAGGAAAAGAAGGATGATTGGAATTTAAAAACAGGAGATTGTGTTACTAACTATCGAGGTATCTCCGTAGTCTGAATCAAAACCGCTACGAAATAAAGGAATATTACGCTGTTCAAATGAGCTACAAGCTAACAGGTTCGATCGAATATGTCTGTTTTATAGAGCTTCGTATAGTGCTATAACATTGCGCTATCAGTGGGTCATTATCATGAAAATCACTCTGAAAAATAATAATATCATCAAATGCACGAAATCTAGATGCAGGGAATTAATTATTACGAGAATATGTCATTATGGCGATAATTTGTTAGAATATGGCAAATGATTTTACCATACCTTTGACATGAATTATCTTGAAATTTTGACTTTAAACAGCAACTATGTTTAAATCAATACATATTCGTATATGTTCCCAAGGAAAAACGGACTTGAAAAGAGTCTGACAGGGCCGGGAGTTGAACCCAGGATCTTCCTCTATCCGGGAGGCTGCCTTAACCATCTAGGCTATCCGGCCAGAACATCTTAACAAGTCGTTTTTGAGGACTTTGTGTGCAAGGGAAAGAATTTGTTGTGATGAATTCTTTGTGCTGCCGGTGCCTCGATGAGGCCATGGCCGTAGACGATGCCGCCCAGTCGGACGAAACTACACTTGCCCTTGCACACGAAGTCTCCAAAAACGACTTGTTAAGATGTTCTGGCCGGGTAGCCTAGATGGTTAAGGCAGCCTCCCGGATAGAGGAAGATCCTGGGTTCGATTCTCGGCCCAGTCAGACTGTTTTCAAGTCCGTTTTTCCTTGGGAATTTTCCTGGGTTCACGCCCTTATTTGCAAAGTCACCTCAACCCTTTCCTTATATTCGAATATAGTCCAAATTTTCTAGGCTGATAAGGATATACTAAGGCCTTTTTACCTATAGGTATAGTGAAACCTGCGACTAAAATCATAAGAAACATGTTTTTTATATAGTTATCCATAATGATAGATATGGAAATTAGGGTGACGAATTGAAAATAAATTACAAACAAAAGAATATACTTTTCTAATAAATAATATAAAGTACTATTATAATTTATAATATAAGTAATTCTGCACTTTCACAATTAGTACATCGTTATACCTGGATAGTCTCGTAAAATACGACGATATAGATGGTTGGAAAAAGAAGTTGGCGCTAAAACTAGTATGTTTCAATATTCTAAGATTTTTGAGTATATTCCAAAAGAAACGGTAAAAAAAATTGCCTCAAGGCTAATTAAGAACTATAATTCGATAGTGAAACATCATGTTCTTCTTGTAAGAAGGATTTGTTATGGAGGAATTAGACTTCCGGTAGAGCAGTGAAGTAGAGATAACAAGCAGTGTATAATTGGTAAAATACTTAGGGAGATTAAAATTGCTTGTTAACCCTTACTAGAAAGGGGTCGTATATAATTTGGAAGAGAGTTGATTGAAGAGAAAAGGATCTGTAAATCCTAAAAGAAGACTGCCGATTTATCTGGATAAATGTAAAGGTCTAGAAACTGGGTCTAATATGACAAAGATAAGAGAAAATACTTATTGTTAGCTCCGTAAGTATACATACATATAATTTTTGAGGTTCTAATTTAACTAATTACAACTTTCAACTGCATTCATCAGTGGTAAACGTACAGAATATGTTAATCATACGGAAATTCGAATGTTTTCCACTATTATCGAATATTATTATCCTGTTATTATTATTTTTCTATGAAGTACCTCTTTGCAAATAGTTCCTCGACAACATCAATAAATATGCTCTTACGGTTCCCTCTATCGTTTAACATGCGAATCAACAGGTTTCACTGGAATGGAAGAATTTGAACACGGTTAATCGATTACTAATTCCTTTATATGCCAAGTACTGCTCCTATCTCTGAGAGGTCATTGTGCATGATGGCGGAATTCAAGTTGGCTCTACTATTTTCCGATGCAAACTTTTAGAGTAATGATTTGGAATTAATTTGATATCGCTCGCCATCAATGACAATATTTTTGAAAATTTTCAAAAGTAATGAAATGTGGATACTGTTTTTATTGTCGTAAAAATAAATTAAAAGTAAATTTACATCGATGGAAAATTATTTAATGCCAGCTTAGTTTGCGTGTTAGACATTCCATAAGTTCCGCATTCCACACCATTTCAGTCGACGTTTCGTAAACTTGAAAATTCCGTAGAAAGGGATTATGCAAAAAATGTTGATATACAAATAAACCCTCAGAGGATACATTTATGAAAAATGCTCTTTTTTGTTATAGAAAAATTGATCAGTGAAACACCTTGTCTGGAAGTATTTTTGAGCTATTCTCTCCCCGTGTGCGTCCCTTTAAAGATAAAGTTGAATAACGTTTTGTAGGGAAAAATGTGTGGTTTGTTTAAATGATGGAGAAGTGAACGAATGAGCATATAATATTTGGGACAAATTTTGTTATAAGGGTGACTATTATCATATATGTATTGGTTTAATGGTTTTCTAAGGCCTACAGGCAAGTAGGTGTTCACTTCATTGCAAGTAACATACTCTATTTGAAATTATATGTAATTTTGACAATGTGTATTAAGTAAATTGCATTTTAATTTCTGTCTTATTTATAAATTGTAATCAATGCCAACAGATCCTGCACTTACTTGCAGTGATATGTATATAATAATAATAATGATAATCCAAACAATAAGGTGCTACGGCCTTCCATATTCTTTCCTATCCATTTAAAATCGCTTCTTTCTCTTTTCTTCCATGTTTTCATAAACGTAATTGGAAAGAAAGCTACATAAAAATCTATAAATTAAACTCATGGCTAAGGCCCTGTCAATCTTCCACCTCTTTCATTCTTAACCTTTACTCTGTTGTGTCCAGTGATTTTTCTCATTTAACCTTCATTTCTATTCTCAAGTTCAAGGACTTGTTTTTGAAAATAATCATAATGAATATAGTTTCTATAGGTTCCCTGTTTTTCTGCCTAAAAGGTCAGAAGTAAGGATCAGTCTTGAATAAGCAAGGTGGTGTAAAATTTACTCAGATGAATCCATGAGGAAGGAAATTACCTCGGCCTAGTAATTTTATCCATCTAAACTCATTTATGACAAATGGATTTCATTCTATATTGTGGAATTTTAGACCCCTTCCTTTTAAGCTTAGTTGGTTTAATCGACTTTTCTTTGTGTTGCTGTTCCTGATGAATTCTGTGGGTATAACTATGCCTGCTGAGTTGGCAATCCATGTTGGCAAATATTGTGGGAAATTCGTCACTATCGTGGTCATATTTATAAATATGTCCATCCGATTGTATGAACTTCCATGAAACACTAATTTGATAATATTTTCAGAAAAGTTCCTTTCGTAATAGTTATTAGAATCAAATATTGAATCAGAATCAGTCCTCCTCACTACTTCAGAGCGGAAGACCTAGGTTCGAGTCCCAGTAATGTCGCTATTTTCTTTTCTATATATGCTCTATATATGCATTATTATTTTTTGGTGGAAATTCAACTAACGCCAAGTTATGCATATGTGTATGCATAATTCTGAATTCCTTTAGAAACTTCCACTTTATTGCTCTGAACTACACTCCGCAGGAAATATTTCGTGTAAGGAAGTGTTTTTTGAATAACTTTAGAGTCTAATATCTAATGTTGCTTTATTACATGATCGGACTGGCCCAATCGGCAGCGAAATTTAGTGAGAAAAATATAACAATGCTTTGATTTCCTTCAAATTTCTCTTTTGAAATACTTACGCAACTGAAAACTTAACAGGCGTAAAATACTGTTTCAAAATATGACTCTTAACAGCGAAAACGAATGAGACTATTAGCATTACATTTTGCATTCATACTAAATTTCTTATCCGTCAGGGACATTTAGGTCGATATTCATGCCTGGGAATTTCTGAAGGATAAAATAATTGTATTCTGGGAGCTATTCCTGCCTCTTTCTTTCTCAAATCTCAATTTAAAAGCGAAAGGAGTTGAAGAGGGTAAGATGGGATAGGTCTTTTATTAAAATGGAGAAATTGGGGCTTTATAGAGACTCTTTTCCCTCCCACATTTAATCCTTCTATTATACGAACAAAAGGGGCGAAGATTGATTTCCACTGATTTGAAATGTATTCAATTAAATAGAAGATTTACAGGGAGGTGGCGGGATTAATTACAGAGCAAGTTATTCATCTGTGGATATTAGCGAATGAGAAAAGATTGGTAGGGTTTAGCTTTTCAGGAGAGAAAGTGAAGATGGGGAAAAGAGAATAAAAAATAAAACATGTTATAATGATTCTTCGAGATATTTTTAGCTCGTTAATGCAGTATATGTTTTGGTCAGATTCACTGGAATAGAAGTTTCATTTTCTTCAAATTCACAGTACTGATAACCTTAAATTCTGATACTGCATGGATATGTTTAGAAATAAGGAGACGTTACATTCTATAGAAAATAACTCAAATGCAATAAACACGAGCATACGTTTAGGAAGAAATGCTCAAATAAATTGATGCCGGAAAAGAAAAATCGAAATTAATAAAATATTGAAAAGCAACACAAGCAATATTAGATTAGATTATATTATTTTGTTGAATAATTGAGTAGGATTGTAAAAAGATTAATATCATTACTAAACTGGTTGGAAGTCTAAATTTGCATTGCTAATATCCTTAGTCTGATATTATATTTGACTGCTTATTCACGATAGATAAAATATGAATTTAAACAATTGTTCAATTCATCAAGATATTTTATAAAATGTGGTATTTTTAAAAATTAATTGGAGTTTCTAATCCTAGTGTAATCTCCAAAACATTCCTTATAAATCTGAGATGTAAAATATCACACCGAAAGTTTTTTTTAATTTTTTTGATATCTAATCGCCTCTCATTGTTTATGTTTTTAGAGCTTGGAGTCATCGCAGAACTGCCTATAAGACACATTTTCTTAGTAAAAATCAAATTTTTAATTTGCATCAATTTTCCGCTGATGACAGAAAATTGCAACAAAACTTTAAGAAGTAGAAAGTTATGAACATCCTCCTTTTCGATCATCCATTAAAATATTGAGCAAATTATCTGTGTAAATATCTGATGGTAATCACAAGAAACGTTGAATTTTCGTAATATCTGTTTACCTCTTAAAATAGATAGGAACAGCAAAACTTTCATTACTCGTTAATATCTCATTACGATTGAGTGAAAAAAGAAGTAAAATGTTATGTATACTTTCCTGTTAATAATCAGTAAAATATGTGTGTACAATTTATCTCCGTAAACATCTGATGATGAATACTTGAAATGTCGAGTTTTTGATCTGTATTTTTCATCCTCTGCATTATTTGAATTAACGATGGATATCGTTTAATGCCCCAGTTTCGGTCATTAATGAAAAATAACGAAAGCACGTGTTATAAACATGAATCATTAAGTAAATACAGCGATTAAAGTGAAGAGCGGCAGTCGATGCGTTGATTTATATTCGTCTCATTCCATTAAATTCGAGTCACGTTCAATGAAGAATGAAATATGTTTGATTTTTCTAGCCCTGGCACGTTCGCTAGAGCCTTTATGACAATTGTGGGTCAGTGTGACATTAAACAAATTTCATTCCTTTTATTTATGGCCTACACGAACTTTTCGCATACCATCTAGGTGTATGCCTTTGTCTCACATGAAGGTGGCCTAGATTAATCTCCAGATACCTCTAAACGTTTTTATGCCGGGAAAAAGAGCAGTTTTATTTCCACCATGTCTCCTTGAACCCCTTATATTCATATTTTATAGCAAAAAGTAAGCATAGGAATATATTCCAGGCATTGGAAAAAGTCTTATGGATCGTAAGGATCACCATTACAGATTCTCTGACGTCGTTTTTGGACTACTATCTCCTTAGAATAACGTATCCAAACATTATCCAACGGGAAGAAATTCTTTGAGGTACTACACTTCTGAATTAGTATGTAATTTTGTACCTCCCGTTTCATGGAATTGATATTGCAGATCTCAGCTGGGGAAGAAGTGGAGGTCGGGATGTATTATACGATTTTTATGGTATTCATAAATGGAACATGTGGGTACAATAACCTCTGAAACTTCACTTCCCTGACGATTACCATTTTCTTTCCTTTGCTTCGAAGATCTAAAAAGTACTCTAGCTATACTTGTACTTGTAGATGGTGTATAAGAACCACTGATTTGGCTTTCCATTGGAAAACTTCTTTGACGGCGCTGCTCTTGAGAAAATAAAGTTTGTCATATGGATGATTTGATCTCAGTACACGGTTTACGCAGACTTGAATTCAAGTACCTTTTCCCGCGAGTTAAAGATTTGGTGATTCGATCTCATATTTTGGTGCATGAACTGAAGAATGGAAAGCTCAAAAATCATAATCGAGAAAAACCTTTTCTCCCATTGTGTTTTGTATGCTCATACATTGTAGGATTCTTATTTCATTTTAGGATATTTTTCTGGTATACATATTTGGGAAAAGGAGATCATAATGATATAAAGGTGAAATGATAGAGGAATGGAAAGAAAGGTACCGCATTTGCACGAATCTAACGCGATATTTTTCTCTTCTGAAATAAAGGGGTTGCAACCGTAATCGAAGTCTTCGGTGAGCTTCCAGGTAGCCAAGTCATACACTTTGACTTCGATATGATTCAATAACCTAGATATTCTTGCTCATTTAAGAGCTTCATATTAATTTACTTTATCATATTGTTCATCCAAAAAAGATATTTTCATAGAAAAATATAAATTTAATATTTCTCTCCCTTTTCCCCTCTAGTTTTCTGTATTAATGACAAATTATGCATATTAACTTGTTTCTCTTTACTATGTTATGCTACTTTCCTATGTTTGTATTCAAAACATACACAGATTTAGTTTTTAATTATTTAATAGGTTACTAATTACTACTCTTAATTTATTCACTACTTTTGTGGAGATCCGTAGTAAGATTATGAATTTGAACTGGGTTCATCTTGTTCACACAAATATGGTAGGTATATTTTTACCTACTTTGAAAAAACTCTTTTGTGTTTCACTTCAGTACCTACATACGCTAATATTTTATAACTTTTAATATAATTCTAGTACTCCTTTAAAAGTTAATGTATAAGTTATGGCCGTTTGCACTAACATGTGTAAATAAAACATGTTGATATTTTTGGGGAAACGGTAGGATGTAATATGAAATTAAAAATAGCAAAAATTGAATTGATTTTTTCGTATGTGCAAATCCAGTACTAAATCTTCCTACGGATGAATTCATGTTTTAGTAGAGAATAGGTAATCTGACAATGAGAAGTAAATTAGTAGTCGATTCATTAGTTCGTTTTATATCGTTAAAGATAATTACAGCGATGTCTACATTTTTAATTATATTTTCCACTGGAAATTCGCGTCTACGACGAAAAGCTGTCTGTTGCGACACCTTCCCATTAGGGTTCGCAAGCAAATGCTGCAGCGTGAATTCATAGCTGCATAATTACCGTTGGAGACCTAACACAATAGGGATCAGAATAATAGTTGCGAAATTAAAGAGGTAAGATTCGTTAAGAGATGAGAACTCCGCTCAACGGAAGGACAAACAGACACAGACACAACCAGTGGAGGATCATTGAAACCTGATGGCATTGTAATTAAAGGATTCTAATACAACGACTCCCGTATTACTTTGACGATGAAATCCCACGTTGGGAAGGCAGATTAAACCGAAAGTGAATAGGAAATAATTATTTTGACAAAGCACACGCTGATCAAATGAAACAGACTGGGGGACAACCGTAAAGGGGATTTGTCTTCGTAAATGAGATATCGAACTGCAACTGCCTTGATGACGCACATCACAATCCCTCTCAAAGCTGCTTAGATTAACCTCTTTATAGTTGCTATGTTGTGAAAGTTCGTCATTGGGAGGTGGTTACGGACGGTTATGCCTCCAAAACCATCCTCACATTACCTCACAAGAACAACCAGGAAAGTTTAAAATTAATTTTCATTTAATCTGTAACTGAGGATTGCTAAATATGTTCCACGCGGGAGTTACAGTTATGAAATAAAGGTATTAGAGATAACATTAATGTTTTCTACTCTATAATGAAAGCTCTCTTTTGCCATGCGAAGATACCTTTACGTTTGCTGAAAAGACCATCGACAAACAAGTAAATTGTCTGAAAATACAATCAATATATTTATATAAATGTATGGAACTGGCTATACTTATTTAAGAAAACAATCGAATGATGCTATAAAATATTAAATTACATACTAACTGTCCATCTTCATCTACTTTTATAGGATTATTACCTATTTATTTCTTTTACGAAGAAAAGGATATTTTATGAATTTATCCGTGTGACTGTAATTAGTTGCCACAATCTGTTCATTACACTTAATTGTGTGTACCCTGACTCGGAATTCTAGGATTTCTTCAAATTTTCTGATGTAAAAAAATAATACTAATCAATATTATGATACTCTCAAATATCCATCAAAGTGCGGTGAGGTATCTTTTCATGGTTCCTAGCATTTGAGTGATTACTGTCCACAAATAATCACTAAACGCGCATATTTCGACTTTATTTGCAATACAGGAAGAATTCGTTTGGACAATAATAAAAAACATGGGAACATTTCCATGTTTCGTGTTACAGTCCTAAAGATTCCAGTGCTTGTGGTTTATCGGTAATTATTATATTTCATAATCAGATTTTAAAATAATTATTAACATTTATGGACAATTTCATTTAATAACAACATGAGAAAATAGAGTGAATGAATAATTGGAGTTGTGAAATCTGCGATGTCATTTACGAGGTCGCTCTGTAATTTTAAAAGGGGTGAAAGAGAAAATCAATCATGTTATTACTATTTTTTTTACTGATAAAGTGATTATCGAATTTAATTAGAGGTATTCGATGATGATCAACGAAAAAAAGTTGTTTGGTGCATAAATTAAGATGATTTCAAGGGGAGAGGAATTTCCCAAATTTCAGGGATATCTCCATTTGTGAGAATGAATATTTAATGGACCAGGTTCATAAGTCTTTCACTTTCACAAGTCAACGCTAAGCTACTGATTAAATTGCTGCTATCTGAAGAGATAAATGTGCTACCAATTAATAATTATTTTTACACAATAGTGGTTAATATTATCCTTATCTACTTCATATTAATATTGATGATCCTCAATTGCCACTATTTTAATTTTCCTTTTATAAGTCTCTTTTCTAAGAATATATTCCATGTAATATCCAAATTGTTTACGTTTAGTTAGATAAGATAGTTGCTAGGTTTTACTTCTTAATGTCAATACATGCCTTTAATTATTTCGTGTAACTTCATATAATTATTTTGTAAAAACACTAGATTTAAAGGAAGATTAAGTGCTGTAGATTAATTTGAAATAAATCAGGGGGAAATGAAAAGGAATATTATGCGTGATTGGCTGAAAAATACAGCTCGTGTTGTTCTCACCAATTGATACACTTGATGATGAGTGTATTGTAAGGAAAATAATCACCTGAATCTTACTCTCCTGAAATGGAATAGTTGTTTAGTTAATTGATGCCATTTTAGATGTTGATAAAGACAGATAGTTGTGTGGTGACAAAGAAGAGCCTTGTAGAGCTTATCGTTATTCAATTACGGCAGGAAGAGGAAAGTTACGCTATCAGGAAAATTCCAGTTAAATCATTGTCTTCGAATCCAAATAGAAATCCCTTTTAAAAGGGCGTGTCAGGTTAATTACCTAAAGACCTTCACTCTTATACTCGTGAATTTCGTATGGATCCGCTAATCCTTAATTCTGGAGAAAAACTTTGAGCTTTTATAATGCATATTTATGGTGAACAGTGTTAACTGGCAATGAGTAGTGGCTCGAGGGTTGAAATAAAGGTTTAAGAATAAGCGGCTGATAACATGAGATACTCTAATACGTGAATGCAATGGATAACATAAGTCAGGGCGAAGATTTATAAAAGGGTGTGGTAAGTTAGTTTTGACTTATGGAGGGGATGCTTAAGGGGAGAATGATGGTTTATGATAAATACGTGAGCGGTATAAGAAGGGGGAAGGCCAACATAAACTTGTTTATATGCTGGAAACCATGGAAAAGAAAAATACTAAGTACGAAGAATTTATGGGAAGATATTGATAAGAATAATAAAACGTCATTATTTTCGACGAGATTAAGGTTAAAAGACTCCTATAACCCATGCCACCTATCGTCATATATTGCACATAAAATAATTATTTCAAAGTGATACTATGAATATAAAAATTCGTATAATTGTGGTAGAAGAAAGCCAAAGAGGACAATATGGAGAATATTATCAGGATAAGGAAAACACCCACGAAGAGGGGGATGTGAAAAACCGGCACAGATCCACCGATAATGTTCACTAAAAGACGAGAAGAAACATGAAAAATAATATAAATAATCAATAAGTGTATATTCAGTTCGTCAAATAAGCAATGTCTAGTTTGCCGTTCAATTAGTGATGAAACTGTCTGTGGATATATAATATTGCTAGGAAAAGAGAGGAAGTACTCCTTGTATGAACATAGTTGAGAACTTACAAGGAGATGGAATCTTGAGAAAGTTATGTAACTATTTTTGTAACAGTGAGAGTGAGTGAAAACTCAAAAGTCTTCAGGAAGTCGTTGACCACAGGTATGTATCTTCAGTTCTCAAGCAATCACAGCGAGGCACTACAAACGCCTTCTCCGATTAAAAGGGAAAAGGTAATATTCTCAACGGAATTAAGTACACTCGCGTTCAACGACTGTGGAATGGGCGCAATAATTAGTAACAAAGCGTAACTCGCGTCTTTAGTGAGATCTCGGAGGAGCACTTCCGTTGGCGAAACACTCTCCCGAGTTCAAAAATGGCTTTAGCCCCGGAGATTACTCTGAAGACATCCACAGACTTGAGAGGGCCGCGAGTGGATTTCTTTTCCCCTTCAGAGAGAGGAAGTCTCGGCTTTAATGGCTTTCGCGAATCTTCGACGCCTCCTTTTTAGGTTTTCGTTTGAAGGGATTTCCCACTTCGCTACGCTGGGGTTAATATTTCCCCATCACTTGAGCAAATACGATCTCGGAGTGCTAACATTTGTGAGTCCATTTCATCCCGACGGTTTTAAACGCAGATTGGAAATATGCTTTTTATTCGCAGGGGGAAGTGGTGCTCTCTAACTTCGTTCGTGTTATGAAAAATCGCGGGGTTGATCTTTTTACTTTCACGGTGACCTGCTCACCTTAGGCGTTACCCTGTTCGTGAAGTGTCATTATGCGCGTGATTTGCGAGGTGGAGATGCTTCACAATACGTGCACTTCCTCCTCGTCTGCTCCTTCAGAGTTTGCGTTGCGGTCGGGATCTCATTATGAGGGATGCTGTGTTTTAGTCTGATTTCCGAAATGGTTGATGACGTCATCGCCGGAGTCCAAGTTTCCAGAAATTTATTTTATATGCGAGATCGAGTCTTGGCTTCATACTGTTGCTACGAAATAGTTAAATATTTTGCAGAGCAAATTGTTGTAAATCGAAACGGTGCCTGTCATCTTATCTTAATCAGTGCTTAACATTAAATGTGTGTATGGAAAAGAAAATCAATAAATCCCAAGTTGTATGAGAGGTGAAAAATAGTGACTTGGATGGAACTCGAACCCAGGTCCTCCAGTTCTCGGGCAGGAGAAAATTAATTATATTTTTCCTCCCCGGAAAGTGGGAGACCTGGGTTCACTTTTCACTTCTTATACAACTTGGGTTAAGCCGCACACTTTCTTGTGCAAAGTATAAGTTACCTTCTATCATTAAACTCAAGTTACTGAAGAAATTAAACTTAATGGATCTCCCCTAAATCTTGGAAGATTAAAATAAATTAATAGGGATAAATGATACTATATCAGTACCATTGATTGATTAAAAGGACCTTCCGTCTGATCGAATAGGTACCCTTGGAAATTTTCATATGAAAGACTTTCACTTTTTAAATCAACAAATTACGTGAAAATATAGAGAAATCGCAAAATATTTAACTATGTTCGTGTATAATGTGGGTGTGATATATTTTCAGGAATATTTCGACACATTATATCGACAGAAGGTATTTATCATCAAAAATATATTTGCCCGTAATCATTATTTATTCGATTTTTAGCCATAGAGTTAGGTATTCCAGGAATCAATCACTTCACATCAAGATCACGTACAGAATCAAGGTTAGAAAATTAACATCAGGAATAAATAAATTTCAATAAATTATAACGTGATTTCAGAAATAATTCGTAGATAAAATGGGTGTTTAAGAACAAGGAGTGATGTGTTGAAAGTACTGGGAGTACAAGTAATGGATGTACTGAAAGGGAATTATACCTCATTTTGAAATGATTCGACAAAGGGTTGACTCAAGGAAGCATTTCATTCACTCGAATCAACTTAAGGATTTGATTTTTTTATGCTTATGTAACATTACTGATAAATAATATGATACGGATGTTCAATCAAGTGGACAATATTAGACTTCTGGTAACAAGAGGGTAAACGAGAATCATATGCGTGAATAACGCCCAAATGCAAATTGAAATATTGCTCTTTCTGAGAGTAAAGTATAATGTTATGACATAGAAGAAAAAAGTGAGAGCGAATTAAGTGAATAATTGACTTTGCCCTCACAAATATAGCGACGAAGGCAGACGAGGAAGAAGGCAAAGAAAGAAGGACTTAGAGGATTTGAATCGGAAAAGAATTCAGTGAGAGCGATTCGAGGATGCTTTCACAAATATGAAGAAAATTCGGGCTCTTGTAAATGTGAAAGAGACGAAAGAATAAGGAAAGTATTGCTGAGGTTCTAGGAAAAAACATCGGAAAAGATTGGAATTATATTAAGGCAATGAGGAACACAAATATGACATTGGAGATTGAGCAGTTCTAAATTTAGAATCATGTCTTGAAAGAAAACCGGAGTTATAATGGCCTTACGAAATACAAAGAAATGCTAGAAGCGAAAAATATGTGTATTTGGGGTAAACCATTTAGATTTGAATGTAAAATTGGCTCGATTAGCCTAAAAATAGTATTTCATCACAAAAGATTAAAAATACGCATATTGACTGTAATAAATCTATTTAGAATAGAGCTAAATTATCTATTTTCTGAGAATTGAATAAAATTTCACTTTCTCTCGCTTTTTAATACTCATTGAGTTTTCTCTCCAAGTTTATGGCTCTGATAACATAAAGGTTACTCAAATATGAGCGAATCTTTATTTTAGGTCACAATTTATGACAACTATTCATTTAGGTATTATGCAATAATAACTTGGATATCTTCGACTTGAAGAATCATGGCTCAGTGAGGAAATAAACAATCTCGCCTCTCAAACTTAATGTGCTTGATTGCTTCTCTGGAGACTTTGGAACCAGTTATCGACTGATTACCTGCCTTTTGCAACAGTGGCTTAGTGAAATTTGAACATAAGATTTTCAAACATGCAAGTGTGTGTGATGTTGAAACGCATAACATAGATTGCTTTATTAGCTAAAAAGGAATTATACATTAAATTTTGTTAAGAGAGCTGAAAGTTCAATTTCTGAACCTCTATATTTCAATAGGAATCTTTTCTATTTTTTTAATATATAAACTCAACGTACCTTTGACAGATTTGACAAAACCATTTAAATATTACAATCCTAAATTAACGACATTATATGTAAGCTAATTTGGTTGAGTTTAAATAAGAGGTGGGACTAACTAATGATTCATATCACATATACTATTAATAGTAAGGGCTAATTTAACTATACTGCTAATTTACATGCGCATTGATACGTTTCTAAGAAGCCATATTGCAGTTTGAGGATTTATAAATGTATTATTTTTAAATTTGCACAATTTATATAAACTACTTTTATAGCATTTCTTAGGCAATGGAAACAATACATATAATAAATGAAGGCTATTTGGGACTTTTTTAACTCTTAATTTTGATCAATAATAAACTGTAAAATGAAAGGGACTATGAAATGCAATATTGGTTCAATTCATACGTTTAGGGAAAATATAGCGTTTTATGCAATTATTCCATTTGAATGTAAAGAAATTTTTTTTATAGTTGAAGATAACTTTATAGAAAAATAGCTCACTTGATTTCATCGAATCTCATCACGTCTTCCGCGATAAAAGGATGTTTCATGTACCGCCGAAAAGATACAGAAAATCATCTTTTTTGTAATTTTTACTCATATCTTAAGAAAATTGTGTATAACATACCCTTTTCTTTGCTTGCCTATCCATCCATATTTCCATCTATCAAATTAACTCATTAAACGGCAAAATTGGTTAAAACAACAAAATGCAAATCTTCTGGAAATGTTTCAAACTCACCCCCGAAAGGATCGGCTATCACCAAGTACTAGTTATTCCTTCGTAGTAAATACGCTAAATGTTAGCCAGAGCCGTCGCAAATTAGATTCCTAAATCAGTCTTTCCAATTACAGTGCATAATTCCGGAAGGGAATCCAATAAAATCGTGCTTTATAGGTGAAAACCATAGATGAATATTCCACGGTGATTTGATTTCGGAGACTGATTAAGGCGCGACCGATTCCATTCGAAGCGAATTTCAGGAGAAAAACGCGAGTTCGCAGTTTTGCGTCGAACGGGTAAAAATGAGTGTATTCAATTACGAGTGAATACACTTCCTTTCGTTCGCTCCTCTTAGTCGCGGAGTGATTTGATTTGCGGCGAACAAACATTTCCTCGAGAACGTATTGAGCGACTGGCTGGATTGGATCACAGCCGTACGCACCAAGACTCGAGGGCTTTCGGTTATGGGTTCAAAATGGAGGATTCGTCTTTGGGGAAGCGAATGCTAGTAGTCTATTTTATGCCGACGAGGAAGGCAAGAAGTCATCAGAGTGGAAAGAGCCACCGCTCTGATTCGATTCCAGGATCAACGATGTGTTGTGCGATACACAACAGGAATGTGTGCTGATCGAGGTAAGAATCATTACATGCCTTCCATACACACGCTCGTTGTGTTGGTTTTTTCGTCTCTTTTGTTTCAGGAGGATCGATAAAACATTGGTCTATTTACAGAGAATACCAACTCAGGTGAAAGTAAAATATCAATACGAATACTCATTCTAAGGAAAGTAATTTCAGGGGATGGAAGATATACTGACAGCAATTATTTTATTCAAGGTTACTAAAATATCTAGATAGTTATTTACACAGTAAGATGAATTGCATATTCACTTGTATTATTTAAAGTTTACAATATAATATGAACGATTCTGGAATCAGAAGTTGCTTGTATGGTAACATAAAAAACCTGGTAAAGAATAAGCCCATTTAATCTATTATATCGGTCCTTCGTTTAAGGGAAATTTAATGTTCTAGATTATCTTGTGTCAAATTTATAATTTACTAATATACAGGATGCATCCTGCACCATTAGCTGCAAAAAGATAGATGGAGAGAATGAGGGCGTTGGAGAGTGTTAAATATTTTGCCTTTTGCTTTCCCTACTAACTCACGGTCCTATAAGTCGAAAATATTCCCTTAAATAAGGCAAAATGATCTTTCAGTTATTTATGTTCATAATTAAGGAACGATCAGTGTGAATACCATAATGTAGCATCAGATATACCCCCTGGGGCGTTCATATTACATCACGAACAGCACCGAAAAAAAGTTAATTTACTGTCGATTAAATTGAAAGAATTTACGTAACTCATTATATTTTCATAATTATCTACTTGCAGTTCCATATTCAGTTGCTTGAAACAAAATAATTATAGAAGAAGTAGAGTATTACATAATTTACCTTACGAAAGAACGCAAGAACCCGGAAGTTAATTTCCTTGAGGTTAGATTATTATCCTTAAATTAAGTTGTTTGTACAAGAAACTAAAGCGGTGGGTCTCTAACTTTAATTTTCCGCTGTCTTTTCCTCCTTCTAACTTTATTCATTTCCTTCTGCATCCTTACTTTTCCCAGGCGATCTACTGTGGAACTCAAGTTTGAGAAATCCGGACTGAGATACGCTGCTTAATATACTTAAATATAAGCTTAAGGTTTCGCTTTTCACGTATTTCATCTTTATTTTTGACCTCATACCCACTAAAATCACACAAACAGGTTGTCAATTACACAAGTAGAGTATTTATATTGTAATTGGATACCAACTTTTCCATTTATAAGTAAACTGGCAAATATACTATCCATGTATTCAACTGTTGCAATAATTATCATTCCTAATCCTAAAATTAACTGTAAGATATTGTGATCGCGGTTGATAAACGAGTTGCACGGGGCATTCGTGCTTTTGGATTACACTTAAACACTTCTTAAAATTCCCTTCGAAGTGAGAAAGGAAAAAAAGACGATAAGGAGCTTTTTATGCGACATAAGAATGCCAATTTTCCCGTAAAATGTTATCCTCTCCGAGGGAAGTAATAAAATCAAAGACTCAGCTTTGGTAAGACAGGAAAGCCTGCTTTAATATAAGGCGCTTTCTGGAATAAAATTTTACGAGGAGATAAAAATACAGAAGAAGTTTAAGAATAGATTTATATTTGTCTTTGGTTGGCAGATTTTGCAACATTTATGACTAATATTACGAGAAGTCACTCTGACTTTCTTAATTTAGTTAATGAAGGCAAGGAAAGAGTACATATTTTACTATCAACTGATTTTGTGTTGAAATGAATATTTTTGAAATATTACGAAAATATTTCCTATACATTTTTTCGTGAAAAACTAAACCGATATTGTAAGGAGAGCAGCTAAATTGAAGATAAGATTAAGATGCTTAACTCGTGAGTGATTCCTACCTTAGACCTAATTGAAAAATGGTAATCTACCATCAAATTGCAAAATTAATGTGTTTTTCTCGGCTGATGATTTTATTTTGAATTACTTTTGTTTTTATGTGCGAAATTTTTACTATTTATCAATTCTTATAAAATGTGAAACAGTTCAGAAAATTCAAATTTCAATTTTCTTGGAAATTGGTATTCTGTTTAAGAGCTTATGTGATAACGATTTGTTGTTGATCTAGTTGATCACACTAGGGTTTTATCTAGATATCTGGACCAAAACATTGTTTCTTTCAGACTATTCATCTATCAACGGTTCTGTATACGACAAAATATCTCAGTATTCGTCCATACTCTATATTCTGATCCATTCCAGTAACTTCCGCTGGCATCATACCCAAGGGTCTCTTTATCACGCCAAACTTCATTAACGAAGCAAACTTCCTTACTTCAGAATTCCTTCAGTGCTTCCGGTTATTTACGACTAAGTTTCATAAATATAAGATCGGGCAATACTTCCTTGAGAAGGCCTCGATTCTCGCGCCGGCGATTTAAATTCTTACTGCGATGCTGATTTCTCCGTTTCCGGATATTTTAAAAATGCAGATCCCTCTGACGGTACACCTGCCGCATAACTGTAGGGAAGACAAAAGGGGGTCTACGCATTGATCCTGCTTTGTAAGCAGACAATGGAATTCCCACCCCAAAAATCCCCCCTCTATTTGCTCTCCATTGTCCCATTTCTATTCACGCTCAATCTGCTCCGCGATTTCATCTAATTGTCGCGTTTGCACAAAATTCGACTGACGAATTGGCGCTGTGGAATCCGATGTGACTAACGCAGGATTTCTCCGGTTTATAATCATATCCCATGAGAAGCGAAATCCTTCAATCCCTTTAATCCATGCTAATTGAAAATGAAAGTTATTCCTTCATTTTCAAGCAAAAAATCTGATGTGGCCAGCACATGACTTTCTCCATATATAAGAGGTAAATATTTATCTACGACAGTAATTTCGAGCTCTATATTCCATCTAAACTTGAAAGATGAGTGATTAATTTATATATTATTATCTTTAACTTCACAAACATTATATATAATGTTTTTTTGGGACATGGTCGATGAAAACCGATGAAATTGGCCTTTCGCCCATTGTGTCCAGAGCGCCCACTAAGTACATTATCAGCAACCTCCGGTTTATCAGTATTTCATGAATAACTCCTAAACAATCAGTTACACAAAGATATGTTTCAAACAAAAGTTATAATAAACTTTATATTCTAAACTTTGTTTTTTAATACAATATACCTAAATATCATATTTATGGAGATATTTTGAAAACCGGAAATTAGCTTTGAAGAATGAAGCTCAACTTGCGGTTAACCGATTTACTCCAAAAACTAATCAACTCTAACGACACCAATTAAACTACTATATATGAAATTTGGTGTTGATACAATGAATGGTTTTAATGTTACAGCGCCCACTAAGTACATTATCAGCAACTTCCGGTTTATCAGTATTTCATGAATAACTCCTAATCAACCGATGATAAAAAATATGTTAAATACAAAAGTAATAGTAAATTACATTATCTAAAACTTTTATATGTAATACAATATACGTATATATCATATTTATTGAGATATTTTGAAAACCGGAAATGAGATTTGATGAATGAAGCTCGACTTCCGGTAAACCGATTTACTCCAAAAACTAACCAACTCTGACAGCACACACCATGGTACCATATATGACGTTTGGTATTGATACGACCAATAGTTTTTACGTTAGAGCGCCCACTATCACACACACACACACACACACACACATATACACACACACACACACACATACACAGAGACATAATTCCGAAAATGGTTAAAACGTGTTCTAGAGACCTCAAAACATGTATTTCCGTTGAAATCTCGAAGTCGATTTTTTTTCATGAAAACAATACTTTCTCTATACTTCGTATATGGAGAAAGTACAAATATAAGATTATGGGGTACTTAAAGATATGTGGATTATGAAAAAAAAAGAAAAATTCATTTTATATTGCAGAAAATATTCATTTATTTGTATAACCGAATCAACATTTTACGTCGTCATATAGTGAATACAGTCCTATGTATCTATGTGATAACTTAATGAGGAAATTAAAAAATATATGTATTTGAAGGTTATTTACAAGTAGAGAAACAACATAATAGTTTACTTATGTTTCTTATAAGGGCTTACAATGGAAAATACTTTATCCCTTGCGCACAAATCATGATAGAATTATGGTTTTGCTTTAACCCAGATATAAACAGATTTCTTACTTTGACAAAGGAATCAGTTGAAGGGAAAACAAACTTTCGTAATGACGAAAACTGCTCTACTTCTTAAAAGGCTGGCCACAAAGAGAATTCGCCTCGTCTTAGCTCTATATATGTGCGTGTAAAAGTATTCGATTAAAGTATTTAAGAATCAAACCTGAATGAATATCATTTAGTTAACACGAAAGAAAGTAACGAAAATCTGAAACACAAAGTTAATGCTTCTGTTTAATAAATCTTTTGAAAATTTGGTTGATTAATATCCACGATATTTTACCATTTATACTGTTGCGTGTTCCGATGTTTCACAAGGATCGCTGAAAAATTAAAGATTCGCATAGAAGCAAGAAAGAACGCAAAGCAACTTTAATCCGTAAAATAAATGGCGAAATACAAATGAGAGAATCTTTTCTGTGTAAACCCGCATTCTCTCTCTCAACAATGCTGTTTATTCGTTGCTACAATGTGTCCGGTGCGACGGGTAAATAAACAAATCTTGATCCGCGACCTTTCGTCGTCTTCGGCCATTCTTCGCGTCAATAAGGGTCCAAACGCCACAATACTTTAATCCTCAGCACGCTTGATGATCACAGCACATGATCTTTAGGAAGGCATTCTACTACTTATTACCATTCAATGAAAATCAAACCACTTAACTATATCGCTAAGGAGTTCATTAGTAATAATATCTACGATTAATCTTTTAGAAGTTTGAAGCATATGGAATGACTCTTTATTTGACAGAAAATCGTTTTTTTTTTTTTTCGTTCGATGGAGAATAGTCAAGAATCGAAAATCATTGTCATTTTCCAGGAGTTATGATTCTGATAAACTAATCAACTCATCTGAATTAGGGCAAGCACTTGGAAAAAGCAAATGACTAACTGGGTCGATTTAAAGGTCAGTGATGCAGATAAATTTAATTTCCTCTAGGAATGCTAGTGTGTCAAGCCATTGTTCAGAATTCAATCGGTACGTAATTGATCCGTTTTTGGAAGTAATTTAAGTGAGAAAATTACATTTCCGCCTTTGGAAAGAATAGGGCGGTTGTTAACTACATCGAGAGTAGGTTCACTGCCTCATTAACACTAGAACGGCGGGACTTGTTCGACCCCCTAGAACAGCGGGAGGTGTCCTCAAGACACCTTCTCCTGTGCTACATTTAAAGTGCATGAGACAGTCGTATTTAAATTTCAAGTCTTTTCTCAAATGATTAGGAATTTTTCCCTAAGCTCGGTTGAATTTCTTTTGGCAAGGCATGAGTTAAATCATATCCAAAATATTTTAAAATATACAAATTGTTTTTGAATTTCAAGCAATTCTAGTACACTCATGTTCGAATAGACAAATAAAGACAACAGTGAAGCCAGAAATTTATAGACAAGTCTAGATAAAATAATTAATCACTGGAATGACTTACCAAAAAGAACAATTGAATTTATAATTTACATTAGGACTATTACGAAATAATCTTGCGAAAAACAATTTTACCGCCTCGCCTACCTTTTAGTTTTATTTCACAATACAAAGTAAAGAAATTAATAGCAAAATACAAACAAGGCTATAATGTTTCTTTGTACACCCAAGTGGATTTAGTATTTATTTTTTTAAGCACAGAAATCCAGTTACAAAATAATTACTTCGCAGAAAACTTGCATGCAGCACAAAGATACATCTTCTTCGTACTACAGTTTCCACAAACCCATTTCTTGCACTTCTTGCACTTGCCTGTTGCTTTGTTGCTCTTGCATTTCCTTTTGAGTTGACATCTGTGCCTTCGTCCAATATCATCTGAGTCGTCTGGCGCATCGTCTGAGTCGTCCAGGTCACTTTTGGGACCTCTTTGGACAGTATAGGTTTCACCAAGTTGTTCTGCGAGTCGTTGCTAGACTCTACACCTGGATATTCGACGACCTGTAGTCTGCTTGTAAATAACCCATGCATTGATTCCTGCTAGATCGAGTGTGTTGTAAAACGAATGCATTGGCCAACGTCGTGAGGCTGCTCTCACCGTGTACCCACGCGCCATTTGGTCCACTACGTCAACACCGCATTTTGTTCGATTGTAGTAAGTCACCGTGTCTGGTTTCCTCTTACCAGTATTATCCACTGCTATATTTGGATGCATTGAGCTGAGGAAAAGAACATGTTTACTTGGTTTTCCTTTATAAACAGTTAGGGATATATCTTCATGTTTCAGCAACCTCGAAGTATGCAGCATATCTTTACAGGTTTTTAATTCTAAACCTCTCGCACCTCTCGTCGCATCTTGTTCAATGTCCCAACTAAAGAAGTACCCTCTTTCTTCAGCCTCTTCAATAGGTTCAATGATGTAAAAAAATTGTCAGTCGTTACGTTTCTTCCTTTCCTAAGATAGGGACCCATCAATTTCATTACTACATATTCAGAAAGACTCTGATCGGATGGCCTATCCTCCACCTTGCCAACCTAGGGAAACCCATTCAATACATATTTGGAATTTAAATCTGCTGCTAACCAAAACTTCTGCCCATATTTATCGGGTTTATTAGGCATGAATTGTGTGAATGGACATCTACACTTACTGGGAAAAAGCTGTTCATCCACTGTCACTTCTGCACCAGGTTTGTAGCAAGCTTGACAGTTTTCTATAAATCTGTCCCACACGAAAGAAAAAAGGGCAAATTTTTCAGTGGCCAGACGGTTACTACGTGTTGATTGGTCATCGAATCTTAAAAATATCATCAGCTCTCTGAAGCGATCACGTGACATGATCTTTGTGCAGAATGGAAGTCCCCAGTTTTTTGACCACATTGTGTCTAAAGGAAATTTGGTGGCACCCATGACTCCACGTGCGTAGAGAATAGAGATGAAGGCATCTAATTCATTAAGAGAGGTGGACCAATCAGATACACTCAACACTCGACGGGCTTCCCCTTCTGTACAGATCTTGATGTGAGTGAGTATTGTTTTGTCAATGAACAATTTCCAAGCGGAAGTAAGATCGCCGTCAGAGATGTTCCTCCTAGCGTACGCAGATGGTCCTGGGATCTCTCTCAGAATATTTTGCTGAGTACGTCTCCCAGCATTTTCAGTCTATTTTCACATATTCCCATTCTGTCTCATCCTTACCTTGGGTCTTCGATCCAATAACTATAGCGTTATGATTCCTAACAGCCGGTATATCTGCTTCTTGGCTAACTACTTGCTCTACTCCTCGGCAAACTCCACTCCGTCCTCGGCTTGCCTGCCTGCCTTCTGTAGCTTCCTGAAGTTTATTCCTGGATCGATTGCACTGCGTGTAGCATTTGCGTGCACAAGTACCTCTCTCAATAACAGAAGGACGGCCACGAGCTGCTCCACGCTGGCCGCGAGTGTGAGCGATATTGCTATCTGCAAGATTACCAGTATAATTTAATAATTCATGATGGGAAATGGACCAAATAATAACAAAACATCACATATACGGAATAAATTTTGTTAAAATTGCACACTTACCATTCACTTGATGTACTTCATTATCCTCGCTGTTGGAAATTTCGTCACTGTCACTGGTCGAAGAACTAGATTTACATATATACTCCTCGTCGCTGGATTCTGTATCGCTTTGAAGATCGCCAGCTACTGACATATCATCCGCAATATCACACAGCAGTTCTAGTGTTTCCTCAGGTGTCAGACTTTTCCTACGCGCCATATTAGTGGACTAAAAACACACCAAATGAGGCTGTAGCGAAGCTGAGAAGACCACATGTAGACCAAGCTCATACACGACACCCCAGCCACAGCAACCGCGTCTATTAGCGCCAAGGTGGCGACAACGGATGGAAATGGTAACAGATCTTATGTATAACAAATGAAGACAAGAGTAGGAAAAGATTTGGCTATTCAAACCGTCTTCAGAATTTCCACTGCAAAATGTTATATTTAACTATGCGATTCCATATATTTTGGAGGGAAGAGAAGTACTAAAACAAAAAGAAGCACGTATAGGGATTATGACCTCGAAAGACTTTTGTAAGAGCTTCTAATCTAAATCAATGAAGGTTTTATCATCCGAAATAAGTGGAAAAATAACCCACTTGGGAACTCCTATAAGGAGGTGTCCTTAGGACACCTCCGCTGTTCTAGGGGTATATGGTATCATCTTGCATGAACACATCTCAATAAAGATAAAAATTGGTGGACTTATGCAGAACTTTAGATAAATAAAAGTCACCGAATAATTTTCTCCTCCAGCAAAAAATACAAAAATGGCGCTTTACCAAAATGGGTGAGGTGTCCTTAGGACACCCTTCGCTGTTCTAGTGTTAAATCTCTCTCTGAATAACGTAAAAGTATATTCTCTAAATTCCATACCCAGTAAATCAGAAAAAATATCTAATATTGCGGATAAGTCAAACGGAAAAATATGACTTGATTTTCATCAATCTAATTTCAGATACCATCAGGATATAAGCAGCAGAAATCTAAATTCTGATAAAAATGTAACCAGTACTTTAAAAAGAGTCGTCTTGCACATAATGTTATTGTTTGGCACAATTCAGCTGATGCACTATCTCTACGAATGCGCTAATGTTGGCGAGATGCACGATTTCAAAAAATGTCAAAATTAAAAATGGTTTATCAGAATTATATTTAGGGGAAAAAAATTGTGAATGATTCATGAAATTTTAATCAACGACTGATTTTGTTATCCAAAGGAACCCCAAGGGTACGTGGCAATGGTTCGCTTTAGATTGTTAGGATACGTTTAATAAAATGATAGATACTCGACCAAAAGTTAACTTGCCTAACTCCGATTTTCAGATACAAATTATGCTTAAGCAAATATCTAGTGGTGTCAAGGATTTTTCTACTATCTATTATTTCAGAGTAAGGCTACAACCCTGAAAATCTCAAGCGAACCCGAGTTATGCACTTGTTATGCACCCCTTGTAAGCGACACTATTAGATACAATTAAGTTGAAATATACAGTGGAATAGATTTTTAATGTATTTTGAATGGTATTGGCCGTTACTTGGTGGAATTCCACAATGGAAGAAAATAAAAGAACACTTTGCAGTAATTCCAATTGGAATTACTACAAAGTGTTCTTTTATTTTCATCCAGATTTTTAATGAATAATATTTTAATTTTTATATGATTATTTATTCATCTGCGGTGGGTTACTTCTACATATTTACGTACTTAGTTTGTGATAGGAATTTTATCTGCATTTTAGCAACGGATTATAATATTCCTATAACGTTGATATTTATATTTTTAACAAATTAATGTGAGGTAGCTATATTTTTTTATTGATTCCCTTGCTGAACTTTGCAACCATCTAAGTGTGCTGAAAACATTTTTAACTTAAAATATGCGACTTTGAAACGAAAAATTGAACGATAACTTTCTTCTAACTGAATAGTCACACTAATTTATGTAGGCTACCGAGTACACGTCTCTATTCCTCTAAATTTCTGTGCCATCAAATATCTTTACGTCAAAGCTAAAGAATCCTTAACGTCTTCCAATAATTACATCACTTTAGAATTCAGTTTTTTAAATAAATTTTAAGCCTAAACTCTCTCTTTAATTCAATAAAAGTATGATGACAAGGCTCCTTTCAAATTTCCATCATCAAATCTATCTGGAAATTATTTTTAAATAGGCAGAGGAGAAGAATTCACGACAAGATACAAAAATTTTACATACTAAACTTTCAACGACATATCCTATCTTAAATGCTTACCGTAGGTACTGAGGTAACTCTTACGAATAACGCTAACTCACAGAGATGTTCTGAAGATAAATTGTGGAGTCAAGAAGTTGAAGAAGGACCGCAAATGTCCCACCCTTGCCTCGAGGCCTATGAGGAGCGATTAAATAGCTCGTTTTCTGAAGTGGCTTCGATGTATTTGCTAAGGAAGTTAGCGAATACCTTAGGCGAATCCCTTTCCTTGCAAATGCGATCTTTTCCGTTAACTTTCCAATTCCGAGGGAAACTTTCCGCCAGTATATGAGGTCACATCATCATTTTTTTAACCTCGTTTACTTGAAAATAACATCTCCGGAAGGCAATTGGCGGTCGCTTTAGAGAACCATTTACCTCTAAAGGCGATCCCCTTTAATGCTGCCTTTCAAAAGACATGCACCAGATGCAGCCTCCGTTTGCCTTGCCAAAGGAATCCCTTTTCCTAAGGATTTGGTGGGAAGTAGACGCGAGCTGTGTGTATGTTTGCAAATGTATGAAGGCAACTCCACGCAAATGACTTAGGGTGTATGCGACTGAATTTTATGATCTTTTTATTCGTAAATTTGGATTCTATTTGATACAGATCGACTGTGATTACAATTTAACTGAACCCTGAAAAATTTAATGAACGAAGGTTATGACGTAATATCTACTTTTCAAGCTCATTATGACGAATTTCATAGAATAACAACCCTACTAATGTAAATATTCATTTTTAGTTAAATCATTTTTTAAAAGGTCTACTAAAATTATTAATTGTATTGAACAAAGTAAATTTTAATTCTAATTTATTATAATTGTAATTCATAAAATGTTTTACCCTATTTTCTTTGTCCAATGTTATATAAACTCTATGTTTTGATTTTTATTCATTCTCATCCTTAATGTATTTAATCGTTTTGTTATTCTTGAAATATTCGTATGTGTTTTATTTTTTTTAATTCTACAATTCTTGTATCTAGGTTCAGTGTAAATTGTGAAGATATTTTATTTGATTTGATTGCTTGTAGTGAATGTGTATTGTCTCTTTTGCATAATTTGTATCTATTCTCTACTTGTCTTTCATAATTCTTTTATTCTCCTTCTTTACAAAACATTGTTTTCTACCTGTAGGTTTCGCAGGTTTTTCACACTCCCCTTCTAGGGAGTGTTTTCCTGCAGTGGAAATTTTTCCTGAGCCATCAGCTTAGGTTTTTTAAAAATCCACATACAAATTTTCTTCGTGTACTTTTGCAAACTATCTCTTTCTTTCTGTTTCGCATATGACGATGGGTTAGGTGTAAGAAGAGACTTTCTAGTCTCAATCTCGCCCGAATAAAGGCCTTTTATTATTATTATTATTATTATTATTATTATTATTATTATTATTTGATAGCACTTGCTTGAAGATTGGATGTTTTCATAGAAATATCGTTATTTAATATTTATTTTCTTTATATTTTGGAACTCAAGACCACGCTAGAACTTGTTTGCCTGAACATGAATGGCATACCTAAGAAATTAGAATAAATTTCGAAATTGAGTAATATGAACTTTCAAATGTGGATGATAAATATTAAGTTGAGAAAATGTTAACAATTAATATTTTTTCACTAGTATTTTTATTATCACTTACAAAATTCGATGAGGACAGTTGGCAGTCATTTCAAAAAAATGATTGGGAAAGTAGAAGTGAATTTCATTATAGTCCATTTTTTAGGGAGTGCTTAGGAAGGACAATTTTATTGTAACTTTTTAACAAGAAAACTATGATATGCGATATCAAAATCTGTCTAAAAATGACTTTTAAGGGCGAATTCAAGAACTCCTTGGATAAGCTTTTCCGTAGTGAAAGAATAATTCAAAGTGCGATTTGCTAGAGAGACTCTGAGATTTTACAAATGCTTAGCGATATTCTATGTAAGATCGCAATTACTTTTGCGTTTTCCGTTGCAATAACTGCGAAAGGCATTTGATGGGAGGAAATGAAGTGCAAATCGTATTTACGACAGTTCTCGAAAAACCCAGGGAGAGTGCAGTGGAGAGAGATTTTCTATGTCTAGCTTATACCGGAAGTGCTTCTCGATTCGAGAGTTTCCAGGCGGCAAACGCTCTTGCCTTGGGACGTCAGAGGAGAAGAGGTAACAGAACTACCTTTAAAAGTGAATCCATGTCTCACTCGGTTTTTCTTTAAGAGAAGAAATAGAGCGTTTAGCAAAACTCAAATTCCGCAAATGCACCAGATGGCAAACATAAATGTGCGCATGAAAATTGGAACTGGTGCTGAACGCAATGGGTTTGATGGTGATTGCGACACAAATTTCATAAAAGGGTCATCTGTATATTGTGCCTGAAATTGGAAATACTGAATGAGATAATTACAAACAGTCAGGGAAAGGGTTTATTACGCTAATAACGTATTTTCTGTAGGAAAAGTACCAAATATTATGGCAAAAAACTACTTCGAAAGCCCTGAAGATAGAAAATGTAAATCATTACTCATTATCATTTACATTAAAGGATTCAAGAGTACTTGGTATAAAATACTCACAATCATTTCCTGAAATCGTACATTTCAAACTTTTACGTATACTGAGAGCTTATGCAAGTATTATGGGTTAATTTCGTGCTTAGTTCAGCATTATACTGTACTATGAGAATGGGAATGACTCTTAACGTTAGAAAAAACCTTATATGAATTAATATTTGTAAACATAATGCGCCTCTTGATAAGTTACTTCTACAACTAGTCCTTACAATTATGTATTTGTAATTTGAAGGTTAAATTCATAGCCAAAGTAGCATAAAAGGAATGTAAGGGTACATTAATTGTAAAATCACCACAAATTCGCTAACATTTTCCTAATCAATAACAATGACATTTAACACTTTGCAGTGGTTGTTTAAAACTAGTAAAATGGCTGAAAATTCAACTAGAGACGGTGTGAAAACATAAAGCGAAATATCGATCGGCCGAATGAACTCATACAAAGCGGCAGGAAATAAAAGGGCAGAGCAATTGAATGGGCCGAAGAACTCTTTCACAACCACAATAGTCAAAGAATGCAATGAAAGCATTCAAAGCAATTAAAATGCTGATCTGTGAATAGAGAGGGCCTCCACGAATGATTAAAATCATCCTGAGAAAAATCAGTAAACGAACTGAATTGAAATGTGTGAAGTAAACGAACGGGATCGCTGGAACATTCCGATCGATATTTGTCAGTAAATAGTCGAAAAATTTTTCGTTTGCGTGAAGCCAAAAGGCAGCTTAAAATGTAAAGGGAGAGCCCGCGGAGCACTTTTGCAAGTAAACGCAAAAGAAATCTGAGACTAGAGAAGTTTTTCCTTGTTTTAGCCGCGCATCCTCAGTTGAGGCGATTCGTTCGATAGAAAGCATCCTCGAGACCCTCTTCAGAGCCCTCTGGCGAAGGAATTTTCAAGCATCCATCACAGCATCGGCGAAAGGAATACCTCTCGAGGAATATGCACTTGGGTAAGGAAACCCATTCTCAGGGGATGCGTGCAAAACACCCCTGCCTATAATTTTCCCGCCATTGCCCATAAATAAACTTTGAGTAACACTAAGAAAAAAGTTAAAGACTTCCAAAGGACTGATTTTTTCCATGAGTTTTTGAGGTTACCGATATTTCTCTCCAATATGAGTTTTTTTTTATTGTAATGTTTCAAATCTAGAGAATAATTCGATGCTAACCATAATGGATGAGCTTTTATGGCAGAAGGAGAGTTTTAGGCTTGTTTACTACTTATATCTAAAATTTGTGTACCACTATGTAAACAGTATTGTGTACGTGAAAGATAGTAGATTTTTTTACAAACTTACATACCTTTCCATTGAGAGATTGTATATGTAATGCTATACCAAAACTTGTTTATTTAAATAAATCCAATCTTATGTTCACTTAGAAGAGTAACCAATTGAAACCTCTTAAGACATACTCAAAAAGGACAGTTATTTAAAGAATTCGAGACAAGCGGTTGGATCACCAGATGTGAAGGAAAAAAATGGTAACTTATAATTTATTCGATTATACAATACCCATAATAATCTTGCATACCAAATGAAACATAATGTGATAAGAAAACTAATATTTAATTATATAAAAAAGCCCATAAAATAGCCAGTAATTACTTACTTCGATGCAGACGATAATAATTCATAACGATGGATGATCATTCACCAATCCCTAAAATCTGGGACACGAACCTGGGAACTCGAGATTAAGCGTTAGCATGCTAACCATGGAATACAATATAAATTACCTTTATAAATTCAGCCCTGATGTATGCACTGGCAACAGAAAACCAGTATTGACATCCTTTCTTATGGCATAGGTAGGTGGTATTTAAATGAGCGAAGTTTAGAAGAAAGTGCAAGTGACCTCAATAGCAGTAGCACTGTTTGCAATATTTTCAGATGTTTCGACTTTTCTCCATATAGGAGTTCAACGTAGCCTTTGACGAATAGTAATGTAATTCATTACCCTCTGGTAATGCGAAAATATTGATAAATTTTATGGAGAACTTATCAGAAACATATAGTTGAGGTCTGTATAGAAAAAAGGATACCTCGTTTGCTATTTTTGAAATTTATTCACATCAAAACTTTTCGGCTAGGATTTGGTATGGAAAACGGATAGAAACTTAACGTTGTCCTTACCTAGCATCGGATAATTTAAATGAAAATAAGAATCACGTGCATTGTTAATGTTTTGAACCAGACAATGAAAATTACTGAATTGAATTTCTATTATTGGTGCTACTTAAGGATAACGGAAGGTCTGTGAAATTATTTGGGCTCCTGGTTACGGCTCGGTTATTTAGTTTTCTTAGTATGGGATAAGCGTCATGTTAACTAGAATTTAAATTATTTCTTTGGTTCGTGGTTTCGGTTTAGGTAAGGCTCTACTTTGGAAGTACTTCCGAAGATAAGACTGGATTCAGATAGTTATCGTTACTTATCGGATAATCCCACATTTTAATCTACAGTATTTTCATGCCAAGGTATTAGAAGGGGAAATAGATTTATTTGAATCAACTATGGACCATTTGTTTGTAAGAATCCATGGAAAACCGCTGCTCGAGATTTGCTCGCATTCAGGCAATCGAATGAAATGAGCCAGGAATAGGTCGATCTATCCACCCCTAATGTGCCCTGAAAAACATCTGTCAGCAAGAAAAAAGAGGTAATGGTGCAGAAATAAAGCCAAAACTAAGAGCACTCTCTCGGGAAATAAGTTTAGTGGAACTTAAGTACCTAATGTGAACCATTTACTTCCGACTAGAAAGATACGTGGAAATAATCTCCTAAATCTTGAGCTATAATTTGCGTAATTAAGTTATAAATAGGGAGAGATATTAAACGTAAGTACGAACTAACCAAGTTCTTAATTAACTTTATATGTTGAGTTTCACACTTGATACAGAAATAGTAGTAGTAGTATTGTTAAAAGTGCTTCGACAGCTTAAGTAATTTCGCACATTGGCTCCCACCGGGAATCGAACCCGGGACCGCTTTCACCAAAGGCAAACGCAACGTCCACACGACTATCCGGGAGCCTATACAGAAATAAATGAAATCCTAATGTAATAGGGAACACATACTTCCATCTAACCTAAGCATCTCAGTCTAATGAACAGAATCTATGCTTATTTAATGAGGTACTTCATTATTAATGAAAACATACATTATACAAATAACATAGTGAGAGTTCTGCGTAACGAAACAAATTTAGTGTATTTTTAAGGACGTGTGGTTCACCACCACTGCTATAGCTACTTTCACTTCACCTAGCCATACCATTATATATAACCTATTATAGTATTCACGTAAGTTTAATGAATACCCACAGCTATCCACTATTGTTTCGTTTTTATAAATAAATAGTAAGTGCTATCTGATTACTTATAATAGGATTAAGTGTAACGGTATCAAAAAGTAATATGAAAGATTAGAATCATCGGTTAGCATGTCTAATATACAATATCCCTATTGATCTATGATTCTTTGCGTGAAACTTAAAGCAAGTAGGCATTAAGAAAAGGGAGTGATGGTTGATTCACAGAGTCCGGATGGTCAGTAAAACAGTAAAGAATTCATGAAGATGGAGATCGCTCGGATATCCAAGAGTCGTCAATCTTTTAACTGAACTCCATGGCTCAACTTGATAAGCTAAACATCTCTCTTTAGCTATTTTATTAAATTGGTATTTCATTTCGCTAACCGGGATTTTCCCCAATATATAGCAGTCAAACATACTTTAGACTAAACTATTTCTCCAAATAGAAAGGATACTACATTACTCGATCTTTTTACTTTGCGCAAACCACACCAAAGTGCGACAAGTTTGGATAGCTCTTCAAACCCTTTTGGTCAGAGCCAATTTGATGGCAACTCGAAACCTCCCGGAAATTGAACGACTCTTCTTCGGAGCTCACTCATATCACATCTCTTGTAATTTCCTTCCATAGGGTCCTTCCAAACGGTAGACGTTGGACAATGATATTCTTGGGCCAGAGAACAGCGTAAAAAATTATCAATAGGCTTTCATCCAAGAGATAGATTTTTATTATGTAGATATTTGATTTATCTGTTACATTTTCTCCCCAATAAATACGATTTGGTTTGAATAACATTCGATTTCATCTATTTTGCACCATACACCATAAGTTAACCACAACCATAATGTATGATATTTTATGATAGATATTTCACCTATTAAGTTCTCCCATATTTTGATCGTATACGATTCCCTTTTTAAATGACAGAGAAAAATGGTAATGAAGGGTACGAGTAATGGTAGGTTTATAAACATCTGATTTCTTAAAATCAATATGTTCATGGATGGGTTACATTTGCTTTCTTAAAGAAAGTGTATATAACCGTTTGAGAAAACAATATAAGTTTAACATTTTGCTGCAGAGTAAGTATAAACGTGCCTTACAAAATGATGCATTCGGAATAAAAGCAACAAAATAGATGGCAAATACCGAAAAAACTGGAATCGTTAAATACACGCTATGGATGTAAGAGTTAATAATTTTTCTCGAGCTCAAATACTTTTTATAATTATCCATCGTATGGCTTTACTGAAGCAGCTAAGAAATTTAAAGATCTCATGCATGCCTTAACTTGACCTCAGAACGCAAATTATAGTGGTCTTATAGTCGAATCCAAGGTAAAACCTCGCCTGAGTAATCTCATAAGAAGTTTGGTGGTAAATGACCGAAGTTTTGAAACTTTTCGTAAGGTGCATCGCGCATACCTGTACAGAGCGAGTTACCTAGCAACTTCGGGGGATTAGGTACTCGAGTCTAAGGCATAGCAAAGAAAACAGATTTATTTATTTCGCGTTAAATCTCCAGCGGAGTATTCCAACCGGCTGAGATGAGAAGTTGAGGAAATTTGCGAGATGTTCCTTTCTCTGCATTCAACGATATGCTTTCCACGAGGAACCCGAGCCATGAAATTCCTCACTTACGGGAATGATTGTTTTGAGGCCGCAGAAGCTGATGGTGCTTACGAAGTGGATGAATTCGCTACGGAGGACTCTACTTTTTGAGCATTCTCAGCGGCTGTTGAGATTTGGCATTTTTCCCTCTTGGCTTACAAATCCCTGTTTTATTGTACCTCAGTCCATTCTCCCCAAACTAGGGTTCCTAAGAATGTATCTTAAGTGTCTAAGTTAGAGGTAATACTTTAAAATTTAGCAAACAAACAAGCATATAGCTATACGAAAGTTTCTTCTGGAACTATTAATCCACAGGAGTATACTTTTTAACTACCAGTGGATACTTAGAGTTTTTAATTACTATATCTCTTTTATTGACAGAAGTTTTCTGAAACTGATCTCCTTTCTAAAACAAGCTTAGTATTCGCTTAATTTAAACAGACGAATTTTCCATCATGTTATTTGAAAACTATGTAACTTCAATGAATTATTGCGTCAGTAATAACTTTTATAAGTTTATATAATTACAAATTACTTCCATGAAGTCTTAAGAGTACTTTATTTACGTAGAAAAGATATAACTGCATAAATTATATAAATTTATAATTTTCTATGTACATTTGTTATTTTTATAATTTCCCAAATATTTAATTTTGCTTTAAAATTAGTATTTTCCAGTGAATTCCTTTCACAATTGGTGAGCGTCCTCCATTATCAGGAAGTAAAATTGAATCGTAATTATTCTATCTCGAATGGAATATTTTCTAAGCAAGGAAATATACAATTGCTGCAGTACTCCCAAATCTGTACATATGGTCATTCTGTTCTGTATCTCCTTTTCCTTCCATGACGTCAAACACTTCTCATCTAAGTGCCATAAGATTTGGCTGAGGATCATTTCACTCTTTCTCGTCTCAGAGCAATGCCGATAAAAAACTTCGAGGCAAAAATATGCGCAAACTTTCAATCGTCGATTATGGAGAGTAACTCCACGCATCTGCCGCCAGCCTTCGATGCGCCTATACAGGAACCTTATGAAAGAGGACTTTTGGAGTGAAACAAATGGGACGGTCGTAGAGGTGAAGCGAGAAGAACGAGGGTGCAGGGGGTAGGCGCGAGGGCAATGGGGGGGAAAGGGGATGGAGGGGGGAGGGAGGGGAAGGCACGTGGGGAACAAAGTTAGCGTCCGAAGACGGATGGAGTTGCGAGGTAGTGTGAGGTCACTCCCTGGGGAAGGCTACCTGATGGAACCGGATTCGATGGGAAGAGGGTTAAGGGGCGTTTAAGGGGCGACCCTGGAGATGGAGGGCACGAGAGTTGGGGCAGATTGAATAGGCCTTCGCACACTTCAATTCCTGCAGTCCTCGAATGCCTGTTTCCTCCTTTTTCTCCTCTTCTTTCCCCGATCTCTTGCAAACTCATTGCTCGCTTTCCATTGTAACATTTCTGTTGTGTTTTCTTTCGCTGACCTTCCAATATCGGCGAAATATTTTGGTCGACCAGACGCAAGCGATCTTGTTTACCTTAGAGACGGGGTCCTCGGATATATATTGTAGGAAACAGATGGCATTATTATTTTAGACGATTTCTTGGCGTTTGATAACATTTACCTCTCAGTCTACGCTTATGCGTTTCCTTAAAATTTATATTAAAGTTTTTTAATTTATCCAGATATAAGTAATTAAGAAGTAATTACTGTGTCCACAGTCTCTTCCCGTCTGTCAAGCTTTGAGGATGCTCCCTTTTGGAGCGAAATATCAATATCAAGAGTCTAATATAAGTCTGATTTTGGTGGTTTTTGGATATTTTTATTTATTATTATATATTTTGTAATTTCATTACTCTTCAAAGAACATACTTTATGGAATGAAAGAAACATTAGTAAAATTACACACGCTTCCCACAGACATGTTTTGCTGGTGAACTCGCATCATGAGACATATCACTAGCGAAAAATATCTCACTAAATAAAAAAAAAGTCTGTGGAAGTGTATTGAAGTTTCTTTCATTCCTTGTAATGGTCCTCCACAAAGTAACGCCTTCTCGCATTGAATTTAACATTCTGTAACCTCTGGGATTACTGAAAGAATCTATTCTTCCACTACTCTATACCATCACCTTAACGAAGGGAGGAAATATCTTGCCATTGAGCAAACAGGACACATACATTGGAAAAAAACTTTCTCTTACCGTCAAAATTTATCGCAATGAAAAACCAAAATATAATTTTTGACTCGCACTATCCATATGTGAGACCACCTACGATATGAGTCTGTAAAATGAAAGAACAATGGATTCAATCAAGCGTTACGTGAAAAGGATGCGATAGAGATACACTCGATGGAAACATTTCCCGGAAATCTATCTCCTTTTGAATTCGACCCACGTCAAGGTCTCTTAGATTGGGTGTTAAAAATTAACAAACTCCTTCGATACCCTAGGATACAATGAAACGCAAATTACGAATTGATCATCGTATAAGGAAACTTCAGCTTTTGATATAATTTATCTTACACCAATAAGCATTTCTTGGAAAGCTTTTGGTAGAGATGGCTATAATAAAGAAAAAGTATCTTATGTAGTAAATGAAGTAGAAAAAATTGATTAATAACCTCACGGATAAAAAATTGATGCGTGAGTTATCATCAGTAATATCTTCGTTATCTTTATTTGTATATTTAAACAATCAATAACTTAATTCTTAATTCAACCTACGGATAACTAGCCTAAAATTAAAAATGATTTCGTATCAACGCTCAAGCTCAGTCCAAATTAGAGGAACAGTAGTTTTCAGAATTATTTCTTAAGGTTTTACATTATTTATTGCCTGGGAAGTATGTTTTTCTTATTCCTTTAAGTATTTCTAGTTTTGGTAGAAGGTCGTAGTGATATGTTGAAATTATTTCCGGTGAAAGTGGTCCCAGGTTTGATTCCTGGACTACTGGAGCGTTCGTACAAGTCTTAGAATTTCACTCACAAAATTTAGTAAAGAAATATTTTCCTTGTGAAATAGGAGTATACATTCGAGACCTGAATATTTATGCAGTATTTATATTATTGCTTAGATTCTTTGTAATACTCGGAGATTTTTTCTTCTGCCAGTAGCAATGTATTTGAAAGTGTTACCGTAGCATGAGGTTATCATTCGCCAATGGAATATTCCGTCCGCCTCTATTGTCGACAGCTTTTGGGCCAACAAACGTGTTTTATCCGATGAAGGAATATTTATCATGACAAATAAAGCATCTCCCATAGCAATCAGTCAGCATTCTCGTCTTCTGGTTCAGCGCCGAAGTGAGCGGGAAGTTAGAGATAAAAATAAGGGCGGAAGTTTATGTGATGGAAAATTGACGTTAGGATGTGGAAAATTACAGTGCGTAGGGAAGACGCGAGCGAGTGGATGACGCGTTTACACACGCTAAAGGATTCTTTCTCCGTTTTCCGCCGGGAGAACGTGGATTCGACTTAGTTCTCGGAGTCGCTTGGATGCCGATTTTTAAAGGGGACGCTATCGGAGCATATCATAGATTTTATAGAAGATAGCAGAGTTCCTTCATTAATTTTAGCCCTATATACAAAGCATAATGGCTTTATCGAGGACCATATTTGATGAATAATACATTGGAGAAGTTTAGAGGACTTTATTACTTGTCTTTTTCAATAGAAATAAATTCCTAGTAAAATAAAAAAATATTGAAGTTAATGTACGCAATTTGCGTATCAGTATATTTATATATCTAATTTGCAAGCATGAAAAAATGCATGATCCCCTCTTTAACGTAAGGGTTAGCATTCAAATAAAAAAGTGCTAAAGGTTCAGATGTAAAATGGGCTTGTAGGAATCTTTCAGGTCAGAAACGGAGGAAATTCATGGATAGATTAAAAAAGTAGAATAGAGGAACCGCATTATACTGTACGAGAGGATTGCAAGCACTAGTTAAAACAGAGGAAACAAAGGAATGATATCGCCAAATGTTGTTTAATAAATAGTGTTCAAATATTGGAATATGATAACTAAAGCGTTCTTCAAACTCAAACCGAAAAACAGATCGGAATTTAAAAGTAGATTCTGTAGTTCATGTAATTAAGTGGATTCAATATTGCTATGTTTTTTATTATTTTTATATTCTTAAACGCGACGATGTGAAAACAATGAAGTGACATTTTGGCCTGCAAGGTAACATTATAAACAATAAAATGTAGTTTTTGTGATTTTGGTACACATGTTGAGTAATGTTTTGGATGGGAGATGGGAGATGTATGTAAATCAGGTTTACTTGTAGTGTTGGTGTGTTCGTATACTGTCTGTGGGTGGCTGATGATAATTTTTGAATATCTGTTTCCGTGTAACGACTGGCGTGAGGATTGGGGTTTGAATAAATTGTTTAAAGACGATGGTCGGAGATTTCACCAGAAAAAAATCTACTATCAACATATGTAATAATAAATAAATGAAAGAAATTCTCTCTGAGATGCTACAACGAGAAATCGCAAAACATTCACTTGAATTTAATCAGTTAAAGTAGTTTAGGTACCATTTTTTGGTACGAGGGTTGAATGAGATTAAAATAATGATAACAGTATTTCTCTTGCAATGAAAGATTAAAGATATATAATTCACCTTTACAACTCTAATGCCTCGATAAAAACAATGTAAGATTGTAAGGGAGCCATTAAGTTCACAGCAATAGAATTTTCTGTGAAGTTTTACGTGCAGGATTAATGCGCTGCGGTGGTTTATAAGATCGAGTTGAGCGAAAAAGTAAAAATGTCGAGCGAAACGATGATAAGATTTACATTCGTATCTTCCAACCAAGGTAATTGGGCAAAGGTAAATCACGTAAATTTTAAGCTACTTTATTACCTTAATGTTTATTTCTCGTTAAATATAAAGAAAAATAAACTTTAATGACCCTATTTCATTATCTGAACAGCATCATAAGATCATGCAAGAAGTACTAGTCATAGTGAATCAGAGAAAATTTTTCATCCTCGCGAAATTAAATTTCTTTGTTTATCTAAGGAGATTTTAAAGTTGATCACGAGGATAAATTTTAGATCTTATTTTGGATTTTAGAGGAGCATTTTTTATGACACTACTGTGAAGCAAAGAAGGCGGTAACGTTCCTAATATGATATAAAAACTACGGACTCGTTGAAGGGTAGGTTCACATTCGGAATACCCTGGAGAAATATCTATCTTCAATAAACATTTATTTTAAGTGAGATTCTGTGGAAAGTGTACGTTTCAATAAAAGCCTTTTCATAGTTTTTGAATCATTAAATCTATGAATCATATTTAATATGAAAATTCTGTGGCTTCCGGATATCGCGGTAACACTTTAAAAGCGGTCCTGGGTTCGATTCTCGGTGGTTTCCAACAAAAGCGAAATTACCTCAGTTGTTAAGGCACTATTAGAACTACTACCACGATAGCCTACATATCTGCTTACAGGGAATTACGACTATTGGAGAAGCCTCAACGAAAACCAAATCCTGAACGATAGGATATAATAAGCAGAATAAAAAGTTGAAGCATAATTTTACTGAAAATTCTATTTTTAATTATCTGAAAACATTGAAAGTCTTACCTCGTATTTATGAATTAAAAATGATATCTAAATATTATATAAAGATATAATGTACCATCTAAGACTCAATCTATCCAAGTAGTATACAAAAGCGGAATAAAATATTACGTTGAATTCCAAATGGTTTAAGAGAAGGAAAAGTTATCTCGGAAAAAACTAACATATATACGTAAAGACTGAAATGTTTGCATTGAAGAGTGAGACAAGGAAATAAAGCAAACATCGATTTAATGAGAAAAACTTTCTCCGAATTTAGACATTTTCTTTGACCCAATCACTCATCTCCATTTCAGTATTCCTTTACTGTTCTGCATACGCTCTTCTCATTATTCTTCCTTTCCAATTTCTTTTCCCTTCGCATCATCCGTCAGTCGACTTCCATTGACAGCGTATGAGAGATAAGTTCTTCCACTCATCCGTAACAGACGGCTGTCCGTAGCCAATGCCACTGAGGATTCTCGTCCTTTCTTTATGCTAAATAGTGACCTTCGGACACATTTTGCTGACTTCCGACTTTACTTTCCTTTGCTGCACACGTTTGGAGACAGGGTACAGAGTCATACGCATTTGAAAACCCTGTGGTCATGTAATGTAGTATGTTATATGCTTATATGATTAACCTCATATTTGCATGAAACTTTAAGACGATCCCATTGAAATTCACTCATATATATATCGCTTGAATTACATTATTTACGACACAAAAAATACTAATTTTATAGGATCATGTCTTTTAAACAACTAGTAGTTTAAGAACAGAATACGTTGTGATCCGATATGATTATAATCAAGCTGCCATTATCCTTAGATTAAATTGATATGTGTTGTCAAAATTATCAAAATAAATGTGAACAAATGTGAATGGTAGAAAAGAATAGTAAAACTTGGTGAATAAATAACAGCGGATTTTAGTAAAAAAATTCCTTGTATTCATATAGTCATATTGACGTAAATACCGGCCTGGAGTCAAAGTATACACTAGTTTAAGCCCCATATATCGACGCCAGTTTTCACTCTACTTTGCTGTAGATAGTAAGAGATAATAATAGATTTTACCAACACATTTTCTGCAAAAGAGACCCCAGGTAACCTATTAAGCGTTAAAGTACGAACTAAAACTAATGAAATTACTATTTCAAGTTTAAGGTTTCCACACTTTTTTCTCACCCAAGTTCACGACATAGATATTTATTTTTGTATTTTCTAACACATGCTCTTTTTATTTCGTAACTTTTCTTTCAATTCGGCATCTTTAGGATCGATATGTGCCCAAGGGAAATTTTTCTGGACCCGCAGCTAAAACAAAACACCCATTCTTCGCATTCCACGTCCGCTGTCTTTGAGATGTTTTATTTTCGTCAAGTTCCTCCCCACATTTCCTTCCTTCACAACTAACTGTCCTCTTTCTTCTTTTTCTTGCCTCTATATTATCATTGGCAAGAATGTGTTGAAATCTTTAACGTTGCAACGAATCTAAGAAGCTATCATGCTAGAATATATTTATAGCTGTACTATATTAAAAACAGAGAAACGTGTGTATATCTCAACGTATATATTCGAGTTTCTCTTTCGCATGTGTCAAAGATCAGAATCAATGCATTAGCACTTACCGCTACAGAATCAATGCATTAGCCTTCCTTACCATAAGCTTACCTTTTACCATTTTTATGACAGCGCTATCTCACTAAGGTGTGAAGGGTTTTTTCTATTTGATCTAATTATGTTTTTAAATATTTTTATACCGCTGAATGGAATTTTAAATCTAGGAGTTAAGTTTCTAAATTATTAAATACTTTACTTAATATTAAGTTTAGGCATACATAGGTTTAGGATTAGTAATAACTTTAGGTAACAATTAAAATAATTTTTAATTCAATCAATTAATATCTTAGAAGAATAAAATACTTAAGCGAACGACCGACATACTTCAATCAAATCAGCCTTCTCGATTTCAGACTAGGAAAGTCCACCAATGGTGCGCGTGCCGCCTGTCTGAGAAACATTGTCCTGAAAGGTGTTTCTTAATTTTACTTCTTCTTTGAATTATCGTAAGGGTTTTAATTGAAACTTATAACAATAGTGTGCGGAATGAATTAGTAATATGCTATGAATATGAAACATATGTCGGATTTAAATAGCAATTAATCTCTTACGGCTATCAAATCCATAAATGGAACTTACTTCTTTAAATTTCGCTCGATAAAGACTTTTGACTTACGTGTTTATGAAAATAAAATATTGTCCAGTCCAGCAAAGTCTCCTATATTAAATCATTCTCTAATCTTGTAGAAATATCAAAATTGCAGTTTACTAAATGGATGCGATATTGTTTATTAAATTTCCATAGTTGCCATAGTGTAGTGTGGTGTAATTCTTGCCTACCAGTTACTCTGAGACTTCGCCAAACTATACTCAAAGTAAAAGATTGGACTCTTTGATGCAAAAATTGTTATTAAATGTAATTTTAGGAAAGTTGAAAGTTTAGTGAAGTCTCATAGTAACTGGTAGGCAAGAATTACACCGCACTACACTATGACAACTATGGAAATTTGATAAACAATATCGCGTCATTTTAGTCAACTGCAATTTTGATATTTCAATATGATTCGAGAATGATTTAATATAGTAGACTTTGCTCGTGAGATACGGTTGTTTGATTTTCCCAGCCAAAGTATCCTTTGCTCTGCTACTCTAGTGAAATTCTAACCTTACTTCAGTAAATCTCTTAGCCTTCGATTTTATGACCTCTAGATATTTGCGGGATCCTACGTGAAGCGAGCAATCTTGACGTCGGCTTGGAGCAATTCCTTCTAATCCTGTGGCTCGTAAAGCGGTGGTTCGTAGATGGAGAAGCCAAACCACAGTAAATGCGGAATAGCTTTTTCTAGACTTTAGGTGGGGCTCAGCTCTTGAAGAGCGTAATAAAAGAACGATTGCGTTCCTGAGGCTTTATCAACTCATTCTTTACGCGAATAAATATTTTTATTTCGTTAATAATGAGTTTATAGTGGTTTTGCTACAATCTGATTTGTGCATCCAAAGTTTTCAATGACAGCATTTCTACTAGAAGGCCAGTAGGGAAAACTCCTATTTACAACGTGAAATGAAGCACATGAATTGATATGTAATGGCTACTCAGCGTAAATTGAGTGATGAATAAGCACGTTCATTCATTTCATCATGCATGAATAACATAAGTACTACTCTTGTAAGTGACGAAATGAAATAAAACCGTGAATAACATTTTCACTTAGTCCCAATAGCACTGTGAATTGTGACCACGTAAAAGGTTTGAATACACGGATATGGGAATGACAATTATTGAGTGTCTACCTCTTCCTGAATACTAAATTGCATCCTGCACTTAGCACTTCTAAAGGAGTACTCCATATTTGCAAATGCAAATGGAGGGAATAGCAAAAAGCTCAGTGATTACATATCAAAAGTAGCCCAAAGGGGGAATTGCTAAACTATTGTATTTGAAATAGGAGAATTATCCTCATTGATGGACTATTCTGGTTTGACCATCGTCCACTGATTCACTTATTGATTCACTTTTGACCCACATCTCTAAAGGATTCACAAGTGTACTTTATGTTCACAAGTTTACAAATTCACCTAAGTGTTTGGCGTAAATGTGTTTTTCTATGCGATTGTTTTGGAATTATGCATGCTTGTCGCAAAAAATGCGGTGATATTTAAAAAATGTCTTGGCTTTTATTCACTACTAGGTAATTAATAACAATGTATTTATTTTATCATTGTACACTCCTGGCCAAAATTAACGCAGCACCGGCCGCAAGGATCGCTAGGGAGGTGCTGCGTTAATTTTGGCCAGGACTGTACTTTAAGTAGGCATAGGTATCCAATTTTGACAAATGAAAGTTAAATTAAGATAAAATATAGGTGCCTCCAAATGAACATCTTAAAGGATAACTTCAAGATACACCTGCATGCGGACTCTACTAAAAAGTGTTTCAAAAAGCAATATTATTGTTATATTTATGGAATTTCAATGAAACTTTTCTTATAAAGGAGCCATTCTTCTAAAGCTAACGGGAAAGCAGATGTGAAATAATTTTCACCGCATCATCTAGACATGTATTTGAAATTTTGCAACACGGATCAAAATACCAATTTTTAAGCATTCGTCTTTGGGTATAGTTGTGCTTGGACATAGTTTAATTCTTCGCTATTATAAATACTTTTGACTCTACCCTGTTTCTTCCAATGATTAAAATATATTTTATGCTCCATAATAAATGCCATAAGGAAATATTTTCTGCTACTTCAAGTAAGGAAAATTTATTTATTAATTGTTTACAGTTTGTGTGGGCATGGATTTTAATTTTTTATATAAATCTTGGGCTTATCAAAACCCACGTATGGCAATTGGCTGTGCAGGGATTGGATGTAGCTGATGATTGTACGAGTGTAACTGATTGCACCTTCGCCCGCCAGAGCGGCTATCCGTTTAATTTGTCCCACCGAAGTAAACAGATTGGATATCAAATTGGGGCGATGATCAAGTCGTGGTTTTGGAACGAAATGAATAAATTGGCGCACGTGCGATTGTGCCAAAACGAATTGCAATCACGAGAATTGGATTAGTCTCAGCTAATTTCAAGCTTAAGGCTATTGCCAGCAAATGAAAATTGTCAGGTGCTGAATCTATCAATTAAAACAAGAATAAAAGGTAAAAATAAAGATGTCCTAAAAATTATGTAAAACCTCTTTTTGTAACACTTCTGAGAATATATGGATCAAAATGGTTTCTCGTGCAAGAAATTTTTCGCGGTAAAAATTTTTGTGAAGAGCGTTATTTTTTCTGTAAAGGATGAGACGCTTCTTACTTGGGCTAAATCGAGCCGTATGAAATTTACTTCTGAAGAAATGCTACTGTTATAAATTAAAATTTAACCTAATTGAATTTATAATAATTCCTTACCTAAAGATCCGAACGTAATTTGTGAAGAAGGCCTAAAGTCCCTTCTAATTTCATACCATTTTTCCTCTCTTCATTCATTTAAAGGTGAACCTAAATGTAATTCTTTACAAATAATAGCTGATTTTTTCCTTTAAACCTAAAATGTGTCGATATTTCTACATTAGTTTACTTGGACATTTCGAATTCACTGAATATATTATTTGGTGGAAAATATATGGAGTAAGACGTAGAAGCATGGGCGTCGCCAGGGGGGGGCAGGGGGGGGCAGCTGCCCCCCCCTGGAGACCCATTCGTATTTTGGTTCTGGATGTGTTGTAGAAACAATTTTTAGGCACGAGCGTATTTGAAAAGAATTTAGACCCAAAACAAAGTCAAGTGTTGGCACGTGTAAACACCAGTGATTGGAAAAGTACTTCCTCGTAGGAAATTCATTTATACCTCCAGCGCAGCACAAATATTTCAACAATACTTTGCAGCAGAGTCAACAGCCATCCCTCCTTTTCTTCGCCCCTTCCCTCCCAAAAGAAGAAAAGTTCGGTTTCAGGGTGAACAATGTAGTTAGAACTGCCTCTCGATGCGATCAGAGCGCGAGGTTATGCGATTATGTCCTCTCTCTCAAACTTCCTTGAGTATCGTCCGACAATCGCCGGCAGAAGACGAAGGATTCAGTTTTTTTTCGTTTTCCCTTCAACATGGGCATAAGAAAGTTTTGCGGAGAGTATTTTGCAAATAGGCCCAAGCAGTGGCGCAGCGAGGGGGGGATGTTTAGGGGTTCAACCCCCCCAAAGAACCAAATCCTATGACTAGCTCTGTGCTTTTTCTGCTGAAGAGTACAAAACCCCAATCATTTGCTAGATAAATTCAGCGAAAGCTATGCATGCCAGTAAATATGGCTCTGATTACAGCTAAGTTGATGTTTTCGGTAGCAGAGCAGGCCTAGAGCCGACATCGATATCAATGGGACGCTACGAGTGTTTCGCACACAATGTTCAACGCATGCACTTCTTAACCATATCCTTTTGTTAGATGACTCACACCATAAGATAAGATTCCGATGAGAAGAATTCGAAAGTGCTGATTCGTTTACTCCTCGTAAAAACACAAGGGAACATTCGAGAAGTAATTCGAAACTTACGCCCTGAAAACAGAGATTAAGATTACGTTTGAGAGACAAACAGGTTGATAAAACGCTCAGTTAGATCTGTTGCATGTGACTGTTTTGAGGGTGTGAATGCAAAGCTAGGCTCGTGAATAGTGCATTTGAGAAATTCACAGGGAACAGTTCGAAGGAGTTTTTAGTTTGGATTTCATAAGATACAGATGGACATCCGAAAATGTTTTTCACGGTCCGCTAATAGCTCGAGGCCTCTATAGGGAAAACGTAAGCTAATGTCTATGTAGTTTTTGTAAAATGATCATTATTAGTTGCATAAATTAGGATTGTGTTATTTTAGGGCTGTTATCGGATGGCACATCTCAAGATGAGTTTAGCGACAATTCCAAAGGAACCGGTTCCTTTGTTAAGCATTCTGGACGATTAAAAGTCTGTACAGTAGACTCTTCATTACTCGGAATGATATAAAATATACTGATCCTTATTTTATAATTACCCGTTAATTTGCTGTATAGTTACGAAAATAATTCAATAACCGGGTTTCCGTAGAAATTTGTAAAAGTATTTGAGCAATACAAGATATCAGTAAAAATTAATTTTAGATGATATTATTAATAATATACCATTTTGGAAGCAAATCAGTCAGCTGAGAGGTATTGTGCGCGTAATTACGCACATATTTATCGGAACTGTGACTTGATGACTTGAAATAAATTTGAGAAACTGTGACTTAAATTCTTCAGCTTCCTTTTCGATGCGGCCAATTTTTTCTCTTGTGATAGAATCCCACGAATCTCATATCTGGTTATGCAATGCCCCTTCAAAATTTCAATTCATGGAAAAATTTTGGTTTCTTTGAACACATTGCGTAAGACTGGGTTTTCGTTAGCTCTCTGCTGGTTAAACAACTTAACTACTAATTTTTTCCACCTTGGTATATAACTTGATTTCTGAAAATTCAATTATAATATCAACTATAATCAAGAGTCTACAGAATATTTTAATGCAGCCGAATTTTTACTCTCCGGTATGTGACGCATTCAATTGAAAACTTAGCTAATACAGAAATAACGAAATCAGGCTTAACTGTACCAGAAAATTTCATCTGATATAAATGATTTTTTGTTTCTTAGAAGAGGAGGTAATTTTAAAAGCAACGGATGAAGTCATTCCTAAGAAAGCTGCTGATGATATAGTCTAATAACGAAATATGTTCAAATAAGAATGGGTGCACAAATGTGGTGATTTATTGAAACGTTTTATATCGCTTGTCAAATAACCGTAACTATTTTTTCCTTTTCACGCTTGGCAACCTCTTGGAAGAAAGAACTCTCAAAGACTCGGAAGTATCAACAGCATCAAAATACTTAAGCATCGAAAAAAATTAATTTTTAATAGAAATTGGACGTAACCAAACTAGAAATCCAAACAAAACTTACGATAAGTTTCCAATAGTTTGATTATGTAAACTACTATCTTGGAAAGTTTAATGAATTGGCCATATAAGCGTTAATCTCCTATAGTTTTCAATACATTTAGTTTTTGAAAGATTTGACATATTTGTAGTAAGAAGCGGGCATGAATAGCCCCTGTAAGTTAGGCATTTTTCATTTTATCAGGGAGCTTGCCCCCCCCTAGCCCAGTGGCTGGCGACGCCCTTGCGTAGAAGTACTTTGGTGATTACTAGTATCTTACGTCAGCATAAGACAAATATGTTCATATTAAAGACGGAAAAAACGAATTCTTGGCACTTACTTTTGTAATCATCAAGGTAATATCGACTGATGATCTTCTGATATCTAAAGGCATCTATAAATGTAAAAAGATGAGTCGAAAAGCGGAGAATGGATATTGTTGACAGTTTGTGTCGTTTTCTCTCTAAAAGGCACCAGTAACAACAACAACAGTCATTACTATGAGAAACCAGGCGTTAAAGGTTTTATCAAAAAATTTATCAATTAACGATATCACAAAGAAGCTCAGGATTCAGAAAGTTTTGGCAACGCTGGCGACGAAAAGAAGAAGAGGCCGCATATATTGATACTGAAGTGTATATAATTTCTATAGCAAAGACAGATGAATCCAACGAATCAGTGAGGATAACAAGCTGAACATTTTTGGTGACAATAGAGAAAAAAGTATCATTCAAAAAATGACGGAACCATTACTGACAGCCGACTTCCTACGAATCTGAAAATTAGTTTTCAGTGGCTCTCAGTTTGTAATCAAAATCTATAAGCTGTCTGAATCGCAGTCTTATAAAAGCTCTGTCATCGAACCTAATCTTTTAAGCTTCTAAACACTATGAAAAATGAAAATGATTCTCCAGAATTATATATTTAACTCTGTAATTGAAAGTAAACGTATAAAGTATCATGTAAACATGTCTTGGCAATAAAAGTAGTTGGATAGCCGGTCCTAAGAAAGCTGATAATGCTATAACAATGTAATTTATTTGTTAACAGAGTACTGCAGCAATCAAATTTGAAAGGAAATCGACCACTAAAGTTGTAAAAGAGCAAAAAATCAAACACCTAGATGATGACTGGATATGGAGCATCCAGTTATCATGGCGTTCTAAGAAGTCCAGCCTTCTCATATTAATTTTACCTTTATGATGTATTGATGAACATAATTACTGTTTCTTAGAAAATATGTAGTACGATAAGACTTAACTAATCTAACACTCTAACGAATGTTAATAGATATACGCAATGATAGACGGAAGTGAAGAAAGATCTTTTTCTATTATTTATAAACCTTCCCTCATCTTTATTACACATACTAGAATGAGCTTGCTTTGGTTTGGAATTGACTCTCACCCTAAGCTATTTCTTAAACGCACTGGAATTCCTCATTTGTGCTGCCAATTTAAATCAATTATGAATACATATCATAAATGCTCAATATACTGCCATTTGATCTATCGATCCTTTGGAGAATTAGAAAGCTTCAATGCATTTTATGGAGGACTATCTGTAAGAGCTGTATCAAAGAAATAGGAAAGACATTTTCTGATAGAAGACGTGCAGCAAGCAATCGTCATTGGGATGTCCTCTGACTCCAGATAAGAGACTCCGACGAAGGTGTGGATAAAAGTGGGATCATCTCGATAAGCTTCGGAGAGAGCACTTCTCGAGGAATCAGATCACGAAGAAGGAATTAGAGGAATACGTGTGAGGACTAATCGATCCAAAAACTTCCTTAAGCGAGGAGTACGAGACAAATCATTAATCTTGGGAGTGCATTGGTTAACACATGCTAGGCATATAATAGTAATGGTGATCCGTATCAGTCGTTCTTTGTCCTATCTCTTTGTTTCGTTTAGTTATCTCTCTATTCCTTGCTTAAATTAATGGAAAATATTTAACAATGAAAGTTCTTCATAGCAAAAAATGTAATTTTCCTCATACGAGGAAAATCAATTTAAAAATATGAGAAAATTATAGAAGGAAATTTTTACAAGACAACGTTGGCTGGCGAAAGGGATACAATGCTTTCATTTATAGATAATGAATATTAAATTATGATAAAAAGCATGATAAAATTATTCTAAATGATATCGGCCATCAGGTTGTTTACTTAAGTAATTGTTGCCAGTAGTACACTTAAGTGGAAGTACTTAGATATGTGTTTATATAACAGGGTTAAATATTTTCGGAAAATTTTAGGTACGGTACTCCTATGATAAGTAATCGTAATGATAAAGTCTAATTTTCAAACTATTTCCAGTTTTTGGGAGACTTTGTAAGTCCTGTTAGGTGCGGGTTATGAGCGTAGAAATTTAGCAATACCTTTAATAGCATAAAAATATGCTAACCCCACTCTCACCTATATCTAAGAGATGTTTGTCTGTTAACAATATTTTTTCCAAACATTATTATTTTATTATTACTATTATTGATACTTCTTTATTGTGCTTATTTATGCTTTAGCATGACATTGAGTAAATTTGTACGAATTTAAGCAATTTTCGCTTTATTTAAATTCAGTGTGTTTGTATGTATTTTGCCTTTTACTAGCATTTGTAGATAAAAAGTGTACTATTTTATTGCTGATATCTTCAAGTATACAGAACAAGATTATGTAAATGTTGAACTATTTATGCACAAATGAGGAATAATATTCCCATAAAGGTATATCTGGATTTTTTTATGTAAACTATTTTTTTGTGTAACCTAAGTAAATGGGTTTAGAATCAACTGCTTGGGCCGTGACTTCGTGGTATGGATCCATCAGGTGCGAAAGTGAAGCCAACTTTTACTAGACCACAGAATATTTTACTTGGATACCATGGTTTCGACTCATGGAGGCCGTATCCTAATAAAATATTCTGTGGTCTAGTAAAAGTTGGTTTCACTTTCGCTCCCAATTGGGCTATATTTTTCCTCGTATAATAAAATATACCATAATTGTCCTTATTCCTTTCAGTATGCTTGTAAATGTCTTTACTCACTTCTATTATCGAACTCTCTGAAATTTATGTGTTAGTAAATGAAACCTTTCCAAAAAAATGGAACCAATGCATGTGCTACTAATAAATGAGACATAGCGGTGCCCATATATTCGATATAGGAAAAGTTTTATCTCCAAATATATGTTTCAATCATTTGAACGGGAAACAAATAGAGACATCCCATGAAAACTTATGATTTTCCTAACAATGAGGGCTGGTGATATTCTGCGTTAAATATAAATTTACGGGATTTTCCCATTGAGGATGGGTATTGTAAAACTGAAATGATTAGCCGTAATGAATCAAACCGATGGTGTCGATATTGAGATTTACAATTGTGGATTGTCGATCGATAAGCGCACTAATCAGGAGCCGTGCCAAATCGCCACAGATGAATTTACAGCCAGAGAAAGCGAAGAGAGGACTCTATAGTACGGCATCCTTTTGTCGTTTAAGCTCAATTTTTGATTTGAAAGGCACAACATTAAAGTTAAATTGATTAATTGTTCCAGGAAGGTCTTTTGTGAAACACAAGCCATTCATAATGGGGAACTGGTATTAACTTCCTAGGAGTGGGAGCCGATAGCTCCAATTTCTCACAATATCCATTATAACTAATTTCAGATTATAAGGAAAGCAACACAAAGCATTCTAGATAAATGCCCTAGATCTATTGTAAGCATTTAACATTCATCTCATATCGGAAAAGAACACATTACGCAGACTAAGTTACGTTATTTCTCACTTACGAGATATTCGGAATATAGGACTAGTTTACAGTATTGACGGACATAACGAATATTTTATCGATATCGTAGGTTATACAACACGGCGTAGAAGATAGATTACATTGAATGCAGTCTTTGTCCCGCAGCAGAAAATTAAATTGATTGTTTTTGAAGAGACATGAAGTGGTGAATAATGTCTTCGGGCTGAATCATCGTGTAGTCTGTCGTATTTATGAGCTGTATCTATGCTGTAGTTAAACTGTCATTTCCGATCTAGACGAACTACCAAATGAAACATACAAGAAAAACTACATGATTTCTGCGTTTGCGGAAAGTTTATTGGAATTGATCACTATGCGGAACAAAGTATCGCGATATCGAGAATTCAGCTCTGAATCCAATTCCATCGGTTACTTCACTCATATTTGGAAGCGAAGCAGTGAATGGTGCTTAATTGAGCTCACCGCGTGGAGTGATAAAGGTAATTTATGTCCTAAGTGTAGCATTTCTCAGGGTATATGAAGTATTGCAATGAGCAGGCTATTTTATGATTCTATGAAAAGGTTCAGAAAGATTGGCGGATTATTTTTCCTCTCCTCGCACTATAAAAAGACACTATCGTACGAATTAAATCCTTCAAAATTTTTTAACATAACTACGGCAAATCTAATTAGTATTTGAATAATATGCCAGGACTAACACGTATGAGGACAAAATCTGATAGACAAGAGGACGATATATAAATCGAAAGAGGAGTTTCAATTCAGAGAGTTTTGGACGAGGATCGTTAGAGATAGTTACCAGAAATAAGAGGACCAAGCCCCAAAACCGCAGGTAATCTCACTATATATATCTTACACGTAACACAACATTAAATTTTATGATCTCTTTAGGCGCTTTTTTTTACTCATAATAAAGAAAACTTGTATCTCCCATTCAGTGTTTCAATGAAAAGTATGTTAATATAAATTAGTAGGATGCAGGATTTCGGAATTTTATTTAACTTTATCTTCAAAAACTTAAAACGTATAATTAATGGTTATTTTGTGAGATCTTAAAGCTGCTTCAATATTTGACAGTAAACATCTCTTGAAAATATTTTACTCATCACGGAGAATGGGGAATATCACAATACTTCAGTGATAAATGGAATGAGCCACGTTATGTAGGGTCTCAATGAAATGCTTAAACCACTACTATTTCTTAACTATCTTAGTTACTTATGTGTCAGAATTTATGAAAATAATTAAAGAGTTTCACCTGAAATAGGCATCCTTATTGTAATAATTAAATATGAAAATAAATTTGTAAAAACTGAATTACATTATTGTAACGATCATTTACGTATATTTGTGATATTTACTTTATCTCTGGTTTTGCCCTTACGCAAAATATGGTAAATAATGGCAATATAAGTTTGTAGTATGTTGTTAGATTAAAACTATCATTCGCTGTGTCATATTAAATAATTATTAAGCAAACATTGTTCATATACGTTGCTTCCTTTACTAAATATATTCATGTAAATCCGATATATGAAGGCATCAACCTCCGCCAAAATCTACAAGATTCATAGTGCTTAGTCACCCCATAACGAATACGTGTCATCGTGCGACCGACTTGAAGTTTATACATTCTAACCCATTATGAGTTTAAGCCTAGGGATTCCTAAATTCCAAAATTTTCCGAGAAAAATTTATTCAACCCATATGTCACCATATATAATATTTTGTTGGCGTTCCCCGAAGAGACAGAGAAGCTACTAATATGCAAAGGTTATACATTACAGTTTACAGTACGTTGGTTATTTGTCCTAGTTTTCTCCTGCGATGATGTTAGGGGAATGTGATAGTTTTCATAATGAAACTAAGCCTTACCTGTCCATTATCATTACTACCATTATCTGTCGTAGACCTTTTTCTCTTTATAAGGACAAAATATTTCTAGTTACTAGAAATTTACCAAATGAGATACTCACGTAATTCTTCACTCATATAATCTTCAGGTATCAAGAATGTATATACAAATCTGGCAATTATTCAATGAGTACCTAAATCGAAAACTCAAGTTGAAATTTGTGCCTCGTATTCCGTGATAGAAATACTGAGAGCGACGACAGATGACAGGCCGAGCGATCGCAAGTTTTCTCGTGGCTAAAGCAGCCATCTGTAGACCGAATTTGGAACCAAAACAACTTCTGGCATATCTGCGAGAGGGGGAAAATTCGAATTTTATAAAAATAAAGTTGTGAAAACAGTTATATATACAGTAATTTTAGTTGCCAATGAGATATCCCTCGAATAAACGACTTATTACTGTCCTTCTGTATTCTTTATATATTTCTATTTACAAGTCTTCTCCTCAAATATATAAATAATCATTTATATTCTGGCTATTTTCATTAAATTTCTAATTTCAGCGCATAGTTACATCTATTCAGTAACATTTCCTAAAAATGAATTCTTATTCGATATCACTAGGTTTATTTATTTCAGGTGTGGTACATGGATTTATTCAAATGAAAATAGCTCCCCAAGGTTAACCTTAACTTCCAAACAATTTAGAATGGTAATTTCACATACTTAACTCAATTTAACATCGTTAACTTTTGATGTCTTCTGAGCTCAAATGAAAATTTCCATTCAATTATGGGTAACAGCTTGTAATATAGACCGTCAACTTTGGTAATGTTGATCTCAAAGGTAAAAAACACAAGATTTTAAATACAGGATTCAAGGATATAAAATACATATTATTATTCAAATCTATATACAATATTTAGATAATATTGATACCCGAATTGAAAGGTTGACCAAGCTTCCTTGCGACACGAGCTTTCTACAAAGACTAGTAAACCTGCATTGCGTTTTTAGGTTAACTTTAGGTTAACTAACACTTCTCAAGAGAATTTAACCCTTTAAGCGCGATTGTCAACTATAGTCCACGGCATATTAAAAACGTTTGGCAATAAGGATCTTGCTGAAAATACTTTCATTGTTTTAAGATAACCTTTCTCTTTTATTTAGGATAAATTTTGTTGAAATATTTGGCATAGCAACAATGTTAGGGGTGAAAATTTTATAGCACTATTATTTATCCGGTCATAGAAAACACTCCACTACAAGGTTCAAATTTATGTTTTTCAGCCACTGAATCACACGAAAATAAAGGTAAGACGCATATGTTTTCAAATTCAGAGAACTAAGTCGAACGTTTCAGTGGAAAGTAAACACAATAGAGTACCTACTAAACGCGCGACTAAACGGAGATAAAAGCCTCCCAAGCACACACAAGTGTTGCAATAAAATAATCCTTATGTCCATTCCTCTTTCTTGTTTCGTTTTCCTTTCGCATGCGTTATTATATATTTTTACGTTAAGTAATCAATGGACGTCGCCAAGGCACTATGATTTTGGTGGAAAAATTAAACAACCTCAAGTGGCTCGTACTGTCGTCGGTCTTGTGACACGGTTTGTAGAATAAACATCGTTTATTCTATAAACACATACGTTGTTGAAGCATGCGCATCGTTCATGTACAGTCCTGGCCAAAATTAACGCAGCACCGGCCGTAAGGATCGCTAGAGAGATGCTGCGTTAATTTTGGCCAGGAGTGTACATTGAGAATTTAAGCAAAATTTAATATAAACAAAGCAAATATAGGATGATGGAAATCTCATTGAATGGGAGGTTTTTGTATGAGGTATCGTATTTGATTACCCCTTATATTATAATTGCTTTTAAAATGTTATCCCTTAAATATATCACATTAACTTCGTTTATTTCTTTATTCACGCCATACTTAACCGTAACTGTTTAATAAATAAAAAAATAGCATTTAAATTGATAGTAGGATGAAGAGCACCAGTAAATAGGTAAAAAATACATACAAAGCATAATACTACTTATATGTGTTATACGAATATTTTATAACGCGAACAGTTGCGCAGTTCTTGTTATTTACTGAATAAAAACAATAACAATAATTAGAAATGGTTACATCATTGTTGGTGTAACACATCCTCCTTGTAAATTTTATACTATGAGACGGTATGCTTACGTGAATGTAAATACGAAAAAGAGTAATCTAATTCAAAAGATTCCTACAGGCCAGAAAATTAGATAATTGTGGTCTAAATTTATACACTGCAAGCCACCAGCAGATATCTACTATAGTTGCAAAAGGGTACGTGCATTTTCCATTGGGAAATAATCCGCATAGTCTTTCAGTTGATTTCCAAATATATATATATATATAAGTAATAATTTTGACCACTATTTTATGGGAAAGGAAAGCTCTAACGGAGAAGAACGTGATATGGGAGTTTTATTGGTCCCCTGATGGCGTGACACGAGAAAATGGGCGAAAATGCTTTCGTTCGTTAATGCTGTCTCCCGTTGAGCCATTCCCACTGCATTATGGGGGAGGAAATGTTATCCTAACCTCCACCGATTGTTCTCGGGCATTCTTCCATTTATGAAAGAAACCTTTTCCATTTGCCAAAGAGATCCATTTTGACCCCATATCATTAAATAGCTCTCTATCTTCCAGAGTTTCTAGGATAAATAACTCTCAAACGGAGAGCATGGTATGAGGGTCTGCTATGAAAGTCATAGTAGCACGAACGTATTCTATTTCATTACATGTGCAAGTTCATTCGCTTTTATTAATGTCATCAACATAAAAGTGTAGTTTAGTGTATGAATCGTGCAATTATACGAACAAGTTTAATTTAGTAGTCATGGGAACCCTTATCTGAGTTACGGGATCAATCATTGAACTGTTATGAGATACAATGAATATAATTGGATTTCCATACGAAGGCTGTGTCTCATATTAACGTTATATGTACAGTATACTATGTTCCGTGTGAGTATTTTTATGGAATCATTGCGCAATTTAATTATAAATTAAACATTTTAACTTCGCGGATCGTAAACTATAATTCTTGAAAAGTAATAATAATACATCGAAATATTTAATTTTTAATGTCTTCATACTCGAAATATGGTTCGACATTATTTGATTTAGAGAACTACAACTCGGTATTTCATCTTCAAATGGAAGTTTGTAGCAGTGGCAGTAAAAAATTCTTTAAGCGTATACCGTATATACTCGAGTATAAGCCGAGACCTCTTATTTTATCACAAAAACTGGGAAAATGAATCGACTCGAATGCAAGCCTAGGGTGGGACGACACCAATCAAACAAGTTTGTTTTTAATCCGACAACTAATGACTGCAAACGACTGCGGAAAAATGTAACAAAAAAATTACAACTGAGCAAGTGAAATGTGTACTAGCCGATTTCCGACAACGGCAAACTTTTTCAAGCGGAAAAAAAGGTAACAAACTCTCACTCCAGTATAAGCTGCGAAGGATTTTTCAGTATACCAAATATGAATAAAGGCTTAGCTTACACGAGTACAAACGGTAAATACTATTGCATTTTAAACATCATGTTAGAGTTAAGTAACAGTCAGGTATATATTTCGTATTCAGTGCGCAATTTCGTTGGTATATCGATTGGAAAGTATTTTAGCAATTAAATATAGAAACTATTTTTCTCAACCTCATCCAATGACAGCTGATGCTCGGGAATATAAATTGCATTTGACTAAAACAGCAAATTTTAAGGATAATGAAGAAATATTGTGAGAGCAACTTTAATTGAAACTAATGTACTTATGCGAAAAAAAATTAAAGAAGAAGTTTTAGGCTCGCTGTAAATAGCTCTATCAGTTATTTATTGTTTGTATTTAATGCAGAATTTCCATATAAGTATATCCTTTTTTCGAAACATATCATACGTCTATAATTCTGTTTCTATTGATATAATTTCTACGTAAAACTTCTTTCATTGATGATGAGAAGCTCTCAAGAGAAAAAAATTATCTAAATGAAATTGATTGTCTTGTTTTGTTTGGATTTAATAAGCTGTATTTGGATTTAAATTGGCACACGATAAACTAAATAAATATACTTAAATAAATGCTATTTATTTTTTAAACTGATAGGAGAGGATACTTTCTATTCCAGAAAAGTAGATAGGGAAGTTTTGCAAAAGTAATTGAGGAAAGCGACTTTTATAGTATTTTAAACTTGAATTGCTTTTAATGAATGAATTTTTTTTAGTATTGAAACTTGAATTGCTTTTGTCATAGAATAGGTTAGTTGAAGAAAGGTTTTACAAGTACGCGAAAGTTTTCAAATATGAAGAATGTCTATTTAATGCTACGAATCCGTATTACTTGGCGTTGCGAGCAGCAGATGGCAGAGTGAACGGAAGCCACAGCCTTTATTGCCCTCTACCGTCAGATCTGCAACTTCCATGCTATGTGAAATGAATGCTCCGATTTCAATTTGCAGCCGCGTATCAACAGTGAAACATATAACTCCTATCTCAATAGTCACTCATAGTATTAACTGGATAATGATTCTGACCATAATTAAGGTTAAATAATATTGCATAAAAAAACAAGATAATATTTTCTTGATTAAATATTAATCCCACTACCTATGCATACTATACCGCAACCTATAAATATTATTTCTGATAATTAAAGTTTTTTTGTTACCTTATTCAATGTAAGGATACCATAAAAGAAATAACTCACTTTAAATACACTTTAGCTAATGTCCCAGTAAACCAATGGAGCAAAACTACATAACTTTAAAGACGAGAAAATGAACTTATGCTAAATATACCTCAACACTGAACGGCATATTCTACTTGGCATGCAACGACAATAAAGCGAACGGTTCTTACGAAGCAACGGAAATGCATGGAAAATAGAGGAAACGGCGATTAATCTTAATTCTGAATCATTCGAAGTGTAGTTAAAATTTAACATTAATAATCTAGATTAATTGCCTGAATGTTCCATTTTAAATTTTCCTAGAAATTTATTTTTGAACTACAAATAATTTGGAAAAAATCTTTGATAACGCTCGTTCATCTGTTTCGAGATATGTTATGTGACCTCCCTCTATTCCGTAACCACTTCCAGAGAAGACACATAAAATTCGATGAGACAATGATGTAATTTGATGAGAAGTGAAGTATTGTGACCAAACCTCTTTTCTATATAGGCTCATTACGTTTTCTAATGGTGTTGTATATTTTATTAGATCTTTCGGAGAAGGGTAAGACATCCATCCATCGATGGTAATTGGAAGTGATTCGTGAAATGCACTTAATGGGGAGCATTGCTCTAGGGAATCCTCTTTACTGGAGCTGACTTCGTCTATTAAAGTCATAAGTCGAAGTTAACCCCCAATTCACATTCCCTAACTTCCCGTTGAACTCAGACATTTCCGATTTCGAGTTAACGAACCGAGGATTCGATAATTGTAAGTCACGAAAGATTCTCATTTCCAATAGATTCCAGCTAAACTACACTAAGGTACGATGTTGAAAAACTTAAGGATATCTGAAAATCCACGTTATTATTGAAATAAATAAGTTTTAAATTAGGATATAGGTCATTATGATGCAACGAGGCAACTACCAGAGCTCTTTATGAATTAGGCCCCACTTAAGCATAACTCCTTAATCACTCTCAGCGGAGACTTTGAAACTATCTATCAAGCAAATGCGTCGTCACTAATGTGATTCTGATATACTAATATGATTATGCGTACATCTGCCGTAATCTTGGTCAATTACACCTATCCCATATCAATAAAAGAATCTTTACTGAGAAACTTCGGAATATTTTGTATGGAATCATTGCTGGGGCATAAAACTTATATAGATATTTTATAATATAATTTTATAATCATTTAAAATGTATTGAAAAGTTATCAAGTGGTATAGCCCCTGGAAGAATTATCGGCAATAATCATCAACTTGTATTATGTAGAATGTATAACATTTGCGGACTTCCACAAAAGGTAGAGACCGATTTAGTTCATTGAAGGCCCCAGCGCAACTAGGAATGCAATAAAATAATTTGCCAAATGGAGCTGAAGTATTTCAAATTTTAGGGTACTATAGGTTGTGAGAAAAAGTAGAGGAAATAGAGTTGATTCATAGTTTAAAGAAGCCACAGAGATTAATGGAGTCGAATCCTACCATAGGACAAGGATTATGCACGAATGTAGTGCTAAATACGATAATAAATTACTAATCAGAAGATATCAGTGACTTAATGTCACATGGCACTTATAGCACCACTGAACTAGTCTATATGGGCACTGAGTCAAGGCACTGCTGCCAATATAATTTACGCCAGGAAAAAATTAACTTTTATGTGGAAAACTTTTGGCAAGGCAAGGAGCTACTGAAATTACTACTCTTGAATGGCAATATTCCTTCTGCATTTCATTATAACCAACTATAATCAAAACTCACAGTTCATTCATTAACTATCACGATCTCTACTAATTTACCAAAGTTGCCCCGAATTACACCAACTTGGAGTGACTCAATTTCTAATTTTCCCAAAAATCTCGAATTTAGTCTGCAGGAAAGTTTGCTTATTCTTTTTCAAAAAGTGACGAGAACTACTCTAGAAAACTTGTATCACTCGTGAGAAGGAGGAATTTGTAGATATTTCCATCACTCATATATCACATATCACTCCATCTCAACTTCTAAATCTACATTTAAATACCTTTATGTATTTCGGTAAGAAGATTGAATGTATATGTAGTAGTTAATTGTGAAAGAGTGATACGAATGGGAATCATTGTAAATCATTTGTGTTATAATGGACAATATAACAAAATGATATGTTGTTTTTGCAAATTAACGACGGAAACTAACCATGTGAAAGTAACAGTAATTATGGGATATCTGTGGTGTATGTAAGATATATTAGAGTGGGTGCCAAGTGAATGTTGTATTATTTGAGGCTTGCTGAATTAGTTGTGTATGTTCTTATACTGTTTGAAAATACTATGATTATTCTGAATTACAAAGCAGTAACGTTTCTAAATACTCTATACCTTGAAACCCGCTGTCGTTAGAAAATAAAAAAACAAATGCAAGCTTGACTGAAGCTGTTCAGAATACATTAAGAAAACATGGATTCCAACGAAGGATTCGTTAAAGCTACATCTCAAGGAATAAATATTAGAATTATAATAAATATGAGTGATAAAATAAGATGACACTGTTTCGTCAGACAAGTTAATTCCATTTTATGAAGCCGTAGGTAACGAAAGAACTTCGTTTTACAAGGCCTACATCATTGAAAAAAACAATTTTTTATATTAATGCATACAAAGTCACCTCGTTCAACTCGTATGCAGGTAAACTGTTCTATGAAGCTCTAGAAGACACCGGATAAACGTGGATGGTGAGAGAATAAAATACATCTAATACGTGTGTGATGAGGGAATAATAGCAAAGGGTCAACAAAGACTGCTGCAAATGATGGAAATAATTGGAAGAAGAGAGAATTGATAAGAATAGAATATGGAAAGGAAATAATGGAATGGGATAGGAAAATAAATGGAGATCAAACAAAGGTAAGAACATAGCGAAGTCAGAAGGACCATGAAACATAAGTCTGGAAGATGAAAAATTAAAAGCAGTTCTTTCAAGTACCTGGGAAGCATAACTATACAGAGTATCAATGTCACTGAAGAAAGTAGAAGTAAAACTGTGCAAGAAAATATACACCAAAATCAAGGATCCGGTGACAATAAGGGATGTCAATATGTATTTTTATTAACAAAAGGTCTGCAAAATCCTTCACATGGAGCATTATGTGATACGGTATGGATTCGAAACATGAGCTTTGAGGAGAAAAAAAAACTTGGAAAGTATTGTGATAAATGGTGAAGATTGGATGGAAAGATAAAAATAGAATGGAAGAAATAGAGTATTTGAGAAGAAAGGTGAATTATAAGAGGAATTACAAAGATGATGGCAAAATGGATAGAACATATTGTGCGGATAAAAATTGTGCACAAATCAATAATAGAAGAGATAATAGATTGGTGGTGAGGAAGAAAGAGGGAAGATGCGCAGGAGGCTGTCAGGCATCTAAGGATATGAAGATGAAGAGAGAGGTTCAATATTATGTTGAGGATAAAGCATTTCTTTTGAAACGTTGTGAGGACGTATTGAGGACGCATGCCATTCATTAGTAGAATATCTTAACCATAGAGAAGATAATTCATATATTTAATTTTGATTTTATATGCTTCAGTTTGCGATCTTATAACATACAAATATGAAGCATATTTTGACGTGGATAGCATGTACTTCTTCCCTTACTAGAGGTTCATGGAAGATAAGTTCATAGGACCTTGGGTATAAAGTTTGCGATACTAACTACGGCAAACTCTGAATTACCTGACGAATTCCAGCTTAAGAAATGTATACTCCGTTCCGATATTTATCCTATTCTTCCAATATTTTTTATAAAGTTGAGATGGTATAGCCTAAGAAGATCCGGGATCAGAACTTCCAATTCTTAAATTTATATTTGAGAAGTTTGCACATAATTATCGAAAACGTTACTATAGACGAAAATATTCCAGCTTCCCTTTAATATCGATTGCTGTTGCGCTTTCGCATGGTTATTGCACTTTTGGGGGACGGGAGGAGTCAGTTTCGTGATGGCTTAGAATTCGCTAAAGAGATCCCCGTCGTTTGGCATTATTCCATCATTGGGTTTTCCCACGCAATCTAGCGCAATGGCATCGGGACAATGGCTCCGCTCCCGAAAAAGAAGGTTAAGAGTTAATCCCAACACGCTCTCTTTTTGCACGCTTGAGGTTTTACGGGAAAGCTTTCCAACAAAAGGCCTAAGACATCTCAATCGGCTTGAGTTAAAGACTCGGGGAGAAAAACATTCAAATCAATGTATAATGAAATTAGAGCAGCGTCGTGAAAGCGTTGAGATATAAAAATAACCAAGATACTGCTGAGGAGTTATAATAGTGAGAGTATCTTTCCTTGCAGGAGATTTTTTAAATGAAACCGTATAGTTAAGAACATTCTATGAATAAAAAAGCTGAATTGTTCTGCAAGTCAAACTTTCATTGTGAATTCACAAAGTGCAAACAGTTAAGGCTCCGTTAAAAGTATCTTCTCGCAAAATAATGCCATAAAAATGAATTTTAAGGCTTACGCTTTACGTTGTGACCATAAGCTCAAGATGTAATTTAAGTTCTGTTCTTCTTAAATGACACGTAATGTTCTACTGGGGTCGCAAATAAAACACGTAAGGTCAACGTAGTAAACCTTAAACTGAATTTAACTGTCAGATTTAGAATTTATAAAAATATGATTACGATATTCTGGGTGATAATCATGGGAAAAGTATTCTAGTGAATCAGATTTTACGCTCTTACTTATTTAGGTAATTTAATTAATTAGAATAGGTAATAGCACTGATAAAAGTCTGTGGACATGATCTATCGCTGCTCTAGAGACCAAACACTGCACTAAAAATTTCTGTTGCAACTAGCTGGTTTCAGGTAGTAAGCCACAGTCGTGGAGGTACAGATTTTGGTAGGCGATTGACGGGAAATAAGGAGTCATGTTAGAATCTCTGCGAACCAGATTCAAGTAAATAAGAGCCTTGCACGATTGGAATAGTTTGGAGGTTACCCTGGTCTGAAACTGATACAATTCACCGAAAATAAATGTTTTTGTAATCATTTAATTCTATAAAATAACTACCGTTATGAGAGGTTTTGAGACTGTAACGGATTGATTTAAATATTTATCGTTGTAACAGGCAAGTTTCCTGATTAATACATCCTCGAGTGATACGAATGTGAAAACATAGTAACGGATTCGATTCTGATGAATATCTAAATGAATGGGATAAGGTAAAACTCGGTAGGTAATTTTACAATTAGAGAAATCTCCTACAACTTATATAGCGCGCTGCAGTCGCCGTATCATAGAATTCACGAGGTTTTTGAATAAACCGGAACGCAGCGCAAGAGAGATTCTGATATATGAGACGTGCTTCTCCAGAGACGCAGGACTGTTCTGGCTATCTGTCGTCAACTTTTTCCTAACGATTCACCATAAAGATACGATGAAAGGCTATGCAAGTAAATTCAACAATTTTTGGTTTATAATATATGACTGAAGATAAGGTTGCGGAAAGCAATTCATGTGAACTGCATGGAAACATGAGAAATGTGTCAAATAAGCGGTAAGAAAGATTGTTTTGCATGTGATTCGTGTGATAGAGGCATCAATATATAGCCGAATATGCTTTATACTTGAGCGTTTTAAGCAAATCCTTCTATATATTCATATATGGATGCTTTTCCGAAAATATTTATATCTATATTGGATACAGACATGCAGCCTAGACGAAAGGCGACATTCACGCATGGTTTTTCTTCCCACAGAACCCTAAGTTGATACGCAAGAAAAACGGATACACGGTTTTGGTGAGATTGATACGGCCTCTGAATGCTCAAAAATCTCTATGTTCATAATAAGAATATATTTTTGTTAATTTTGGTAATTTATTAAGGCAGTTTCGGTTTGGATTGAAAGTAAAAGACCAATATATCGTTATAGGAGCTAGTTCACCCTTTTTTACTGAAATTAAATCTTCCAAACTTTCCTGGGTTCGACGTTAGATTGGTGTAAATTTTGTTCAGCTTCCCAAAGAATTTCAGCTGGAATTATTAATCAACAATTTCCTGCAATCTGCCAAAATTAAATCGATAGTCGATGCGATGCTTCCATTCTCTAAAAACTCATCTATATAGAGGATGAATAGTATTGAAGATGGATAAATAAACAGTAAGCAATGTAATTTCACTAAGGTGTGTAGGATAATTATTTAACCTTCGACTTCGTTCATATCTGTGCGAAAAGTTTTCCGATACAAGTTACTTTGACATGGCTAGATACGTACTGGTTACTTTTAAACAAGGGCTACGTCAATCCTAATGTCTGCGTATTTACATAAAGACGAATTTCATATTATTATAAAGATAATCTAACAATTTTCCTAGAGTCGTCCATAATCTTATCGTGAACTAAAATGGACTAAAAACTTACTACAATATTTAAAAACTAACAAACTGTTCCATTACATAATATTAACTAAAGCTCATAGCCAATAATTAATTAATTACTTTTGTAGATTCCTCAGCGGTGCACAATCTGTTGATTTCGAATGAGTTGCCCAATTTCCCTTGTATGTCATTAGCGACCATTTCGAACCAAGCCCGACCATTTAGAGCGGAAAAATCATAATTCCTCATATTTTAAAACAAATATGTTTAAAATGTTAAAAAATAGTCAGAATTGTAAAAAGAATGATGTAAGTCTTAAATCACTTCTTCTAAGTTTAATTGAATACTCAATCTCTATTCATTAAACAGTTTTATATTTTCATGATTTCACCAGAACGATTCGAATCAACTTTCACTCCGTCTAATATTATGAGAGAACGGAAAACTATATATTATTCTAAAAGTGAAAACTACTTGAGATACTTGGACGAGAAGACAAGTAATTCCATGCATTACGAAGCTTTTTATAGTAGCCGAAATAGTATGTACTGATTATTTGCTTACACATTTTTCTACGCATATGGTTAATCAGTTTTAGTTTACTAACCCGCCGTTACTCGCGCGGGGTGTTTCTACACCCCAGCCGTTTTCAATCAGCCTCTATTTTTAAACGATTAGGTTTGTTGACCCCTTCTTCTTAGTAGCTTCATTTTTTTATGTTCCCGACATTTTCTGCAAAAATCGTGATTTTCTTGCCATTTCTTGCAGAGATATGACGCTTTTCATTTGATAATACTCCTATTTTTGGTTAATTTTCCGAAGTTCATGTTTTATTAATTCTTTTACGGGTTATTATTTGAAGTTTTATGTTTTTATTCGTTTGTTCCATGATCAATGATCACTAAGTAAATGTTATAACTCATGAATGTTATTGGTAAATACGTTGATGTAATTTTATCTCACTTGTAATCTCTAATAATCCCTCTCACTATTTAGCTCCGCGAAGCTTTCCAAGGCGAGGTTTCAGTTCTCAGGCTAGTTACAGAATTTGAGATAATATTAATTAGAAATTAAAAGATAAGTAATTCATTTATTGTATTTGTTATTATGAATATGTAAATGAAATATTACGGAGCGGACACCGTTGTCCCCTGTGGCAATGGAGCGTCGCCCTCAGCGCAAAGGAAGACCAAGCCCCTTTTTTCTCTGAGGGAGCGCGGCCTTGTTTATTGCCCCCTACTGTTTGTTCGGAGAGCACGTAGGTCTTACTTTCATGAGACATGACAATAAGGATTTGCTTCTTCGGTCGCATGGCTAAAAGAATTGTCGATTGACCTCGTCGAAGAAGAAACAGGGACAGTCCTTCTTGGGGTGCCGAAACTCGGCTCCCGAAGACCGGGGTGGAAATATTTCGTCTCTCATTCTATTTTGTGGTGCCTCATAGATTCGACATTAGCAAGTTAGTGTTCGAGTGTGTGCGATAAGTTTACTCAGTGAAGAAATGCAACGCAAAGGATGGAATGACTTTTCTATTCTCCTGTGCTCTTCTATACCGTTGGGAAAGTGTTTCTTCGTAAGTCTATCCATCTCCTCCTCCAAGCTCCTGGTAACTAATTAGTAAGTGAGAATTTTTTATATCTCAATTATAACATTCTTTCGTCACTGTAGATGAACAATTGATTCCTTTTCGAGGCAGATGTTCTTTCCGTCAATATCTACCCAACAAACCGGCCAAGTATGGGACAAAGATTTTCGCTCTAGTGGATGCTGGAGTGTATTATACCAAAAACTTAGAATTTTATGTTGGGGTTCAACCAGATGGTCCTTATAAACACAGCAATAGTCCCAAGGACGTTGTAAAACAGATTGTCGGTCCGATCGTGGGGACAGGGAGGAATGCGACTGCCGACAATTGGTTTCTAAGCAAGCCAGTTTTAGAGGATTTACTCCAGGAAAAGTTGACGCTAGTCGGGACCATCCGTAAGAATAAAAAGGAACTCCCTCCACAAATTGTAGAAGTAAAAAAACAGCTTGTTTCTCTTCAGGAAAAACATGACCCTGGTATCATATGTCCCAAAAAAGAAAAGGTATGTGTTGATCATTTCAAGTAAGTACAAAGAAAACAGCATTGATGCGTCCACGGGCAAGAAACACAAGCCTGAGGTAATGTTTCGACTAAATAATTCGACTTCGAATAAAATTCGCTAAAAGGCGGCGTCGATAGTGTAGATGAAATTTATGGGACTTACAGCGTGGCAAGAAATACTTGAAGATGGCCATTTGCAATATTTTACCATTTGCTAAACACTTTGGGTATAAATGTTTTTATTGTACATAGAAGCGTATATCCAGACATCAGGATAAATAGGAGGATGTTCCTCAAAGAAATCCCTAAGTGGTTGGTAAAACTCTTTATAATACAGAGGGCCTGGCAAAAAAACTTACCCAAAGAACTAACAAGAAAAGCAGAAAAATTTGAAGAGCCATCGACATCAGAGCCTCAAGAGAAGATTATAAAAGGAGGTCGTGGGTGATGTGTTATATGCCCCAGGAGTAAGTAAATAAAAACTAAACTGCATTGCGAATACTGCGATAAACGCATGCGTGCTTCGTTAAAATTTGAGAAGAATTTTTAAAAATATTAATAAATACGTCAAAGGATTTTCCATTGTTTACTCTTTCAAGCCCGCTCGAAATATTTTCTTTTACTTTTCAGCTTCATGAACGCGCTTCCCAAAACAAGCAGTAAATTAGCTTCAAGGTAGCATTAAATGGTGTTAGATGGAAAAAACACCTTTGTTTAGTATCTTTAAGTATTTTCATAACTACAGACGCATTTATTCGTGCGATGATATCGTTTCCAAAACTTTTCCATGTCGGAGATTACAATTACTTATAACACTTTTCAGGCGTAATATTTTCAGTTACTTGTAAAATTAAAATTTTAAATATCGTTATGCAACTTGTATAATATACCTAGAAGGCTTTTTAAGCTATTCAGAGTACAATTAGTAGTAAAAAAAGGATATCAAAGAAAGACCGGTGGGGTGTGAAAACACTCCGAGCGAGCATTCACGTCACAAAATTGAGCGCTAGTAATCGCGGGTTAAATTGCATTAATCTGGATTAATTTTTCACTTTAATTGTTTTAAAATGTCTGCTTACGACGAATACGTTGATTACTACAAAGATATTTCATCTATAAGGTATACGAGTCAAATTTTCGTTTTATTGTACAATTTTTTGAGTATTATTATTGAATAGCTCATAAAAATTTTAAAAGTCGTAATATCAACGTAAAATTTAGGTATCATATCCAAAAAGATTTATAAATGATAACAGATAAAAATAATCAGGAATGTTTTCGAAGATAACCGTGATAAATAAAAAAGGCCGGTGGGGTGTAGAAACACCCCGCGCGAGTAACCACGTAACAAAATAGGGCGCGAGTAACGGCGGGCTAATTAGCTCAAAGAAACCTAAATTGAAGTATTAAAATTACTATCCTATAAAGAACATTAACAAAATGGGTGATATGAGACGTGGTGATGCTACAAAATACGAAAAAGAGCTGAATAACGTTAAATAAGAAAGCTACGTAGTCTCAAAAGAAGAAGTATAACAAATATAACTGAGATAAACATTCAAAGTTACTTATAAGGCCTTTATGTCTCATTTTACGATACTAACCGTAGTCTGTCACTTCGAAAAGAACCGACTCTCACAAAACTGCACCATTTTGTTATTAAGTCAAATTCCATTGCAGAAAGATCACAATATTTTTTCAAGAAATTCGTAATGATGCAAATTTCGCAATTTTCACAGAGAACCTATTTCGATCTCTTATAAAAGACAAAGTAGGTTGAAATATGAATTAAGAAAACGAATAATAAGTCCTTCTTGGACTATTTTAACTAAAAATCTAGTTTCAAGTGCCTTCCCGTAAAGTGGTATTGTGGCATATCACATTGCTTTAATATGAATTAATTAGCCGTATAAGTTGTTATTGACAGTACCGTGAAATAAACCAATTACTTTGGAAATTGCATAGTATTATTGCGTGTTACCGCAGAAAAGACGAATGATTTCATTTTATATCTAGTATTACTGTCTGAATCAATGACAATGGAGAATTGTTAGTTTTTCTAGTACGAGCAATGTAGTGAATTAGCTAATAAAAGTAAATTTGTATTGGTTTCTGGTCTAATATAATGCCGATTCTTTTGCAGAAAAAACCTATGTTTTGAATTAAGTATATCTGTAAGCCCATGAATATTAGAAGATACATTTTTAGATAGCCTAAATAGCTAACACAAAAAATAATTATATATAAGAATTATAAAGCTAGTTAACAGAAGTTTTCCTCATTAGTCACTATTCAACACGTTGCTTAATTACTACATTATTCTAACCAGTATCAGCACTTACTCCTGGATAACATGCATTGACGTCCTTATAATGAGCCAATGATGAAGGGAGGGGAGGGATTGGGAGGAAAAACCTATTGCCCTAAGAAGTGGACCCGGCCGGGTCTGAGCGGCGTGCAATGAGGTTCATCTCTATGCCCAGAGACCCCCTCTTTACCACTCATCGCCGGTTAACCGCGGGATCCGACCTCATAGACTAAAGACACGAACAGGAGTTATTGAGGACAGAACTCAACTCCTGCGCAAGAAGGTGAAAGAAAGGGCCCTGGAAGAAATGCCTGCATCTGTAGGCCTTTCGGCTAGGGTTGAAAGGAATTAGGCATTATTCCCTCTTCCCCTACAGAGCAGGTAGTTATACATATATATAGTTATGCCCTTTTGTCTAAACTACAGCCACCATACACTGCATTTACTGCGTTAAAATGAATATTGGCAGCATTAAACTAGAATTTTCTCTGGGGAATACAAAATATTTGACTAGACTAAAGCTATAATGACTCTCGTTGTTAATTTTAACTGTTTATATGTAAACAGAATGATGGAATGTAAGCGAGAGACTAAAAAGTTATTTACTACAAAGAACATCCTGCAATGATGCTTTAGCTCATCAGACTTCTTTTTGAGGTGAATAGCTTGCCTCTCTAAGAGCTAACTAAGGCAAATGAATTTATTTTTATTTTACTGAGGCAGAAATGCATTTTTAGTAATAGACATGGGTGGAAAGGACTTCAAATACTCACATATTGGCCTCTAAATCAGGAGATACTGATGGTGTGCTCCCCTATAATGAAAGAAAGGCAATAATTAATATGGAAAACCTTACACAAGAATTTTACACCTTAAATATATACGGATAATAAAAGTAAACATAATATAAACAACATATTGTGAGATTATTTTAACCTTTTTCTTCCTAAATCGATAGAGAAATAGTAATTTCCATTGTCCACAATCCTAATTGCCTCCCCAGGTAGCATATAAGGTGGTGGAAGTGGCAGAAGAAAATTGCCATGAATGGTTTATATAAATCTTGGTTGACATTCCTGGTTATCAGCTAATGCAAATGAAATAAATTATCTTACCCTATTTTCAATAATAATTGACTGCGTTTGTTTTGTACGTTAGTTATGCTAAGGAAATATAGTGAAACCGAATCTATGTTAGGGCAGGTTTGAACAAAGAAATATGTATGAAGTGTGCAGTAAAAAAATCAGAATAACAGCTAATATGAAATTGTAACTCTTTATCATACTCTTCAGGAAATTAGGTAATTGTTTTTTTTTTCACGATATGGCGTGCAGCCAGGATAAATCCCAGGGAAGAATACACTTGAACTTGAACTTGACTTGAAGTTGCCTTGATCACCTGACCGGCAATCGGGAGACCCGGGTTCGATTCCCGTTCCCGTCGGACTATTATCAAATCCATGCTTCATAAAATTGAGCTAAGCATCAGCAGTAAGTCTGCTTTAAATGTTAAATTGTGCGATAAAAGGAAGTAACTAAGTGTAATATGATGTGAGTTTGACGTAATTAAGATCCCTCAATACTCCGTTGCATAGGGTAAAATATATCAGGAAAGGGCTATACATTTAGGAGGATACTCTATTCTAGACAGACCAGAAAAGGAAAAGCGAATTAAAACACAGGGTGAAAATTCTTGCTAACGAAATCAGTTATTTCATATTGATAGCAATAAGTAAAGCGTAATATAAAACAGCAATTTTGGGATCTAGGTAAATCATGAGTCATGGAAAATGGTATGTCAAAGAAAATCGTCATCACGCATAAAAGAGTATAAACTATAAATACGGAGAAAGCATCTAGCACACAGAATGTATCTTGGCTTTAGTAAGATCCCAAATCTCCCTAGAATTTAAAAGTACCCACTAGCGATGTTGGGCTCTAAAAACCGACCTCAACCTTGTTTTTGGCCTTGACATGAGCTCCGTGTAAACTTTTAAAGTCCCGATATCACAATTTTGATAAGAACCAAGGCATCAAAGGATAATAAGCAAGCCTTTTGCCCTGCAAGATGCTATTAGGCTACTAAACGTGTTATCCTACTAGAAGAACACAAACGGAGGAAAATAATTTTTATAGGATTTTATGTCCTTCTCACTCGAACACCATGTCAGAGATATAGTGATTAATGCAATATGTATTTAAATATTACGACAATACTGAAATGGGTCACGACTGAAAAGTGACTTGGAATTCAATTGGCTTTCCATTAATTGCATCGTACTTTGGAAAAAATATTTAGTCTCTTTTTGGTCCACTTAAAATTAAGATTATTATTCCACGAAACCTTATTGGAGTTATAATATATTGTCCAAAATAATGAATCCAAATAAAACGTCAGTACATTTATCACCTAACTGGGGAAATAAAAAAAATAAATAATGTATCTCAAATACTTGATTTGTCAAAGGAAAATGAAAGACTATCTGAAAAGCGAGGCTAAAGTACTGAATGTAGTTCAATCAGAATATCGGGTCTAACAGATACATTTAAGAAACTTTGCTTGCATATTTTGATAGAGGATAGTAAATAAGTGTAGATAGAAGATATTTTCAAGTATGCGACGGAAAGGGAAAGCAAAATAGCAATCAGCCTTGAAGATATCCCTCGCTATGAACGAAATTACTTTCCACTTCTTCATAAAGACATTCAAGGTTAAGACAAGGAAACGAAAGTGCATGCTAGTGACCTATGGAGTGATGTACAGAAGCTTATGGATAAGGAACGATAGCAAAAGGGGTTCAAATATGTCTTCGGAATCGTAAAGTCTTATAAGTTTGTTAATAAAATTTCACATCGAAAATCATCAATGACTTTAGTAATTGATGGTTTTCGTTGTGAAATTGTATAACTATTATAACCATCAGCAGCCACGCCACTTTATTCTTATAAGTTTCATTAATAGTATTCAAGAAAAGTATCATTTTGATGTTTTATTTACTTTAAATAACGAAATTAGCTCCCAAATACCAAGCGGGAAACAGGTTCGGCTTCGGTGAAAGCAGTCCGGAGTTCGATTTCCGGTGAGAGGCCATGTGCGAAATAGTCTGATTGTCGATTTACTTTTAACCAATTCAAAAACAACAATACCAATATTAAATTATTAAAAGAAATGCGCGAAAATGGATCAAGGCGACTCAGGAGCTAAATACATCTCCCTATATAATGAATTTCTTTGGAGTTTTGACTTATAAGTAGCAGAAATATACATTACAAAATTACTCAATAATCGAGATAGAATGCTATGAAAATATTTTTTCACCGGAAATTGCGTTCTAATGTCTCACTTCCCTAACTAATGAATACCAAAAAAATATAATTATCTCAAGTTCTTTCAAATTTTTCATTTCATCATGACGGCAATAGAGAAGTCAGTAATAATGGCAGGATAAACGCTATTAGTTCTAAAGCCGAAATAAAGGCTGTCGTTAGCTATAGATTGTATCGTAGAAACAGATAACTGCACTAAATATTAGCATCAAATATTATTTACTATCTCTTCTCTTGAAAAGCTAGTTCGATTGCCAATAAAATTTTTTTAGTGATGGCAATTATTAAACGATTGGTGTAATGAAATGACTTATGCGCGGAATACGAGAATATCACTAGCTTTAAATGATTTCATTAATTCAAGACATGATATCGCTAAACGGATTCCAAGTCACCACTGGGAATTAAAATCTTTAAATGAATAGAATAGATTGGGTATCCCAATTCATGATATCCGAATTCACAAACAGTTGTAAAAAATAGCACGAATTTAGCATCTAAGGTGAGATGGAGCAAAAGAGGAACACCTCAACCCTCTAAAAGCTATCCAAAAGAATTGAAGGTCTAACAAATGCCACGTCCCGTTTTTTGGGGTCATTACCTAGAGCTCAGCTGTCTTATCTTAGAATACAAGTTCACTAATAGCTACAGAAGGGGAAAGTAAAATACCAATAGGTATGTAAACACCTCTCACTTCAGCTTGAGGAAATCGAAAGGTTAATATAACGATAAAGAAAGAGAAAGGAAAGCTTTCTGTGATAATTTTACTCTTCGATTGACTGAAATAACTCCCGTTATAGAGGCATGAAAAAATAACCAAAGTTTACCTTTCCAGATCCTAAAAATTACAAGCTCTACTTTCAAACAAAATAAATGAAGCAGGATTAAAGAGCATTTGAGATGGAATAATGATTAAACTACAGAATAACCGAGCGTAGTTTAATTAAAAGAGATAACTTCCCTTAAAAGACTATGTAGTTATTCAAGCACTAGTTTTCTAAATTCATTCTTTGATTACACTAAAAAGCCTAACGATCTTTATGGTTTATCTTTCTATAAAGTAACACGATCATTACTTTTCTAGAACATCACAATTATTTAGAGAGGCTACATGATATCTTCTTGAACTCTATTTAGAATATCGGAAAAGCTACTTAGTATTTTTAAATTCCAAAAATGAAGAAAATTTACAATTCAAATACGATGAAACATAAAAATAATTATCAAGCATACCTAATTTAGAGTTCCTTCCAACCGCTGCGCACGGGTTTTATCGGCGAAGAACCCACCCTCCTTTCCCATTGAAACGTGAATGACGATCCACTATGAAAATCCAGGAATGTCAAATTTATGAAAATCTGAAAAAAGTAGAAACATCAAATTAAAAATACAATTTCATTTAATGTAAATCACGCAAGTATCTTTTATGAAAATCTATCAGGAATTCAAGAAAAAATGAAATAATTTGAATTAATGATCAAAAACACCAATGACATTTGCAAAATAAGCATAAGGGAAGCAAAGAAAGCTGTGGTGAAAATATCTTGTTGCTTCCCATTAGCTAACGTTACCTAGATTTACGTGAATGGCATGAACTATTAGTACGCAGCGAAAAGAATAAAATTTGGGAAATTTTAGCTCCAAAAACTATTATTTCTTTGAATCAACGTCGCCAGAAAAAAATTGAATAAGATATTTTTTTAACTAACTGTTTCTGTAACTTCTGTAAATCTTGATTGGTATACAGTGCGAGAGCCTGAATTCAAATTGGTAACGGTTTTTTTCAAAACAATTGGCATACCGACTTCAAATTCGAATAAGATAATCTATGCAACTAACCGTTTTCTAGAAATCCTGAGTGATATATAGTGAAAAACCACAATTTAAATCAGTAACGGTTTTTTCATTAAAATTGATATACCGAATTCACCATGACTTCTAAAAAGCAATTCCAATAACCTTCAAATTCTGATTTATGTCACAAATCCTTGACTCGAAGCACAATTTCCCGCACCGAGCGCACGCTATTTTTGGAAGAGATTTTCCCAACCTCCCGGCGATAGGAGTACCAGATTCGAATCCCAGCGAAGTAGGAATTTTTCTCCTATTTAGCTTTCTCTAATATTAAAAAGCATGACAAGATCTTTTCATTTATGATTGGAGTTCCAATTGAAATTTCATCGACTCAATTACGAATATCAAACAACAAATCAGGAAATAATACCTTATCAAACATAATGATTGCTTGGACAAAAAACACTCGCATATTATGGTTATGATAAATCCTAACGATAGATACAGTGAAAGAATCGATTCCCATAACCCAGCGTAAGTTCGATTTTAGACAAATGAAATGGACTAATTATACCTTAACATTAAAATAATTGAAATTTTAGCTCGAAAAACAATTACTTTATTTAAACTTACAGATCTCCCGTCAACTTACCGTATATGGGATATCCTGAGCGGTGACAAATGCAATGCAAAACGATAAATCAAAATCAATAACGGTCTTTTATATAAACTTACCGAGTTCAGCACAACTTCTCCAGCAGAAATCTCAGCGACGACTGAGAAAATAACCGTCTCTATAATGTTTGAACAATATTGATGTCTTCTGATTGGTCGAATTTGGAATCGAAGTCTTAAGCCCCGCCCCCCGAACCGTTTGGTTTTTTTCCATTCATACCAATTATAATTAAAATTGCATTTACCTTGGAATAAGGAATTATTATCATCGAATTTTAAAATTTTTAAGTACAAAAATGTTTCTTGAGAAGTTTATGCAAAAAATTAAAAATATAAAATCACATTTATCACAATTCGTAATTTCTATCCAAAAAAGAGAAATTGATAAGCGCATGGTCCCATTTCATTGATTTGCAATGTAATAACTGTTGTTATTTCATCAAAAAACTTTCTCTGGGTAAAAAATATTAACTACTCACAGAATTTACTTGATATGGATGCGTCAGAAGAATATTAATTACTTCCCTGCTTCGAAATATAATCGTTACGATACCTCATCTTTGAAAGTCCTTCACAGTCAAGAATTAAGTGGATCATATTTGGAAATTACATGGTTTCTTATCGGTATACACTAAAGACATAGGATGACCACTAAACGAAACGGCAAAAGTTAATTATACTCTATGAATTTTACATTTTATTTGTAGCTATGATAATTTTTTTCTAGGACTCCTTTCAAAAGTGGAACGATATGATATTTAAGCTGACTGAATCCTCATTTGTATGAATTTAGAGACCAATCTTGAAAACAAAGCTCCAGTTGATGAATTTAAAACTTGATATTATGAAACCAAATTGGTGGGTTTGGTAGAGCAGAGAATATTATTCAAATGCAACTCCATAAGGACGCATACCTCTCTAAATAATTGGAAACACTTTTGGGATAATTTCGTAAATGAAATTGCTGTATACTTCAGTGGTGATAAACACCATTGAATACAACACGCACATTCACTGGAAATAGATAAGTAATACCTAGATATTATCTCTTTGTAAATCTATGTACGTATTTAAATCGAAATTTTCACATTCAATTTACCTCTATCGAAGAGAAGACACAACTCTTCATCCCTCTAATTTATTATATTTGTTAATTATGTCATTATAGATTAACATAGTAGTTTAGAATTGGTTCTTTCCCGACGAATGACGCGAATAAATTCTTCTCCGATTCTCAGCCAATTGATAATGGTGATTTCCACCGACATTTTGGCTACTAACTCAGCTGGCATAGGAAAATGGCAGCTGAGTGGGTAACCAAAACTTCAGTGGTGTTAATTACCATTATCAACCGGCTGAGAACCCGAGAAGGATTTCTCTATTACCGTTAAGCTTCTGTATCTATTCATTTATTCTTAGGCTTCGATTACTAGATCACAGTTGAAGAATTACATACCTTTGCAAACTTATTCAAGGAAACCACTGAACGAAGAGTTGATTCTCAGCTGTTGTAAAGCTTTTCACTTGAGCAAACCATTTTTGAATCGTTACGTTTCACTTGTGACACTACCTTTCTTTGACACTTTTGTAATATAGTAATTCTGGAGTAAACACAATCTTATACACTATTGAAAGAGGTAATCACAATCATTAAAACAATCTTAAAGCTTAAATATCACTTGGTACTAGAACACATACAACCTCAACGTGACCACGAGGCTTTTACCGCGCTTTAGGTAACTTCCGATTGTTTTCATCCGAAAAGTGAATCACGTTAAAGCGTTCCAAGAGTTGTGAGCAATGTCCGGTGACTGATTGCTCTCGTCCTGCTTTTCCTATGGAAGTTGTTGTATAATTCTAAAGTAACTCGCAACGAATTTTGGTGAATATTCAAATAGTGCTCCAGCCAACGTACGGAGAATTTCAGCTGACAAACGTTCGAAGAGAAAGTTTCTTTTGAGTACAAAGAAGGTCATCCATCTTGTCGATTCCTTCAAAGGTAACCCATTTTGTTTGAGGGAGATAATTGTATCAGTGCTGGTAATAAGAGTGTCTTACGTGTACTGAAATAGTTCAAATAACAGTTTTTAGTGGCACTTTGTGGTAAAGTAAATTGCAATGGGAGGTTATTCATAAGGTGGAAACAAATGCCGAGTAAGTAATCTTCATTTCGGATATGTAAGAGAGATTCAAGGAAGCATTTGAGTTGGAAAGAACCAAAATTGATTAAGAAATGATTATTGAAATAGAAATGCAATGATAATCATGAGGAGTATTTCAATTTAGAGTTTGAGAAAGTAAACCCTGCTTTATTTGGTATGGTATGCTTAAAATTCATGACTTTCCAGATTTGAAAGAATTTATAGGACAACAATTATCAATAATGTAATTGAAAATATGAAATTATTCAAATCGTCAAATTTATTCATTGTGGAATGTTATGTACTCTTCTTGTTTCATTAAGAATTCATACACATATTTCTTTTCAGTGACGGTCATCCATGCGCGAGCTAGAGAGGAATAGTAACAATTATATTTCGAAGCCAGGAAGTGATTAATATTCTTCTAACGCATCCATGTCGTCTAAATGCTGCAATGAACTGATAATTTTTATTCAGAGAAAGATTTCATAAATTATTGTGAATAATTACATTGCAGATTAATGAAGTAGGACGATGCGCTTATCGCATTCTTTTGTTTATGGATGAGGAGATACGAATTGTGATTAATAGGATATAAGATTTTTACTTTTACGCAAAAACATCTTCTTTTTGAGAAAAAGTTATATATTTTTAACATCAAAATTCGATGAAAATAATACCTTTTCAAAGTAAATGCCATTTTAATTATAATTGGCATGTATGGAAAAAACCAAATCACTTGGGGGGGCGGGGCTTGGGACGTCGGTTTCAAATTGGACCAATGAGAAGGTAGCAATATTGTTCAAACCTTATTGATACGGTTATTTTCTCAGTCGTCGCTGAGATTTCTGCTGGTGAAGTTGTTCTGAAGTCGGTAAGTCATTTTTTTTTAACCGTTACTAATTTTAAATCAGGATCTTTCACTGTATATTTCACCACCCATGATATCTAGTCAACGGTAAGTTGCATGGAATATATTTTTATAATTATTTTCTGGCGAAGTGGTTTCTAAGAAAAAATTGTTCTTGGAGATGAAATCTTTCGTATTTAAATCATTTGGCTGGATATTAATAGCACATGTCATTTACGTTAATCTAAACAACGTTAAATTATGGGAATCAACTGTATACTTTCCCCAGTCTCTCCTTACGAGTTAGCATGATCTATGTTGCAAATGTAATCCGACTTTTTTTATCAACAACTTAAATTCATTTCTTCTTAAATTCGTGATTGATTTTAGAAATCGAGCCGAAGAAAGTTCGATGACGCTTTAATGATTAATCCTATCAACCATAAGGTCCTACCTGCTTAATATTCGAAAAAGCTATGCTTTAACCCGACTTTGCCTGTAAACGAACCATGTACTCTCCAGGCAATTCTTTTAGTAGTCTAAAATGAGCATACGCTCGGAAACCTGGAGATCGAGGCTCTACTAAAGAATACGATACAGAAATCGGTGGTCCAACGTTATTAAAATTAATTTGAAGAATATCTTAATCGGTCACGCAGTGAAATTATTATTATTCTAATCATCTGAAATTTCTGTTATTTTAAATTTTATCCTACAGTAGTGTCAGTGCAAATCATTTATTGTGAGTACAGGATCTAGTTAAGATCAGTTAATTTTTAAATTAATCGAATCCTAATACCTTTGTTTCGTTTAATTTACAAAAAACTGGTTTTAATTGAAACTTAATGATAAGTGAGTGTTCGCTCTTAGGCTTGATCTATACATTAGATTTATACAATTAAATTGATGCTTTCAGCAATATTTAGCTTGTCATCCAACAAAATGTGTTCAATTTTCTTCCAGTAAGATAATTTTAAATTGGACATCGCAGACAATTATTGTAACGGTTACATTGTTTTTGAATTAACGGATATCGTTCATTTTCGAAATTCACGATATTAGTTCGTGCCTTTCCATTACGGCAATGTACAATGCTTGCGTCACTGAAATTAAATGAAATTGTATTATTAATTTGATTGTTCTTTTTTTTCAGATTTTGAAAATTTGACATTCCTGGATTTTCATAATTGACTGGCGTATGAGTCATTAGAGTTTCGAAAGGAAAGGATGGTGGATTTTTCACCGAGATGACCCATGCGCAGTGGTCGACTGGAACTCTAAATCAGGTAGGTCTATTTTATATTATAATTTTTCATTGTGTTTAATTGGAAAGCTTCTTGATTTAATGCAATTTCAAAATACATTGCTTTTTCGATATTGTAAATATAGTACACTCCTGGCCAAAATTAACGCAGCACCTCCCTAGCGATCCTTACGGCCGTTGCTACGTTAATTTTGGCCAGGAGTGTACATGCAGATTTTGTTATTCCTCCTCAAGTAATCGCGATGTTCTAGAAGAACAGCCATCGTTTTATTCATAGACAGATACACCACAATGATCGCTAGGAACTTTTCGGTAGACAAAGACTCAATTTAGAATATTCGTGCCAAGAGAACTAGATGAAGATGTTGGCCTTTCAATGAAGTCACCTCTTTTAAATTAAAGGAAACTCGATTATTCAATAGTTTTATCAATATTCTTACTCAAACTTAATTATTCTTCAGTTATTTTGTTTCAATTGAAGAATACCTAAAACGGGTCATTCATTGTAATTATAGTTGCTGTGAGTGATTGACATTTCAGATATCTTAACCGTTATCATTGATTAGTGTTATTGATTGACTTTTACAGCTAATACACGATCTAATTTAGCTACGATTTCCTTTATATTAGAGGCTCGAGAATACCTATCGTTCATACATTCTATCAACATTTTGTTCTCATTTTTGTCGCAATAACAAATTACTAATAAGTTTTCGTTCTTATGCTAAAAGTTAATAGCAGTTATTTCATTCAGAAAATAAATTAATACTTTTTGACATATTTATCTACGTCATACGAATAGAATTTCTTCATCTAGTAAGTGTTTTTTTTATTGTTAACCTTGTAGTAACAGTCATGATGGTTTCCAGGTAGCGGATATACTCACTTGAATGTTAGTAGTAAATGTTCATGCATGCTTATGGCCGTATGTTACAGTTCTTGCCTGATTGATCTTCATTATAATTTTATTAATTTTGGTGTTTCCATTTTCTTAAGATTCTGAGATAATTTTCCGGATTTCCACAGTGGACTGTAGTATGAGTCATTCTCTTTGGGAAAGGAGGGGACCGATAAAGGATTTTCCCCAAGGATACCTAAGGACAACGGCCGATCGGAACTCTAAATTAGGTAAGATGAATTCATATTCATATGCTTCATCATATTTTATTTACGTTATTTCATCGTTTATGGAATTTCATGCCTTCCAATAATCTAAATGAGTAGACATTCATCAGAATCTTGAAATGATCGCGATATTCTAGAATATTATCGAGCTGATTCTTTTTTAATAAGAAAATCCCCAACCATCCGTTGGATCTCTAGCGTGGACAGGGAATAGAATTATAGGGAATTTTTGTAGGACCCTAAAAGGACATGAGTACCTTTTTATGGAGTAGCTTCTCCTCATATCAATCTATATGACGGTTGTACCGCAGTTAAATATATAGTGATATATATTCATTCACTTTATGTATTCATTTTCAATGCGATACCTTTTCTTTACGGATATTATTTTAATTGAATGTAAAATACTATTTTCATACCATGGTAGTTAAGCTTTAAGAGTGTTCTCATGCATCTACAGCATGAGAACATTTTTTATTTCATACAATTAAATAATGTCTCGCAGAAAAACCTTTACTTGTTAGATTTAGGAATTATAATCTGCGTTGCGGTACTATACTCACAAACCGTTTTCGTCATTTTCCGAATTTCTTTTAATAAATTAAAATTAAAAATAGTATTTTACAAATGATTTTATGACATTTAGAACATCTCATAGAGACATCCAAGAGCTTGTTTGTTATAAGCGGATAATAATTGACTTAAAGTCGTTCACTGTTCACGAATGGCTTGAGCCATAGATATACTTGATTTTTAACTGTGTTATTCACCATGCACTATATACTTAAAAGGTTTTGTCATGGACTTGAATATATAATTCGAAATAGTCGAAATATTTTCCGGATACATTATGATTTTGTATTAATTTTTAATATTATTGTGGGATTACATTTTTCATTCTTTTTTTCTCGTTTTTTTTTTATTTTCAACTACACAAGCTGACAAATGAATTCTTTATTATTAAACTTTCTTATGCAAATGTATGAATTACCACTGGGACAATCCAAAATCCTTCCACATCAAATCTTTGACCTTTCGCATCGACATATCAATTCAGTTATTAGCGTAAACTTCACTAAAATTATATTTTATTTGTATTCTTACGTTTAGGTGAGCTATATAATATTGTTGACAGTGATAGTCATTCTGCTTACATATTTAAATTTCCTCAATACAAAAATACAGTTGAGAAAGTATATGGTTTAACCTAGAAAGAGGACTTCATCGTAATGGGAATGGTTAGATCGAAGGGTCTGAAAAGAGTGAATTTTTAGGAATCAAGGTCATTTTCTCATTTCTTCGAACTTGAAGGCGGGCTTTAAATCACCTCTCTGCACATTCGCAATTTCCAAAACATTCCGTTGCTTCTTATGTAGAGTATTTTGAGTTATAACGATAAAGTAGTACACTTCTGCCGTACACTTAGGCATTTCCTATACAATATTTTATCATATTATGAGGTCTACATTCTTTATAACTATAGAAACCTCCCCAAACTCATTTTTATCAAAGTTTTCCCCTCAAATTATGTCTAATTAAAAACAACTGCCAATCTAAGCAATATTCAACATTTTCGGAGCCAATGTAATTTACGCTCTTCCCCTATGTACTTAATAATGCTTTTCGTCGAATTTCAACCCCTTATAGATTCATTAAATTTCAGTTAACGAATTTCCTGTTGATATGAATTTGGTTTTACACTCTTTCCATTTCCGTGTTTTCATACTATTTGGATCAAACCAATAGAACATCTATGAACCTCATACATATATTAGGAATTAGGTATTTTTTCTCCGAAGCGAGATTAATATATGTACTAAATATGTGTACCCTCGATTCTATACATATGTTTATCGTTGAATCATCTGCGGCTAAATATAATTTTAGATATAGAATCCAAGGTAATATAAACGGTAACACTTAACATAAATTATCTTGTTGCTCAACATTATTAATTGAAGTTCTATAACTTCACCTTTTGTAACAGCGCTTAATTCAATTATGTTTTCGTAACTTACAAAAAAACCTAGAAGCATTACCTTATGTGTTTGAAAGATTCAATTAAGCCCTCTAAATTAATGGAAATATTTGTGAGCATTGTAAGTTGTTTACATACACATTGATATTTTGCTTTTCTTTTCTTTTGCTCTCAGTGTATGTTCATTCTCCGAAAAGCGAGGTTCACGCAGATTAATTCCTCAGACCAGACTTGCGTCCGAGAGTCCTTCAATACTTCACATCGATTTTTGAAGGTCAAGGTAATATATTTTATACATCATTGGCAAACGTAAGACTCCAAATATTTATTTTGCGTTTTTTCTTCAACGGCTCATTGGCATAAACGAGTGCCGAACTTTCATTTAATTTCAGATTGAAGCAAGCCACCACTAGTGGAACAAAAGTATGAAGATGAATCATTAAACGTAACATTCATTTGTAAAAATTCCAACAACCCGATATGTCCTTTTACCTTGCAATTAATTGCTTATGAAATTCAATCTGTTGACAAATTTGCGTGAAAACCTACATGGTAAATACTTTAATACTTGGATCAGCTGATTATTTCTATGAATACTTAAAATTAATGCTACCTTATCCTCTCCATCTCTTTAACTACATCAGACCTTAAACATTGCTAAAAACGAGAATACAGGCGAGGGAATATGAAATAACAATGCGAGACAATAGTATTTAAATGTCACTATAAATTAGCTTAAGTAGTAATGCTGCAATAATAATTAATTAGCCGCCAGATATGAATTCTAAAATTCAATACCTTTATTTTCGTTTAACTCCTTTTGATTATTATTTTAAAATAAATTACATGTAAATTATTGAACCTAGAGATTAGAAGGAGACTATCATGATTTAATCCGGAAAGTTTTGATTCAGTTGCGATTTCTTGTAAACAATAGGAACATAATAACAAATATCGAAGATTTGCAGTAGTTTAGAAGCATCAATTTACAAAAATCAAGAAAGGTACACGCTACAGTTTTCGCTTATTCCAGCCTGAAATTATTCTTTACTAAAAACCCTATTCTATGATTTTTTCGTTATCAATATTGATATCCTTGAGAAAGTAATATTATGTTAATATAATAAAGTTATTTCTTTGTTTAAGATGGGTTGGTACGACTTCCCGTAATCTCAATGCTGATTTTGGCAGAAATGATTGAATGGTTTTCCGTATAAATAATTTAATTTCTTTCATTACAGGGGAGTACACCTTCAGAATCTCCTACTTTGGAAGCCAATCTGTGAGTAAATAAATTCCTCTCCTTCCAGTCCCATAACTAAAAACGCATTACTGCCTCTTTAAAATAAAAATAATTTCATTTGCCATATATGCATTAGATAATGGCAGTCAATCCATCTTAAAAATTGCTTGATGAGCAAAATCATCATTACAGCATATCCTTCATAGTTAATTATTTTTTGAATTTATCACTTAAAATTCTTCATATTTATAGCCAATTCATTAACAAATAGTCATTATAGCTTTGATCTTGTAAAATATGCTGCCAATATTCATTTTAACACAGTAAATGTAGTGTTTGGTGGCTGTAGTTTAGAAACAAGGGCATATATGTAACTAACCACCTGCTCTGTAGGGGAAGGGGGAATAATGCCTTATTCCTTTCAACCCTTGCCGAAAGGCCTACAGATGCAGGCATCTCTTCCAGGGCCCTTTCTTTCACCTTCTTGCGCAGGAGTTGAGTTCTGTTCTCAATATCTCCTGTTCGTTTCTTTAGTCTATGAGGTCGGATCCCGCGGTTAACCAGCGAACAGTGGCAGAGGGCTCCCTAGGCATGGGGATGAACCTCAATGCACGTCACTATGATCTGGCCGGGTCCACTCCTTAGGGCATTAGAGCTTTCCTCCCAATCCTCCCCTCCCATCATCATTGGCTGAATATAAGGAAAACCGTAATTATCGTCGATACATGTTATCCAGGAGTAAGTGCTGGTCCTGGTTTTGGTTAGTGTAATCAATAGTGATGAAGCTGAAGGTAGAATAGAAACTGCTAAGGACAGTCTATTCTTAACTGTATTTAGATGTTTATGTAAACGTTGAATCATCATTGTGTATGTTTAACTTATTTTCAAATGTTTCAAAACAGCTTTTCACCTGTATTTCAATTTATAATTAGCATTCTTCTTATGATACTGAATAGAGAGAAATTGCATTTAAAATTATGCTGGAGAAACTTAGAAGCTATAAAGATTTTCTTTTGGAAAGCTAAGAAAATTTTCTACCTACCTAGCGTCGAACGTAGAATACCTTTGAATGATATTTAACAATATGCAGGGGTTATATATATGTTAGGGGTCTATAGGAGGGGAAAAAAATCTGGTTTGGTCAGAGTTTTCCTTAATGCTTTATGTATCCTACATAGGTCTAAGTACATAAGGAGAAAACATTAATATATGAAGATATAGAAAAATCCCTTTAAAATTCGCAAGCATAGGGAAAATCACGCTTTGTTTTTTGGCATGTATCACATGATTCACGAGGGAAAAAAATCAGTAACCACTTATGATTTTCCTTTCTTTGAATACGCTGTATTCCGCTTAGCCAGTATTCCGTCTTATTTTATAGACAAAATGTTTTTAGTTGTTTGCATTACCGTTCACCACACACTTATGAGGAACCACTATTCATGAGTGGACAACACATAGCTAGAGAACAGCTCTTTTGCCTCTCCAGAGAAGCACGTCTTACATATCCGAACCCCTCGTACTTGGCGTCCCGGTTTTTTCGAATACCTGGTGGATTTTATGATATTGCGACTAAAGCGCTAAAGTTGTAGGAGATGTTGCTGATCGTTAAACTAATTAAAGAGATTCTATGTATTTAATTAATTATGGGATTCATCAGGAATAAATCTGTTATTCTTAGAGTGGTAAAAAGTTTTCGATGAGAAGTGTACATTAGGGTTTATCGAAAAAACTTTTTTTTCAAAATCAGTCAACAGCTAGTATTTAAAGGTTGTGTTTGGTTGTCTTTATAACAAACAAAAATGTCATCTTGATATGATTATGTCCTGAGGCTGCGAATTTAAGTCAAAATATTAAATTTTTGTGAAAAATACAAAAATTTGACATTTTTCACAAAAATTTAAGCTAAAATTTGCAGCCTCAGGACAATCACATCGAGTTGAATTTTTTTGTATGTTATAAGGACCACCAACCAAAAAATTTTAGGATTAGCATTTGACCGATTTCGAAAAATAAGGTTTTTCGATCCACCTTAGTGTGCATACGAGGTTTACGATCGTACATATCCTAACAGTAGCATCGAGAGCGTATGCTTCACTATTATTAAGCCAAATATAAATCCACATTGTTCTTTTTGACTGGTGTTATGTAATACAAGCGATCAGGTTACCTTTACTCCGTAAAAATCATGAAAACAACCCTAATGGTAGGGAACTTTAATCCTCCGGACATCAAAATCACGTTGTTGAGAATTTAGCTCAAGATAACGACTTTTGCAGAACTCTAGTTTACAAAATACAAAAAAAATCGTTACTTCAAATGTTCAAAGAGACTATCAGGAAAGTAAGAATTTTAGATATTTTTCTAACGAAAACTCCCAAGCGAATAGCAAACACACCAGTTTGTGTTGGGTTATTCGATCACAAACGCTAATAATATATTTTGACATTAACTTGGTAATGCACAAAAACCCTAACAACAAATCATATCCTTATTTGAGATCCGATTTCGTAAGATTTCGAAGCAAAATCATATCCGAATTTCCATTTAATAAAACGCGCGCGGTGTGTTTAAATACCGCAGCAATCCCTTTTTAAAGACAATGCGTAACCTTAAAAAGAAATTTGATCCTCCAAAGTTCAAACAAACTAATAAACCTAAATGGTGTGATTAGGAGACAAGGGGAAAAGCTTAAAATAAACGAGGGCGTTTGCATTAAAAGTCGCTGCCAGGCATCCAAGCCAATCTGCAGGAATCAAGTAATCAATCAAGTAACATTGTAGCGGTAAAGTCGTTTAACATGCTAAGATCCAAGCTAATATAATGAATAATTAACTCTGAAGCCTTTTAATTAATAACACGTCTTATAGTACTCTACCAAATGTTGTTAAGCCAGAAACAAATTCGTTAATCACCTTCACTGGGGACGGCATCATTTAACGATTGCGACACGCAAACCAGAATTAAGCCACTAGCTGTGAAGACATACCGGCTAGAGTGATCAAGAAAGAGATGCAGAGCGTAGCATCTTTTTAAATTAATAGTAATATATATATAAATAGTAATTCTGTACTAGAGTTTGAGCGAAGTTAAGGTCCCGAAAGATTTGAGAATTGCAAATTTCACACCAATATTTTAAAGCTACAATTTACGTGTTACAGTGCATTTTTGTATAAATCAATGACCTTAGAACTAATGTTCATAGTAAATTTAGGATATTTATGGACGGCATTTACAGATAATTAGAGAGTTTAGTGGGTAGATTAATCCTGTAGAGCGACATATATAGAATTATAAAATTGTGCTATGGTTGTCCAATAGAGTTAATACCAATTGGTTATTCGCACAGACTCCATGGCGTAAACTTAATAACAGTCGAATCGGCGAAATATATCGGAGTAACTCTAACGAATTATTTATCATGGAATACCTAAATCCATTATATATGTTGTAAAGCACTTAAAAAACTCGGCTTCGTTAAGAAAGTAGGCGGTAGGAACCAAGAAAAAATTCACGAATGATACTACTTTAGATAGATAGATATAGATATTCTTATAATTTCACATTGATATCCTAAGAGGATGTAAAAGTCGAAAGAGATGCCAGCCATAACTCTTTAATACTCAAATCAGTCCATTAAAGCCATAACAAACCATTCATAAGAGTAGTACTTTTATAGAATTAAAAAAGTCTTTGGAAAATCATTTAATATCAGAGCACATGTCTTTTTGATTGATGAATATATCCAAAAGATGAGTTTTCAATGTTATCCTATAAAGAGTTTAAATTGTAAAATAATTTCCATAGTGTGACATTTCTATTTTAGCGTGATAATATATAATAAAAAAGCATTTATTTGGTGATATGATAGAACCAAAATCTAGGCAACACAAAAATGTTATTCTGCTAATTTGTAGATGAATATTCCACCAGAAAGGTGATCAAATGCGAAAATCCCAGCATTAGCATAGTGGCTGGCTGAAAGCCTTTGCAATTGGCTCCCATTAGCCATTTTGTTAGTCTAGTTTAAACAGAAAAACCTTTCTCTTTCTAACCTTCCAATCGTACATGGCGACTTCTTTACTCGAATTTGGTTCCCAAAAATTCCGCAACTACTTCTCGTCTTTTCGTCTCACTTGCTTGCCTCAAGTTCCTACATAATTATACACCTCCACCGCTGTTTGCCTTCCTATCTGCTAACCAAGTAGTGGGAATAGAAATATCAATGCACTGTGTGGACTTCAGAGCAGCCACAGATCATGCTAATAGACTTTTGGAATCGACTGTAACTAATTAAATTTAAATTTTCTTTCATTTACACATTGTTGCTCTTCTTAGATGATCTGTATTACCTTAAGTCCCAAAAGCAATTACGACTAGCCCTATTTTCTCTTATGAATTTCTACTTAACTGATAATTACTATTATAATTGATGGCCGCAAAGTAGAGAGAAAGCATGTTTATTATTAAAAGAGCTTATCTGTCATTCCTCCTCGTAATAAGTAAACCTGGATTAATCCATCTCGAGTTAATATAAATTTCTTTCTTAAAGATTTTTGCATTACACAGAAATTAACCTTTGCAAATTTAATTGTAAGAATTGGTAACCTTTGAGAACGTGAGATGCAAAAAATAGTAAGAAGAAAATGCGTCGAATTTAAAGGCCTGCCAAATATGTTAAATCAGGTTCCCCTTTTCTCAATCTCAATTGGATTTGACGTAATAAGTCATGCTATCCACAAAGATACATTAATCCCCAATCTTATTTTGGATATTATAGTCAGAGAATAATTTGTAATATATTATTATCTTGAAAAAAATTAGGGGACATTCTTTAATCGATAATCTTAAAGATGAAAATAATTCTTGTGGAAAACAAAGAATCATGAACACGTTCTGCGCACAAGTTTTGGACTGTTTTCTAAATATTAAAATCACCAAAAGGTTTCAGAATGGAGGTTGCATTATAATTTTGTATGAAAGGATTTTGCATTTCCTTAATCAATTCCTAAAAGTTAGAAAGTGAACGTTTTTCTTTATTTAAAGACATCCGGTATTCGTAAAGGTGAGAAATGATAACCACTAAGTCCATACACATCTATAAAAGTATAATGTATATGTGGCATGAGGTTATCCTTTAATTTCGAAGTGATCACGTATGATCTGTGCTTTTATCATAGGTTCACATAATCTCTAATTTATAGTCCTTCGAGGGTCTTACAAGAGACGTAACTAACAGGTTCTTGATGTAAATGAGAAACAAAAGGGATCTTAGCAAGCAACCTTGTGGGAATTTTGATTTAAGCAATATTTCGCAGGGTTCAGTTGCCGAGAAGACTCTTTCCTATCATGAATGTATCACGAGTATCAAGCTATTCTTCGGTAAGGAATATTATAGACCTTCAGATTCTGCTATCGCTTATGCGTGAAACCGTGTCAAGAATTCTTAGAATATAAATATACTGCGTTGACTCATTATTTCTCATTCATAGCACGTACTACATCTTCACATAATGGAATTAAAGGTTTCCTTACGATGCAGTTAACCGTTTTTACTCTAAACAAAGAATGTATTTCAAGGCTTGCTTATATTCCCCATAATTATTGGGAAAATAAGACGGAAAGAGTTCTATGCGTCAGTTATGCCACTTATAACGAACATACTTGAGCGTTCTGTATTTTAGTTGGTTCTTCGTCGTCAATATTCTTTATAAAATGTTTTATTTTTATAACGTTGAATTTCGTTTTCTGGTATATTTCCGCCCATTTTGTGTATTAGCAACAACACTGAACCAAAGTTAACTGTATCGGATACTATCCTGACAGTACCGAGGCATTTAAGGTTTATCAAGCGCCCCAAATATGTAAAAGTGATTTAGTTTTCGGTATGAGTTCTTATAAGCTTACAACATTTTTAAGATAGAAAGTTTGATGAAATCGAGATAATAAATTAGATTTATTTTGCTTTTATTCAGTCGGGCGAAATAGTGTGGAAATCCATCATGCAAAATGAAGGAAGGAGAAGTGGTACTTTTTCAAAATTTGGAGGAAGAAACCGCTGATTCGTGCTGTACTCCCCCTACTGACAATGCCACTTTATCGCTTGCCCCGCGCTCAACTTCCTTATTTCCCATTTTTTACCATGTCTCTTCCCCCCCCCCTTTCCTTTGTACTGTCTCTTTCTTACCCACGCTAGTTTTCTTGGATGTATTTGTTTGTTTCATTCTATTCTACACCAGAAGATGACGATTTTTCGTTGAAACCGGTCATAATTTGAATAAATATTGTGGAAAAGGTATCATTTCTCTAGCCTTCATTTTACTCGATTTATTGTGAAAGTAATATAAAAATCAGAATAATCGAGCAGTATTATTTAAACTTTTTCTGTCAATCAAATGCAATTGCTCTTATGAAACCACCACTGACACCGCTCCATTAGTTGTTGGTAAGAGAAGCACCTTGAATAAATTAGAATAGTGATTGTAATAATATCACAATCAATATGTTTGTTTAGAATTTGATATTATCCTTGGAAAACAATTACTACGGATTTATACCTCATATATATTGAATACTAAATCGCTATAGATTCAAATTTGCGAGAATACCGATACATAATTGGTTATTTTGCAATTTTTTTATTATGAGCATCGCGTACCCTTGACGACCAAAATGACTGTTGAATTCGTGCTCATTCTTTTTTCCGATGAGAACTCAAGAGAATTTTCAGTCCGTACTGATTTAATGATAGAAATCAATGTCAGCATTCATGAAAAATTATTCAAATTGCTGATACTTAAGCAGGAATTTAAGGGATTTCTAAAGCAAAATAGATTTTACAGCTGTTTGTGTGATTCTAATGAACTGAATAATATTCAACGAAATGAAATACGTATTTTTTATAGTTTTGCTATTATTCTTAAGTTAAAATAAGATCCTGATCAGTATTTCTAAAAATAATTAGGGGAAAAATAATTTGCGTATTCAGTCATATTATATTCACAATTAAATATAGATTGAGTTTCATCAATGACAGCGGCGTTTAAAGAAGTAACTTTAAATCTAAAACGTGAACTAACGGATGGAAAATAATTCCCTACCTCTGATTTGATAGCTTAAATTTTCCGTTGAATAATAAGTCATTTCAAAATTAATCAAAAAGAAAATATGGACTTCAAATTTACTTAGCATTCTCCTTGATTTTGGAGATTTAACAATTCTTTACTGGTAAGACATAGGATTAAAAACGTTATATAGTAGTCAATTTTCAAATTTTACCAGCCTATTCTATTCCATGGCGTAATTTCATTATATATTTCAACATATTCCTCCGATGACTAATAAATTCCTGCCTAGTCCTTAGTGCTGAGGCATAACCACCCACAAGCTCTTATTATCATATCAAAGATTTAGACATATTTCCTGAGAGCCGCTGGTAGCGTATGGTATTGGGTGTAGTAACAACATTATCACTACAAAATCCAATCAAGTAGCTTCACTAATAGCCCATGGAAATAACAGCCAAAAATCTTATCTCCTGCGATATATTCATTTTACTGTTTTCTTAATGTTTCTCGAAGATTGCTTAATTTACTGCACATACAATTTCATTCCTTTCTTCCAATAGTTCTGAATGGATGAGTATTTGGAATGTTTCCGTTTGTTATTAGATCTTCTTGCCTCGAGTTACTCTCTAGTAGCTACTCACGGCTACCCTCACACTCACGAGGGATTCTATAATAGCCATAACTCGTCCATCAAACCTGAAATCCTTACTAACGAAACGAGCTATTCTATGTTAGACCAATTCTAAATCTCTGATTAAACCAAATTCATGTGGAACACGCATTTCGCAGAAGCATCCGAGACTAGGTCGAATAAGATTAAATTAATGATATCTGAGACTCTCGTTAAGCCTCCCCCTAGCCATTATATTATCGTATTCTGCAGCTACGATCAAATAGGAAAGTTAGAAAATTCTGCATCTATATCTAACCTCGTTATTCTTTTATTCATAATTACAGACAACCATGTAGAGTATAATCTTACACACAATTTTAAGCTAATTAATTTTCAATTGTTAGATTTCTTATGCGGATTTGTCGCATTTAACCACTGATAACTTAATTCTATCCCAAACGACGATACTGTTTAAATGCGGCCTCACAGCTCCATGAAATCCATAAGAAAAGGTCTAGTTTCCGCGGAGAAAGCCAAAATGCTAACTAGAGGCTTCCTTGCGTAAAGGCAGAACCCGAGCACGCGTAGAATTGCAAGACGTCTCCTTTATGTTAAATTCGCGTCATTGTGGGCGTCCAGTTAAGGGAATGCGAAGGTGCGACAGCCGTTCATCTGGCGAGAGAGACATGTCTCGTAGGAATAAAAGGTTTCGCAGCGAGGGGCCTTAGAGATACTACCCCGCTTGAGTTATGGCAGCGATTTTGAGAGGAGGATGTTGGGGGTGGAAATAGCTTAAGGGATGAGAGAGGAAGATAACTGGCGTCTCTTCGTTTGGGGATTACTTCTTGCGGCGGAATGTGAAGGGAGAAACGTGAGAAGAGAAAAAAGGACGTTGACACCATTAAAGTCTTTTTTATACGAGAGATTTGGGGCCAAAAATTGGTAAATATAGCGTTAAAGGGTAAAAATCTGAGGATCTAGTTCCGAGCGATATTTATCGTAAGAGACACGTTGCCTCTCCTTGAGTTGCATATATCTGTATTTGTTTCGAGGACAGAGTGTAGTGAGGGATTAGTCTGCTTTGTAGATGCTCGTATTTGAGACGAAATGTCGCGGATCAATTAACATAAGTACATCTATTATACAACAAATAGTATATAACTAAACCCAAACTGTAGAAATTACTCACTTAATTAACAAATGCTACCGGTTTGAAAGACCCATGGTCATTTTTATTTGAAGAATACAAAATAAGATCGTAGGGATACATATTGCGCTCATAAATACTCTTCGCCATGATTTCCCAATAAGTATAGCTTTCCACACTTGATTGTTTAGCTAATTAGAAATACGAATATATGATGTAGTTTAGAGTGAGTGATAGATTAATATACTTGGAGCTAAGTGAAATAGGGAATCCACTATTTGAGGCTAAATTTATTTGAGCGTAAGGAAAGGTCTTTCTCAACACCCTTCAATTTATTATTAGGAGCGGATCAAGACATTTGCCTTGGGAAGAATACACGCCAAAGGGATAATTTAAGATAGTTTTTTAAATATTAAATTAATTAACTTAAATATTTTTTGCTAGAATTGTCTTTATTCAAATGGTGAAAGCGATATACATCCAATTTATCTAGATTTAACTTTTAGTGACTACGATTAGTTACTCCTTTTTTCATAAATTTTAAATGCATGAATTTACTTGATACCATGCTTAAATTTAACATAGCAATCGTCTTTTCCAGAATATATGTCCTAAGATAATTTTATAAAAGGTTATATACTCAGTCAGTTCGATATTTCCCTTTCGAATGTCCCTCCGTTTTACAGACCACCTCTCTATCATTTCATCTATTTTTCATACCTGGATACAATTCTTCCTAAGAATATTTCTATCTGATTTGCTCCTCAAGATTTCTGCTTCAAAATATTTCTTTCTTACCTAACCCTCCTCAACATATCCCCAATTTATATTCTATCTCTACATTTCAACTCCATTCACTCTTAAATCACATCATAATTTTCTTGATAAACCTACCCAAAGTGTTTCTCACGTTTATATTCAATTAAAATTCGGTGATCTTTGCCCAAGAAAAGCCTAAATAATTTCTAGGTGTAGATACAAGACTATGTGCCGCCATTTAATTATAGTTAGACTAAGTAACGAGGATTTAAACTGTTTATAATTTAGATAGACTATTAATACGCACAAAGAATAAATTTACTAAACAAACCAGAGAATATACTAAGAAGATGTAACTGAAATAATGAGACTTCCCTGTTGAATAGGCCGTTCTGATACTGAGACGAAGATCAGGGTGATAGATGCTAGAATAATTCGTTTCAAGAATTCATTTTTGTCCACGGACGATAAGCGAAAGCAATCGATTGAGAAAACAGAGTCAAAGTGTTTGCACCCCTTGCCACACGACGATAGGTGGCATGAAGTGATTTCATATAGGCAGCCAAATTTAATTTTCAACGACGTATATATATGTAAAAACATACACCAGTGGTTACCAAGGAACCCAAGTGCGCAAGCGAGGGTATAAATTGAAGTAACTTCAGCGAAACATTTTTTTTTATAACACAAGTTTCCATTAAATAGTTTCTCCGAAGAATCGAATTCCTTAGTGTGATCGCAGTGTTTAAGAACTGAAACGACCTCTTTATATTAGTAGTCTTGGAGATCATTTTCCGCTGATTTCGTCTATTTTTTTGTTCGTTAAGAGCAAAGAAGTTCATCAATTGAGATCATCGTAATTTTGATGCATTGATATATATTTGTTCATCAATAATCTATGCATATTAATTAATTAATGTAAATCTATGCATAGTTTGAGGTCGAGTTGAAACATCAAAGCATTCCAACCATGGCTCCGCTTTCTATAATGAAGAAGAGAACCGAAGAAACGGTCAATGATCTGCGACGGCTCCATTTGGATCGCCCGCTCGCAATACGTCAGCGATCAAATGATTCAAAGTGAACGCGAAAGGATGAAAAGTGAGCTGGGAATTGGTAAATAAACGATGAATCGAGGGAGATAGCTTATCAAGTCGCCGGATATATCACTCCCTGCAAATAATCAAAGCCCATTTAGATAACGCGCATCTTTCCAAATCAAGGATGAATATGATGCGAAATCCGAAAGACTTTTTTCATGATTTTTCATTCAATCAGCAATCATTGTTTGATACGAAAGAAAAGAGACGTTTAAACGTTAGAGGCGTTTGCAGAAACTCCATCACACCAAGGTTTTTCGGTCTTCCAAAAACTCATAAATTGGATTGCTCAATTAGACCTGTGATATCGAGTGTGTCTAGCCCATGAACTGTCAAAAGAACTAGTGCAAGTGCTAAAAAATCTTGATGTGTTTGGCTCAAAATACTCTATTAGAAACTCTGTGGAACTTACCAAATGTTTAAAAGACGTTGTTTTACCAAGAAATTGTATACTGGTTTCGTTTGATGTATGTAATTTGTTTACCTCGGTTCCTGTATCAGAGACATTATCCGTGGTTAGAGAAACCCTTTCCAGGAACAACTTTGACCCGCCTTATGTAAACAACCTTCTATCTTTACTCCACCTTTGCACGGAACAAAACGTTTTCTCTTTAATGGGTTTATTTACAACCAAGACGAAGGTTTAGCGATGGGTTCGCCACTTTCCCCAATTCTGTGTGAAATTTTTATGAGTAGCATAGAATTTTGGTTTTTTAACTCTAGTAACTCCTTCGTAAATCACGTTTTCAAGTGGCATAGGTATTTAGACGATATCTTCTGTATTTGTAAAAGAACCAAAAGACGACTTCTCCAATTTTTTAAATCTTTTAAACTCTATCCATCCCGCCATTAAGTTCACAATAGAAATAGAGCAGGATAAGACCTTGAATTTTCTTGATCTTTCAATTTCCATTTCAGATTCCTTCATTAATTTTGACATTTATAGAAAGTCTTCTTTCACGGATAATATTATACCCTTCGCATCCAACCACCCCCTTACCCACAAAATTGCTGCTTTCCATTCCCTCTTTCAACGTTTATTTCATATTCCCCTTCCGCATGTTAACTTCCAGAAAGAACGAAAAACGATAATTTTTATTTCTCAGATAAATAACTACCCCCAAAATTTAATAATGAAGATTTAAAATAGGGAGAAACGGCTATACGCAATCAAAAAATTATTTTCTTCCTTTTCAAACCACAACCCTTCCGTAAAGTGGCGAAAATTCTATTTTGTCAACGGTTTCAGCTAAACTCCAACCAATTCCCTTCCTAAAGACCGTCTCGAACTTGCATTTTAAAACCAACTTAATTTGAAAACCTTAATTTGCAATAGCAAAGACAAATTGGACCCTCAAATGAAACCAGGGATTTGAAAATTGTCATGTTCCGATTACGACGCTTTCTATATAGGAAGCATGTATACCCGAAATATCACAATAAGAATTAAGGAGCACAAAAGATGTTTTAAGTATGGAAACATTTCTTCTCAGTCCCACTTTGCAGAATATTTAATAACCCAAAATCATAGTTCCGATTTCCGTCCCACAATTTTACACTCAGGAAGCAAGGGCAATAAGTCGGACTCACTAGAACAATTTGAAATCTGCAAAGAAAACTGGCTAAGCCCTTCATCCATCGTCAATGAATATATTTTTTCTTTCCCCTCTCCACTAATTCAAGCACTCTTACCATCCTCTACAGAATAGCAAAACATATTCCAGCATACAACTCAAAAACTCCCTACTTTTTCCCCCACTTCGTAACCTTGCACATTTCAATATATACCCTGTGATTTGTATATTCTCTCACACCAGATGAAGACGCTTATGCGTTGAAACCGGTAGTGTGTTTTATGCTTTATTGTTGTGGAATATAGACTTAGTTAATTTATTCTTTTATTATGGAATTCCACGAAGTGAAGGTCGAGCTGATTGAATTTTATTATTCTATTCATAATTTCTTCCGAGATCACGTTTTAAGTTTCATTCGGAAAGTTGAGGTGTAGTGTTAAAGTTACTGCGGGGTTTAGCAAAAATCGTAAGAGTTTAGGTCCAAAGAATATTACAAAAAATTTCGTGTTAATCCTAGATGAAAAAAGAGTGGAAAAGCGAATCATATATTTGATAGAGTAATTGCGGTTTCATGTATTATACTAAGGGCGGGGAATATTTTTGAGATTATTTATCCAGGATATTAAATAACAACAGTCCGTTCCGATGAAAAAATATTTCATATTAAAATCGGAAATAAATATTACTGGTTTATCTGAAAAGAATTGAAATGAACGACCCATACATTCCAAAGTGAGAGAGACCCTATGATACAAATTGGAATTCCCCTAAGGGCCGTGAACTTCTTCTGTTACTCATGAATCCAAACAGTTCCATGTCGAGGTACTTCTATGAGAAAGTACTGATATTCACACACTCCCGTGTACTCCACGATGCGACCTTCACTCCCTCGTGGTTGCCAGCTATCGCTAATCGTTCTCTGGTTTATCTCCAAATTACTCCTAAGGAATTTCTGAATTGAGAGAATTTGTCAACACTGCTGTGCAAAGAAGCAGCTCTCTGCATAAGAATTGGGGGAAGGGATACCAAAGGTATTCGGAGATGGGGTAGGTTGTCGACGCCCCACCCAATTAAACCAAAAAAAAAACAATTTCTCTTATAATGGGGCATACTTCACTAATTTCATTTAACGCGTTGAAAGTAAACGCGGAATTAACTCAAGCCCGAATATATTTAAATATATCTCAGACGGTAGCTTTTTAACTTTAATACATCAATCCATATCTTAAAGGGTAAACTATTTGATTGATGGTATGTCATCAGAACTATACAAGTCGATTGCAAAGATAATAATTTCTTACTTCTAAGAATAGTAAAATCTAACAGTACCTCTTGTGAATGTATTGAACCGGCCTGATGCACTTTCTCTCTTACTTGACAATGAATCTTCATCTGGGTCGTCTTCTTGTCCGCTTTGGTAGCCCCGGAATGCGTCCGGAGGGATGACGTTTCCTTAGAATCGACTTCCTCGGAAGTACTTGACGCTCGCGGGGAGGCACCAAAGAGGAGTAAGGTGCAATCAACAGCCAAAAACCACGGGTCTAAAGCCGGGTTTACACCGGAGTTTATGACACGTGTTGACGACAGATGTCGACGACATTTCACAAAACGGCACTTATTTTGTTGTCAACACATCGTGTCGACGACAGATTTTCCGTGTCTGCAACCGAAATTAAATTCAATTGGTTGCAGACACATTTGTCGTCTACAAAAGTTGCAGCGCCCATTCGGTGTTGCAGACATTTCCCCGCTACCCCCCTCGTCCATCAGAACCAATCAGAACTATGTGGCTGTTTCCGCCCCTACCCCCTCCACTCATCACAAGCACGTGGCTGCTACCTACCGCCTCAGTAGTTCGTGAAAGTGGAGCTTTTGTCGTCCACAAAAGTCACAGAAAAATAGAGCACATTAGTATTTTGTCTGCAACAAAATGTTGTAGACAAATGACGTCGACAAAAAAGTTGCATACAAATATCTGCAACATGCGGTGTAAACCCGCCTTAAGAGGATGAAACGAACTGTCAGCTCCTTCAGTTCCTCCCTCAGCTCTGTCAGTAGCGCGGTTTCCGAAGCAATCCACGGATCGCCCTCCGAGGAATTTACCCTCGTTCCCCTCGTAAAATCGGTACCCATTAAGGAAAAGGTCAAACGAATCCGTAACTCATGACTTAACATTGTCACTGATAGGCAAGGTAAGCATACCCAAGTTCGCACTGTCTGCTTCCCTGTCTTC